>OZ005662.1:152700127-153900127 GCA_963930645.1 Salticus scenicus
TTCCAAGTAGGTAATTTTTGAAATATAAAATTCCTTCGTGTAGTGCTAGTAATTCTAATTTTATACTTGGATATCTTTGCTCTGTTGGTTTAAGCTTTCTAACCGCAAATTCAATTGGTATGAGTTTTTCGTTATGTTTTTGAGCTAAAATGGCTGACGTGGCTATTTTGGAACAATCGGTGATTAAATAAAAATCCCGATTAAAGTCTGGGGGATAAATTGTTGGTTGTGATAATATTATTTCTTGTATTTTATTAAAAGCTTGTTCGGCTTGTGTATTCCATTGAAATTTTGTGTTTTGTTTAGTTAAATCTGTTAGAGGTGCTATAATTTCTGAATAGTTGTGTATAGTAGATTTGAAATAATTACATAATCCAACGAATGCTCTTACACCTTTTTTTGATGTAGGTTTAGCAAAATTATTTATTTTTGTAATGTTTCTGTCTGAAGGTGCATAGCCTTGTTCATTAATTTTATAGCCTAGAAATTCTATTTCTGGAAGAAATAATTTAATTTTGGTAGGTTCTATTGTTAGATTAAATTTTTCCAATTGTGTCAGGAGTTTGTCTAATTTTTGGAACATTTCTTCTTCTGAGTTTGCTGCTATAATTATGTCGTCTATAAAATATCTTATATTCTCAGTTTTTAATTCTTTTAATACTATATCCATTAAACTAGCAAAGACGTTTTTTTGTTCCAAATGGTAAGCGATTCATTGCGTATTGACCTGACTCCGTAATAAAAGATAATTTTTTTTTTGTCTTCTGGTGTTACTTTGATCTGAAAAAAGGCTGAGTGCAGATCTAAAATTGTGAATATTTTATGCCCTGAGACTTGTTGTAGAATAGATTTTATAGATGGGAGAGGGTAAGGGTCAGATTCTAAAATATTATTAAGTAGACGAAAATCGATTGTCATACGTATTTTCATATTTTTGGGGTTATCTGTTTTATTCGTAGTCTTTTTTTTAACGAAGATTACCGGAAAAGCGTATTCCGAATTCGTGTGTTCGATTATACCTGCTTCTAATAGGTTCTGTATCTCTTTTTCTGCGCTTTCTTTGATATTATGAGGTATCTTGTACGGTTTTGTTTGAATAGGAAAAGAGTGTAATAACTTAAAGTTTGGTGTTATCGCGGAAGTTTCCCCTAATGTTTTATATGATTTACTAACTGCCGTTGCGTGCGATAAAAGTAACTGTAATAATCTGTCTTGAGTGTTTTTATTTAAATGTGATACATTAAAATCATCCTTTGTTAGCTCTTGTTTACGTAATTCTTTTACTTCTGTTATGTTTAAATTATTTATTTCATATATAGTTTCAGTTTCGTATTTTCTGTGATTTTTTTTTATTATGAAGTTAGTAGTGAGATAACCTGCTGTCATTTTTTTATTTAGCGTTATTGTTTTATCTTTATTGTTATGGGCTAAGATAAATAACTTGTTTGAATTATTTATTTGAGTGTGGATAGATCTTTGAAAATATATTCCTGTTCTATTTTTTTTTCAAATGGATGTATTGTTTGTACCAATGCGTCTATATTTAGTGTTAGTTTTTCTGCCATGTTGTTCTGTATTGTTTTTTTTCACTGATCTTTATTTTCAAATATTTGTTTTATATTTTTATTTGCTGTTTCTTTGGCTAAACGATAGTTTTTCCCTCTCATATAATTATTTTAATTATTATTATTATTATTATTCAATATTACATATATATACACACACTTTTTTTTTTTTTTTTTTTAGCTAATATATATGAATATGATATATATACACAATAATATTTTGCAATAAAGAAAAATATATAATAAGGCCAAAATCTTGTTCTTAGACCTCCCTTAATAAAATTTTCATTTGAAAATGGTATCACATTTTTTTGTACCTGATAGGTCTATCGTTGAAATTCAGAAAAGGTTCCTGTAAAAGGCACCAAATGGAATGGAGGGGCAATGTTGGGATGAATTAGGCTATTATAACATAAAACAAAATGAAACAGAAATTCAGCCCCACCAGATATCATTGCGTTGTTAAAATTTGCATAATTGTGCTAAATGGCCAGTGATAAAATGACTAAAAGGCCCAGATTCGTGACATTTTTTAACACCCTTTCTGAACTTTCAATAACAAACCAAATCCTAACACAGTTTTATAGCAGTACTGTTTATCAAGTATTAAAGTTATTACTATTGTTTTGACACTATTGCAAATACTTCTATTAATCTACCTTTAAAACAGACCTATTTTCTCCCAAAATATATAGTAATTTAATCTTGCTCTCATAAATATCTAAAATCATTATTACATAAAATAAATCACTAGAAGAGTAAAATAAAACAGATACTTTAAACAGTAAAAAAAATATTTATTTAGATTTGATACTTTGCTGTAGCAAGATAGACAATTTTACTAGTTTAAATATTCAATTATTGAGCATGGATATTTTTTTTAACATAACATGAATATAATATTAGAATAGCTTTTGATAACAATATTCATAGCGATGTGATACCATTTTTTTTTTACGACATAGTCCCTACGTATGTCTTCTTGACATCTTAAAAGTCTTTATTATTATTTGATTTTTGTAGTCATGCTCTAGAAGAAATAAGAAAAATATATTACTTGCAAAGGGGGGGAGAGAAGTATGTAGAATATCTCCATTCCAATTGTTCTGCCAGCGCTGATAGTCGGCCGAAGATAGATCTCGGAGAAAACGCAGCTAGGTTTCATCGAAGAGATCTGCTTCTTCAGGTTCGGTCTCAGGCTCCAGGGAGAGTCAGGGAAGCCAAAAGCCCCAGTCCTTCTCATCTTGGCCCCTTCTTCATTTTTTGTATTAGCATATGCTAATTCTTTGTTACTGGGAGTGTTCAAAGACACTTTTCCATTGGCAGTTGGTTCCCCCTCACTTTATTATGCACTTATTTCTCATTGGTCGTTCTGCCCCATTATTCCTTTTCATAGAATCCTTGCTTTTTATTTTTGGTTATTTATTTATTTTCCATTTCTGTTTGTTTTATTATACAGTTATTTTCAATGTGATTAATTTTTGTGTAATTCATCACAACAATTGTATTTCTTTTAGTGTTCAAACAATTCAACATTTTATTTTAATAGCGTAATATAGTAAATAATATTAAAGTATATTATGTAGAAGTCTATTACTTACATTACCCTACTACCGTAGGTAATGGAAGTGTTGTATTCGGTTCAAAAATTCGATATCATGTTTTCACCTGATTTACACTTTTTAAGGCCTCCTGAGTCCAAAAAAGTAGTTTTTGGCAATTGGTCAGTGTGTGTGTATGTATGTATGTATGTGTGTATACTTGGAATCTTCTGTCTAGCATACCTCCGAAACTAATAAAGGTAGAACTACGAAACTTCTGAATTGAGACAAGTCTGGTGTACTGATGGATTTTCCAAATTTTGGTGAAAATTGAAAAACCGGAAATGGGACCATAAATCCGCATCTCAAAAACGGCTCAAACGATTTTCTTCACATTTGCTGTATAAACACTCTATTAGACGTCCTTTCGAATGATATAGTTGGTTAGTTCAGGAAAATTGATAGGCGTCCTCTCTAAATAGCTGAATTTCAGGTCTCTTAAGTTCTTTCCTTTTAAAAACGGCTGCACAAATATTTTTCAAACTCGTTATATTAACTCCCTTTTAGTTATACTTTTGTATGTAATTTTTGTTTTCTGGTCAATAATTGAGTATATCAAGTTTTGGTAAAAGTTGTTATCTCAAAAACGGCTCTAACGCTTTTCTGGAAAATTCATTTTAGATATCCTTTTTCATGTATTACGTGGTTAGTAGAGAAAAACTAACAGTCATCCCGCTTAGGTAGGTCAGTTTTAGAACTCGGAAATGGGTGTATAAAAAAATAATTCTACCATTTTTTTTTATTTTAACCTTATTTTTTAATTCGCTATGTAAGCTTTGTTTTATATGTCTTTACAAGTGTATCAAGTTACTCTTACATGGAAATTTTTAGGTGTCTATTTCATTAGGTCAGTTCTATGTCTTCTGATAACATTATCTCCAAAAAGTGCATAAAATACGTGTAATAGCGGTTAACGGAAATAGTGTGGTTGTTTCAGACCATTTTTTTTTTTTTTTTTTTTTTTTTTCAAGAATTGCTTTTATCTTATAACAAAAAGAAATTATTCATTAAAATAAAGAGAAATTTAATAGTATAAAAGGGTGGTGTCTAACTGGCAGTGGGTAAATTTAATTCTAAAACAAAGTTGATTTCTTATAAGATTAACTTACTAATTATATCATAGAATTTCGATCAGAAAAAAGTAAGGAATTATTGTATGAATTAATAAATAAATATATAATGTGGTGAGAGTGTGTCCTGGTTTTAGACAAGCTCTGGCCATAGAATAAGAATCATGCCACGGGAAATTTCAGGTCTATAAATTGAAAATTATTTAAGAGGTTATGTGGTTATCGAAAGCTAAAAGAAACGTTTTTCCTCTATTTATTTTTAAATAAATAAATAACGAAAAAATTCTCAAAATTTTGAAAATATAAAAATTTTGAATATGAAAACGACATTTTGTAAAATGTTAATTAAAATGTTTTAAAAATTCACCTGGAGTTTTTTGGTTTCTAGAGACCCTTAAAAAATGTGGTAGACACGATTTATCAAAAACTAATGCACCGACTTTATTGAAATTTTGCACACATTTTTAATATAATATTACCTAAGTGATTAAAAAAAGGATTTTTATTTATTTCGATTAGAACTAATTTTTAAGAGAATCCGTGGGGTAAAGTTTTCCGAAAATTCCACTGATTTTTCCTCTAACTCTACAAAAAATTTAAAATTCATTTTTTCATTACGACAGGACTATTTCTTACAATCTGGCATTTTGGGTCGTTACCAATTCATAGTGTTCCACTTCGAAAATGCCTGCAAATATCCAATTTTACCACTTAATTTATTACTCTGTCTTAAAATATTTTGTGAAATCCATAAAAATATTTATATTTTTTCACTTCC
The DNA here is from genome assembly GCA_963930645.1 of Salticus scenicus. Classification (NCBI taxonomy): domain Eukaryota; kingdom Metazoa; phylum Arthropoda; class Arachnida; order Araneae; family Salticidae; genus Salticus; species Salticus scenicus. The sequence goes on from OZ005662.1 coordinate 152,705,142, forward strand.
CATTGGTGAGGATCGAACTCACAACCTTCGGTTCGTAGTTGTGTACTCTGCTCACAGAGCCAACGGGTCATGACTGAATATTTCCTGATTATTTAGACTAGTGTTTTCGGATAGACCTTAAGTTCAGTTCATTATGTTTTGAGTTTTTAATTAATTTTTTTTTTCACTTTCCATCGGTGAAGATCGAACTCACAACCTTCGGCTTCATAGTTACGTACTTTGACCTCAGAGCCAACGGGTCATAACTGAATATTTCCTGATTATTTACTTTAGAGTTTTCGGATTTTTTTTTTTTTTTTTTTTTTTTTTTTTTTTTTCACTTTCAGTCGGTGAAGTTCGAACTCACGACCTTCGGGTTCGTAGTTGTGTACTCTGTCCACGGTCTCGGCTGAATATTTCCTGATAATTTTGACTAGTGTTTTCAGATATTTTATTTATTTATTTATTTTTTTTTTATCCTTCGTTTAAGCACTAGTCAATTTTATTTTAAAGAAGTGTTCAAATTTTAAATACGATCGACGCATTATTTTTTTAACCCATATTTTACTACCGTCCCAAAAATAGAACACCATGCATAGGTGGTATTCATATGTTTTCAGTTTTTTTTTTTTTTTTTCACTTCCCATCGGTGAAGATCAAAGTACACAACCTTCGGCTTCATAGTTATGTACTTTGACCTCAGAGCCAACGGGTCACAACTGAATATTTCCCGAAAAAAAAAAAAAATCCAAAGCTCTAGTCTGAATACAGCTTTGGAATTTTTTTTTTTTTTTTTTTTCATTTTCAGTCGCTGAAGTTCGAACTCACAACCTTCGGGTTCGTAGTTGTGTACTCTGTCCACGGTCTCGGCTGCAAATTTCCTGAATATTTAGACTAGTGTTTTCAGATATTTTATTTATTTACTTTTTTTTTTTTTATCCTTCGTTTAAGCACTAGTCAATTTTATTTTAAAGAAGTGTTCAAATTTTAAATACGATCGACGCATTATTTTTTTAACCCATATTTTACCACCGTCCCAAAAATAGAACACCATGCATAGGTGGTATTCATGTGTTTTCAGTTTTTTTTTTTTTTTTTTTTTTTTTTTCACTTCCCATCGGTGAAGATCGAACTCACAACCTTGGGCTTCATAGTTATGTACTTTGACCTCAGAGCCAACGGGTCATAACTGAATATTTCCTGATTATTTAGACTAGAGTTTTCGGATTTTTTTTTTTTTTTTTATTTTTTTTTTTCACTTTCAGTCGGTGAAGTTCGAACTCACAACCTTCGGGTTCGTAGTTGTGTACTCTGTCCACGGTCTCGGCTGAATATTTCCTGATTATTTAGACTAGTGTTTTCAGATATTTTATTTATTTATTTATTTTATTTTATTTATCCTTCGTTTAAGCACTAGTCAATTTTATTTTAAAGAAGTGTTCAAATTTTAAATACGATCGACGCATTATTTTTTTAACTCATATTTTACCATCGTCCCAAAAATAGAACACCATGCATAGGTGGTATTCATTTAAAATATTTTAATATTTTAATTCAAATTAAAGGCTACATATTATTTAAATGTCCAATAAATACATATGTGTCTTAATCGTTAGTTTAAATTAACGTTTAATATATATATATATATATATATATATATATATATTAAATGATGATTCTTGAAGATTTATTTATTACATTTTCAACACATTATTACTTAAATGGTTTTACGTTCAAGAATAACGGCCATATAAATTTATTGAGGTAATATTGTACATTTGTACTGGTAAATCAATTATATAAAAATATGTATAAAACATAGATGTTTTCCTTATATTTCCGACTGTCCTAAACCATTGTCTTATTTTTTAGGACAGCCTGTACCGAATAAATTAATGATAGGTTGGTAAGTTTTTTTAATTTTGTGTGTGTACATAGGCTTAAAGAAACATATATTTAAGATTTTATAAAGAAAAAGAAATATTTTTACAATGCTTGGTACGATATGTGTTAAAAAGGGTGTCCACTGCTTTTCTTTAAGGTCTACGAAAACCAGGACAAACCAGCTGAATTTCTCCACCATTGTAATAGAATTCTTATAACATACTACTTAAATAATTTTTTTTTTATATGCTCAAAAATTTAAATGAAAATTTTATTGATTATAATTTAAAAAAAAGAGAGAGAGGGGGGGAGAGTATATATGCATTTTTTAAGCTTTCGAAATCCATGGAACGCCTTAAAAGGAATTGTTTAATTGTTCCTTAACGATAGTATTTTCTGCATCCTTAATACAACATATTTATGAAAGATTAATATGTTATTAAAAAATTTTCTTTGAATTTATAATGATATGTTTTATTGAATTTTATTTTCAATCATTTAAACATAAAAATTTCTGTAGATCTGGGTGAAGCTCTATAAGCTCAGATAGCATTTTGTATTTTTAAACAACTGCATGAAAAACATATTAAATGAATATAAGAACCTTGTCCTATGTACTAATTCCGACACTTGAAAAAGATCTAGGCAGGTGACTTTTTTAGAAAGGTATTTTGCCTAATGAAAACTTCTTCAAATATAAAAGTATCGCTACAAATTGAAAATAGTTCTTATGTTTCATCAAACGCGTTTATATATCAATTCGAATCCTAGATAACGATCTAAATATGTCTTGATTTTTAACATAGACAAAATCAAGATCACCCTGCTACATTCAGAATTTTAGGTACTATTTATTTTCATTATTAATTATTTCCTTTTATAAAGTATCATTAAATTTCATATCAAACGAATTTCTATTATTTTAACTCAAAACGTATTTCAATTTTTCATTTCATATGGCTCTGTTTTTTTTTTTTTTTTTTTTTTACAAATTTACACTTTTAAAACATGAAATACTCAAAGTGGTAAAATATCTTCCAATATTTTGCCTGAAAACTAATGAAACGTCCATCAGTTTGCTATAATAACATGTTTTTATAAAGAAACTGTCCTAGAAATATTTTATGCGAATAAATTCAAATAAAAACATTAAAATATATTATTTTCAAGCGATTATGCTATCACTGGAATATTTGACGCAGTGAATAATACCACTCGAGCGGCTATCGCTGATCGCTCATGCGTCTATTAATCTTGCAAATGCAGCCTATAAGCTACTATGTTGCAGACATCACAAAACTTCCTTATATTTTTTTCTCATACAAATGCACCCAGTACAAATAATTTATTAAAAGTGTTATTTATTGAAATTATCTTCCATTATGAATGTTGACAATTGTCCTCCCATAGAATATCACACTAAATATCCAAAGAGAATTAATTTTAACATCTACAAATAACATCTTAAAAAATATAATTAATATTTTATTTGTCTTTCTTTAATGAAATAAATCTATAACTTTGTTTTAAATTATGCAAATCAATGTTTAAGCCATCTATTTTATAGAATTGACGGGTTCTTGTGAAATTGCGCAATACCCGGTTTATAATCCCCCCCCCCTCGCGCGGGGAGGCTGACATGGTGCTCAACGTGTTAATTTTTCATTGGTACTGCTTTTACTTTCAGGGTAAAACTTTCACTGAAATGTTTGAAGTATAACATGTTCTACACACTCCTAAAGTTTCAAGATGATTCCTTCAGTACTTTTAGAGATATATGACAAAATGTCTAGAATCTAGAATGGCTGACATAGTGCTCAACGTGTTAATATTCTGTAAAATTGTTAGTACCGTCTTTCGTTTACACTAGTCATTTTTTTAAAGTTTTTTTTAATTTTATTATTATTTTTTTTTATTATTATGATTATATTTTGGAAAAAAAAAAAAAAACTGGTGTGAGAAAAAGGTGAAAAATTAGAATGTTGACACGTATGAAATAAATATCAATGGATATCAGCGATTAGTCAAGTCTAATACCAATATATAAAAATAGTGATACCAAATTATCTTTTGTGTGAACCCCGTATCGAATCACACATTATAGGTTCATTCAAAAAATATTGTATTCATAGTATAAGATTCTTTACAAAAGTAAAATTCAGTTGCGGAAAGAAAACAGAAATAATTATGATATTATACTTCATAAAATAAAAGGGTATTTCATTGTTGTGGATAACTTAAATATATTTTGTGATTTGCAATTTATAGTGTCTTTATAATAAAGTACCACCATAACCACGTTTCCTATTTTATTCATATTATACTTTAAACATACAATATTTATTACTCAACAAGTGTGACTATTTCCTCTTTGGGAATATACTTATTTTAGCAAGAGGTCTAAAAATAGATCATGATCGATCTCTTATTTTCTATGGAATACAACGCGTTTAGGCCCTCCTGAAATTATTTCCATCTGTTTTGCCTACATGAATATTAACGAAAGTGATAAAATCTTTTAAGTTCGACAAGTTAAACATAACACATTTCGTTTAATCAAGTTATACGAATTTTGCTGATAACGAAAGTTTTATTTTATTTTAATTTATTTTATTTTATTTATTTATTTATTTATTTCGTAGATAGTTCAGAACTATAATACGTGTATTTTCAGTAAGATATTTATTATTTCAATGTTATCTATGAAATATACTGTCGTTTTGCTTGAAATTTAATTATAATTTTGTTTACGTTACAATTGATGAATTTCTTTTATGTTATGCATATATATATATATATATATATATATATATATATAGACAGGGTGATTAGAAAAAAACTACCCCGATATATGAGACCATAGACATCATACTGTTACGAGAAACTGAATAAAAATTTGGTGGAAGGTATTTTGAGGTATGCACTTAAGAATTATATTAAAAGCAACAGTTAAACTCAAACAGTTACGGTTACAGTGAGAAAATTTCAAAAATTTCAAATGGCAACACCTACTTTTTTTTATTGAAATGTAATCTCCATAGCAAAAAATCATAAATAGCGTTGGAACGGTACCTCTAGGCAGCACTAGTAGGCTAACAAAAAAAGAAAGAAAAACAACTGTTACGTGCCTACCAGAGCACCACTTTCATTTTTTTAATGACGTCACATTTCACACTGAGTCTTTGGTTCAGACTAAAGTCTACTGATTCTGCTTCGAAACGAAAAGAAGAGACCAAGGTATCTTTAATTTCGAGTAAGGCTATTGAATATAAGCTTTAGTTTCGTTGTTAAACGTAAGACGCTGTCATGATGACGTCATCACAGTACGTGAAAAACAAGGCATTGAAAATGGCAATTAACACCAATTTTGATGATGATAATGATGTTTCCCAGTAAGCGGCATATTGTTCACAGAGCAACAAATCAAGATACACATCACACATTTCACAATGCCTTATTTTTCACTCAATGTGATGACGTCACTCATGACGGTGCCTTACAACTAAGAAAGAAATTAAAACTCTTATTCAGTAGACCTACATGAAATTAAGGATACCGTGGTCTATTCTTCTCGCTCGAAGAAGAATCAGTAGACTTTAGTGAGAGCCGAAGACTCAGTGTGAAATGTGACGTCATTAAGAAAATGTAAGCCGTGCTCTGGTAGGCACATCACAGCTGTTTTCTCTTTTTTTTCTTAGTATGCCTAGCGTTGATGATTTTCATGCTAGAGGTACCTTTCCAACGCTATTTGTGGTTTTTTGCTATGGAGATTCCAGTTCAATTAAAAAAAGTAGGTGTTGCCATATGAAATTTTCGAAATTTTGTCACTGTAACCGTAACTGTTAGACTTTAACTGTTGTTTTTTATATAATTCCTAGCGCATACCTCAAAATACCTTACACCAAATTTTTATTCAGTTTTTCGGAACGGTATGGTAGCTATGGCCGCATATATCGGGGTAGTTTTTTTCTAATCACCCTGTATATACATAAATATATTGCGTATTCATATTTAATCCTTAGATATAGGGTGAATTTCAATTAACCTACATATTTAAAGTTGCATAATGACTCAGATTGCGCTTACAAATGAATACTGTAAAATAGGGCATAAAAAGAATTCGTATCGTGTCAGTTCTCCACCATTTTGACAATGTCTCCCAAATTGTCATATTAATCTGAAGTCGTATTTTTATTTTTAAAAATTCATGTTGTATTGAAAATGCAACACTGTTGCTACGGAAGTGATCTGCAGCACCCAGAAACTGACCTAAGCCTTCAAGACTCTAGAAGGCTAATGTCGTAATCTAGAGCAATAGCAAATGGTCAGATACGAAATTTTGAAACTTTTGGTTGAATGGGGAAAGAGGATTTTTAAGATAACTTTTGTGACTAACTAGTGCTACTACATCTGAAAGTTCTCACTTTGAAAGCCTTATCCATTAAATTTCTTTTTCACATTTCTTTCATTAAAACAAATATATTGTGGTGCTATCTACAACGACTCAATAGTTATTTCCGTTCACAGTCGTAGTTTAATTACCCCGTATATTATAGTAGCATTTACCGTATCGACAGCTGTAAATAAAATTTAAATTGTTTTAACAGGAATATGTAAAAATTTTTTGTTAGATACAGTAATGTTTTAGTCTAACTCCAGAAAACGGAGCCTCTTGTTTAACACATTGAGAGCCACGCGAATTCTTAAAATCCATTAAAATGCCATAATGATTCCTACTGTAATAAATAAAAATTTAGCAAATTTTCAATAATTACTTAAAACAATGTAACATTTTTAGTTTTATATCCTATTTTACACTTTCAACCACCGATGGTTGACGCGGCTTTATATCATATTTGACACTGTCAGCCACTGATGGCTGACAGGGCGATCAACGTGTTAATTTTTTATTGGTGCTGGTCTTACTTTCGGGGTAGAACTTTCACTGAAATGTTTGAAGTATAACATGTTCTGCACACTCCTGTAGTTTCAAGATAATACCTTCAGTACTTTTAGAGATACATGATAAAATGTCTAGAATGTAGAATGGCTGACATGGCGCTCAACGTGTTAAAATAGGAAAATATACCGATTTCAAAGGGTTGATAGTTCGAACGTATCACAATATTTTCTTCTAATGCGACATTAACTTTTAAATGTATCGATTGTGTTTTCCAAATTTTCAGAGTTGTGATTGAGAATATGACATTAAGGCAGTTTTCAAAATAATGTTTTCCCTGTTCAATAGCGAAAAACTGTCTGACATACGCTAGAAGTAATTTTTTCAAACTTATGTTATTTTTATTTATTTATTTATAATTTTTTATACATAGACATTAATTTGTAAGAGTAAAATAGATGAATAATTTATATTTTATGTTTAAAAAAAAAAAATGTCTAAAAAAATATTTTTAGACATTTATGTCTAAAAAATATGTTGTATAATATAAAATTATGTCTAAAAAATTATTTTTAGATAAAAACAGTAGAACGGACCTTCAAGAAAGGCGGGACAGCGGGAATCTTAAAAAAAAAATAAATAAATAAAATAAAATAAACTTCTTGCTGTTAAAAATAAATTTATAATTGTTCGACTTGGATATAAGACCGATATTGATCCCGGATCTCACACGTTATGCGATATTCAGCGTCTACTTTTCCGCATTGTTTCTTCTCAAACATTAATCGAAAAATAATCGATTCTTCGTGCAGCTGCCTAAAGAAACATATCTTTCAAAGGGGAAAAATTGGGTAAGGGTCCTAAAAATATCCCTGTCAAAATCAGTCCCCATGTGTATGTCACACCCAATAAGAGCATTTCTGTAACCATTCGGGTAGATGTATTTACGGGTAGTACGTGTAGATGTACACTAAGCGACAAAAAAAAAAAAAAAAAAAAAAAAAAAAAAAAAAAAAAGCCGCTCTTGGATATTTTCCTTTTCGCTTTCTACAACCGCCAAATTTATCGTTTAAAAAGCAAATTTTTGAACAGATTTTATTATGTTGTCCACTACATACACATTAGTACTCAGTCCAGTGTTAAAAATAAAATAAAATAGTCAGGAAAATTGTAATTTTAGAAATTATTTAAAAAATGATAAGAATAAGGCAGTTAACGATGCCACAAAAAGTATTAATTTTTGAATGAAAATAAAAAAAGTATTTTAATACGTGAGATGGTAAAATAATTAAATGCTAACGAAATATTAGTAAAACAGTTTTTAGCAAGTTATAACGTTTTTTGGTCGTTTAAACTGGAAATTTGGTTTATGGCGGCCATGTTGCTCATCCAAGCGAGATCACCGTAAGTTAAAAAGCCATTTCTTATATAATCGGTTTGTATTACATTTATAACATAAAAGAGATTCAGAAAAAGTGTTTAGCAGCATAATTTTTTTAACTACAGTACAGTAACTATTAAACAAAGCAGATTTAAATGACAGAAAATTTGAAAAAATTCCATTCTTAGTGAAGAAAATTAGGAAACCATGACCTCAGATGGTTAAAAAAATTAAAAAATTATTAGTTAATTATTGGGCTGAACTGTTTCTCTTTGATGAGTCAAGTTTAACTTATTTCGAGCTAAAGAAAACAAGCGGAACTGACAACGAAAATATGACCGACTTAATGAAAAATCACACTTTTAAAACAGTGACACAATCTCCGTACATTATGGTACGGTGGTGCATAACTTTTCAAACAGTCGGACAAATTATTATGCTCAAGGGATCAATTAACTCGAAATAAAACGCAATCTTCATAAAAAGTATTGCCTGACCGACTATTTTGGAGGTATCTTGGACATTTCCGTAAGCAGCATTTTTCGCTGAAAATGCACCTTACTACGCGGCGTCTGTAGTCAATTTATTACTTCAAATTGTCAAAATTTCCTATCCATTCCAATGAGAACCTATAATTCTGTAAGTAATCATATCTTTTTTTACTTTAAGATAAATCCCACAAAAGATATAGTAAAATTTCTTCTTTACCCGACATGAGAATAGTCCTTATCGCGATCCTCTCGAAAATGTTTCGTCAATAAATAAGCGGGGAAGAGGGGAGAGGATTCGAAATTTGTAGCCTATAACTCTGCCTGAACTAGAAAAAATTATTTGTGATATTTTGCACGTTGAAATTTCTGAGATTTATATTAAAACACTGTATAATACTATGCCATTGCGCATTAAAGCAGTAATTCCATATAAAGGTGGAATTAACCCAATGCAGAATACATATTTTTAATAAAAAATTGCTTAGATCTAACAAAAAAATAGTTTTATTTCATATATTAAAATATAACTTGTTTATTTCCTATAATAAATCATAACAGAATACAAAGTGTATGGTTAATTCATTATATTCAAAAAGCACATTTTTAAAAATTACTTCGTAGCGTGCAATAATGCAAATTATTAAATCGAAAATGTACATAGGTATCATTTCATCCCTTTGGTATTACGCAAATAAGAGAGTTTCATTTGTTTCAAACATTAATTTTAAAGTTATTACGAATAAAAAATGTATAAGTCATTTTTTCTGCAGTGCGGCTTTTTTTTTTTTTTTTTTTTTTTTTTTTTTTTTTTGTCGCTTAGTGTATTTAAATAGCTCTGTCTTTATCGCACGACATTACAGTCATAATGACAAAATGTAATGTTTAAAGCATGCACTTGATTTTTTTGGGGGAAAAGGGGCTGAAGGAAATAGTGTAAGATAATAGGTACTAAATAATGAAAAGCCAGATATTAAGGAATATTACAAAAATAACGATTTTTCGACTGGAATTTAATTTTGGAAGCAATGTTTCTTATTCATAGGCTTGCGAATTATGCTAATTTATCCGTAACAGAATTAGGTCCCGCCTTTTCTTCACACCAGTATATTTCTAGAGTAATGGTCTTCTTATTTAATCGTGTGTAAATAGTGCTAAATATTAAACTACAAATTTCCTAGTGAGAAAAAAAAAAGACGGGGCTTAACGCTATTAGGGATAAATTAACATAATTGGCATGTCTATATTCATATGAAAATTGAAGTTTTATGGGGAAGAATAATATAACAAAATATAATAAGGAAAAACTGCGTACTACTGTTAGGAATTCTTCTGAAATTATTACATCAAAACTTCGTAGAAATGCGTAAATACATTTGCATACCTGCCAATATCCTAATTAATATTCCGTAGCACTGTTAGTATCCGCCATTTTTTAACACCTCTTTTTTTTAATGTATTTTTTATATTATTTATTCGTAATTACATTTGAAGAAAATTACTCTAAAATTAAAATGGTGTGGAGAACGGGGCGTTTAATAACAGTGCTACAGAACATAAACTAGAATGTGGCATATATACAAATGTATTATAAAATAGGTGGCTTTTTTTTTTTTTTTTTTTTATTGAAAATTTTTTTTTATGTTTTCTAATAAAAGAGCTTTTGCAATGAACTACCAACACAACTATTATATTAAATCACAAAGGCATTTCTTTAAGACCAAATTCGCATGATCTGGGCATGCGCGAATGTTGTTCCTTTCTTTAGAGGAAACCAGTGACCAATCGTTGAGAGGGCTTTTCGGATACCGAGATGCAAGCGAAATCTGAAACCTGAACCCACGGACCAATCAGAATACGAATTTCACACATGCCTTCTGTGGCGTTCTCGAGATCGTGGCTTGCGGTGATTGGTGATCGTTTATTCTAATTTGTAAATATTTGGTTAGATTTTCACAATTTAAGGTGTGTATGCATTATTACTTTTTAAGTTTATACTTTGAATTCTAGAGTATTGTAATAGTATTGAAAGATATAGTGTTCCATTCCTGTTAACATTTGTATACATTTTTATGAAATGTAACTGTTGTGTGTATAGTATATTCAGAATGTTAGATTATTTAAAATTTTCGCGAGATAGCACCTGTTGAAAATTGCATCGAGCTTTATTAGTACTTCTATATTGCACCGAAGATAAGTATTTTTATTTTGTATGTATAAGATTATTTACAATTACGCGAGATCGCACCTGATGAAAATTGCGTCGAGCGTTATATTTAATTTATTCCGCAGTATTGTAAGTAACCTCCTATCTTTCACAGCACATCATTTGTAGTGTAATTTATTCCAATGTGTAATAACAAAATATATATATATATGAATAAAATTACTAAAAAAACATGAAATAGGACGGATACTAACAATTATTAGGGACAAATAAACCATGTAACTTTTGAATTTCTCTTAGTTAAACAAAAAATTTAATGTCTACATAACAAGAACAGAAATAATACTGTATTTAAATTTATCAAAAATATGATCAATATACCGAAAGAAAATAAGTGTGCTATGTTGTAATTTATAAATATTACTTAAATAATCAGTTATAATTATCATATATAAAATAAAATAAAAATAAAATAAAATTATTTGCTAAAATGTTATATATATATTTATATATGTGTGTGTGTGTATAAAATTGCAGATCATTATTTTTTTTCTCTAATACAGGGCGTCATCATTTCTCCATCTTTCACTCTTTTTGAATCCATTGGAAAAACCTTCACATTCGAACGTTACTTCTGTATTGCGATTTACGAATCTCATAATTTTGTTTGTACTAAATTAAATTTAATAAAATTTAATTTTTATTTTTATAGTTTAGTTGTTAATATAATTAGCAGTTACATTTATTTTAAATTTTATTTTTACTTAATAATATAGATCTTAACTACGACTCTTCATTTCAGTGTGAATTTAACTCTATTTCGCATCGTGGTTGTACTGGTATGTTTGAGGCGTTATCAACGATTCTTACAATTGTTTTGTATATAATAATTTTAGTTTTGTTATTTATTCTTGGGATTAATTTTATATTTTATGTAATATTGGTGATTGAAGAATTTCAAAGTATATTTGTCTTTTGTTTTTTCTTTTTTTCTCATTGAGTTTGACATTTTTCACACGTCCTTTGGATGTTATAGGGCATAGCTTACCGTTCGCATACTAATTGCATACAGTAAGACAGAAATAACACATAATTTTCATACAACATGCAATCTATGCCCTTGAAAAAATATTGGTGTTGTATGTTTTAATTAAAGGATGCTTAATATTTTCAGAAATCTTTATTCACGTTCTTTCTAGTTCTTCATGTGATACTTGGTTTCATCATCTGCAATGTTTGAAAAAGTTTTCAATATATATATATATATATATGCGTGTGTGTGTGTGCGTGTTTTGTATTTATATATTTAACACAAAGAAAGCAAGTTCGTTGGATTGAACATGAACCTTAATAAGACAAAAATTTGGTCAAATTCCTTTGCTTTTATACTGAAGATCACTGTTGATATGAATGAATTAGAAACAGTATACAGTTATGCTTATCTGGAACAAGTTAAGGACGAACGGGAACATCATGGGAGAAATTAAGTACCGACTAAAAACTTCCATGGAGAACATTCGGAAGAAATATCAATATATTCAAAAGCAACCTCCCAGATTGCTTGAAAAGAAATTTTTTATAAGTGTATTTTGCCTGCATTAACAAATTCTTCGAAATATTGTACATTAACGTGTAAAAATATACAAATCTTCAAATACACCAGGGAGGAATGTAGCGATGTACGTTAGGATATACTTAAAGAGGTAGAAAGCAAAACACATGGATTAGGGAACAAAAAAATTTACAGATGTCATTTGTAGAATTAAGAACTGGAAATGGTTCTGGGCTGGGCACATTGAAATTAGAAAGGATGTCAGATGACCCACTAAAGCATTATTTTTTATATTTAGAGATAAGAAAAAACGAGGAACAGATCACAGTGGCGTTAGAGACAGGAAACTGTGAAATTTGGAAGAGCAGAATGAAGAATTGCAAAAACCGAGCAGATTGGAATCATCTAGAAGATTTGCTTTATCTTGCAGTGGATTGATAATGGCTGAAATTGATGATGATGATGATATATAACATTTTTATTTATAATTTGAATTTTATTTTTTCATTTGAATTGTTTATCATTTTTCCAATTTATTTTAAAATTATTATAAAATTACTTAAACTGTTTATTTAAATATTTATAAAAGTAGAAACTATAGTACATAAATATATAATTAATATTTATTAGGAACAAGATAATGAAGACAAACATTTTAATGATTTTCTGTTTCTAAAACAATATATATATATATATATATATATAAACAAATTCTACAATAAATTATTTTCATTATTTTCAAAATAAAAATAAAAATTTGCATTTTGGGAAAGTTTCAGTGAAGATTACTTTCAAATAATTACATCTCAGGTGCCGTGGATATCATTAACTACTCCGCTGCAGCTTTGCAATTTACGCTTCCATTTATATGTCTGCTTTCGATCCTGAGTTTGACAGGTGGAGAAGAAGAGATAAATGTTGATAAATTAAATTTTGATTGCAGTTAGGATTGTGAGAAATTACAGTTAACTGGGCTTATAATTTTTGCAAACTGATTTCGTATTTCAAATAATATATGTTGAAACAATTTGTTAGATATTTGAATGTTGCACCTGTTCAATAAAATAGTGCAATGCGAAAGCATAATTATAAAAAAAATAATAACGAAGAAAAAAAGTATCTTAGAAGATTTGAACATATTACAGTAAAAACTCTTTGAAAACAAAAACAAAAACAAAGGAGAAGAAAAAAGAAAAGAAAAGAAGAAAAAGAAGAAAAAAGAAGAAAAAAGAAATCAAAGAAAAATATTCATAAGAAATATAATTTGTTTTTATCTTTATATAGACATCATTATTTAAAAAAAATAGTAAAAAACAATGGATAATAATTTACAGTTTAATATTATTCAGGAGTCATAGTGTATCCATTTTTCTTTACTACTAATTTCAATTTTTTTTTTTTTTTTTTTTTTTGCAAAAAAACAATAATAATAATAGTAATAATAATAATAATAATAGTGTATAACGTATAGAGATGTATATAGCGTAAATTTTTGGGGTTTGTGTGTTTTTTACTGTCGTATTTTAAACTGAACAGAGAAAAAGTTTTCAAATATAATATTGTTTGAAATATCAATTTTATAAGTACAGACAAATTTAACTGAGGTATAGAATAATAGTTATTGCCGTAGTTTTTAAAATTGATAATAGTACACAGAAAAGTTTAAAAAAAAAAATATATATATATATATATATATATATATATATCATTTTTATGTGTCGACTAATTTTACAATAAATTAAACAGTTGAAAAATGTCCAATATCGAAATAACAAATGTAGGTATAATAATACTATTACATATAACATGTATTTGTAGAAAAACTTAGAGTTTAAAATATTACATCTGAAAATGTTTTTTTTTTTTTTTTTTTTTTTTTTTTTGTATGCTTTTGTAAATTTTGTCATATATATTAAAAAATGAGATGAGGCTTTAATGTCTTTGTTTTTTAAAACACCTACTTTCAAAAATTTTCTAAACAGAAAAAATATTCTTTTAGTTTATTGAAATTAATGTATGTGGATATTCTAAACAAGTTATGGGAAATATTTTATTAGATATTTTTGACCTAAAATAGGTCACACAACAAACGTATATAATACGAAAAATATTTATAAAAAATTCTTTTTCATTTTTTTATATATAAATTAAAACATATTATTCCCTTTAGCAGTAAAAAAACGCGGTTGCATTTTTCCATATTAATATAATACCAAATGCAATAAAATTCATAAAATGTATGTGATATGTCAAAGTAATGGAAGAAGTTTGTAGTATTTTGGAAAACAATTTCAATAAAATTCAAACAAATAATATAATGCGCTATTCCATCATCTAGCACTTACATTAACTAGTCTGCAAGCCATCCAACTTTAGATTCCGTCATTAGCGTCGCGATTAATCATTCTACATTTTAACCAACGTCAGATTCAAAATATGAAATGAGAATAGTTTCGTATAGTTTTGACTTTCAAGAAAACAAAAATTGTAGTTTCACTTTGCTACAACATTAAATTAATGAAAGAGAAATTCGATTATTATAAATAAAAAGAAAAACATAACAATTTTTATAGTTATTTTATTTATTTATTTATTTATTTTTAAGTATTTTTTAAATCATAGTAAATATTATATGCATATAAAGTTCAACACATCCTGAAACATATGACCCTTTAATTTATGTACCAATTGTTTATTATTGGAATAAAACAATAAGATTGCTATTAAAACTGTGTCCTGAAGCACAAAATATACTCTATAACCACTTTTCTTGCGACCATGGTAGCTACTATGTAGTGGCTGACTCAACGAACCCAGTGTTAAACTAGGGGGATTGAGAAAAAATAGCAATAAGGGACTGGATGTTTGCCAAATCTAAACCAATCTCGTACCCCTCTACAAGTCATTGGAGTCGTCCTCGAAGCTAGTTTCGAGAAACGTGGTTACACTGTAAATTAGGGCTTTAGTTTGTAACTCTAACAGAATTCAAACATTTTGTGATATTTATTTTTTTATTGGGGGGGGGGGAGGGAAAGGATGGTGTCACATAAAAAAGACTGGACGAAATAGAATGATACTTTGTACTGTAAACAAATTAAACAAAATTTAATTAACCAACCAAAAATTAAAAACTGAGTTAAAGATATGTACAAAAACACTTGGACAAGTGCAAGAAGATTTGTTCCTTCATCACGCAGAAGTGAAATATTTTGCAATACATTTAGACTTCAGACATCAAAGAAGTGAAATATTTTCAGTGTATATGGAATATTTTCAGAATTCTTTCAGTGTATTTAGTGGAGGGGGAATATGCAAATGTTTATAATCAGGGCCGGATTACAGAAAAATTTTGGTAAGCAAGAACTTCCTCTCTGAAATTTAGAGAACCCGAAAATGACTGAAAAGTAATATCTCAAATTCTTAGTATCTGTTTTTCATATTGTCATTTAAGAAAGTAAAAAAGAAAAAAAAAAGGGGGGGGAAAGAATTTGCATAAATGAAGAAAAAACATTATTTTGGGAAAGTTTACTCCACAGCAAATAACTGGCAATTTCGATGCTGATAAACATACGTAATGAAAAATAATACACACTGAGGTGGAATGGAGATAATGAATTGGAACTTTGAAATTAATACCATGAGAAGCGGCGATCTATCTGAACAAGTGTTTCGGTATAAAATCATTTAACGCAATCCTTCAACTGGTTAAAAAAAATAAAGTAAAATAAAATAAAATATGTATTAAGTCAATGTGAGAGCAAAAAATGTTGCTGCGCTGATACTCACACTTTTTTACCCGATGAAAACTTCTGCCAAATAATTTTAACCCAAAACGATTTTCCCGAATGATTTATACTTTTAATAATTTTAATTTGGAGAAGTAGCCTGCAGTATTTTAATATAATTTAAAAGAAAAGATAAGCATGACGGAATGGTAAATGCACAAAATGTTGCTGCACTAATGCTCTCCCTTTTTTCATTCGATGAAAACATCTGCCAAACAATTTTACCCCAAAACGATTTCTCCCAAATAATTTGTACCTTTCATGACTTTAATTTCGAGATATAGCCTGCAATATTTTATACTGGTTAAAAAAAAAAAAAAAAAAAAAAAAAAAAAGTTAAGCATGACGGAAATGTGTGAGAGCAGAAAATGTTGCTGTACTGATGCTCACCCTTTTTTTATCCGATGAAAACATCTGCCAGCTAATTTCTACCTAAAACGATTACTCCCAAATAATTTGAATCCTTCATGATTTTAATTTGGAGATACAGCCTGAAAAACAAGGTAATCATGACGGAAATGTGAGAGCTGAAAATGTTGCTGTACTGGTGCTCACACTTTTTTTATCCGATGAAAGCACCTGCCAAATAATTTAAACCCAAAACGATTACTCCCGAATATTTTGTACCTTTCGTGATTTTAAATTGGAGATGTAGCTTGCAATATTTTAATACAGTGTAGAGGAGTTTTCTTGCTATAAAGGACTGTCCGCAATAATTTCCAGGTCTCATAAGAAACAACAGACATGATAAAAATAAACTGCAGTATTGAAACTAATCAGTTTTATTTTGAAGGGCTGTTTATTCATCATGGGAAAAGCATTTTTCAAATTGACATAGGTATTTTTCAAAAAGTCTTATAGACATTCAGAGGGTCTATTTAGACAATTAGTAGATGAGACAGAGAGCTTCGAATTAACGTACTATTGAGTCAATCGATTAGGAGCGAAGTGCGTGGTTCACTTTATGACAGTCCCAAGTAGACTGTTCGAAATACGCCAAGAGTCAGAAAATATCGCCAATTTCATAGCGAAATACATTCTTTTGTCTCTCTCTCGAAAAAAATAATTAAGTTCCGATTGTCCTTTATAAAAATTACGCACATCTCTTATGCCAATTATTACGCCACAAAATCGTCTGCTACCTAGCTGACAGAAAGACTGATTGTCATGACATCCTGTAATTTAGAACTATAAATAACCCTTTAATGATGTTATAACGGAGATTTATTGCTAAATTTAGCTATAATAAAATAAACTTGAACAATTTAAAAGAATGAATTTTAATTTGTAGAATAAGCAACGGCTAAAAAACGAGAATAGTTTTTTTCTTTATAAAATTATTTAGTTTTATAAGTTAGAAATATTGAAAGAACATTTTGTTAGAAATATTGAAAGAACATTTTATACAATGAGTAATGCATTTAATTTACCAGGAGTAAATTAATGATTTTAAGGAATACGTTTTGATTTTCAACAGATTTATTTAATAAATTCACTGATAAAATATTATTAAAATTAAGACATTTACTTACAGAGAGACAAATGTGTTTAAATATGAAAGGCAATTTAGGATATCGTTATATATTTCAATAGACATTTGATTGAAAATATAATATTTAATTTTTAAATTTATTTGAAAATGTAAATAAAACCAATATATTAATGGAAGAATAGACTTCGGATTATAAAAACAAGGCAAACGCCAAATAGAAATAATAGGGAAGCAGACACCTGTTTCGGTACCATTTAGCGTACCGTCTTCAGCACATATCATCCTCATCATCATCATCATCACGAGAGTTTCAGGAGTACCTGAGGTGATCGAGACCACCGCTTACCTCCACCTGAATTTGTAGAAAGCTTTATATGGTGATGCAGAATCAATCAATCTCGGTATTCTTGAAATGAGTGAGTTCAAGCAGACCTCGGCGTGATAATAGAATGAAACACACACACACACACAAAAAAAAAAAAAAAAAAAAAAATGGCAGCCGAGGGAAGCCGGTGAAGTGAAGGGAGTAGTGAAAATCTTAAAACTGTAAGTTACATGGTGGAATTCCGAAAGTCCCACTTTGTCCAATTTTTTTTTCTTCCCCCCCCCCCTTTAATTAACATAATTAGATCACACACAGTCCCGTGTCAGGGCCCTCTCGGTCTGCCGGAAACAGTTCTGCACTTTTGGACACACCACTTTTGGCACTTTTGCACTTTGGAACTGCATGTTTTCCTGAATTTACCTGCCAATTCAAACTTTAATTAGGCTGTTCACAGATATTTAAAAAAGGATACAAGAATACAATTAATATTACATAAATGAAAAAAAAAACTTACATTAGTTTAAATGCAAAAAAATACAGAAAACTATTTACAATAATAACATTCTATCAGCTGCTTGAGCAGAAGCGATAAAACTAAATGCAAACAAAAAACGTAAATTAAAGAAGTGCTATTTTGCAATGAAATTTAAAAACATTCCTTAATTAAAACTAAAAGAAAATGCATTTAGTATAATTTTCAGGTATAAATTAGCATTTATATATATAAAAGAAATTGTAAAAATGCTACTGAAAATTTTAAAGCTTTATTTATGGAATTTATTTATTTTTTTTTCTGCATTCCGTTGTTCTATTATGCGAAAATTTCGTGTATTATTCTCATTTTATTTCTTTGAAAAAAAAAAGAATAATATTATCTTTTTAAAAAATTAAAGTACACGCTTTTATTGAAATGTGAACTAAAAAGCACACAAAATATCTGTATTTATAGTATTAAAATGCAGCGTAAGAAAAAATCGTGTGAGTGACACACCATAATATTTACATCTTTAATTTAAAAAAAAAATGATTAGTTGTTGCCAGTCAACGTTATACAAATACGGCCAAATCCTGTGCTACATACAATAGAGTTTAATATATATATATAGATTTTTTTGTTTGCCCCTGATGGGATAGGAGCCTGGAAACACTTGTATGTAATATTGTCATCGACTATGAAGTCGTGCGCAAAATTTCAGTGTAATCGACCGAACAGAAGTGGTCGAAAATTGAATTCCGAGATTCCGTTACATACATTAATAGTTACATCATATCAAGTTAATAAAAGCATGTTAAAAATAACATAATGAAGGAATGAGAAATAAATAATTTAGAATTAATCAAAAACCATTTTTAAAAAATCTCCCCTGACTGGGCTCGTACGTTAGACCTTTAGGTTCGTAGCCCGGAGCTTTACCTCACAGCCACAGCGCTCACGTAGGGAAAGTCTTTTTTTACAATATAGATATTTTGTTTGCTTCTTCTGAGTTTGCTGCTATAATTATGTCGTCTATAAAATATCTTATATTCTCAGTTTTTAATTCTTTTAATACTATATCCATTAATCTAGCAAAGACGTTGCTTGATATTTTTGTTCCAAATGGTAAGCGATTCATTGCGTATTGACCTGACTCCGTAATAAAAGATAATTTTTTTTTTTGTCTTCTGGTGTTACTTTGATCTGAAAAAAGGCTGAGTGCAGATCTAAAATTGTGAATATTTTATGCCCTGAGACTTGTTGTAGAATAGATTTTATAGATGGGAGAGGGTAAGGGTCAGATTCTAAAATATTATTAAGTAGACGAAAATCGATTGTCATACGTATTTTCATATTTTTGGGGTTATCTGTTTTATTCGTAGTCTTTTTTTTAACGAAGATTACCGGAAAAGCGTATTCCGAATTCGTGTGTTCGATTATACCTGCTTCTAATAGGTTCTGTATCTCTTTTTCTGCGCTTTCTTTGATATTATGAGGTATCTTGTACGGTTTTGTTTGAATAGGAAAAGAGTGTAATAACTTAAAGTTTGGTGTTATCGCGGAAGTTTCCCCTAATGTTTTATATGATTTACTAAATGCCGTTGCGTGCGATAAAAGTAACTGTAATAATCTGTCTTGAGTGTTTTTATTTAAATGTGATACATTAAAATCATCCTTTGTTAGCTCTTGTTTACGTAATTCTTTTACTTCTGTTATGTTTAAATTATTTATTTCATATATAGTTTCAGTTTCGTATTTTCTGTGATTTTTTTTTATTATGAAGTTAGTAGTGAGATAACCTGCTGTCATTTTTTTATTTAGCGTTATTGTTTTATCTTTATTGTTATGGGCTAAGATAAATAACTTGTTTGAATTATTTATTTGAGTGTGGATAGATCTTTGAAAATATATTCCTGTTCTATTTTTTTTTCAA
This sequence comes from Salticus scenicus, assembly GCA_963930645.1. Classification (NCBI taxonomy): domain Eukaryota; kingdom Metazoa; phylum Arthropoda; class Arachnida; order Araneae; family Salticidae; genus Salticus; species Salticus scenicus. Next base: position 152,725,503 of record OZ005662.1, read on the forward strand.
ATGGATGTATTGTTTGTACCAATGCGTCTATATTTAGTGTTAGTTTTTCTGCCATGTTGTTCTGTATTGTTTTTTTTCACTGATCTTTATTTTCAAATATTTGTTTTATATTTTTATTTGCTGTTTCTTTGGCTAAACGATAGTTTTTCCCTCTCATATAATTATTTTAATTATTATTATTATTATTATTCAATATTACATATATATACACACACTTTTTTTTTTTTTTTTTTTTAGCTAATATATATGAATATGATATATATACACAATAATATTTTGCAATAAAGAAAAATATATAATAAGGCCAAAATCTTGTTCTTAGACCTCCCTTAATAAAATTTTCATTTGAAAATGGTATCACATTTTTTTGTACCTGATAGGTCTATCGTTGAAATTCAGAAAAGGTTCCTGTAAAAGGCACCAAATGGAATGGAGGGGCAATGTTGGGATGAATTAGGCTATTATAACATAAAACAAAATGAAACAGAAATTCAGCCCCACCAGATATCATTGCGTTGTTAAAATTTGCATAATTGTGCTAAATGGCCAGTGATAAAATGACTAAAAGGCCCAGATTCGTGACATTTTTTAACACCCTTTCTGAACTTTCAATAACAAACCAAATCCTAACACAGTTTTATAGCAGTACTGTTTATCAAGTATTAAAGTTATTACTATTGTTTTGACACTATTGCAAATACTTCTATTAATCTACCTTTAAAACAGACCTATTTTCTCCCAAAATATATAGTAATTTAATCTTGCTCTCATAAATATCTAAAATCATTATTACATAAAATAAATCACTAGAAGAGCAAAATAAAACAGATACTTTAAACAGTAAAAAAAATATTTATTTAGATTTGATACTTTGCTGTAGCAAGATAGACAATTTTACTAGTTTAAATATTCAATTATTGAGCATGGATATTTTTTTTAACATAACATGAATATAATATTAGAATAGCTTTTGATAACAATATTCATAGCGATGTGATACCATTTTTTTTTTACGACATAGTCCCTACGTATGTCTTCTTGACATCTTAAAAGTCTTTATTATTATTTAATTTTTGTAGTCATGCTCTAGAAGAAATAAGAAAAATATATTACTTGCAAAGGGGGGGAGAGAAGTATGTAGAATATCTCCATTCCAATTGTTCTGCCAGCGCTGATAGTCGGCCGAAGATAGATCTCGGAGAAAACGCAGCTAGGTTTCATCGAAGAGATCTGCTTCTTCAGGTTCGGTCTCAGGCTCCAGGGAGAGTCAGGGAAGCCAAAAGCCCCAGTCCTTCTCATCTTGGCCCCTTCTTCATTTTTTGTATTAACAACGCAATGATATCTGGTGGGGCTGAATTTCTGTTTCATTTTGTTTTATGTTATAATAGCCTAATTCATCCCAACATTGCCCCTCCATTCCATTTGTTCTGCCAGCGCTGATAGTCGGCCGAAGATAGATCTCGGAGAAAACGCAGCTAGGTTTCATCGAAGAGATCTGCTTCTTCAGGTTCGGTCTCAGGCTCCAGGGAGAGTCAGGGAAGCCAAAAGCCCCAGTCCTTCTCATCTTGGCCCCTTCTTCATTTTTTGTATTAGCATATGCTAATTCTTTGTTACTGGGAGTGTTCAAAGACACTTTTCCATTGGCAGTTGGTTCCCCCTCACTTTATTATGCACTTATTTCTCATTGGTCGTTCTGCCCCATTATTCCTTTTCATAGAATCCTTGCTTTTTATTTTTGGTTATTTATTTATTTTCCATTTCTGTTTGTTTTATTATACAGTTATTTTCAATGTGATTAATTTTTGTGTAATTCATCACAACAATTGTATTTCTTTTAGTGTTCAAACAATTCAACATTTTATTTTAATAGCGTAATATAGTAAATAATATTAAAGTATATTATGTAGAAGTCTCTTACTTACATTACCCTACTACCGTAGGTAATGGAAGTGTTGTATTCGGTTCAAAAATTCGATATCATGTTTTCACCTGATTTACACTTTTTAAGGCCTCCTGAGTCCAAAAAAGTAGTTTTTGGCAATTGGTCAGTGTGTGTGTATGTATGTATGTATGTGTGTATACTTGGAATCTTCTGTCTAGCATACCTCCGAAACTAATAAAGGTAGAACTACGAAACTTCTGAATTGAGACAAGTCTGGTGTACTGATGGATTTTCCAAATTTTGGTGAAAATTGAAAAACCGGAAATGGGACCATAAATCCGCATCTCAAAAACGGCTCAAACGATTTTCTTCACATTTGCTGTATAAACACTCTATTAGACGTCCTTTCGAATGATATAGTTGGTTAGTTCAGGAAAATTGATAGGCGTCCTCTCTAAATAGCTGAATTTCAGGTCTCTTAAGTTCTTTCCTTTTAAAAACGGCTGCACAAATATTTTTCAAACTCGTTATATTAACTCCCTTTTAGTTATACTTTTGTATGTAATTTTTGTTTTCTGGTCAATAATTGAGTATATCAAGTTTTGGTAAAAGTTGTTATCTCAAAAACGGCTCTAACGCTTTTCTGGAAAATTCATTTTAGATATCCTTTTTCATGTATTACGTGGTTAGTAGAGAAAAACTAACAGTCATCCCGCTTAGGTAGGTCAGTTTTAGAACTCGGAAATGGGTGTATAAAAAAATAATTCTACCATTTTTTTTTATTTTAACCTTATTTTTTAATTCGCTATGTAAGCTTTGTTTTATATGTCTTTACAAGTGTATCAAGTTACTCTTACATGGAAATTTTTAGGTGTCTATTTCATTAGGTCAGTTCTATGTCTTCTGATAACATTATCTCCAAAAAGTGCATAAAATACGTGTAATAGCGGTTAACGGAAATAGTGTGGTTGTTTCAGACCATTTTTTTTTTTTTTTTTTTTTCAAGAATTGCTTTTATCTTATAACAAAAAGAAATTATTCATTAAAATAAAGAGAAATTTAATAGTATAAAAGGGTGGTGTCTAACTGGCAGTGGGTAAATTTAATTCTAAAACAAAGTTGATTTCTTATAAGATTAACTTACTAATTATATCATAGAATTTCGATCAGAAAAAAGTAAGGAATTATTGTATGAATTAATAAATAAATATATAATGTGGTGAGAGTGTGTCCTGGTTTTAGACAAGCTCTGGCCATAGAATAAGAATCATGCCACGGGAAATTTCAGGTCTATAAATTGAAAATTATTTAAGAGGTTATGTGGTTATCGAAAGCTAAAAGAAACGTTTTTCCTCTATTTATTTTTAAATAAATAAATAACGAAAAAATTCTCAAAATTTTGAATATGAAAACGACATTTTGTAAAATGTTAATTAAAATGTTTTAAAAATTCACCTGGAGTTTTTTGGTTTCTAGAGACCCTTAAAAAATGTGGTAGACACGATTTATCAAAAACTAATGCACCGACTTTATTGAAATTTTGCACACATTTTTAATATAATATTACCTAAGTGATTAAAAAAAGGATTTTTATTTATTTCGATTAGAACTAATTTTTAAGAGAATCCGTGGGGTAAAGTTTTCCGAAAATTCCACTGATTTTTCCTCTAACTCTACAAAAAATTTAAAATTCATTTTTTCATTACGACAGGACTATTTCTTACAATCTGGCATTTTGGGTCGTTACCAATTCATAGTGTTCCACTTCGAAAATGCCTGCAAATATCCAATTTTACCACTTAATTTATTACTCTGTCTTAAAATATTTTGTGAAATCCATAAAAATATTTATATTTTTTCACTTCCCATTGGTGAGGATCGAACTCACAACCTTCGGTTCGTAGTTGTGTACTCTGCTCACAGAGCCAACGGGTCATGACTGAATATTTCCTGATTATTTAGACTAGTGTTTTCGGATAGACCTTAAGTTCAGTTCATTATGTTTTGAGTTTTTAATTAATTTTTTTTTTCACTTTCCATCGGTGAAGATCGAACTCACAACCTTCGGCTTCATAGTTACGTACTTTGACCTCAGAGCCAACGGGTCATAACTGAATATTTCCTGATTATTTACTTTAGAGTTTTCGGATTTTTTTTTTTTTTTTTTTTTTTTTTTTTTTTTCACTTTCAGTCGGTGAAGTTCGAACTCACGACCTTCGGGTTCGTAGTTGTGTACTCTGTCCACGGTCTCGGCTGAATATTTCCTGATAATTTTGACTAGTGTTTTCAGATATTTTATTTATTTATTTATTTTTTTTTTTTTATCCTTCGTTTAAGCACTAGTCAATTTTATTTTAAAGAGGTGTTCAAATTTTAAATACGATCGACGCATTATTTTTTTAACCCATATTTTACTACCGTCCCAAAAATAGAACACCATGCATAGGTGGTATTCATATGTTTTCAGTTTTTTTTTTTTTTTTTCACTTCCCATCGGTGAAGATCAAAGTACACAACCTTCGGCTTCATAGTTATGTACTTTGACCTCAGAGCCAACGGGTCACAACTGAATATTTCCCGAAAAAAAAAAAAAAAATCCAAAGCTCTAGTCTGAATAGAGCTTTGGAATTTTTTTTTTTTTTTTTTTTTCATTTTCAGTCGGTGAAGTTCGAACTCACAACCTTCGGGTTCGTAGTTGTGTACTCTGTCCACGGTCTCGGCTGCAAATTTCCTGAATATTTAGACTAGTGTTTTCAGATATTTTATTTATTTACTTTTTTTTTTTTTTATCCTTCGTTTAAGCACTAGTCAATTTTATTTTAAAGAAGTGTTCAAATTTTAAATACGATCGACGCATTATTTTTTTAACCCATATTTTACCACCGTCCCAAAAATAGAACACCATGCATAGGTGGTATTCATGTGTTTTCAGTTTTTTTTTTTTTTTTTTTTCACTTCCCATCGGTGAAGATCGAACTCACAACCTTCGGCTTCATAGTTATGTACTTTGACCTCAGAGCCAACGGGTCATAACTGAATATTTCCTGATTATTTAGACTAGAGTTTTCGGAATTTTTTTTTTTTTTTTTCACTTTCAGTCGGTGAAGTTCGAACTCACAACCTTCGGGTTCGTAGTTGTGTACTCTGTCCACGGTCTCGGCTGAATATTTCCTGATTATTTAGACTAGTGTTTTCAGATATTTTATTTATTTATTTATTTTATTTTATTTATCCTTCGTTTAAGCACTAGTCAATTTTATTTTAAAGAAGTGTTCAAATTTTAAATACGATCGACGCATTATTTTTTTAACTCATATTTTACCATCGTCCCAAAAATAGAACACCATGCATAGGTGGTATTCATTTAAAATATTTTAATATTTTAATTCAAATTAAAGGCTACATATTATTTAAATGTCCAATAAATACATATGTGTCTTAATCGTTAGTTTAAATTAACGTTTAATATATATATATATATATATATATATATATATATATATATATAATAAAGATGATCTATTAAGCATAGTAGAAGTCAAGCAACAGATACAAGATCACTGAAACACCAATGACCAATAAGATTAAAAAAAAAAAAAAAAAAAAAAAAAAAAAAAAAAAAATCATCAGTGGATGAAATACACTAATGTAAAGAAAGCAGATCTATTAATTAACAGCCTGCAAAACAAACGAATCAATAAAGTAAAACAACAAATCTTAACTTTAAACCATAAACTTATCAAAATTAATGAAAAAACAACCCAAGAAACACAAGATAGGAAGAAGGAGGCAGGCGGCAAGACTTGTGACTTGCCTGTGGGGTTACACTAGTTTTACGCCGGCAACACTCCCCCAGCCTGCCACAACCAGAACAGGAACCATAAGGATTTAAAAATGCAAAATTTCTAAGCAGATGAACAACATTGAAACCACAAAGCCACAATGAAATTCACCGATTGATCACATTGTGTTTAACAGTATAATTAGAACATTAAATATAGTTGACAACTCAAAAAGGAAAAATCTGAAATTTTATTGGAAAATGAAAGTTTGCATAGTAATACAAAGCAAATGCAACAAGCCTTCTATATTTTTTTTTTTTTTTTTTTTTTGTATTTAATTTCACAAACCCACCCAACCATCCAGCCTTACAACACCACCCCACCTCCGTAATCAAACATCTGCCCACCCAACCGCCACCTTTTTTATTGTCTTTTATTATTTTATGATTTTTTTGTTGATATACACAAGAGTGTACACAGCTTTTTTTTTTTTTTTTTTTGTACTGACAGAGACATGGTTAAGGATATAAAATAGAAAATACAAAGTTTTTAGGAAAACCCATTTTAGCAGTGGCTGTGATCAGTTTATTAATATTCTTGTTTTTAAACTTTGCAGAGCATAAATTATTAATTCGAAATAAATGATTAATGATGATGTTTCTGAATACCGAAAGATGCAGACATGAATTAAAATGTGTAAATAAGTTGACATTAAAACAAAAATCTTGCCGTTTGTCATAGATATCTGTGTAAAGTTTATTACCATCTATGATTATTTTGAGATCTAAAAAGTTAATTGATTGATTAGTCAGAGTGTTTTGAGTTAGCTTTAAATTAGGTGGATAATTGAAGGAAAAGCCATTTTGTGAGTTCTTGTTGAGATAAAATACAATAATATCATCGATGTAACGATAAAATCGAACATCATCATTGCAAATTTGCTTTTCATAATAATAAAGATAGAGATCTGCCAAAATACTGGAGCTACAACCTCCTTGTGGGATGCCTAATTGTTGCAAATAGATAGCGTTGTTGTGGAAGATATAATTATTATGGATAACAAAGTTAAGAAGAGTTTTAAATTTTTCTGCTTTAAAATTGTAAGGAAGATTAATTTGAGCTTTATATTCTTGAAAAAGACTGTAAATGATATTACTCAGATCTGATAACTCAATATTATTGAAAAGATCTTGAAAGTCAAAAGTCATAATGTTGTCTATTGAATCGAGCGATTTTATGTATTGAATTAATTGAAAGCTATTTTTAAGACAATATATATATATATATATATATATATATATATATATATATTAAATGATGATTCTTGAAGATTTATTTATTACATTTTCAACACATTATTACTTAAATGGTTTTACGTTCAAGAATAACGGCCATATAAATTTATTGAGGTAATATTGTACATTTGTACTGGTAAATCAATTATATAAAAATATGTATAAAACATAGATGTTTTCCTTATATTTCCGACTGTCCTAAACCATTGTCTTATTTTTTAGGACAGCCTGTACCGAATAAATTAATGATAGGTTGGTAAGTTTTTTTAATTTTGTGTGTGTACATAGGCTTAAAGAAACATATATTTAAGATTTTATAAAGAAAAAGAAATATTTTTACAATGCTTGGTACGATATGTGTTAAAAAGGGTGTCCACTGCTTTTCTTTAAGGTCTACGAAAACCAGGACAAACCAGCTGAATTTCTCTACCATTGTAATAGAATTCTTATAACATACTACTTAAATAATTTTTTTTTTATATGCTCAAAAATTTAAATGAAAATTTTATTGATTATAATTTAAAAAAAAGAGAGAGAGGGGGGGAGAGTATATATGCATTTTTTAAGCTTTCGAAATCCATGGAACGCCTTAAAAGGAATTGTTTAATTGTTCCTTAACGATAGTATTTTCTGCATCCTTAATACAACATATTTATGAAAGATTAATATGTTATTAAAAAATTTTCTTTGAATTTATAATGATATGTTTTATTGAATTTTATTTTCAATCATTTAAACATAAAAATTTCTGTAGATCTGGGTGAAGCTCTATAAGCTCAGATAGCATTTTGTATTTTTAAACAACTGCATGAAAAACATATTAAATGAATATAAGAACCTTGTCCTATGTACTAATTCCGACACTTGAAAAAGATCTAGGCAGGTGACTTTTTTAGAAAGGTATTTTGCCTAATGAAAACTTCTTCAAATATAAAAGTATCGCTACAAATTGAAAATAGTTCTTATGTTTCATCAAACGCGTTTATATATCAATTCGAATCCTAGATAACGATCTAAATATGTCTTGATTTTTAACATAGACAAAATCAAGATCACCCTGCTACATTCAGAATTTTAGGTACTATTTATTTTCATTATTAATTATTTCCTTTTATAAAGTATCATTAAATTTCATATCAAACGAATTTCTATTATTTTAACTCAAAACGTATTTCAATTTTTCATTTCATATGGCTCTGTTTTTTTTTTTTTTTTTTTTTTTTTTACAAATTTACACTTTTAAAACATGAAATACTCAAAGTGGTAAAATATCTTCCAATATTTTGCCTGAAAACTAATGAAACGTCCATCAGTTTGCTATAATAACATGTTTTTATAAAGAAACTGTCCTAGAAATATTTTATGCGAATAAATTCAAATAAAAACATTAAAATATATTATTTTCAAGCGATTATGCTATCACTGGAATATTTGACGCAGTGAATAATACCACTCGAGCGGCTATCGCTGATCGCTCATGCGTCTATTAATCTTGCAAATGCAGCCTATAAGCTACTATGTTGCAGACATCACAAAACTTCCTTATATTTTTTTCTCATACAAATGCACCCAGTACAAATAATTTATTAAAAGTGTTATTTATTGAAATTATCTTCCATTATGAATGTTGACAATTGTCCTCCCATAGAATATCACACTAAATATCCAAAGAGAAATAATTTTAACATCTACAAATAACATCTTAAAAAATATAATTAATATTTTATTTGTCTTTCTTTAATGAAATAAATCTATAACTTTGTTTTAAATTATGCAAATCAATGTTTAAGCCATCTATTTTATAGAATTGACGAGTTCTTGTGAAATTGCGCAATACCCGGTTTATAATCCCCCCCCCCCTCGCGCGGGGAGGCTGACATGGTGCTCAACGTGTTAATTTTTCATTGGTACTGCTTTTACTTTCAGGGTAAAACTTTCACTGAAATGTTTGAAGTATAACATGTTCTACACACTCCTAAAGTTTCAAGATGATTCCTTCAGTACTTTTAGAGATATATGACAAAATGTCTAGAATCTAGAATGGCTGACATAGTGCTCAACGTGTTAATATTCTGTAAAATTGTTAGTACCGTCTTTCGTTTACACTAGTCATTTTTTTAAAGTTTTTTTTAATTTTATTATTATTTTTTTTTATTATTATGATTATATTTTGGAAAAAAAAAAAAAACTGGTGTGAGAAAAAGGTGAAAAATTAGAATGTTGACACGTATGAAATAAATATCAATGGATATCAGCGATTAGTCAAGTCTAATACCAATATATAAAAATAGTGATACCAAATTATCTTTTGTGTGAACCCCGTATCGAATCACACATTATAGGTTCATTCAAAAAATATTGTATTCATAGTATAAGATTCTTTACAAAAGTAAAATTCAGTTGCGGAAAGAAAACAGAAATAATTATGATATTATACTTCATAAAATAAAAGGGTATTTCATTGTTGTGGATAACTTAAATATATTTTGTGATTTGCAATTTATAGTGTCTTTATAATAAAGTACCACCATAACCACGTTTCCTATTTTATTCATATTATACTTTAAACATACAATATTTATTACTCAACAAGTGTGACTATTTCCTCTTTGGGAATATACTTATTTTAGCAAGAGGTCTAAAAATAGATCATGATCGATCTCTTATTTTCTATGGAATACAACGCGTTTAGGCCCTCCTGAAATTATTTCCATCTGTTTTGCCTACATGAATATTAACGAAAGTGATAAAATCTTTTAAGTTCGACAAGTTAAACATAACACATTTCGTTTAATCAAGTTATACGAATTTTGCTGATAACGAAAGTTTTATTTTATTTTAATTTATTTTATTTTATTTATTTATTTATTTATTTCGTAGATAGTTCAGAACTATAATACGTGTATTTTCAGTAAGATATTTATCATTTCAATGTTATCTATGAAATATACTGTCGTTTTGCTTGAAATTTAATTATAATTTTGTTTACGTTACAATTGATGAATTTCTTTTATGTTATGCATATATATATATATATATATATATATATATATATATATATAGACAGGGTGATTAGAAAAAAACTACCCCGATATATGAGACCATAGACATCATACTGTTACGAGAAACTGAATAAAAATTTGGTGGAAGGTATTTTGAGGTATGCACTTAAGAATTATATTAAAAGCAACAGTTAAACTCAAACAGTTACGGTTACAGTGAGAAAATTTCAAAAATTTCAAATGGCAACACCTACTTTTTTTTATTGAAATGTAATCTCCATAGCAAAAAATCATAAATAGCGTTGGAACGGTACCTCTAGGCAGCACTAGTAGGCTAACAAAAAAAGAAAGAAAAACAACTGTTACGTGCCTACCAGAGCACCACTTTCATTTTTTTAATGACGTCACATTTCACACTGAGTCTTTGGTTCAGACTAAAGTCTACTGATTCTGCTTCGAAACGAAAAGAAGAGACCAAGGTATCTTTAATTTCGAGTAAGGCTATTGAATATAAGCTTTAGTTTCGTTGTTAAACGTAAGACGCTGTCATGATGACGTCATCACAGTACGTGAAAAACAAGGCATTGAAAATGGCAATTAACACCAATTTTGATGATGATAATGATGTTTCCCAGTAAGCGGCATATTGTTCACAGAGCAACAAATCAAGATACACATCACACATTTCACAATGCCTTATTTTTCACTCAATGTGATGACGTCACTCATGACGGTGCCTTACAACTAAGAAAGAAATTAAAACTCTTATTCAGTAGACCTACATGAAATTAAGGATACCGTGGTCTATTCTTCTCGCTCGAAGAAGAATCAGTAGACTTTAGTGAGAGCCGAAGACTCAGTGTGAAATGTGACGTCATTAAGAAAATGTAAGCCGTGCTCTGGTAGGCACATCACAGCTGTTTTCTCTTTTTTTTCTTAGTATGCCTAGCGTTGATGATTTTCATGCTAGAGGTACCTTTCCAACGCTATTTGTGGTTTTTTGCTATGGAGATTCCAGTTCAATTAAAAAAAGTAGGTGTTGCCATATGAAATTTTCGAAATTTTGTCACTGTAACCGTAACTGTTAGACTTTAACTGTTGTTTTTTATATAATTCCTAGCGCATACCTCAAAATACCTTACACCAAATTTTTATTCAGTTTTTCGGAACGGTATGGTAGCTATGGCCGCATATATCGGGGTAGTTTTTTTCTAATCACCCTGTATATACATAAATATATTGCGTATTCATATTTAATCCTTAGATATAGGGTGAATTTCAATTAACCTACATATTTAAAGTTGCATAATGACTCAGATTGCGCTTACAAATGAATACTGTAAAATAGGGCATAAAAAGAATTCGTATCGTGTCAGTTCTCCACCATTTTGACAATGTCTCCCAAATTGTCATATTAATCTGAAGTCGTATTTTTATTTTTAAAAATTCATGTTGTATTGAAAATGCAACACTGTTGCTACGGAAGTGATCTGCAGCACCCAGAAACTGACCTAAGCCTTCAAGACTCTAGAAGGCTAATGTCGTAATCTAGAGCAATAGCAAATGGTCAGATACGAAATTTTGAAACTTTTGGTTGAATGGGGAAAGAGGATTTTTAAGATAACTTTTGTGACTAACTAGTGCTACTACATCTGAAAGTTCTCACTTTGAAAGCCTTATCCATTAAATTTCTTTTTCACATTTCTTTCATTAAAACAAATATATTGTGGTGCTATCTACAACGACTCAATAGTTATTTCCGTTCACAGTCGTAGTTTAATTACCCCGTATATTATAGTAGCATTTACCGTATCGACAGCTGTAAATAAAATTTAAATTGTTTTAACAGGAATATGTAAAAATTTTTTGTTAGATACAGTAATGTTTTAGTCTAACTCCAGAAAACGGAGCCTCTTGTTTAACACATTGAGAGCCACGCGAATTCTTAAAATCCATTAAAATGCCATAATGATTCCTACTGTAATAAATAAAAATTTAGCAAATTTTCAATAATTACTTAAAACAATGTAACATTTTTAGTTTTATATCCTATTTTACACTTTCAACCACCGATGGTTGACGCGGCTTTATATCATATTTGACACTGTCAGCCACTGATGGCTGACAGGGCGATCAACGTGTTAATTTTTTATTGGTGCTGGTCTTACTTTCGGGGTAGAACTTTCACTGAAATGTTTGAAGTATAACATGTTCTGCACACTCCTGTAGTTTCAAGATAATACCTTCAGTACTTTTAGAGATACATGATAAAATGTCTAGAATGTAGAATGGCTGACATGGCGCTCAACGTGTTAAAATAGGAAAATATACCGATTTCAAAGGGTTGATAGTTCGAACGTATCACAATATTTTCTTCTAATGCGACATTAACTTTTAAATGTATCGATTGTGTTTTCCAAATTTTCAGAGTTGTGATTGAGAATATGACATTAAGGTAGTTTTCAAAATAATGTTTTCCCTGTTCAATAGCGAAAAACTGTCTGACATACGCTAGAAGTAATTTTTTCAAACTTATGTTATTTTTATTTATTTATTTATAATTTTTTATACATAGACATTAATTTGTAAGAGTAAAATAGATGAATAATTTATATTTTATGTTTTAAAAAAAATGTCTAAAAAAATATTTTTAGACATTTATGTCTAAAAAATATGTTGTATAATATAAAATTATGTCTAAAAAATTATTTTTAGATAAAAACAGTAGAACGGACCTTCAAGAAAGGCGGGACAGCGGGAATCTTAAAAAAATAAATAAATAAATAAATAAATAAAATAAAATAAACTTCTTGCTGTTAAAAATAAATTTATAATTGTTCGACTTGGATATAAGACCGATATTGATCCCGGATCTCACACGTTATGCGATATTCAGCGTCTACTTTTCCGCATTGTTTCTTCTCAAACATTAATCGAAAAATAATCGATTCTTCGTGCAGCTGCCTAAAGAAACATATCTTTCAAAGGGGAAAAATTGGGTAAGGGTCCTAAAAATATCCCTGTCAAAATCAGTCCCCATGTGTATGTCACACCCAATAAGAGCATTTCTGTAACCATTCGGGTAGATGTATTTACGGGTAGTACGTGTAGATGTACACTAAGCGACAAAAAAAAAAAAAAAAAAAAAAAAAAAAAAAAAAAAACTGCACTTGGATATTTTCCTTTTCGCTTTCTACAACCGCCAAAGTTATCGTTTAAAAAGCAAATTTTTGAACAGATTTTATTATGTTGTCCACTACATACACATTAGTACTCAGTCCAGTGTTAAAAATAAAATACAATAGTCAGGAAAATTGTAATTTTAGAAATTATTTAAAAAATGATAAGAATAAGGCAGTTAACGATGCCACAAAAAGTATTAATTTTTGAATGAAAATAAAAAAAAAGTATTTTAATACGTGAGATGGTAAAATAATTAAATGCTAACGAAATATTAGTAAAACAGTTTTTAGCAAGTTATAACGTTTTTTGGTCGTTTAAACTGGAAATTTGGTTTATGGCGGCCATGGTGCTCATCCAAGCGAGATCACCGTAAGTTAAAAAGCCATTTCTTATATAATCGGTTTGTATTACATTTATAACATAAAAGAGATTCAGAAAAAGTGTTTAGCAGCATAATTTCTTTAACTACAGTACAGTAACTATTAAACAAAGCAGATTTAAATGACAGAAAATTTGAAAAAATTCCATTCTTAGTGAAGAAAATTAGGAAACCATGACCTCAGATGGTTAAAAAAATTAAAAAATTATTAGTTAATTATTGGGCTGAACTGTTTCTCTTTGATGAGTCAAGTTTAACTTATTTCGAGCTAAAGAAAACAAGCGGAACTGACAACGAAAATATGACCGACTTAATGAAAAATCACACTTTTAAAACAGTGACACAATCTCCGTACATTATGGTACGGTGGTGCATAACTTTTCAAACAGTCGGACAAATTATTATGCTCAAGGGATCAATTAACTCGAAATAAAACGCAATCTTCATAAAAAGTATTGCCTGACCGACTATTTTGGAGGTATCTTGGACATTTCCGTAAGCAGCATTTTTCGCTGAAAATGCACCTTACTACGCGGCGTCTGTAGTCAGTTTATTACTTCAAATTGTCAAAATTTCCTATCCATTCCAATAAGAACCTATAATTATGTAAGTAATCATATCTTTTTTTTACTTTAAGATAAATCCCACAAAAGATATAGTAAAATTTCTTCTTTACCCGACATGAGAATAGTCCTAATCGCGATCCTCTCGAAAATGTTTCGTCAATAAATAAGCGGGGAAGAAGGGAGAGGATTCGAAATTTGTAGCCTATAACTCTGCCTGAACTAGAAAAAATTATTTGTGATATTTTGCACGTTGAAATTTCTGAGATTTATATTAAAACACTGTATAATACTATGCCATTGCGCATTAAAGCAGTAATTCCATATAAAGGTGGAATTAACCCAATGCAGAATACATATTTTTAATAAAAAATTGCTTAGATCTAACAAAAAAATAGTTTTATTTCATATATTAAAATATAACTTGTTTATTTCCTATAATAAATCATAACAGAATACAAAGTGTATGGTTAATTCATTATATTCAAAAAGCACATTTTTAAAAATTACTTCGTAGCGTGCAATAATGCAAATTATTAAATCGAAAATGTACATAGGTATCATTTCATCCCTTTGGTATTACGCAAATAAGAGAGTTTCATTTGTTTCAAACATTAATTTTAAAGTTATTATGAATAAAAAAGGTATAAGTCATTTTTTCTGCAGTGCGGCTTTTTTTTTTTTTTTTTTTTTTTTTTGTCGCTTAGTGTTTTAAATAGCTCTGTCTTTATCGCACGGCATTGCAGTCATAATGACAAAATGTAATGTTTAAAGCACATACTTGATTTTTTTTTGGGGAAAAGGGGCTGAAGGAAATAGTGTAAGATAATAGGTACTAAATAATGAAAAGCCAGATATTAAGGAATATTACAAAAATAACGATTTTTCGACTGGAATTTAATTTTGGAAGCAATGTTTCTTATTCATAGGCTTGCGAATTATGCTAATTTATCCGTAACAGAATTAGGTCCCGCCTTTTCTTCACAGCAGTATATTTCTAGAGTAATGGTCTTCTTATTTAATCGTGTGTAAATAGTGCTAAATATTAAACTACAAATTTCCTAGTGAGAAAAAAAAAAAAAAAAAAAAAAAGACGGGGCTTAACGCTATTAGGGATAAATTAACATAATTGGCATGTCTATATTCATATGAAAATTGAAGTTTTATGGGGAAGAATAATATAACAAAATATAATAAGGAAAAACTGCGTACTACTGTTAGGAATTCTTCTGAAATTATTACATCAAAACTTCGTAGAAATGCGTAAATACATTTGCATACCTGCCAATATCCTAATTAATATTCCGTAGCACTGTTAGTATCCGCCATTTTTTAACACCTCTTTTTTTTAATGTATTTTTTATATTATTTAATCGTAATTACATTTGAAGAAAATTACTCTAAAATTAAAATGGTGTGGAGAACGGGGCGTTTAATAACAGTGCTACAGAACATAAACTAGAACGTGGCATATATACAAATGTATTATAAAATAGGTGACTTTTTTTTTTCTTTTTTTTTTTTTTTTTTTTTTTTTTATGAAAATTTTTTTTTATGTTTTCTAATAAAAGAGCTATTGCAATGAACTACCAACACAACTATTATATTAAATCACAAAGGCATTTCTTTAAGACCAAATTCGCATGATCTGGGCATGCGCGAATGTTGTTCCTTTCTTTAGAGGAAACCAGTGACCAATCGTTGAGAGGGCTTTTCGGATACCGAGATGCAAGCGAAATCTGAAACCTGAACCCACGGACCAATCAGAATAGGAATTTCACACATGCCTTCTGTGGCGTTCTCGAGATCGTGGCTTGCGGTGATTGGTGATCGCTTATTCTAATTTGTAAATATTTGGTTAGATTTTCACAATTTAAGGTGTGTATGCATTATTACTTTTTAAGTTTATACTTTGAATTCTAGAGTATTGTAATAGTATTGAAAGATATAGTGTTCCATTCCTGTTAACATTTGTATACATTTTTATGAAATGTAACTGTTGTGTGTATAGTATATTCAGAATGTTAGATTATTTAAAATTTTCGCGAGATAGCACCTGTTGAAAATTGCATCGAGCTTTATTAGTACTTCTATATTGCACCGAAGATAAGTATTTTTATTTTATATGTATACATAAGATTATTTACAATTACGCGAGATCGCACCTGATGAAAATTGCGTCGAGCGTTATATTTAATTTATTCCGCAGCATTGTAAGTAACCTCCTATCTTTCACAGCACATCTTTTGTAGTGTAATTTATTCCAATGTGTAATAACAAAATATATATATATATGAATAAAATTACTAAAAAAACATGAAATAGGACGGATACTAACAATTATTAGGGACAAATAAACCATGTAACTTTTGAATTTCTCTTAGTTAAACAAAAAATTTAATGTCTATATAACAAGAACAGAAATAATACTGTATTTAAATTTATCAAAAATATGATCAATATACCGAAAGAAAATAAGTGTGCTATGTTTTAATTTATAAATATTACTTAAATAATCAGTTATAATTATCATATATAAAATAAAATAAAAATATAATAAAATTATTTGCTAAAAAGTTATATATATATGTATATATGTGTGTGTGCATAAAATTGCAGATCATTATTTTTTTTCTCTAATACAGGGCGTCATCATTTCTCCATCTTTCACTCTTTTTGAATCCATTGGAAAAACCTTCACATTCGAACGTTACTTCTGTATTGCGATTTACGAATCTCATAATTTTGTTTGTACTAAATTAAAATTTAATCAAATTTAATTTTTATTTTTATAGTTTAGTTGTTAATATAATTAGCAGTTACATTTATTTTAAATTTTATTTTTACTTAATAATATAGATCTTAACTACGACTCTTCATTTCAGTGTGAATTTAACTCTATTTCGCATCGTGGTTGTACTGGTATGTTTGAGGCGTTATCAACGATTCTTACAATTCTTTTGTACATAATAATTTTAGTTTTGTTATTTATTCTTGGGATTAATTTTATATTTTATGTAATATTGGTGATTGAAGAATTTCAAAGTATATTTGTCTTTTGTTTTTTCTTTTTTTCTCATTGAGTTTGACATTTTTCACACGTCCTTTGGATGTTATAGGGCATAGCTTACCGTTCGCATACTAATTGCATACAGTAAGACAGAAATAACACATAATTTTCATACAACATGCAATCTATGCCCTTGAAAAAATATTGGTGTTGTATGTTTTAATTAAAGGATGCTTAATATTTTCAGAAATCTTTATTCACGTTCTTTCCAGTTCTTCATGTGATACTTGGTTTCATCATCTGCAATGTTTGAAAAAGTTTTCAATATATATATATATATATATATATATATATGCGTGTGTGTGTGTGCGTGTTTTGTATTTATATATTTAACACAAAGAAAGCGAGTTCGTTGGATTGAACATGAACCTTAATAAGACAAAAATTTGGTCAAATTCCTTTGCTTTTATACTGAAGATCACTGTTGATATGAATGAATTAGAAACAATATACAGTTATGCTTATCTGGAACAAGTTAAGGACGAACGGGAACATCATGGGAGAAATTAAGTACCGACTAAAAACTTCCATGGAGAACATTCGGAAGAAATATCAATATATTCAAAAGCAACCTCCCAGATTGCTTGAAAAGAAATTTTTTATAAGTGTATTTTGCCTGCATTAACAAATTCTTCGAAATATTGTACATTAACGTGTAAAAATATACAAAAGCTTCAAATACACCAGGGAGGAATGTAGCGATGTACGTTAGGATATACTTAAAGAGGTAGAAAGCAAAACACATGGATTAGGGAACAAATAAAATTTACAGATGTCATTTGTAGAATTAAGAACTGGAAATGGTTCTGGGCTGGGCACATTGAAATTAGAAAGGATGTCAGATGACCCACTAAAGCATTATTTTTTATATTTAGAGATAAGAAAAAACGAGGAACAGATCACAGTGGCGTTAGAGACAGGAAACTGTGAAATTTGGAAGAGCAGAATGAAGAATTGCAAAAACCGAGCAGATTGGAATCATCTAGAAGATTTGCTTTATCTTGCAGTGGATTGATAATGGCTGAAATTGATGATGATGATGATATATAACATTTTTATTTATAATTTGAATTTTATTTTTTCATTTGAATTGTTTATCATTTTTCCAATTTATTTTAAAATTATTATAAAATTACTTAAACTGTTTATTTAAATATTTATAAAAGTAGAAACTATAGTACATAAATATATAATTAATATTTATTAGGAACAAGATAATGAAGACAAACATTTTAATGATTCTCTGTTTCTAAAACAATATGTATATATATATATATATATATATATATATATATATATATATATATATATATATATATATATATATATAAACAAATTCTACAAGAAATTATTTTCATTATTTTCAAAATAAAAATAAAAATTTGCAGTTTGGGAAAGTTTCAGTGAAGATTACTTTCAAATAATTACATCTCAGGTGCCGTGGATATCATTAACTACTCCGCTGCAGCTTTGCAATTTACGCTTCCATTTATATATCTGCTTTCGATCCTGAGTTTGACAGGTGGAGAAGAAGAGATAAATGTTGATAAATTAAATTTTGATTGCAGTTAGGATTGTGAGAAATTACAGTTAACTGGGCTTATAATTTTTGCAAACTGATTTCGTATTTCAAATAATATATGTTGAAACAATATGTTAGATATTTGAATGTTGCACCTGTTCAATAAAATAGTGCAATGCGAAAGCATAATTATAAAAAAAATAATAACGAAGAAAAAAAGTATCTTAGAAGATTTGAACATATTACAGTAAAAACTCTTTGAAAACAAAAACAAAAACAAAGGAGAAGAAAAAAGAAAAGAAAAGAAGAAAAAGAAGAAAAAAGAAGAAAAAAGAAATCAAAGAAAAATATTCATAAGAAATATAATTTGTTTTTATCTTTATATAGACATCATTATTTAAAAAAAATAGTAAAAAACAATGAATAATAATTTACAGTTTAATATTATTCAGGAGTCATAGTGTATCCATTTTTCTTTACTACTAATTTCAATTTTTTTTTTTTTTTTTTTTTTTTTTGCAAAAAAACAATAATAATAATAGTAATAATAATAATAATAATAGTGTATAACGTATAGAGATGTATATAGCGTAAATTTTTGGGGTTTGTGTGTTTTTTACTGTCGTATTTTAAACTGAACAGAGAAAAAGTTTTCAAATATAATATTGTTTGAAATATCAATTTTATAAGTACAGACAAATTTAACTGAGGTATAGAATAATAGTTATTGCCGTAGTTTTTAAAATTGATAATAGTACACAGAAAAGTTTAAATATATATATATATATATATATATATATATATATATATATATATATCATTTTTATGTGTCGACTAATTTTACAATTAATTAAACTGTTGAAAAATGTCCAATATCGAAATAACAAATGTAGGTATAATAATACTATTACATATAACATGTATTTGTAGAAAAACTTAGAGTTTAAAATATTACATCTGAAAATGTTTTTTTTTTTTTTTTGTATGCTTTTGTAAATTTTGTCATATATATTAAAAAATGAGATGAGGCTTTAATGTCTTTGTTTTTTAAAACACCTATTTTCAAAAATTTTCTAAACAGAAAAAATATTCTTTTAGTTTATTGAAATTAATGTATGTGGATATTCTAAACAAGTTATGGGAAATATTTTATTAGATATTTTTGACCTAAAATAGGTCACACAACAAACGTATATAATAAGAAAAATATTTATAAAAAATTCTTTTTCATTTTTTTATATATAAATTAAAACATATTATTCCCTTTAGCAGTAAAAAAACGTGGTTGCATTTTTCCATATTAATATAATACCAAATGCAATAAAATTCATAAAATGTATGTGATATGTCAAAGTAATGGAAGAAGTTTGTAGTATTTTGGAAAACAATTTCAATAAAATTCAAACAAATAATATAATGCTCTATTCCATCATCTAGCACTTACATTAACTAGTCTGCAAGCCATCCAACTTTAGATTCCGTCATTAGCGTCGCGATTAATCATTCTACATTTTAACCAACGTCAGATTCAAAATATGAAATGAGAATAGTTTCGTATAGTTTTGACTTTCAAGAAAACAAAAATTGTAGTTTCACTTTGCTACAACATTAAATTAATGAAAGAGAAATTCGATTATTATAAATAAAAAGACAAACATAACAATTTTTATAGTTATTTTATTTATTTATTTATTTATTTTTAAGTATTTTTTAAATCATAGTAATTATTATATGCAAATAAAGTTCAACACATCCTGAAATATATGACCCTTTAATTTATGTGCCAATTGTTTATTATTGGAATAAAACAATAAGATTGCTATTAAAACTATGTCCTGAAGCACAAAATATACTCTATAACCACTTTTCCTGCGACCATGGTAGCTACTATGTAGTGGCTGACTCAACGAGCCCAGTGTTAAAATAGGGGGATTGAGAAAAACTAGCAATAAGGGACTGGATGTTTGCCAAATCTAAACCAATCTCGTACCCCTCTACAAGCCATTGGAGTCGTCCTCGAAGCTAGTTTCGAGAAACGTGGTTACACTGTAAATTAGGGCTTTAGTTTGTAAATCTAACAGAATTCAAACATTTTGTGATATTTATTTTTTTATTGGGGGGGGGGAGGGAAGGGATGGTGTCACATAAAAAAGACTGGACGAAATAGAATGATACTTTGTACTGTAAACAAATTAAACAAAATTTAATTAACCAACCAAAAATTAAAAACTGAGTTAAAGATATGTACAAAAACACTTGGACAAGTGCAAGAAGATTTGTTCCTTCATCACGCAGAAGTGAAATATTGTGCAATACATTTAGACTTCAGACATCAAGGAAGTGAAATATTTTCAGTGTATATGGAATATTTTCAGAATTCTTTCAGTGTATTTAGTGGAGGGGGAATATGCAAATGTTTATAATCAGGGCCGGATTACAGAAAAATTTTGGTAAGCAAGAACTTCCTCTCTGAAATTTAGAGAACCCGAAAATGACTGAAAAGTAATATCTCAAATTCTTAGTGTATGTTTTTCATATTGTCATTTAAGAAAGTAAAAAAGAAAAAAAAAAGGGGGGGGGGAAGAATTTGCATAAATGAAGAAAAAACATTATTTTGGGAAAGTTTACTCCACAGCAAATAACTGGCAATTTCGATGCTGATAAACATACGTAATGAAAAATAATACACACTGAGGTGGAATGGAGATAATGAATTGGAACTTTGAAATTAATACCATGAGAAGCGGCGATCTATCTGAACAAGTGTTTCGGTATAAAATCATTTAACGCAATCCTTCAACTGGTTAAAAAAAATAAAGTAAAATAAAATAAAATATGTATTAAGTCAATGTGAGAGCAAAAAATGTTGCTGCGCTGATACTCACACTTTTTTACCCGATGAAAACTTCTGCCAAATAATTTTAACCCAAAACGATTTTCCCGAATGATTTATACTTTTAATAATTTTAATTTGGAGAAGTAGCCTGCAGTATTTTAATATAATTTAAAAGAAAAGATAAGCATGACGGAAAGGTAAATGCACAAAATGTTGCTGCACTAATGCTCTCCCTTTTTTCATTCGATGAAAACATCTGCCAAACAATTTTACCCCAAAACGATTTCTCCCAAATAATTTGTACCTTTCATGACTTTAATTTCGAGATATAGCCTGCAATATTTTATACTGGTTAAAAAAAAGAAAAAAAAAAAAAAAAAGTTAAGCATGACGGAAATGTGTGAGAGCAGAAAATGTTGCTGTACTGATGCTCACCCTTTTTTTATCCGATGAAAACATCTGCCAGCTAATTTCTACCTAAAACGATTACTCCCAAATAATTTGAATCCTTCATGATTTTAATTTGGAGATACAGCCTGAAAAACAAGGTAATCATGACGGAAATGTGAGAGCTGAAAATGTTGCTGTACTGGTGCTCACACTTTTTTTATCCGATGAAAGCACCTGCCAAATAATTTAAACCCAAAACGATTACTCCCGAATATTTTGTACCTTTCGTGATTTTAAATTGGAGATGTAGCTTGCAATATTTTAATACAGTGTAGAGGAGTTTTCTTGCTATAAAGGACTGTCCGCAATAATTTCCAGGTCTCATAAGAAACAACAGACATGATAAAAATAAACTGCAGTATTGAAACTAATCAGTTTTATTTTGAAGGGCTGTTTATTCATCATGGGAAAAGCATTTTTCAAATTGACATAGGTATTTTTCAAAAAGTCTTATAGACATTCAGAGGGTCTATTTAGACAATTAGTAGATGAGACAGAGAGCTTCGAATTAACGTACTATTGAGTCAATCGATTAGGAGCGAAGTGCGTGGTTCACTTTATGACAGTCCCAAGTAGACTGTTCGAAATACGCCAAGAGTCAGAAAATATCGCCAATTTCATAGCGAAATACATTCTTTTGTCTCTCTCTCGAAAAAAATAATTAAGTTCCGATTGTCCTTTATAAAAATTACGCACATCTCTTATGCCAATTATTACGCCACAAAATCGTCTGCTAGCTAGCTGACAGAAAGACTGATTGTCATGACATCCTGTAATTTAGAACTATAAATAACCCTTTAATGATGTTATAACGGAGATTTATTGCTAAATTTAGCTATAATAAAATAAACTTGAACAATTTAAAAGAATGAATTTTAATTTGTAGAATAAGCAACGGCTAAAAAACGAGAATAGTTTTTTTCTTTATAAAATTATTTAGTTTTATAAGTTAGAAATATTGAAAGAACATTTTGTTAGAAATATTGAAAGAACATTTTATACAATGAGTAATGCATTTAATTTACCAGGAGTAAATTAATGATTTTAAGGAATACGTTTTGATTTTCAACAGATTTATTTAATAAATTCACTGATAAAATATTATTAAAATTAAGACATTTACTTACAGAGAGACAAATGTGTTTAAATATGAAAGGCAATTTAGGATATCGTTATATATTTCAATAGACATTTTATTGATTGAAAATATAATATTTAATTATTAAATTTATTTGAAAATGTAAATAAAACCAATATATTAATGGAAGAATAGACTTCGGATTATAAAAACAAGGCAAACGCCAAATAGAAATAATAGGGAAGCAGACACCTGTTTCGGTACCATTTAGCGTACCGTCTTCAGCGCATATCATCCTCATCATCATCATCATCACGAGAGATTCAGGAGTACCTGAGGTGATCGAGACCACCGCTTACCTCCACCTGAATTTGTAGAAAGCTTTATATGGTGATGCAGAATCAATCAATCTCGGTATTCTTGAAATGAGTGAGTTCAAGCAGACCTCGGCGTGATAATAGAATGAAACACACACACACACACACACACACACACAAAAAAAAAAAAAAAAAAAAAAAAAAAAATGGCAGCCGAGGGAAGCCGGTGAAGTGAAGGGAGTAGTGAAAATCTTAAAACTGTAAGTTACATGGTGGAATTCCGGAAGTCCCACTTTGTCCAATTTTTTTTTCTTTCCCCCCCCCCTTTAATTAACATAATTAGATCACACACAGTCCCGTGTCAGGGCCCTCTCGGTCTGCCGGAAACAGTTCTGCACTTTTGGACACACCACTTTTGGCACTTTTGCACTTTGGAACTGCATGTTTTCCTGAATTTACCTGCCAATTCAAACTTTAATTAGGCTGTTCACAGATATTTAAAAAAGGATACAAGAATACAATTAATATTACATAAATGAAAAAAAAAACTTACATTAGTTTAAATGCAAAAAAATACAGAAAACTATTTACAATAATAACATTCTATCAGCTGCTTGAGCAGAAGCGATAAAACTAAATGCAAACAAAAAACGTAAATTAAAGAAGTGCTATTTTGCAATGAAATTTAAAAACATTCCTTAATTAAAACTAAAAGAAAATGCATTTAGTATAATTTTCAGGTATAAATTAGCATTTATATATATAAAAGAAATTGTAAAAATGCTACTGAAAATTTTAAAGCTTTATTTATGGAATTTATTTATTTTTTTTTCTGCATTCCGTTGTTCTATTATGCGAAAATTTCGTGTATTATTCTCATTTTATTTCTTTGAAAAAAAAAAAGAATAATATTATCTTTTTAAAAAATTAAAGTACACGCTTTTATTGAAATGTGAACTAAAAAGCACACAAAATATCTATATTTATAGTATTAAAATGCAGCGTAAGAAAAAATCGTGTGAGTGACACACCATAATATTTACATCTTTAATTTAAAAAAAAAATGATTAGTTGTTGCCACTCAACGTTATACAAATACGGCCAAATCCTGTGCTACATACAATAGAGTTTAATATATATATATAGATTTTTTTGTTTGCCCCTGATGGGAAAGGAGCCTGGAAACACTTGTATGTAATATTGTCATCGACTATGAAGTCGTGCGCAAAATTTCAGTGTAATCGACCGAACAGAAGTGGTCGAAAATTGAATTCCGAGATTCCGTTACATACATTAATAGTTACATCATATCAAGTTAATAAAAGCATGTTAAAAATAACATAATGAAGGAATGAGAAATAAATAATTTAGAATTAAACAAAAACCATTTTTAAAAAATCTCCCCTGACTGGGCTCGTACGTTAGACCTTTAGGTTCGTAGCCCGGAGCTTTACATCACAGCCACAGCGCTCACGTAGGGAAAGTCTTTTTTTACAATATAGATATTTTGTTTGCTACCAGAGCGGTTATAAACATACACACAAACATACATACAGATGAAGCTAATAAAAGCGTGTTAAAAAGGAAAGTAGGAAAGAAAATACAAGGAAAATAGAAGAATACATTCATTCATTTATTCATTTATTGGTAGCACAAACATAACAATTTCGAAAAAAAAAAAGAAAAAGAAAAAACAAATATTTTACGTAATCTATAAAATCTTCTACATAAAAAAATATCAGAAGAAGTAAAACCAGATTTGAAAGCAAATAATTAAAATCTGGAGTTACTCTAAACGACTATCCGAACATTAAGTAATTAACGGTTTTATAAATAAACTAAAGCAAGACAGATCGTTAAATAAATAAAAGTGAAAATTATAGCAGGGTGTATGAATATGTTTTTCCATAGTTTAATTTTACGCTATTGCATTCGCGATAATTTCAGCCCAATGATCCTAATAAAAGAATATTTCTCTGTGTCCCTGTAAAAAATCTATAAATGCTAAATTCACAAAGTGTATACAGTTCGTGCGACTGTGACATATAATATGGGTATAAATTTTCTGCTCAATCGGATAAGGCATTTAGATGCTCTCGCACTTTAAAAAATGTGGAAAAATAGACTATAATGATAAAGAAATTTTCCTTGTGTCGATGTAAAACCACTGTAGTGCTAGTTCGTGCGATAATGACTTATAATATCTGTATAAATTTTCAGCTCAGACGTTTGGAACCATCTGACCGCCGACGACGGATATATCCGGACACTGTGCTGTTTTTTTTTTTACTAGAATACACTTATATTTCAGAATTAGACAATTATAAATTTTCAGATTGTTTTTCAAGTTTGATAAGTTTGATTGTTTTTCAAGTTTTTCAAGTAGCCATAAGGATTAAAATTATTTGCATAGTTACATTTTTAATCTCAAGTTGAAATAACCATTATTTTAGTACACTCAAAAATTTTCGCAAAGAATTCCTTTAAAAAAAAAAATAATGTAATATAATACACTTGTACTTGTTTGAAGAATTTTGTTATTTATTTATTTATTTATTTATTTTATTAATATAGCAGCGCATTTTTTTTTTTTTTTTTTTTTTTTTTTTTTTTTTTTTTACGAAAAGATAATTAAAAAAATTGGCAGTACATAAACTAAAACACAAATTACAATGTAGATTATTACATTGTCAATCGACAGAAAATCTCTGGAAATAACTTTTATCATTTATATCTTGAGAATTACAGACTATGTCTACGTCAGTTCATTTATCTGTCTGAAATCGATCAAATGTCAAAAAGAAAACAAGAACTTTTATGGGAAAAATTTATTTGTTTATTCTGCACCTCGTTAACGAGCTTAAAATTATGCAATGTAAGATAAACATTAGTTTTCGAGATTCCTAAATTATATTGATAAATCTTCACAAATAGCTTACAGAATTTCAGGATAAAAGTAATTTATACATTATCTACCAATATAAGTATTTGGATACTTCCAAATTTAGACATTTTGTTAAGTATCAAGAAGAATTCTGTTGGTATTATCTTGAAACTTTGGGGGTATAAAGAACATGTCATACCTCAAAAATATCAGTAAAAGTTTTGTCCTGAAGAGGAAAAGAAGACCAGTAAAAAATTAAGCAAATGTAAAATTGTTTTAGATCACCCTGCAAAAAGCAATGCACGAAAGACGTTCTGGCTGTATCATGTAAATATAATGTTGGTTGGTTGGGTTTTACGTCGCACTAGTGCTGCGCAATATCAGCGACGGTCTGTGATTCACCCCTAGATGCGGTCCGGAGACATGCCATCATAATTTTGATACTCCACGAAAGTGATGGCTCTCCCGCTTCGGTGACCCCCAGAGGTATAATTTTGATGGGAACATGTAGGACATTGCGACCGCGAAAGATTTTACGTGCACCAGCCACCAATAGTGTACACGACGATCTTTGGCCAGCTCGAGTACCGAACCCGCTGTCTTCCAATTACGAACCACATGTCTTTCAACATTCACAGGGGTCGTATTCTCCGCCTTTTTTAGAGCACTTTCCTGGATGAAAAATTTCGACCTTTTTTTGATACCACTATTTTTATAGAGGAATTTTTATTTATTTTTTATTTTTTTTTTTCATAATAATGTGTCATGATTAAATGGGATTGAGATTTTTCTCTTAAAATTGTCGTAGTAAATGGAAATTTCTCATTCCCGAAAGTGACGAAAAAAAATGGAGAGTGTGACTCCCATATCCTAATTATTATTCTATAAAATTATTAGTGCCGCCCCATTTTCCACACCACTTAATATTTAGAGAAAACTTCTCTAAACGTAATTGCGATAAAATAAGAAAAAATGTACTCTAAATTTTTTTTTATATATACATACTTGCCAACCATTTCATTAAAAACCGTACAATTGTTAACGCCCCTTGAAAAAACGCCCTTTTTTTCACACCACTTTTATTTTAGACTAATTTCCTTCAAATGTTGTTACGATTAAATAAGAATAAAATTACTCTAAAAAATGACTGGTGTGAGAAAAAAGGCGGGTACTAAAAATTGTACGGTTCATAATGAGATGGTTGGCAAGTATGTATATATGTATAATAAAGACAGGGCTAAAAATTTTTCGGGATGTAAATTAGAATGTTGTCAATTATGATTTAAAGGTTAAAATTGTGATTGAGGTTGAATTAGTTTGATGTCGCACGAGAGAAATTGATCCAATAGTTTCTGCCATAGTCCATAATTGAACTAAATTCGTCATATATCTTATTACAAATCCTAATAATATACTGGATTTATTTAGTTAAATTTAGTAATTTTGAAAATATTTTATATAATGGTAATGAATATTTTTACAAATTGCAATGGATATTTGATTTTTTAGTTACTTTGCTACTATATTGAAATGAGATATATATGAGAAAAATATACTTAGTTCAGATATAAAATTCTTTAGGTATATTGATGATCTTATAGTGTTTAATTGTAGTAAGTTTCTAGATGTCTTTGCTGATGTTTATCTTTAAGATTTAAATTTAAAACACACAAGTATTGAAAGTATCATTTCTTCTTCAGATTTAAAAATTAAGTTAGACAAGTAATCTTGGATTATTAATCTTTATGATAAAATATTCGATTTTGATTTTAAAGTTATAAGTTTACTAGTTTTTTATCATGTATAAATATTAAAGTTTTGAAAATTTTTATTTTCGTAAATTGCTAGGATTAAAAGAATCTGCAAATAATTGCGATAATCTTGAAGTTGCGTGTCGCAGTTTACACGAAATGAACTAGATATCCTTCTTGTATTATCACTGCTATCGATAGCTGTTAAAATATTGTAAAAGTGTTTTTTCCTTTGAAGTATCTCGGTGTTTATTTTTATTTGTGTAATTCTGTAATTTCTTTTTGGTAACAGATTTTTCAATCTTTTTTTAAGTTTTTATATTTGATTGTATTATTGTATAATTTCATATTTTTTCCATTTAAAAATTTTTACTTTATTTCATTATTAAAATTCTAGAATTAAATGAGAACGAAAACAACTTTTCTAGAATAGTATGTGTGGGAGGGGGGGTCTAAAGAGTTGGCATTTATGCTACATTTGGTAAATATAAATTATTTGGAACCAACTGTATGATTTCTATACTTAAAATTATTTTACTTTAATTTGCCGTAAACATGTCATAAAAATTATTTAAATAATAGTTACGCAACGCATATTTGCAATTTGTACCAAGAATACATCTTTCGTATAAAAAAGAAAAGAAAAGAGTATTTTCTACAGTAAATATAAAAATTTTCTTGTATTTTTCCTCATTTCTATACCTAATATCTAATTATTAAAAAATAATTAAACCTGAAACTCATGGTTGCTAATTTTATGTTTTTCACTATCGTAAAACTTTAATATAAATTTCTATTTTATTTAATCAGTGAAAGCTGTTACTGCAATATATAAAAATAAGTATTGAAATTTTCCAGCAATCAAAAAGCGTAAAATTTGACAGCTGTGCTAATTTTGTTATTGACGTGATTATCCTTTATATATATATGTAATATAAATCAATATTTCTAAAAAATAATATTCATAACATTTCCGGAAAAAAAAATCCTTATATTCTAAGACGACTAAATAATATAACCATTACTTTTAGCTTTTTTTTTTTAAGTTATTGGTTCAGATTGAAAATAAAAAATATAAAGCCTTTTTAAATGCATATTTAAAATATTAGCTAACACTTAAAATGAAAAGTAAGCTCAAATAAATTTATTATTTCAAGTTTTTCAAAAGGCCAATAAAAAAGCTTT
The DNA here is from genome assembly GCA_963930645.1 of Salticus scenicus. NCBI lineage: Eukaryota > Metazoa > Arthropoda > Arachnida > Araneae > Salticidae > Salticus > Salticus scenicus. Next base: position 152,754,682 of record OZ005662.1, read on the forward strand.
AAATTCCGTTTTACTTTTACTTTTATATTTTGGTATAGTTAAAATTGTAATACCTAAATTTTTTATTTGTATGAGTGCTCTAGACCTAGATGCATTAAACTAATAGACTTTTATTTTAATGAAATATATTTTTTGTGTTAAAATCATAATAAATCATTATATTTTCTTGAAACTAATTAAACAAATTAATTAAACAAATACATCGGATTAAGCAAAACGGAAAAATAAATAGCCTAGTACTAAAAAATTACAAAATCATCTATTAACTGGAAATATATATATTAAAAAAAATTATATATATATAAAAAAAAAAAAAGTTTCTGTATGTTAATTCCATTTCTTCCTTTCTTTCTTATTTATAATTTTACTACTATAAAAATAATCCTAAAAAAAAAATGTAATATTAAAATTTATTAAGATTTTTTTTATTTCTTTATTTTAATGCTATAAATGGATTATAAATTTTACAAACTCATATTTCTTATTTTTGCAATTTCTAGGCTGAAATTATTATTTAAACAGGGATTATTTAGAGTACTTACTTTATTGTAGTATTCTATTTTGAAGAAACATGTTTTAAAAACTTTTATGGCCCTGAAAGATATTAAATGAAAATTTTCTGAGAAAAATTGCTGTTGTAAAGAAAAGTAAAAACAACTCAGACTATGAAAAGTTTCTCATAAAACTTATTAATCATTTTGTTCTTGAAGTCAACAAAAAAAATCATTATATCTGGTAAAAATTATATTATCAGGTACAAAAGAAAGTTTTCTAGATTATTAGAAATAACGGTTGAAATAGGTTTTCTTGATAATTAAAATTTAAAACACCTAAAAGTTTAAAATTCTTATTGAATTCACGTGTTAACATAGTAATAAATATATATATAAAGACCACTTTAAAACACATATAAAAATTTATTAAAATTTGTTCACGAAGCTTTTCGCTACAATTTTGTAGCATCTTCAGGTGATTTTTTTTACACAAGAAATGAGTAGACAGCATTATCTATAACAAAGTAACTCGATACAGTTATAGGTAGCGTGTACACAATATTATGAGTCTATTAGGGTTACATACAAACGGAACGCTTGCAACTTCTATAACTTAAATTTTTCCAAGTTTTTTTTTTTTTTGCAAATACAGTCGGCAGCAAAAGTATCCGAGCACTAGCAAAAATTCCTATATAAATAAAGTACACTTAATGCAGTTTTGTTAAATAAATCCTTGTCTAATCTTGTTCTCAGAGAACATGATTCGACAAGGATTTATTTAACAAAACAGCGTTAAGTGTGCTTGGAATTTTTGCAAGTGTTCGGATACTTTTGCTGCCAGTCATACATTTGCACCGCTTGCAAACGGCTTTGCAACCGGAAGTGTTTCATTTGTATGTACCCCTTAGTTGTATAAATTCAGGAAACAAAATAGAGTTCCAATAGGATCACACCAGGGATACATGTTCAAATCTTATAGAAGATGTATACAGTTGAAAAAGAAGAATGGAGTTTTCCGATAATACTTTACAGCGTAGTTACATGAATTTAGAGAATAAAGTTCAGTTTCAGTAGGGTCACACCAGGGCCACATTTCATAAGTTCTTGTAGAAGAATTTTTAAAAAAGGCTGAAGGTTTCCTATAACAACTTGCAACATAGTTACGAAGTTACATGAATTATGAGACAAGGTTGAGTTCAAGGATGGTCACATTCCCTGTGACAGAATATTTTTATGCTTTCTGCGACAAGACTTTTTCGTGCATACTTTTTCTGCAAGATAATACTGAGGTATTTTCTTATTTACACGTATTATGTACTTATAAAAAAATTAATTTAATTATTATAAGTATACCGTCGAAGAAATCTTAAGTGTAAGACACGAGTTTCTATTTTTTCCTGAAATTTAGGAATCTCTTATTTTTATGGGCAAAAATCTTTCTGCAAGTGACAATTTCTTTTCTGCGACAATGTCGCTATGTCATCTAAATTCTGCCTCAGGGGTCACATTGGTGTTACATGTCAAAATTATTTGTAGAAGAAACACTTGAATAAAAGACAGGAGAATTCGAACAACATCATGCAACATCATGCTTGAAAAATGGTTGTTACCTGAAAATACATAAATTTCATAGAATTTATTAACATAATGTATGCCAGATTTTATGGAGAGTTGATGAATCTTTAAAACTGATAGCTTTAATGTATTTAATAATATTGATAGCTTCAGTTAGGATAAGGTCTTGATAATCACGTGGATCACAAATTATTTCAGATTGGGACCATAAAGGAGTTGCATTAGGATTATTATAAAGATTTGGATTAGTATTATGTTTTCTTGACTCATGTTTCGTCTGATGAAGGGGCATGTTATTAATGCGATTCCAATAAATTGTTGAAAATATTTCTATATACATTGTCTATTTATAAACATAATTTTAATATTAAAATTTCATTTAAGTGTTTCTTATCCTTTTATATAAATTTGTAAATGGAGGTATTGTAGCATTTTTCTGTGATTAAATTAGATGAAAATCACTATAAAAAAAATTTCGGTATCCAAAAATACGAACAATCGGCACCTACGTAAATTAACTTTATAACAGGGATGAAAGAGTACCGCTTCTTTTTCCACCAGTAATTGCCTATAAAAAATTCTACCCTATAAAATCACAAAATTTACAGTAAAATTATAATAAAAAATTCAGTAAGAAAATAATAGTGGCAGAAAGAGATAAACTCTTTTATCCCTGTTATAAACTTTTACGAAATTATGAAATTCTTATTTTGCTTTATCTAAAATAAATCTTTTAATGTAAATGGGATAGTATAGACTACTTACTGTATACTGGTGTTCAATTTTCAAAATTAGTGCATTAATGACAACTAGCTGGCTTCACCAGCTAGCTGGCAAGAGACCATTAAAATTTTTACCAAAAAACATTCTCTCGGACGCCTGTGGCTCCAATCGTAACTTGTTCTCTGTAAGAGTCGCATATTAAAATATTAAAAATTCAAATATTTTTAAATAAAATCTAAACGTAGCTCTAGTTCAACGTAAAATACACTCAAATCAATGCAAATCAAATAAACCAATCAAATCTCTCGTAATTCCTCATAACGTAGTTCTAGATCAACGTAAAATACGCTCAAATAAACCAATAAAATCTCTCGTAATTCCTCATAACGTAGCTCTAGTTAAACATAAAATACGCTCAGATAAACCAATCAAATCTCTTGTAATTCCTCATAACGTAGCCCTAGTTCAACGTAAAATACACTCAAATCAATGAAAATCAAATACACCAATCAAATCTCTCGTAATTCCTCATAACGTAGCTCTAGTTCAACGTAAAATACGCTCAAATAAACCAATCAAATCTCTTGTAATTCCTCATAACGTAGCCCTAGTTCAACGTAAAATACACTCAAATCAACGAAAATCAAATAAACCATTCAAATCTCTTGTAATTCCTGATAACGTATTTGTAGTTCAATGTAAAATACACTCAAATCAATAAAAATCATATAAACCAATCAAATCTCTCCTAAGATTCTCCATTCTGCGTCATTATAGAAATAGTTTTATTTTCATATTTTTATTAATTAAAAGAAAACTAATCAAAAATTCGAAAATCTGACTTCGGTGTACACAATGACCCTACGGAGGGCACCTTTGTGTTAAATTACGTGACTGTCCGAACTACAGTTTTCGAGAACAGTGAAATATACATATATGTATACAAATATTGCTCACTTAATAGTATAAGATAAAGCGTTTTATTTTCTTCATTTGATATAAAAGCAAAAAAAAAAATCTTGCAAAAATTTGTTTTTATGAGAAAGAGAAATACCAATTTAGATATGAGACTCATTTATCATTTTCTTTTCGCTAGTTGTTAATAAAGTTCTTTGATAAATTAAATAAGAAAGCATTTTACCTTGTTACAAATTTCCTTGAAACATATTTTTGTTCCCTGTATTAATGCCCTGTATAAAATTATTAAACTTTCTTCTACATAAAACAAAATATAAAATGTTAGTTTACAAAACATAACACATTTAACATAATTCGTGGGATTGAACTTTATACATATATATTTATATATATGTATACAAATGTGTTATGTGTTATGTGTTCAATGTTACAAATATTTATATTTACATATTTTGTTATTTATATACGCACTGAAAAAAAAATCTAAAATAGGTAAAAGTTTGTAAGATATTTGGGTAAAGCAATGTTCAAAATTGAAAAGTTTTGTTTATAACCCAAAATTTCAACCTAAATGGGATACAGAACCAATTTTGGATAGAATTGTTTTGGGGTTTATTTTTTGCAGTGTACATGCGTATACATACGAAATGTTTACATTTTGTTTAGATCATCTACGCATGTTAGATGTTTTTTTTTTTTTTTTTTTTTTTTTTTTATAAGAGGTGATTGATACAATATTTTCTACGACGTCTTTATTTGTTATAGACAAAAATATAAAATAATATAGTGAACCATACATAACAAGTTTGTAAACTCAAAATAGATAGAGTTTCCAAACCATTTTAGTTTATAAACAGAACTTTCCAAATTGCAACATTGCTTTACCCAAATATCTTACAAATTTTTACCTATTTTAGAAATTTATTTTTAAAGTGTGTATTTATGTATGTACGCATATATAATTATACATTTATATTTATATTTATACACATACAGCCGGTGTATATATATATATATATATATATATATATATATTATTTGTGGAATTGAACTTTTAAAACAACAAGAATTATTCCATTAGTATACGTTGGCAGTAAAATAAATAAACAAATGAAAAATAATGCACGTCACTCATTCAAAGTAAATTTTAAATTAATAGTTCCTTAATTATGTCTCTTTTCGATTTAATTTTGTTAGTTCAGAGGTATTCTATTTGAAAATTTCCAGCTTCAAACTGTTCCGATTTTTTCATAAGGATATGATTTTGCATAAATTGTTTATCTTAATCATGGAAAACTGACGGAAAATCTTAAAAAAAAAAATTCTAAAGATTTAGTACCAGTATTCAAATGTTGTACAGTTGGCAGCTATGAAAATCGCATTTGACAAAGTCATCTGTCTTCTTTCTATAAAAATATATTTCAAACGCATGTAAACGTTCGAATAATATTTCTAAAAATAATATTGATCATTATGATTTTTATTTCAGGTTTTCTTTTTAAGTTTCTAAAAACATACCTTCATTATCTTCAATACCTTTTTTAATTTAAAGATATTTTAGCTAAATTATAATTTTATTTAATTAATAGCCTTTCATGCGCAGAATATCTGCCGGATAGTGCCTATATACCAAGATATACCAAACATGATTTGAGAAAAATTTCATAAATAAAATCTCAGTTGCTATTATATTATTATTATTATTATTATTATTATTATCATTATTATTTCAATAAAAGTGATATATATCTTCGATATTTCCATTATAATTTTAATTTAAAAAAAAAAAAAAAAAAAAAAAAAAAACCTTTTTCATTTGTTAAGTTAAAAATCCTTTGATTGTTTTTTGAAAAATTGTCGGAATTAAAATTACCATATTATCATACATAACAGATATTCCATAGTTACTACATGGACCTACAAAATAAATAAGGAAATAAAATAGAAATGACATTTATTCTATTTACAATGAATGAAAAATCTAAAAATATATATAATTTTGGCTTTCAAAAATGTATTTAAAATCGCATTTTAAAATTGTAACTTAATATCATACTTACCACCATTCAAATTAATATTCCCGAACATTGTTATTACCCGCTTCTTCTCCCACATCACTTAATTTTTAGAGTAATTTTGACGAAATGTAATTACAATAAAAAAATAATAAAAACTGGTGTAAATTAAAAACTGGTGTAAAATAGAAACGTGTACTAACAGTACAACGGAATATTAATTGGAATGTTGCCAGGTGTGCTTAATATGATGATTTCGATATAAAACAATAGATGGCGTCACCACAATCCTGTCGAATATACAACCATGAAATAGGAGGATTAACTGTCTTTAAAATCTTCCAAATATAGTTCTAAATATGGGATTCTGAACATATGTTCAACGCAATACGTCATTATTATTAGTGCTAGAGGCCTATTTCACTCGGTAAAGTTGTCGAATTTTTATAGGTCACTCTTAATTAGTGCTAGAGGCCTATTTCAGTCGGTTTATTGAATGGGGATTTATTGAATGAAGTCCCCCCAAGGCACAACATTGACATGAGTCCCCCCCAGGCCCAACTTTGACATGAGTCCCCCCCCAAGGTACCCCTATTTCAGTCGGTACAGCGTTGTCGAATTTTTATAATACACTCTTAATAGTGCTAAGGGCCTATTTCAGTCGGTTTATTGAATGGGGATTTATTGAATGAAGTCCCCCCAAGGCAACACTTTGACATGAGTCCCCCCCCAGGCCCAACTTTGACATGAGTCCCCCCCAAGGTACCCCTATTTTAGTCGGTACAGCGTTGTCGAATTTTTATAGGTCACTCTTAATAGTGCTAAGGGCCTCTTTCAGTCGGTTTATTGAATGAAGTCCCCCCAAGGCACAACTTTGACATGAGTCCCCCCCCCAGGTTCAACTTTGACATGAGTCCCCCCCAAGGTACCCCTATTTCAGTCGGTACAGCGTTGTCGAATTTTTATAGGTCACTCTTAATAGTGCTAAGGGCCTCTTTCAGTCGGTTTATTGAATGAAGTCCCCCCAAGGCCCAACTTTGACAAGAGTCCCCCCCCCCAGGCCCAACTTTGACATGAGTCCACCCCAAGGTACCCCTATTTCAGTCGGTACAGCGTTGTCGAATTTTTATAATACACTCTTAATAGTGCTAAGGGCCTATTTCAGTCGGTTTATTGAATGGGGATTTATTGAATGAAGTCCCCCCAAGGCAACACTTTGACATGAGTCCCCCCAGGCCCAACTTTGACATGAGTCCCCCCCAAGGTACCCCTATTTCAGTCGGTACAGCGTTGTCGAATTTTTATAGGTCACTCTTAATAGTGCTAAGGGCCTCTTTCAGTCGGTTTATTGAATGAAGTCCCCCCCAAGGCACAACTTTGACATGAGTCCCCCCCAAGGTACCCCTATTTCAGTCGGTACAGCGTTGTCGAATTTTTATAGGTCACTCTTAATAGTGCTAAGGGCCTATTTCAGTCGGTTTATTGAATGGGGATTTATTGAATGAAGTCCCCCCAAGGCACAACTTTGACATGAGTTCCCCCCAAGGTACCCCTATTTCAGTCGGTACAGCGTTGTCGAATTTTTATAGGTCACTCTTAATAGTGCTAAGGGCCTATTTCAGTCGGTTTATTGAATGGGGATTTATTGAATGAAGTCCCCCCAAGGCACAACTTTGACATGAGTCCCCCCATTGCCCAACTTTGTCATTAGTCCCCCCCCAAGGTACAACTTTGACATGAGTCCCCCCCCAAGGCACACCTTTGACATGAGTCCCCCCCAAGGCACACCTCTCCCTCATTGGGAAAAAGAGAAAAACGTTGTTTTGCGGCTATAAGACAGTTTGGACTTCCAACGTTATTTGTTACAGTATCTGCAGCTGAAACACATTGGTTTGATTTAATGAGAACTTTATCATGGAATTTAGATCGTCACGAATTAACTAAAGAAGAATTTGTCGATATTAACAAGTTTAGCAGTAGGCCTCTGGCACTAAATTAAAATCTGTCAATGTCAGATTTTCATGTTTTAAATAATGAAATAATGTCGTGTCTGTATATATTTTTTTTTTCTTTTTTTTTTATTATTATTATATTCAATTTCTTTAAGAAAATGTTCCTTCCAAGTTTATTAGTTTAATTTCTTGTAGTCGAAATCCCTAGGAGCCGATTTTATCTTTTGTTTAATCCAATTTGGGTGACCAATTAGATAATATATATTTGTTAAGTCACGATCGTGACTTAACAAACGTAACAAAAGTATCCGAACACTAGCAAAAATTCCTATGTGAAAAAAAGTAGAGTTAATACTGTTTTTTAAATAAATCCTTGTCGAATCATGTTCTTAGTCAGTCTAAAAACATGATTCGGCAAGGATTTATTTGACAAAACAGCATTACCTCTACTTATTTTACATAGGAATTTTTGCTAGTGTTCGGATATTTTTGTTACCGACTGTAACATTTCAACAAAATATAATGGTAACTGGTCCCCATTAAAGAAATATGTATATATATATATTTTTTTTTATTTATGCAAATCTGACGATTACTTAGACCGTGTAGGAATATTCACATAATACAAGAAGTGTGATTATATGCTAAAAAATAAATTAAATTAAACTAAATACGGTTTTTAAACAGTTTGAAGCTAAAGGGTTACCGAAACATAAATTTTGTTTAAAAATATATACATTATTAAAAAAAAAAAAAAACTATCATATTGCTTAAAAATTGAAAATTTAGTTGCTTGAGACTTTACAGTGAGATATCTACAGGTTCTACACATATCTTCAAAAAAACTATAGATATTTCTTCATTTGCTAAATTATGAAATATAAAATTTAACATGATTTGAGCATCATACTAAATTTAATAATGAAAATAGAGAAATGAATAAATTCAATTGAAAATATCAATTAAGAGAAATACATTTTATGGAAAATAACATTTTTCAGCATTAAACATTTAAGTTTATATACTGTAATTTTAGATATATATATTTTTTTTTAGATATGTATATGAATCACATATTAAACCATAGCATGGTCCATAATTGGATTTATGGTAGAAAGAACATATATGGTAAAATAAATGATTTTTTTATCCTTTGAGAAGATAGATTAAAAATACATGATGGTTTAAAAATTTAAATAATGTTTTAATTTGACACTTTAGTATGTAAGATGTACTTAGAAATGTACATAGTTTGGTATTTATTACACTTTCTATTTCCTTGTAGCCAGAATAAAAAGGTACATACAAAAATTTAATATAAAACCTGACTTTACATATAATCACCATACGAGTTGATTTACATAAAGAATCCATTAGTAAAATGCCACGTTCAATAATAACAATACATTTTACTGAAATTTCTTTATAATCTTGCAATTTACATAAATTTGATTAAATTCACGTAAAAGTAATTATTAAAATGTGCTATCCTCAAAAGGAAAAAGAAATTGCCATATAAATTTTTATAGTGACAATCGATGGAAAACCTTTAGAAATAACTTTTTTTTATTTATATTTGCATAAGAGCAGACTATGTCTGCACCAATCAATTTATCTGTCTGCGTTCGATGTAGTTCCAAAATGAAGACAGCAACTTGATGTGAAATATTTATTTGTTTATTCTGCACCTCGTAAAAGAGATTTAAATTTATGTAACATATGATAAGCATACCTTTACGAATTTTTCTAAATTATCCTAATAAATCTCTACAAATAGCTTTCAAAATTTTACGGTAAAATATTTTTTTCATATTTCAAAAATAAAATTACATTTAGGCTATTATAAGATTGCATTTATGCAAACATTTAAAGAGATATCAGTTATGAAATTGAGTACTATTTTTACTTTCCGAACACTATAGTGAGGAAAGTATTGTAATCATGTCAAAAATCCGAATTCGAGATTTTGATGTTTCTATACGTTTCGAGGTCCAACGAGTCCGTTTTCACTATTTTTACGATGATGTATGTATGTGTGTGTGTATGTATGTGTGTATGTATGTGTGTATGTATGTGTGTATGTCTGTGAGTGAACACGCTAGCGTCTAAACGCTTTGTTCGAATAAGCTGAAAGTTGATACGTATATTGTAAGTCACCATAGTACGAACCCTATAGATTTTGGTGAATGTAGCACTTATAGTTTTTTTACAGGGACACAAAGAAAAATTCTTTATCATTATGGCCAAGGGACCAAAATCTTAAAAGTGCGATAGCATCTAAACGCCTTATTCAATTGAGCAAAAACTTTATACACATATTATAGGTCACAGATACTCAATCTGTATAGATTTTGGAGAATCTAGCACTTATAGTTTTTTTACAGGGACACAAAGAAAAATTCTTTGCCAAATTTTTAAAAGTGTGATAGTGTCTAAACGCCTTATTAATCTCAGCAAAGAATTTGTACACATGTTACAGGTCACATTTGAACCAACTGTATAGATTTTGGTGAATCTAGCACTTACAGTTTTTTTTACAGGGACACAAAGAAAAATTCTTTATCTTTATGGCCTATGAGACCAGCGATAGCATCTAAACGCCTTATTCAATTGAGCTGAAAATTTGTATGAATATTATAAATCACTGTTGCACTAACTATAAGCATTTTGGTGAATCTAGAATTTATAGATTTTTACAGGGACACAACGAAAAATTCTTTATCCTTAGGATCTAAGGGCTCAAAATTCAGTAGCGTTAAATAAAACCTCGTGTGATATATGGAGAAAAATACTGAAACACTCTGTTATGGTCTTCTCTTTTTTGTTTGTTTAGCAACACCTCTTTCTTTATTTTATCTACAAAACTGTTAGTTACTCAATGTTCGGAAAGTCGAGTGGAGTCACTCCAGATTTTTTTTTTCTCTCTCTCTCTCTCTGATAAACACATAAATGCAAAAGATAGAATTAAAAAATTCGCTAAAAGTCTGTAAAAAGAAAATACAAACATATACAGTCATTTGCAAAAGTTTAATACCACCCATAAAAAATCAGATTTAATGGAATTCCGCGAAATTAACATACATATTTTACATATAAAAGAACAAAATAGATTATGCATGGTTACTTACTTTAATTAAAGTCAACATTTTGCAGGATCTCCTTTGTTTTTAATAACTTGTACAATCCTCTTAGGCTTTCTATAAATAAGAGACTTGAAGTAAGCTTTGGAAACGCCTGTACACCAGACATGCTTTATTGCTTCAACAAGTTCCGTAGCAGTGGATCGACATTATTTTTCACGACACACCACAGATTCTCTATTGGATTCAAATCTGGGCTGTTACGTGGCCAGTCAAGCACTTTGATTTTCTGTTATCTCAGATATTTCTTGACAATCTTCGCCCTGTGACACGGAGCCCCATAATGCATGAAAATTTAACATTTATGAACACGCATGTGAAGCTTCAACTTCTCACATAACAAATTGAGGTACCACTTTCCGTTCATAGTAGTTTCATGTGGCACAAAATACAGACTAGCAGTACCGGACACAGACATTGCCCCCCGTATCATTTAGCTTGGAGGATGTTTCACAGTTTGAATCATATATCTCTCATCATCTCTTTTTCCCCTTCGGCGACAAACACTTGTAGCACGTGCAGAAAATTGCTGCACGCTTGACTCATCCGAAAATAAGACCCTACTCCACTGCTGCGCTGTCCAATTCTGATATTGTCTGGCGAAAGTCAGTCGTTTCTTTTTCATACTTGGAGTTAGTCGAGATTTCCTTTCAGGTTTATAGGAGGAAGAACCAAAATCTTTGACAAAACGTCTTGAAATAGTTCTCAAACTGACGTTGGTGTCTTTTGCAGCCAGAGAATGTCTTAGCCTATTGCAGGAGGTTCTTGGATCTCGTACGACCATCCTTCTTATCACATGATCGTCACGTGCACTGTTTTTTTTAGGGCGACCGCTTCTCTTGAGGTCCGCAATTTTTTTCAAAATTTTAAATTTACTAATAGCTTGATGCACAGCTGTCAAGCTGACATTTAACCTCGAACTTTTTTGACGGTCAGAAAATCCAATTTTATGCATTATATATACGCATATCTTTCCTATATATACAAGCATTGCTCCTTAGTTTCTCTGTGCAGTGAAAACGGTACGCTAAATGCTACCATAGCAGCTGTCTGTTCTCGTTTAAAGATTAATAATTTCTTTATTACTGAGATTTCATGGGCATTTTTCTTCAATTACAACATAAAGTATTAGCATTTTCAAAATATATTTCACATCTGTTCAATTTATACAAAATGTTTTATAGGTTTCATTGGTGTTGTTTAAAGAAAATATTATAATTTATTCACCTAATTATAAAATTAAAAATTATTTGGAGCTATTTTTCTGCATATTACATATTCATGTAGTTTCGCATTTATGACAAAAAGTTTTAATACATTCAAATAAAAGTGCGTAAGGATAGTGTTTAATTCTACTTAAAATTTTACGCAGTTGTGATAAAAATTATGAAAACGTTTCATCAGAGAAACTTATGAATACTTTATTCCAATTTTTTTTTTTTTTTTTTTTTTTTTTTTTTTTGCGAAAAATGGAATATTAAGTTATATGATATATAAAGCTGAAAAATGTAAATTTTAAAGCAACATTTTCTCTTTTGCTTTTCTGTATATTGCATAAAACAGTCTTTTATACCTTACATGTTCTCTACATCTTTTGCATACAAAAATATGTAATAAGCATTAAAAGAAAAAAAAAACTGACATGCTAGAAAAGTTTTAAAAACATGCTCAGCAATTTACTGGATAATACTTTTTCAAAATACTTGTAAAAAAGAGAAGTGTTCATTTTTTTTTTTTTTTTTTTTTTTTTAATTGTAATTACAGATGTAAAAATCTCGGGAATTTTGCTTCAGGGGAATAAATATGGGAATTTTCAGGTTTAAACCGGGAATTTTGGAAACTTTCGAAACTTTGACGGGAAGAAACTAATAGTCAGTGTTTAGATTTAATTTCACTTCTTTTAAGAGTACAAACAACTTGTTTCAATATCATTTTTATTCTATTTGCTTAAATAAAAGTGTTATAAAAAATTATGTGATTATTTTACAAAAAATTGTAAAAAATTAAACATTTACTTTATTGACAATAACAAATGATGAAGTTTTGTCTGCCTATTTAAATAACTTTAAAACATTTTTTTTTTCTTTTTTCGTAATGAATTCCATAATAAAATATGTTATAAAAAATAATACAATGAAATTAAATTATGTTTAGAATACTTTAAAATTATTAAATTTTATTATAATTCATCGAACAAAATTCCACAATAGTTCATGAAATTTCGTTATAATCAGTTAAAGAGAACGGGCAATGAAATCGAACATGAGTTCTTCGGTTATTAAGAATTAGAGCAATAATTTTTTAATGCATAAAATCAATACATAAAATATTCAATTGCTAATGATTAATGATTTGGCTGCTATTTCTTTCTTTATTTATTTTTTGCATATTAATATTGTTGAAATTTTAATTGAAATAATATATTCCATTGTAATATTATTGATTGTTTCAGTAAATGTAGAATATTTTGAAGCATTTTTGTGTTAGTTTTGAAATAAAATGTTAAAGATATACAACTGAAACAGGATAAACTCCGATTACGATAAAAAAAAAAAAAAAAAAAAAAAAAAATGTGTTATATTGAACTTAGTGTGTAAAGATCATAAAAAAACATCTAAATGTGAGATAACATTTTGATATGCCTTAGAGCATATCTAATCTCGGAAAAAAAAAGGCTGAATTTGTAATTTTTGAAAACTTTCAAAATTCCCTTTAAAAAAAAACGGGTTTATCTCCTGGTTTAAACCCGGGTTCTTTCCCCCGCTCACATCTCTAATTGTAATACGGCAATTATATTTTATATGCTTACATACCTATTTAGAAAAAGAGAATTATCCAAAAATATATAAATAAGGATTTTCATTATTTAGGGCTCCTAAGGCATGTATTTTTTCCTGACTCTCCTATCACTGTATTTATATAGTAGCCATCTACAGACGGTTCTAAAATCTATTTTTGACATAAAAATATAATCACACGCCCCCTCATTTATTTATTTCTTTCTTAAAAATCCTACAAAATGGCAGCGTTTTAAGACATTTCCTTCTTTTTGATACCGGAAATTTAAAAAAATGATTTTCTTCTTATTTAATCGTTGTTATATATTAAAGAGAAATAATCTACTAAATTTCTGGTGCGAAAAGAAGGCGGGGCTAAAAATGATTGTGAATATATTATAAAAGTTGGGAACGCTGCATTCATGTTACGCATTTCATGTATTGTAATATCTCAATTTATTTATTTATTTATTTACGTTGAACGAAATTATTGACATTCAAAATTCACCAAATCTTCAATTCAATAGTCATTTTGGCTATTTAATCAAACTATAGGTGGAAATTTGCAAATTTGTTGATGAATTTTATGACACGCTGATATTTTACAGGAATCGCACAGTCTTTATTTTACGGCAACGGTAAAATTTTACAGCAATTTTACTCATAAAATAAGTTTATGATTTTAAGTAAAATTTAATTACATAAACATTGTAGCTAAAGAATCCTTACAAAAGGGCGTGTCCGTATGAACCCTGATTTTAATTTATGCTGGAGAATTGTTAGTGCCCACCCTTTTTTCACACCACCATACAGCGTTGGAGATCGAAGACTTCCCCCCCCCCCGCTCCCCTACTTGATGAAGCTACCCCAAGTCCCCCAACATCTTTTAATTTTCACCAATAAATTTGAGAAGTAATATTTGACATTTATAATACCATAGCCTCCTTAACTAGATGCATGTTGCGTAGCTCGGAAACTAGCCAACAGTTGAAACGGTAGACAGCGCCACCCGGTACAGATTGCGCGACTTTTTTATTCAACAGCCACTAAAAATTTTTAAAAGTGGGATATGATATACATAAAAGGCGAACAGAATCGAAGAAACGCCAATTGTATATATATTGTGTATCACTTCGTTAAATTATTGGTGGCAGTTGATACATGATTAATCATCGAAGTTATTAGGCAACTGTCACAATTAATATTTAGTGATGGATATAGAATAAAAATGTCTCTAATCTGGCATTACTGACACCATACTAGCTAATTTTTAAAATTTATTCCTAAGCGTTGTCAGTACCGTCTTTTTTCAATACCACTTATTTATTTACTTTATTTTATTTTATTTTTATTTATTTATTTATTTTTTAATGAATTTTCTTTTTATTTAATTGTAGTTACATATTGAAGAATATTACTCTACTCTCAAAGTGGAGTAATAAAGGGCTATATTAACAATGCTTCAGAATAAATTATAAGCTAGCAATACTGCACCGCTTTTTTTTTAAGAGTATATTTCTTTTCTTTTAATCGTAGTTACATACTGCAGAAAATTTCACTATAAATAAAGTTGTGTGATAAAAGGACGAGTAAGGTATTTATTTTTAATTTAATTTACAAATTCAAAGGACGTACAAAAAATACAATAATTAAGTTACAAATAAGCTTTTAAATAATAGTGAAGGATTAAGGAATTAAACTTTTTGGGAGAGAAAAAAAGTAAAGTAATGAAACATATCTGATAGACTAATTGCTGAAAACTTCACAAGGCTTAAAATACTTAACTGACTTGTGTAATTTATATAGCCTTGACCTAGATTTTAAATGTGTCATTTAAAGTTTCTAAAGCATTATGCTTAATGGGAGAGAATTTAAGCTTTCTCGAAAAACATTTGCTTTCTCAATTTAAGTATTTCTGATAAGAGAACTGATAACACATAATGTCATGTAATTTGATGTTAGGAAACTATCAATTACATTACTTTTCTATTTAGAGATATAGTAAATTGTTTATCTGTATTAATCGAGTAAAACGTATTTTATTCTTAGCATAAACTTTTATTATTCATTTGTTTATATCTTTTATTGAATTTTAAATGTGTTATGCTACTTATGATGTGCCAATATTCTGTAAACATGAAATAAAACTTTTAGTAAAGAGCAAAAGCTATATTTGATAGTAAAGTTTTAATTTAATTTCTTATTGATGTGAGTTGATTCTTAATATCTTAAATTAAAAAAAGGACTAGTATAATGTATTTTTTTTTTTTTTTTATATAAACAAGAACAAAAAATCACGCGGTACGCATGGATTATGAGACTTTCCAATTGCATTTATACTCTTTGTATCATTTAACCTTCAATGTACTTTGCCTACGTTCTCAAAAAATTGACAAACATAAGGGGAGAAGGCACAAAAATAAACTAATTTATAATCATTCACATTGTTGGAAAAAATTAAAAATGCTTAACATAAACGGAAATGAAATTTTAGCTATTCCCAATTGTAAAGCTTCATATACACTCGAACCTCGTTAACGTGAACACTGTTAACGTGAATTACTTTTAATATGAACCGCTTCCACAATTCCCGTCAAAATGAAGATTAGTTTAGTTATATGAAGATTAGTTACTTATAGTATGAACTACTGATAACATGAACAAGTTTTCTATCCCCCTTGATATTCACGTTAACGAGGTTCGACTGTATTTGAATATTTTAGTGTAGACCTGTAAATCTTAACTGTTAGCATACCATTTTCTACACCATTTTCGTACATAAACAATAACTGTCAATAAAAATCCTTGTGAAAAAAAATATATATGAAGTGAAAATATAACAAAATATGGAGCTGTGTTTAAAATATTATACCTATCCACATGTCTGAAATCAGACAATTCGCTTGGCAATAAATATAATAACACTAATAAAAATAACATTTCGGAAAATTTATTAATTTAGTATCACATGAGTTATTGTTGTTCTGTTATTTTTCACAAGGATTTTTTATTTATTTATTTATTTATTGATATCTTGTCGTAAATTTGCCTATCACTTATGCGGAAATTTTACATACAAAACAAAAAGAGCACTAGACGGAGATACTTGTATTTTCTCAATGACAAATCAAAAAAAAAAAATAATAAAAAAAAAAAAGAGAGAGAGAGAGAAAGAAAAAAAATTATTAAAAATTAAGCTGCTTTATAAAAGCTTGAAACTTTTTAAGTTTTTGCTACTTACGCTTCTTTAAGTTCTTGCTATTTACGCTGTTTGGTTATATAGTTAGCTGTTGGCCTTACTTACCCATGTTATATATTTTAATATAACAATTTAAAAGTAAATCGCTTTATATAAGCTTGATACTTTTTAAATAATTTCTTGCAATTTACACAGTTTGGTTATGTTATTTGTTGTTGACCATACTTACCTCAGTTATATATTTTTATATAACAATTTAAAAATGCGTTTTTTATTCCACATGCAACATTAATTAAAATATGATTGTGTAAATAATATAATTGGCAAAATACACGTAAACATTATTCGTACGGTCCTTGAATTTTCTTGATTTTCTGCACCATTAATATTATACAGCGATTTTTAAAATGAAAAAAAGGATTAAAAATTAAAAGGAAATATATTGTATAAAAATGCTAGTGGGAGAGTTCCTGCAAAAAGGCGTGTCCGTACGGACCATGGTAAAGTGTAATCATGAGATAATCATTTGTGAAAATACATTTTTGGACATTATCTGTATAAACATATTAGTTTTATAGTAAAAAAAAAAAAAAAATAAATAAAATAAAATTGTCCACCCACTTTTTTTTTCAAAACTATAAGACAGTGTTTATCATGGGTATAATTACAGGATAAGCTAATTATCAAATTCTTCATAAGAATTCCTTTAAAAAGTATTATGTTGAAAATTCATATTGCCAAATTGCATATTTTTCGTAGTATGACCCATATTTGCTGCTTTTTATGATAAAATTCTAATAAGTTGTACATGAAACATAAAACAAATTTTACTCTTTTTTTTTCTGTGTTGAAAGAATGATGTATAAAAATTTAGTAATTGTTGAGATTGAATCCCTTGAATTTCTTTATTTTTTTTATAAAATTCTCTACTTTTTATTCCATGCCTGCCAATATTCTTATTAATATTCCGTAAAATTATTTGTACTCGCGTTTTTTTCTCGTTGATCTTTTTTAGAATATTTTTCTTCTTTTTTAGTTGTAGTTACATGTGAAAAATATACTCTAAAAATAATGATGTGGAAAAATGGGCAGGTACTAACAATTTTACGGAATATTAATTAGAATGTTGATAGGTATATTGTTTTCAGTGCTAGAGGCCTATTTCAGTCGGTACAGTTGTCGAATTTTTATAATACACTCTTAATAGTGCTAAGTGCTTATTTCAGTCGGTTTATTGAATGGGGATTTATTGAATGAAGTCCCCCCAAGGCACAACTTTGACATGAGTCCCCCCACAGCCCAAATTTGACATGAGTCCCCCCCAAGGTACCCCTATTTCAGTCGGTACAGCGTTGTCGAATTTTTATAGGTCACTCTTAATTAGTGCTAAGGGCCTATTTCAGTCGGTTTATTGAATGGGGATTTATTGAATGAAGTCCCCCCCAAGGCACGACTTTGACATGAGTCCCCCCCAGGCCCAACTTTGACATGAGTCCCCCCCCCAATGTACCCCTATTTCAGTCGGTACAGCGTTGTCGAATTTTTATAATACACTCTTAATAGTGCTAAGGGCCTATTTCAGTCGGTTTATTGAATGGGGATTTATTGAATGAAGTCCCCCCAAGGCACAACTTTGACATGAGTCCCCCCCCCAGGCCCAACTTTGACATGAGTCCCCCCCAGGCCCAACTTTGATATGAGTCCCCCCAAGGTACAACTTTGACATGAGTCCCCCCCTCAAGGCACACCTTTGACATGAGTCCCCCCCCAAGGCACACCTCCCCCTCATTGGGAAAAAGAGAAAAAACGTTGTTTTGCGGCTATAAGACAGTTTGGACTTCCAACGTTATTTGTTACAATATCTGCAGCTGAAACACATTGGTTTGATTTAATGAAAACTTTATCATGGAATTTAGATCGTCACGAATTAACTAAAGAAGAATTTGTCGATATTAACAAGTTTAGCAGTAGGCCTCTGGCACTAAATTAAAATCTGTCAATGTCAGATTTTCATGTTTTAAATAATGAAATAATGTCGTGTCTGTATAATTTATATATATATATATTTTTTTTTACTTGCTACTCTTTTTTTAGATTTACTTTGTCATGTAATGTTAAAGAACAAATTTTTTTTTTTTTTTTTTTTTTTTTTTTTACACATGTTTATAATTTATTTGTACACCAAAGAACAATAGTTAATGAATCAGAGCAAATGTTAAGATCGTTCGAAAAATCTGTAAATAACATATTTCCTAAACATTTAAATTAACATTTTGAACAAATGTTACATTTACAGAGTTGCCATTTTTTTATCATTTATACCGGAACATTTTTAGCCCTACCTTCTTTTCGCACCACAATATTTGTAGAATATTTTCTTCCAATAAGAAACAACGAATAAATAAGAAGAAAATTATTCTTCAAAATTACTGGTATGAAAAAGAAAGCGGGGCTTATAATGCCCCGAAATAAATTATAAAAGCTGGCAACTCTGCATATAAACAAAGGACTGTATTGGTTTTAAATAAAGAAAATATATACAGGGTGGTTATAATTAAACTTTCTCTACAAACAGCATCCTACAGCGCAAACGGATGAACGGAATGCAACGAAATTTCTATACGAGATGCACTCACGGAATTTCGAAAAAAAAAAAAATAATAATAATTAGTTCCAAAATGCCTACCAAAGGGCGTCTTTTCCGGAAAAAACATTAAATTTAATATTATAAACGACCAAAACGGAATACAGAAACATTATTAACAATCCAGAACAAGAATTATGGGTAATAAAATGTAACACCGGGAAAAGCTCTCAGTTCTAAAAAAAAAAAAAAAAAAAGTCGAGATTTGCATGCTTGTGAAGAAGAGGAAGCTTATGCAAAAAAGGTTAGGCTACGAAACGCTTGCAGACGTTGTTATTTTTTATGTCGATGTTTCCGGCTGTAATGGTGACGGTATCTTTAAGCAGGCTTTATAGTGGCCGTACCGTTCCGCTATACGCAAGAACAGAGCTAGAATATAAGGAGTGATAACTTCATATTCAGTTCAATTCTATTCAATTTCTTATTCAAAAGATAGTTATCACTCCTTATATTCTAGCTCAGTGCTTGCGGACAGCGGAACGGAACGGCCACTATAAAGGCACCTTTAGATGAACGTGTGTTTAAGGCTCCTGTATATACGAGCTGGCGCATCAGGCATTTTGTTGCCTTAGGGTTGCCACATGTACCCAAGGCGTTTCTCTGATAAACAAACGACAAACATTTTTTTTTATCGTCTTACGTTACTTTAGAGTAACTTGTTTTATTATATTTCCTAATTTTAACTAAGTAAACTATGATATGGAAGCTTGTTTAGCGATAAACTGCTATAATCATTCAAGATGTGAATATAAAGTGTTCACAGACCTTCTGTTACTGTATATTTGAGTTTTGGCGACATTTTGTAAAAGAAACAGAAACCGCCCTAACAACACATCTTACCCCAGTACATCCATAGGATATACTCAGAATAAAATGACATCCTGATAATGTACTGTGAAATAAATGTGTTTTTAGGAATATTATTGTTGCTTATTGCTCTTATCTAGACTGGATTAAATTCAGATCAAGTCTTCTTAAAATCATTAGGGAAGCGATAAGGACGCCAATGCTATTCTCTTCGGAGGCAAAAATATGGCGGTGATGCGCCGGCCTATTATTTTATTTAGGGGCTCTACGTGTGTTATTAGCGAAGTTGTTTTACGGAAACAAGGCGAATGCTTTTGCTGCAGTTCGTTAATTTCGTCGTATAAAGAACCTACAGAGTGGACCAATGTCTACTAAAGGTATCCGGTCCACGATTAATTGACTTGAAGGGACGGAGACATTAGGAGTTTAACCTTGAAGAGGCCGTAAAACTGTCACACCGGTACTTGATCATGCCGTCAAGACAGCTGTTGCCGCACAGTCAGAGACACCAGAGTTTGGGGGCAGTAGCGCACGTTCTGTTTCTCAATAGACTGACTATTCTTACAGCACCGTCTGAAAAGTGCTCACCATGAAAACATCCAAATAGTGTATTAATAGAAACCAATTAAATTATGTTCATTTGAGAGGGCATAATATAACGTGACTTTTTGACGCATAAACTGTTAGCCCTCGTAAGCTCATTCTCGAGAAATCAATATTTAAGTTTGGTTAATATATACTAATCTGAAAGAAGTGGGAGGAGTCACGGGAAAACCTGCCAGAACCATGACTTTTATCAATTTTTAGATTCTATATAAGCGAATTTTTAGACATTATATCTCCATTGAATGTGTGCTGAAATGAATCAAATCTGAAATGAGCAACTGATTATTCTATCAAAGAACACATTTGACATTGCTCTTTCGATTTCTGCTTGTTTTGGATTTTGTTCATTATTTCAGTAAGGTTTTGTGTTATCAATTCAGGCGTAGTTGCACCGATTATTAGCGAAATTTCAGAATTTATAACTCGGAAACGAGCTGACGAGGGCTATTGCTTTATGCCTGAAAAAACATATTTATATATCCTCTTTCAATTAATGCTTGTTTGGATTTTTTTATGATTACACTATCGGATTACACCAGCGCACCTTTAGAATGTGGAAAAAGAAGGGGAAAAAATCTAAAAACACCCTAGAGATAGCATGGGACGAAAACCAAAAAAATTCACAATGTCAAGTGTGTGGGGAAAAAAAATCTCACACCGGAAATAATAAAAGGACAAAATTGACTAGAAAAAGACAACGAAGAGCGGTCAGAAACATAATGTATTACATCCCATGCTTGATAGGGACAAACCACAATGTCTCTCATTCGCAGTCAGTTTTCTCAACAGAATGACTGTTGATCTCTCATGGAATATTCTGTGGAACGACGAGGCTCATTTCTACCTCAATGGGACAGTCATCACACAGAATCGCTGCATTTGGGCTAAGAAAAGTCCGCGGTTTCACTCTGAAATTCCCCTACATTCTCCAAATCTGACTGTATGGTGTGGATTCACGGCGATATTCATCCTTGGACCATTCTTCTGTGAGGAAATAACTACATGTGTTCCTGTCATGTGCTCCGTTACGGGCCGTCGGTGCCATGACATGCTGCAGACGTTTGTCGTGCCGTAACTACAGCAAACGCGGGTCCCTAAATCGACCATTTTAACACAGGATGGTGCGCCTGCACATATCCATGAGTCCGTGAAAACGCTATTGCTCTCCAACACTTCACAGACGAACGTGTTATTAGTCGCTTCTTTCGTAATCCATGGTCACCACGTTCACCGTATTTGAATCCGTACGATTTCTAGTTATGGGGCCACTTAAAAAGTGTGGTGTATCATGGAGGTGTTGTGACGTTGAACGACTTAAAGAATTCCATAACGCGTCATGTGCGAAGCATCACAACTGATCAGTTACGATCTGCTGTTGAGCACACTGTCCATCGACTTGAATTTTTACAGGTGAATTAGGGTGGTCACATGGATCATGTTTCCCTATATCATCCTGGACACGATGAACAACTGCTCCTCTTGTGTAATTTCGTCCTAATCAGTTCTTTTTTCTGCAAACTGCACATTTTTTTTCCCTCAGAAAGCGTACTATTATTTTTTCCTTACCTTTACTTAATGTGGTTTGATGACAATGTGGTCAGAAACTAGTCAATAAATGATAATATTGTTTATGTATTCCGTTTTGGTCATTTAAAGTGTTAAATTTAATGTTTTTTTCCGAAAAATGCGCCCTCTGGTGGACATTTTGAAACTTTTTTTTTCGACATTCCGTGAGCGCATCTCGTGTGTGGTCTATATACCAAATTTCGTTGCATTCCGTTCACCCGTTTGCGCTGTAGGATGCTGTTCATAGTAGAGCTCCTTAAATAAATAATAGGCCAACGCATCACCGCCATATTTTTGCCTCGTAAGAGGACAGCATTTCCGCTTGGCGACTTTATCGCTTCACTGGCGGTTTTAAGAAATTTTCCTCTAAAAATAAAATCGGCCAAAAATGATAAGCAACACAAGTAATCTGTTTCTGTTTTTTAAATAATTCATAACATTTGAAAGGGGGAAAAAAAAAAAGAGCGTACCAATTAAAATTGGAAAGTTTTTAAAATTAATTTTCTTTTCACTTCCTCGTATATATATGATGGAGAAAGTATTATTTTTAAGTTAAATTTTTAAAATTGAGTTTTTGTCACATTTACACGTTTTAAAGTCTCCTGAATCCGAAAATCATGTTTTTAGCGGTTAGTCTGTGTGAAGAACAAGTAGTAGCAGAAAGTCTAAAATCGGTATTCTCAATGTCTATCATATAGGGATGACACATTATACATTTCGTTGAGATCAAGGAAATAGTTCGTGTACAGTAACATCCTAGATAAATCCAATACATTACGTCTATGGAATAATTTCTGATAAGCACATTAGACGTCTGTACGGGTCAGATTTACGGGCCGTGTTCCGGCCGAATTTTTTAATTTGCTGTCGGGCCGGGCCGGGCTCGGATTCCTTTATTGTGTGTGTGTGTGTGTGTATACTCGGGCCGGGCCATGAGGAAATTTTTTATGGGCCGTTTCGGCCCGAATCTTTTTCTAGCTTCCTCGTTAATCGACGAAAAAGGAAAATGATAACATCTTCAGTCATTTATTTTACATAATTTTACAGGCTGGTATGTCTCATATATATATATTTTTTTTATGTCTGTAACTTTAATTTAATTGTCTATCAGTCTGTTCGTGATCTGATTTTCTGCAAATATTTTTAGCATGTCTCGAAATTAAAATATTTTTTTAAAAGTAATATTAGATGGTTTCCTATTCAAAATAGAATGCTTGCCACTACTAGTTTGGCACATGTACAAAAAAAAGAAATTAAATACGTTACTATGTGCCCTTACTGTATATGTTACTCTGTGTTATGTCCTATAGTCTGTAGAGTTTAGGTGGTATGAAGTGATGAAGGCTATAAAAATCATTCCGCTTTTTCTCTAAGGATCCTTTTTCTTTTCTCTTGGTCAATGGGTAAAAGTATCATCATTTTTAGCATATGCAAAAGCATCTTTTTAATTGAAAATGGTTAGATTAGCATAAAAGTTTTGTTTACTGGATCACATGAAAGATTCGAATACATTACAGTATATAAAAGGAAATGCTTAAAAGTGCATTTTTAGTAGTATGAATCATTTTAAACACCTTCCTATATTTTTTGATGAATGCTAATATTTTTTATTTGACTTTCTGTCAGTCTTTCTGCCTTCTGTATGTCTGTAATAATGAACTTCTTTTTTTTTATAATTATCTTGTAAGTATTGAACAGTTATGTTAAAGAACATTCTATTGCTTAGCTATATAAAACCTCTACAAAATACATAATAACATTATTTTTCATAAAAGAGCATGATTTTTTTTTTTTTTTTTTTTTTTTTTTTTTTTTTTTTGTTATTTTACATATTTATGAATCGGGCCAGGTCGGGCCAGATTTTATCGTTTTTTGTCCGGCTCGGGTCGGACCGTACACTGATAAAAATAAACGGCCCGGATTTTTCCGGCTAGACCCGGATTTTTCGATTTCGTACTGGGTCGGGCCTCAAACAGACCTCTAAAGCACAGTGTAACATCTCTAGGCTGTCTTAAACAAAACGAAATGAATAAATAAAAAAATAAAAATCGAAAAAACATGCATAAAACCATGTTTTTTGTTGATTGTGATATGGAAATGCTTCATCATTCGTTTACAGGGCTACCAACAGTATTTGGATATATTGGGGTTATAGTTGGAAATTGCTAGAATTGTAATTCATTTTGTGTTAGATGTTTTTCATAGAAAACTAAATATAAATACACAATATTGTTTATAGTTCTTATTATATTGTTCATAGACAATATACAGGGCTACCCAAAATTGAGATAAACGTTCTATTGAATGTAATTTATGGAAGTACTTTGCTACATTAACTATGTCAGCGAACTGCTCAGCAAGGTAAATTAATATTTCATGCCCATACTGTAAACAAAGAATTCTTTAAAGTTCTATTTTCATTTTCATTTATTTACTTTTTTTTTAAAGTATAATAACACGATTTGAGTGCCCTGGTAACGAAAGTCCAATTTTTAGCGGTTGATGTGTATGCATATTTGTTATCAGCATAACTTAAAAACAAATAACTGTTTTTTTTTTTTTTTTTTTTTTACATTAGGTTGTCACTTGAAAAATTTGATCAAGATTAAAAATTTTGTAGGCGAATTAATAACAGCCTTGATTCTTAAAAAAAAAAAAATAAAAAAAAAATAAATAAATATATGAAATGAAATAAATAAATGCACTGTAGTTGAAAGAGAGTTGAGGGGGGTTGCAGTAAAAAACGAAAAAAACTTTATTTTCTTTAAAAGTACTTGAATGAGTTTGACAAATATTTAAAGTAGTGTGTTTTTTAGATAACAATTAGATCTTAAATAACCTCATTTTCAGGATAATTGGCGTTCACTGCCAACCTGCACTCCCCCGGGGAAAATGCAACAGAAACCTGATTTCGTTGAAAATAACAGGAATGATTTAAAAAAATAATAATAAGGGGGGAGGGGGTAAATGCTTTTTGAGTTGAAAAATCAATTTGTCTTATCTTCTTCCTCAGGATTATTACAGTCGCTGGTGACCCGTGGTTCGCCGGGAAGAAAATATAATAGAACCCTGTTTATTTAGGAATCTGCTCAAACGATTTAAAAACAAATTTAGAATTAGGGGTTTCAGATGATAATTCGATTTGAATGTTCCTTATCTCCAGGAAAATTAGCTTTTACTGTTATCCTTCGGTTCATCCAGGACAAAGAAATAAGGAATGGATTTCCAGGAAAAAAAAAATAATAATAATAGTCCTGCGTTCTAAACTAAATTCTGCTTTTGCCAGAATTTCATCAAAATCATTTTTATTTTATTTATTTATTTTGAAAAGGAAAGAGAAGAAAATAAATAATAATCACTATCGAAACAAAAAATATCGAAAAAGGTTTTTTTTTTTTTCTTTCTTTCTTTCTTTTTTTTTTTTTTTTTTTTTTTTAAATTTTGAATAAGGAATTAAAAAGTGCGCATGAAAAAAAAAAAAAAAAAAAGAAAGAAAGAAACAACATAATTGCCGAAACGTCAGTGGAGGCCCTACATTGAGACTCAAAACGGTTTTGGGCTGTGTCTGTCTGTTTGTCTGTCGCGCGATAGCGGCCGCACAAATAGCGCTAT
The DNA here is from genome assembly GCA_963930645.1 of Salticus scenicus. Classification (NCBI taxonomy): domain Eukaryota; kingdom Metazoa; phylum Arthropoda; class Arachnida; order Araneae; family Salticidae; genus Salticus; species Salticus scenicus. The sequence goes on from OZ005662.1 coordinate 152,780,710, forward strand.
TGACTTGAAATTTGGTACACATGTTCATGAGCCCCACGAAATCAGCTGTATAGTTTTTGGTATGTATTCCATTTGTAGTTCGTATACAGGGACACGCCAAAGTTTTTCTTATCATTACGGCCTATGGGAGGAATTTGTATGTATCACAATAGCGGCCGCAAAAATAGCGCTATTGACTTGAAATTTGGTACACATGTTCATGAGCCCCACGAAATCAGCTGTATAGTTTTTGGTATGTATTTCCTTTGTAGTTCATATACAGGGACACGCCAAAGTTTTTCTTATCATTACGGCCTATGGGAGGAATTTGTATGTGTCGCGGTAGCGGCCGCAAAAATAGCGCTATTGACTTGAAATTTGGTACACATGTTCATGAGCCCGACGAAATCAGCTGTATAGTATTTGGTATGTATTCTATTTGTAGTTCGTATGCAGAGACACACCAAAATTTTTCTTATCATTACGGCCTATGGGAGGATTTTGTATGTATCGCGATAGCGGCCGCAAAAATAGCGCTATTGACTTGAAATTTGGTACACATGTTCATGAGCCCCACGAAATCAGCTGTATAGTTTTTGGTATGTATTCCATTTGTAGTTCGTATACAGGGACACGTCAGAGTTTTTCTTATCATTACGGCATATGGGAGGAATTTGTATGTATCGCGGTAGCGGCCGCAAAAATAGTGCTATTGACTTGAAATTTGGTACACATGTTCATGAGCCCCATGAAATCAGCTGTATTGTTTTTGGTATGTATTCCATTTGTAGTTCGGATACCTGTCCGTCTATCTGTCTGTCTGTCGTGCGATAGAGGCCGCACTTTTTTTTTTATTATTGCGGTCTATGGGAAGAATTTGTATGTACCGCAATAGCAGCCGCAAAAGTCCTTCGATTGACTTGCAAATTGGCGCACACGTTCCAGCTTTGCATAAACGTAAGTAGCTGTATAATTTTTATTGCTATATTGGTTAAAAAATGTGTATAGCGACACGCCAAAATTCTTAACATTACGGCATAAGGGGTGAATTTCTTTTAAACGCATTTTAATACCATTACTTTGCAATGAAGAAAATGAAACTAGCGTACGTGAGTAATATGCTTAAACTCATGTTGTTTGAAGAAAATATGTGATCTTAAGCTTTCTAATTAATGTACAGGACCTTACAAAAGTGTTCTGATAATGTCACGTAGTCATGCGAACTATGTTAAATTTGGAACAATTATTAATTTTAAACGCAAAATAAGCAGAATAGTTTTTACTGGCGTATACAATGTTTATGGTTTGTTTTCAGAGCCACAAGAAAGAATTTCGTAACATTAGAGCCTATGGACAAACTTTTATTTAAGCGCGCTCTTTAATGCGTTTATGCTGAATTGAACTTAATAAAATTAACATACATTATAAAGATGCGTAAAATCATGTTTACTCTTGAAAACAGTTATGTATAGTCTAAATAATTTATGAGACCACACAAAATAATTCCGAGTATATACTATAATCATCCAAATGATGTCAAATTAGTTTGAAAAATTAATGAGTTATAATTAATTAAATTTATTCTTATTATTGGCGTTTATAATGACTGTGGCTACTTTTCCGGGATACATAAAATAATTTCGTACTATTACGGTCTATAGTCAATATTTCTTAAAAGTTTATTTTAACATGGTTACACTCCATCAAATATAATGCAATTTTATTAGAATATTAAAAGCATGTTTTCCTGTTGATAATTGTGGGCATAGACTTAGAAATTAGTTTAAAGGTTACGCAAAATATTTCCGATATGCTATGTAATTTTTTTTTTTTTTGTATGAAAAATGATAGTTATGAAATTTGGTATTTATGAATTTCAGGGAAATAATACAAGACCGTCGTTTATTAAGAATACATATTGTTGCGTACTTGGGGGTCCGTAAGTTGTCCGAGAATGAAAGGCGAAACTTGCAAAAATTCAGTGATGTATTCACAGAAAGTTCCAGAAAAATACAGGTCTATAAACCAAGTATCAGCTTCAAATCAACCAGTAAACACAGCTTAAACAACAGCCGTTAACAGCAAAACAACAGTACAAACTGTTTAGCAATAACACATAAAGAAAGTCTCATCCAAAGAGACTCAAAGCAAAGCAAGCATTTGACGAAACTGACACAGATCTGACACTGACCGCCTTGGTGAAGAAATGCTCCTTTTATACTTTTCTATCGAACACAGACTGTTCTGGAAAATTCTCGTATCTCATAATGAGATTAGAGCTTCCATATTTTGTATATCCCTAATAAGGATTTTCTCGCCAAGGTCGCCAAAAAATAGCCAAGGAGGGAAATAGTCTCCAAATTTGGCACCAAATCCATTTCTTCCCTTATAGTAGCTTTTTTAAGTGTTTTTAAGGGAAAATTGGGCGATTTTACGCTAAAACGACTAGAAATGCACAAAGTTAGCATTTTATTAACTTTACTAAACCTTTTGAAAGAATTTATACAAAAATAAATGCGATTATTTACAATTTTGTAACACTTTATAGGATATACAAATAGAGATACAGCGGGGGGTTGAGGGGGGCGGCAGCCCCCCTCAAGAATGTATCTGATTATGGTAACAAGTCGATAGAATAAATATATACGATTATATAATAAGGAATAAATAAAAATGACCTATTGAATAATGTCTGATGTAAATAGGACGTTGAGGCTCCTGATCTGCAGATCGACTAGTTAAGTTTATATTTGAGTTAGTAATTTAAGGATGCCATTGATATAGTAACTTAAAAAAAAAACTATGTTCTAATAAATGCCTACTCATACACAGACGATTTTTTACATTCTAAAGTGGTTCAGCGACTTCTAACTGTTGCCGGCATTTTTGTTGGAAGAAACAGTTTGTTCCTTCGGTGAAACTTACACATTAGTCCCGTCAGGTATAACTTTTTTTTTTTTTTTTTTTCATACTACTGTTTTATATCGCTTTCATAACAAAACTTTAAAAAAAAATAAGTTGCAGTTTTAAAGGAATTAAGTTAGCGGTCATTATTAATATGAATTTATGTACAGTTACGTGATGTATATGTAATATTAATATAGAGACGTTTATTTCAATTTAATGCTTTTTTTTTCCCTAGAAAGTAGACATAAATTGTAATAAGAAAAAAATATCTGAAGAAAAAGAAATCTAAAAATAGAGCAAAATAATTAATTAATTAATCAAAAGTTCAATTAAAAAAATATATATTAGGTGTTTGCATAAATTCGTGCTGTTTTTTATTGCTTCATTTCATAAAAATACATGAAATCAAATGACAATTTTTAATCAAAATACTCCCCATTACTTTCTACAACCTCTGCCCATTTTTCGGGTAAAAAATGTATATTACGGCGATAGAATCTCTCGTCTTTAGAGGCAATAAAATGATATCGTCCACACGAACTTTTGCAACGACCTAATACTATCAGGACACAGAAACAAGACAACTTTGGCGAACCAAGAAAACGTCGCCAAGACTCTACAAACACACAGTAAAAAAGCGTTTCTTAAAATAATTTATGGTTATTAAAATACATATTTAGATTTAAATAATACATTTTTTTTTAAATTTTTTACTTTATAAATGCCAGAAATGCAAAGAAAAGTATAAGTGAATAACAATAAAACTTACTATGCAAAGCTGGGCATTATGTCCCGGGATCCAAGAATCTGGACGACAATTTGCTGCCCATTTTCTCCTTCTTGCATTATCCGAAGGAAACCTAAACATTTTGTATCCTTTTCTGGAGTGTTTACAGCAGTTTTTCGCTGAACAACCTCCTATATTGCAGTTTATTTCACTAAAATTACGAGCAAGACGGTAGAAACAATGGCTGCCGTTTGTTTATCACACTGGGTACATGTTGCAACCCTAAGGCAAAAAAATGTCGGATGCGCCAGCTCGTATATATAGGAGCCTTAGTTCATAGGGAATGTTTAATTATAACCGCCCTGTACAGTACATTATTATGTTTCTTATAAACTTTCTTGAGAAAGTTTTATTTAAGAACATTCTTTATTTAATCTTCATAATATTACCTCATTTATAATTAACAAAATTCCCCCTAAAATACTTATTTTTCAAAATTTAATATTATCAAAAGATGGATAAAAATTATTTAGAAAATGACTTAATAAAGTCATCATTGCTGAAAGCGCATTATTTGTATATCAATGCCTCAAAAAGCATCCATTACATAATCCATTGAAGTATAAAATATTTTTCGCCTTTGTGTACTATTATTTATGAATTCTCATTTATTTCACTTAAAAGGTGACAGATGCAGATGCTTTAAAAGTTCCTTTTTATAGCTTGAATAAGATTTCATTAAAGTTTTCTTGCAAAATTAAATTATATCTTAAAAAAGTGAATTCTTAAATTAAATTAATATTATAAAAGGAATGTTTTGTTTAATTTTAAGGCTATTTCTATTTGCTTTTGTTAATTAAAAAAAAGGAAGAAAAAGAGAATAAAATACGTTTATTTGACCTATTGTGACCAAAGTTTCTACTATATCACCTAATAAATAATTTGTCGTAAAATTTTGTCGTTGTGGTGGTAATAGCTGAAAAGCTTCCCACGATCAAATTCTCACACTAAAATGTTAGTATAATTCCGTGTCACAGCAGTTGGGATATAGGCGTAAATTAATTCCTTAAAAGACTGTAAAACAGTGCCACTAATGATATAATTTTCACACACACACACACAAAAAAAAAAAAAAATCTGGTGTGAAACAACCACACAACTTCCATTATTCACTACTACAGGTATTATATGCATTTTTTGGTAATATTATGTGCAATTTTTGGAATTTGCCAGTAAGAGAACCTTGATACACGTGTAAAGACACATAAAACGGAATTTTCATAGCGAGTTAAAATAAATAAATAAATAAATAAAAGATATTTTTTAAATACAAATTTTCGAGATCTAAAACTGAACTACCTAATCTGGATGACAGTTAATTTTCCTGTAATAACCATGTAATACATTAAAAAGGGTATATAAAATGAATTTATGTAGCAATTTTCAAGAAAATCGTTAGAACCGTCTTTGAGACACCAACTTTTACCAAAACTTGGCACTCTCAATTATTGCAAACAAATTATTGCATGAACAATAATTACATGCAAAATTATATCTAAAAACTGTTTAACATGGCGAGTTTGAAAACAATTCGTACAGCCTTTTTAAAGGAACGCACTTGCATGACCTGAAATCGAGCTATTTATACAGGACGACTATATATTTTCCTGAACTAACAAACTATATCATTCGAAAGGACATCTAATAGAGCGTTTATATAGCAACTTTGAAGGAAATTGTTAGAGCCATTTTTGAGACACGGACTTACGGTCCCACTTCCGGTGTCCGGTGACCCACTTCTGCTTTTCCAATTTTCACCAAAATTTGTAAACTTCATCTATACACCAGACCTGTTTCAATTTTGAAGTTTCGTAGTTCTTTCTTTATTAGTTTCGGAGATATGATAGCTAGAAGATTTCACAAAATCATACACATACATACATAAACATATACTGACAAATTGACAAAAACTAATTTTTTGGACTCAGAAGGCCTTAAAATGGGTAAATCAGGTAAAAACCCGGTATCGAATTTTTTGACCGAATACATACTTCAATTACCTACGGTAGAAAGGTAATTCAAATTACTTTTATTATGTTTGTTTCAAACACAGTTTTCTTCTTCTTTCAATCTTCGCCTTATTAAGCCTGGAATCTTGTACAAGAATAATATGGAATATTTGAATCTTTCAAGTTTTAATTTTTGTCCTGAGAAATTAAATATGTTTATTAAAGATGCTACTTTTTCATTTAAGCTTCATCTCAAACTAGAAAGCATTGTTCTTTAATTTGAAAATTATCTAATGATCTACCAACCGTCCACCAAGAACAAGTTTGTGCATATGCTTTATTTTCGTTACATAAACATATTAGCTTCAGTAATATGCCGAGAGATTTTGGACCTGAGACATTAAAGCATCTCAAAATTAATAAAAATATTCGTATGATGCATTAACTGCTTGTCGCTTTAAACCTTTATGATTTTCATTTAAAATATGTTTATTCTATTAATGATTAAACTTGTATTAATGCCCAATCTGAAAGTATTGAATATTTTACAAGTTAAAGTTCAAAAGTATATCATTGTTTATTCACGTTTAATTGCCTTTTCGTTATTAAATATGCTTAAATATTAAATCATGTTTTGCAATGTCTTTATATCCAGCTATACCTAAATTGTTTTTTTTGTTTTTTTTGTTTTTTTTTGTTTTTTTAGAATTAAAACCCATAAGTTTATATTTCTATTAAGTCTCATTGCTTCTAAATGAAACACCCACTCTCATTTGTAAAGTTCCTTGCAGATTTACTAAAAACCTTAATAACTAATAACAGTCACATTTTAAATTCTGGACCTGATGTTAAAAGTGAACTTCATAATAAAAATTGACTATTACTGATATATATATATATATAATTTTTAAAATATGTAGAGACTTGCAGGGATGGAACACGGGCGCAGTATTCATACCACTATCAATGTAAGAAAATTTTCTACTTCTTAAATCAACGATACTATAGGTAGTAAAATTTCTTAAACAGATTCCGGTATGAATTCTGCGCCCGTGCTCCATCCCTGGACATGAACACAAGTGGGCGCGGTCAACTAGAAGAAAAAACGTTAATAAAAACAAAGAAATAACGTATTAAAGTAACGAAGAACAATTGTAAAAACAACACTACATGTAAAAAACAAACATTTTTTTTTTTTTTCTTGTTGACCACGCCACTTGTCTTCAAGTCTCTACATATTTTCAAAATTATATAATTTTGTATAATTTTTATTGCTGCCTTTGGCGCCTTTTTTATACAAATACACATTAATTAATAAGTAATTAATATATATATATATATTACTTAGATGTAATTTCCCCTTTTCCAAACATCTCTCTTAACATAGTTCATTAGATCATTGTCAGCAAAAGTTAAGTTATATAAAATTTAATTCCTTTTTATAATTCCATCTCTGAGGCCTTTTTACATACCATTATTAATAATTACTTTGTTTTTAATAATGCAATTTACAAACAAACTTTTGGAGCTCCAGTGGGTGTTTTCCCTTAGCCTTATTCTTGCAGATAACCTCTTAATTCATTTAGAAGAACGTGTGTTTAAGTTTATATTGCTTAAACCAACCACCTTATACATCATGCCGATGACACTTTAGTTTTTAATTTTAACGGTTGACTAATCACTTTCATGATTAATCGTCTACTTTATATATCAACAATCTCTCCTCAAAATTATTGGTGACTATTGAATAAAATAATCCCTAAATTTGGTAACACACTTTCATCTTTTTTTGTTTAAAGATGCATTAATATCTTTACCTATTCCTGCTTCTTCTGCCCATCTTGTTAAATACAAAAGTTCTTTTTTTTCCATTCTCATATTTATCGTGTAATAAATTATACTGCTTTGAAATTCAGAAAAACAAACAGATGAATAACATATTCCCCTTGGTATTAATGCTGGAAAATGCAAAATTATTATTATTAAAAATCTTAATTTAAAAAAAAAAAAATGTTTTAATTAATACACTTTGCATTGATGCTCTTTTTAAATATACATATATATACTTGCAGTCTGCGATTTTATACAGAATTTATCCCCTTTAAATATTGCATTCTTCGTAAATATAAAATTTTTATCTCTTTTAGCTCCTCCTTTAACTATTAACCGTTTACTTGTAAATGATCATCACTTTCTCAGGCTTACTAGTAGTTTTTACAGCAGTTTTACAGTGTTTACTAGTAATCATTTGCGAACTTCATGCACTGTATTTGCATGCAGAATGTATGCGCACTTCGCTGAAGTTGTAACATAACTCCAACCGTGACAAGACTGTAGCATATATATTTATCAACTGTTTCAACATGCGCAACTGCTCCTGCTGATGTTATTTTTCTAATAGCAAAAAGTTCTTTATCTCAATATTTGTTTCTTTTTAAATTTTAAAATTTTATTAAAAAAAAAAAAACTAGCATGTTGGGGCCATTACAAAACTTTCTTCCACATTTTCCTGTACAAATGTACCAAGTTCAAATTATTCTTTATTATTTTGCTTTTTTCATCCATTATGATTGCAGACGATTTTCATCTCAGTGAGATGTTACATTAAATGTCAAACTGAAATGGTTTTTTACAGTGCAGGTCACATCTTTCCCATTATCGGGGAAAATCGCAGTATAGCAAAGCCACCTGTCGGCGGATATGCACCAAGTTTAATCGGTATAATGTATCATAGTGGGATTTTTATGTATCAAATTTTGTTCGATTACACGAAATAGAAACTTAGATATATATCCTTTCTTTAAATTTCCGAAATCTCTGCATAGCATCGTCATCTGTTGAATGATTGGCTACAACAGTTGAAAAAATTAATTTATGTCAAGTTACATCTACATGCAAAATTATATGCAATTATATGCCTCAGAGTCATAATCTTCCTTGAAATTGCGGAAATCTATTTATAGCAGCGCTACCCGTTGAGCGATTAGAACCAATATTTTATAAACGCTAACTTAAGTCAAGGTGCATGAGCATATAAATTTATATGCAAATTATCTCAATGGTTCCTGATATATAGCCTTCCCTAAAATTGCGTAAATTTCTGTATAGCAGCACCACTTGTTGAGCGATTGTAACCAAAAATGATACACAGTAATTATGTGAAGATGCATCTGCTTATACATTTAAATGCTATTCTGTGCAATTGTTCCTGAGGTACAGTTGCCATAAAATATTTGTCACAAACAGACATACAGACAATTTCTAAAGATAATCAAAACATGCTCTGAACTTATTAAAACATGTAAATTCATCGAAAACTAAAAGTCGAAAACTTTTACGAATGAAATTGTTTATTTTATTGAATATAGAAGAAAGTAAAATAAAATAATATTATAGTTTTAAAAAATTAAAGAACACGCTTTTATAGAAATGTGAACTAAAAAGCACAAAATATCTATCTTAGTATTAAAATGCAGGGTAAGAGAAAATCGTGTGAGTGACACACCATAATATTTACATACATTTAAATCTTTAATTAAAATAATTTAGAATTAAACAAAAACCATTTTTAAAAAAATCTCCCCTGACTGGGATCGAACGCTAGACCTTTAGGTTCGTAGTGCGGACACTCAATGCCACGACATTCACGCAGAGAAAGACTTTTTTTATAATATAAATTTTTTGTTTGCTCCCATAGCGGTTACAAACATACATACATACATACATACAGGTGAAGCTAATAAAAGCGTGTTAAAAATGCATGCAATTGGTTTTTTTACTCGATTTATACATTTGATATATCAAGTTTTATACGATAATATCCTCTATATCTCATACATGAAAGGCAGCAAATAGCAAATATGATATTGAAAATCACATATTCAAAATTATATATTGTCTCTTAAAATTAATTCAATTCCTATTTTTTATAAAGCGCGATTCTAAAACATTTATTGCATTTAAAATCAAGTCAGTTCTGGTTTCTCAGCTGACGAAAGATCTAATTTAATTTCCATCTGTTTCTCGCAATAAATAATAATAATAATAATAATAATAAAATTTTGGAGTGACCCCACTCGACTTTCCGAATATTGAGTAATTAGCAGTTTTGTAGTTAAAGTAAACAAAGAGGAGTTGTTAAACAAACAAAAGAGAGAAAACCATAATAGAGTGTTTGAATATTTTTCTCCATATATCACATGATATTTTATTTAACGGTACTGAACTTTGAGCCCATATATCATAATGATAATGAATTTTTCGTTGTGTCCCTGTAAAAACCTATAAATGCTAGATTCACCAAAATGCTTATAGTTAGTGCAACAGTGATTTATAATATTCATATAAATTTTCAGCTCAATTGAATAAGGCGTTTAGATGCTATCGTACTTTTAAAAATTTTGTCCAATAGTCCATAATGATAAAGAATTTTTCTTTGTGCTCATGTAAAAAAAACTGTAAGTGCTAAATTCACCAAAATCTATACAGTTTGTGCAACTGTGACCTACTATATGTGCATATTTTTTTTTGCTCAGTTTAATAAGGCGTTTAGACGCTATCAAGTTTTTAAAAGTTTGGCCCCATAGGCCATAATGATAAAGAATTTATCTTGGTGTCCCTATAAAAAAAACTATGAGTGCTAGATTCCCGAAAATCTATAGGGTTCGTACTATGGTGACTTACAATATACGTACCAACTTTCAGCTTATTCGAACAAAGCGTTTAGACGCTAGCGTGTTCACTCACAGGCATACACACATACATACACACACATATACATACAGTCGGTAACAAAAGTGTCCGAACACTAGCAAAAATTCCTATGTAAAAAAAGTACACTTCATAAGGTTTTGTTAAATAAATCCTTATCGAATCATGTTCTTACACTGACTACGTACAAGATTCAACAAGGATTTATTTAACAAAACCGTATGAAGTGTACATTTTTTACATAGGAATTTTTGCCAGTGTTCGAACACTTTTGTTACCGACTGTACATCATCGTAAAAATAGTGAAAACAGACTCGGAGGACCTCGAAACGTATAGAAACATCAAAATTTCAAATTCCGATTTTTGACATGATTACAATACTTTCCTCACTATAGTGTTCGGAAAGTAATAACAGAAGAGGCGACTAAGCTGGGATAGTCAACCTTTTCATCTCAGTAAATTAAAATAGAGCAAGTTTTCGCTGGCGTTGTCTCTTGTGGTAAAAAACAGATATACTCTTGAAAAGGAAATTGTGCAGTTTCTATCGGCTCAAAGGTTTCAGAAACTAGATATAAGTATAAACATCTACTATGAATAAAATTAGTGAAGTTAGATTTTCAACGTACATCTTTAGTTTTCCCAGGATCTTTCAGTGAATGCTTGATTAAAATCAGGGTCGCCATTTTATTTTAAAAAATTTACATTGTTTGCAGACTAAATGAAAAATTGGTTGTTGCTCTTGTATATTTGAGAAGTTTGGCGAACATATTGTGATTTTTGATGAGAAGTAACTGAGCCAAACTTTTATCTGTTTTCCGTTGACTCTCAACATGTAAAGACTTTGTTGTATTTGCTCTGTACTCCCCGTGTCCCCGTCCTCTTCCGCGTATAATAGCTTTTTATCATGAAAATTTTGTTTAAAAAAAAAAAAAAAAGATTTCTCTATCAAGCTATAATTAGGTATTAATATTGGAATATTTCGTCACAATTAAAAGTAAATAAAATATTTGATGTCAGTAAGATTTACTGGGTTTATTGTCTTATCAACGAAATTGCGGCTATTTTACTTGAAAGGATTGTGAATTTGTTAATTAATTCCTTTCGTTGGCAACTCTTCATCATGAAACTTAATTGCTGAATGAATAATATTTCTTCATCTAAACAATCTATCTAAGCAGATTAACAAACAATATAACACAAAAAATACTGCTTTGCATTGGCAAGAAGCCATTGAGTTGATACACATCAGTTTATTCACATGTTTTTTGAAATAAGCATCTTACATGTCATGTTTGGAATGGTTCCACAACGTAAAAGGAAACTGAACCGTGCAGTTTTTCATAAAAGTCATCACAATTATCAAATATAATCCACTGATACACTATAGAAGCTAAAATATAGTTTCCTATAAAAGGAAAATTTGGAGAATAGTAGCGTCACTTGCAAGTGATATATGCCAGACTTCTAATGAGATCCAATTTTCGTTAGTTTCTTACAAAATATAAAGTTTCGTGAAATTTTGTTTATTTTATTTTGAGACAGAACGTCCAAAATATGTTTGCAGTACATAGATACAGATACTCAGACAGACTATCTCTAAAAATACTTAAATCGTATTCAGGACATATCAAAACGCGTAAAGTGATTTTAATATGGGATTAAAAAAAATATTCACAAATTGAATACGATCTTCTGTTTCACAAGAAATTTATAATTAGGCATCAGCTTTAAACTGATTCTTAACAGGTTAGCGGATTACCATAAAAATTGGTAACAATTCGTTTCAAAGATGCGACCAAGGAATTAAAAAATAGCACAAAATTGTCTTCAGATTAACCTTTCTACCCTGTATGGGTCGATTCGACCCATTTTTAAAATTGATCTTTCTATATCTTCTACAGATTTTAATTTTGATTGTTTAAACATTATGTGTGCCTCAAAAATATGCATTCGTTTAATATATGATGTTTTCAGAGTCATTGGTTTGTTTTAAACCACCCCAAAACTAGTATGTTGTGGCCACCACGAGACTTTCTTCTATATTTTCCTATACAAATTCACTCAGTAACAATAATAATAATAATAAAAAAAATAAAAATAAAAAAAAAGTGGGACTTTGACAAAATTTTGGGTAAAATGTGAAAATTATTCTAAGTTTGTCAAAACACGGAAACCGTGTGACTTTGACAAAATTGGGGGAAAAATGAAAAAATTTGTTTAAGTTTGTCAGAACACGGAAACCGTGGGAGTTTGATAGAATTAAGGGGAGAGAGAAAAAAAAAAGTGAGACTTTGACAAAATTTTGGGTAAAATGTGAAAATTTGTTAAAGTTTGTCAAGACACGGAAACCGTAGGACTTTGACAAAATTAGGGGAAAAAAGCAAAAATTAGTTTAAGTTTGTCAGAACACGGAAACCGTGGGAGTTTGATAAAATTAAGGGGAGAGAAAAAAAAAAAAAAAAAAAAAAGATTTTTTTTTTTTTTTTTTCTAAGTTTTTTTCGTAAAAAGTAAAAAAAAATCGATAACTTTGTTTTAAATTATCACAGATTTATAGTTCAACCATTCGTTTTAAAGGTACTGACGAGACCTTCCGAAAGATACCCATCTTGGAAATTTTTGCCCTATATCACCCTGTTAAAAATTTAGAAAAAGCGGGGTGGCAACGCAACCTGTAAGACGATTTTTACCAAAAGTTGATAGGCATTAATATATGTCAAAGTGCAACTACATACCAATTTGTATGAAATTCTGTGCAGTAGTTCCAGAGATACAGTTGCCACAAAATTTTATCATACACACACAGACAGACAGACAGACATTTTCTAAAAATGGTAAAATCGTGTTCTACAGTTCTCAAAACGTGTAAATCCATCAAAAACCCGAAATCGAAAATTTTTACGAATCCAATACTTTCTTCTATTGAAGATAGAAGAAAGTAAAAATATGTGACATATTACCTGTCTGGGTCGATTTGACCCACATTATTAACATGCATAGAAATGTTTAAAACACCAATTTTTTCTTTTGAGTAAACTTCATTCTCAGGAATAGTCTATAGATGACGATAGTTGTCTGAAACGTAGATGTACAATGAGCTTCATAGAAATTCTTTCTTAAGACCTAAACTCAATCTATACAAAGTGGGTCGATTCGACCCATACAGGTAAAACGTGCATAGAAACGTGTATTAACATGCATAGAAATGCTTAAAACACCAATTTTTTCTTTTGAGTAGACTTCATTTTCAGGAATAGTGAATAGATGGCGATAGTTGTCGGAAACGTAGATGTAAAATGAGTTCCATAGAAATTCTTTCTTAAGACCTAAATTCAATCTATACAAAGTGGGTCGATTCGACCCATACAGGTAAAACGTAAAAATTTTTCAACAGGGTAGAAAGGTTAATGCTTTGAGTGAAACACAAAAATTATAACAAAGAAAATCGCTCCTATGGAATATATAAATTATTTCAGCATTTACTAATTAGTTTTTGATCCCTTACGGCTTACTCAGCGCCGCCTGGTGGCTATTGTAAGTAAAACAATTTGTTTGATACTTTGAGCACATCTGTTCAAGCGTTGAAATAAGAATTTTGGGGATAATCCGTACACCCGCGTTAGCTACAGGAAGTTGTTTAGAACTGAATTTTAATTATAATCAGCTTATGTACAAAAAAGAGTTTTAAAAAAATGTCAGTCTTTTTACGCTATTGATATATTAATCATTAATAAGCATTACAATAATGTTATTTCATTATTTCAATTAAAATGTAGATGATTAATTAATTAGTGTAAAAAATGTACTTTCATATCCGATAATTTAATTATAATATAGTATCGATTAAGAAACAATACTTCCATCATTTCAGAAATTACGCTCTAAATTGAAGCAAATATCTGATTACAAATATATTTTCTCCTACGTGTTTCCAAGTTTTCGAATTTATATTAATCAAGTAAAAATCAATTCATCTATTTTAGTTTTCATCATGTCAATTTTCTTATTACTTTAATTCAATCAAGCGACAGTATTAATAGAGTAATCAATAAAAAGAATAATGAGCAGAAAAATTTAGAAGAAAATGATATGTCTTTGTAAATCCTATAAGCTTTTAAGCTAATTTAGAAAGTTCTCAGGTTTCTTTTTTTTTTTTTTTCCAACTTAAATCAATGTTTTGAGTTCAATTAAGATTTATAGAAACTAATTAATATTTTTCTTTATAATTATATTAAGTCTACCGAAAAATTTTGCCCTTTTAAATTAACATACTAACATTGAAAATTTATCTTAGGCTATACAGGGTGTTTGTAATCAAAGTTGCGATTTCAAAACAGTATAATTTTAAAACTACAAATCAGAGCGATTTGATATTTTACCAGAGCAATCGTAGGGCAATAAAAATTTGTTTGGGGGGGGGGGGGGGGAAATGCAGTTCCAACATGTTCCTGTATACTGCAAAAAAAAAAAAAAAAAAACTGTTAAAAGTACAGGAAAAATCTGGCAGCTGGGGTGCCAGTATTTCTCCGTCAAATATACAGTTTAAAACCGCAAAATTGTATCACTGACATACATTTTACACAGAAATCCTGTAAATAAAACAGGTTTTTTTCTTAAAAGTACAGTTTTGTCTTTTTTATTTGACGGAGAAATTATAGCACCCCAGCTGCAAGATTTTTCCTGTACTTTTAACTTTTTTTTTTTTTTTTTTTTTTTTTTTTTTTTTTTAACAGTGTAGATGGCGCTGTCAGGGTACTGTCAGAAGAAACGCCTAAATGGACTCATTAAACACAGGAATGTTGTTAGCAACGCAATGGAATAGCAGGAAACAATAAACTTCAAGGGTTTACTACAATTTTTTTTTTAGCAAAACGACAAGAATACGTGTTTACAGCGGAAACAGTCATAGTGAAAAGAGAAAAAGAGGAGCTTCATAAAACAAATAACGGCACATTTAGGAACTTTGTTTTTCTTTTGCCAAACAAAATTTCATTGCCTCACGATTGCTCTGGTAAAATAACAAATCGGTCTGATGGGTAGTTTTAAAATTATAGCGTTTTGAAATCGTAACTTTAATTATAATCACCCTGTAACGTACACAAACATCAAACCGTCTCAATTATATATATTAAAAACAAAAACTATTTTATTTACGAGACAAAACTTAAGTTAACATACATTTAAAAACAAAATATACATATAAATAATTAAAATCTAGACGTTTCGAAACCCGTCCTGTTTTCCTCATCAGTATCAATTACAACATAATATGCAAGCATTACATGAATACCCAAGGAATTTATAGAAGTACCGAATATTGAGGAGACAAATCAATGTCAGGAATATGATCGGTTTCTATTGAATGGATTACAATTTTATAATTTTGGTTGCAATTTTTAAAAGATCGTCTGTGCTCCTGTAGTCTAATTTTTGCTGTACGGCCAGTTTATTTAATTCCTTGTAAAAACTGTAAATATGTTTATATAGGCGAAACTGGCCGTACAGTAAAAATTGGACAACAGGAGCACAGACGATCTTTGAAAAATTGCAACCAAAATTCTAAAATTGTAATCCATTCAGTAGAAACCGACCATATTCCTTACTTTGATAATGTAAAAGTTCTAAATTCTGGTTTTGATAATTACAAATCACGTATTTTTCTTGAGAGCTGGCACACTGCCAGGCATCTCCACACTATCAATGAAGCATGCGCACTGGCTCCTCAATATTCGGTACTTCTATAAATTCCTTAGGTATTCATGTAATGCTTGCATATTATGTTGTAATTGATACTGATGAGGAAACCCGGACGGGTTTCGAAACATCTAGATTTTAATTATTTTTATATGTATATTTTGTTTTTTAATGTATTTTAACTTAAGTTTTATCTCGTAAATAAAATTGTTTTTGTTTTTACTAATCACCCTGTATATAAGATCATCGTGGGTAAAAATTTTAACGTGACAATTGCTAAAGTACAATATAAATGTTGTTAAATAAAAATTTCCTGTATTAATTCAGATTGACAGAAGTTTTCGGTATACCTGACATTTACAACACTGGGGAAAAAAATTATGTGACTGACACCTAGACTCTAACTTGAGGCTCTATTAAAAAATATTCCATGTCATCCTTATAAATTCTAGTTCCGTTTGTTGGAGAGTTCTAAAAACCCTTATTAGAATTCTAGACCATTTTCTTATTTTATGGGGGGTCAATCTCATTTATAAACCTCTGGAAATAAACGCGAACACAAGATGCGAATCTTAGTAACTATAATTTTTCTTTATAATTCAATTCTAGGAAAACAACAAGAATTTCTTGCAATACGAATGATTTATAACTTTATAATATTCCTAATATTGTTTCACCATCTAGAAAAGTATAGACTAGAAATTATTGATCATTTCGTCTATCTGGGTTATTTGTTTGTTCGCAGTCTTAAATTTCGTCTAAAAGAATATATGAATTACGTCCGCAAACAAGAAACCAATAAATCGGCTATTTCTAAACATTGCTAGGAGGAAAATCATAACTTTAAATTTAATTCAGCTAAAATAATTTGCTGACCTAAATCCATTCATGAACTCGATTTCTTTGAAGCTTTTCATATTTATAAAAAATTTAAAAACATTGTAAATTGTGATTTCGCTGTTCCCTATTTGTCTGTTTGTTAGAAATTTTACATTCAGTCCACATTTTCTTAATTTTTCTACTGTTTACACAGCTAACATTTCTAAATTCATATTGGCCACACACTCCACCTTTCCCGTAATCCTATTGTTTGAACTAAATTCAGTCCCTCTCCTACATATCTCCTATATAGCACTTATCCAGATTCAGAATTCTTTTTGCACTGAAGACGGTACGCTTTAGGCTACCGAAACAGCTGTATCTATCGCAATTTTTTTTTCTTTTGGCGTTTCTGACGTAGTAGTTTATTCGGGTTTTAATATTTCAATGCCAAGTCTCCTGCCATCATTATTATTTGTTTACCTTTTACGTATAAATCGGAAATCTTTATTTCTAGTATAGGAATTTAGAAAATGACTACTTATTCGCTCTAGATGAAAGCGGTATTTTTTTTTCCTCGGTGAATCAAACTTCTAGCTAGTAAAAAGCTTATTTTCTAATAAGAAAGGCATTAAGAAAATATTTGTTATTTGATTTATCATTTACCTCTGGAGAATATTACTACATGTGTTTTTGGGTTTAATTCCTCGAATTAATTCATCGAAACTTCGTCTGAACCATTTTTAATAAATGAATTCACAATAAATGTGATTATGTAATCACTTTTCCACCTGTAACGTTAGTTTATTATCAAAATGCTCAATAAAAATATACAAGTTTTTTGCAAATTTAACTTTGTAACCATTTTTGTTTCATTTCTCACATGTCATATTTCCCATAAGTGGAGCTAATTAATTAGTAACATCGTAATATTTTGTTTTTACGATCAAAGAAATGTAAAAAATCTCATTTGATTTTTCTTCACAAATTTCATCAAAACTTTTGGAAAATTACAGTTTTTAAAAAATTGTATAATAATTATAGTTTATCCATTAGCAAATTAAAAACTTTACATGAAAAATGCATTAATATATTTGAATTACTATTAACACAGGTCTGCAAAAGCAAACTTTTCATTTTTTTTTTTTTTTTAATACACGCAATTTATATATGCTCGTCTTTAAACTGAAAAAACTGACACAGAGGCTACAATAGAATCGAAACTCTTTACGTATAAAATACATTAATATAGGCTATTATTTACATATTATGTTTTAAACGTCTCTGTTTATTTACATCGAAGCTTCATTTACAGTTTTTTCGCTTGAAAGCCCTCTCTATGCAGCATCCAACAATAATGTATTAACATTTTAGCATTCCATCGGCCCTGATACCTCCTTTTCATTTCATTAATGTCTTGATGAGATCATTCTATTTGTTCTGCATCATACTGCCTACATTTTCTGAGAAATAACTCAGACTGGAGTCGAGAAATTGGAGTTTTAGGCTCGCCTCTGTCGAAAAATTGAGTTTTTTATCAAAACTGTTTGGAACTGGCTTTATCATAACTTCATGGAAAATTTTGAATATTTTCTCCTTAATCACCATCCAAAAATATCGTAGAAAATCATGTGACCTTAAAGAAGAAAGTTAATCGCACTTGAAGGCCTCTCTGCAGCATCCAATAATAATCTACTAACACTTTAGCATTTCATCGGCCCTGATACCTCCTTTTCATTTCATTAATGTCTTGATGAGATCATTCTATTTGTTCTTCACTCATATTGCCTCCATTTTCTGAGAAATAACTCAGATTGGAATTGAGAAATTGGAGTTTTAGGCTCGCCTCTGTCGAAAAATTGAGTTTTTTATCAAAACTGTTTGGAACTGGCTTTATCACAACTTCATGGAAAATTTTGAATATTTTCTCCTTAATCACCATCCAAAAATAGAGTGGAAAATCATTTCACTTTGAAGAAGAAAATTTAATCGCCCTTGCTTTCTCTATGCAGCATCCAATAGTAATCTACTAACGTTTTAGCATTCCATCGGCCCTGATACCTCCTTTTCATTTCATTAATGTCTTGATGAGATCACTCTATTTGTTCTTAATTCATATTGCCTCCATTTTCTGAGAAATAACTCAGATTGGAGTTGAGAAATTGGAGTTTTAGGCTCGTCTCTGTCGAAAAATTGAATTTTATTTTTTATCAAAACTGTTTGGAACTGGCTTTAACAAAACTTCATGGAAAATTTTGAATATTTTCTCCTTAATCACCATCAAAAAATACCTAAGAAAATCATGTGATCTTGAAGAAGAAAATTTAATTGCACTTGAAGGCCTTCTTTATGCCGCATCCACTAATAATCTGCTAACATTTTAGCATTCCATCGGCCCTGATATCTCCTTTTCATTTCATTAATGTCTTGATGAGATCGCTCTATATGTTCTTCACTCATATTGCCTCCATTTTCTCAGAAATAACTTAAATTGGAGTTAAGAAATGAGAGTTTTAGGCTAGTCTCTGACGAAAAATTGAATTTTTTATCAAAACTGTTTGGAACTTGCTTCATCAAAACTTCATGGAAAATTTTGAATATTTTCTCCTTAATCACCATCCAAAAACACCGTAGAAAATTATGTGATCTTGAAGAAGAAAATTTAATTGCACTTGAAGGCCTTCTCTATGCCGCATCCACTAATAATCTGCTAACATTTTAGCATTCCATCGGCCCTGATATCTCCTTTTCATTTCATTAATGTCTTGATGAGATCGCTCTATTTGTTCTTCACTCATATTGCCTCCATTTTCTCAGAAATAACTTAAATTGGAGTTAAGAAATGAGAGTTTTAGGCTAGTCTCTGACGAAAAATTGAATTTTTTATCAAAACTGTTTGGAACTTGCTTCATCAAAACTTCATGGAAAATTTTGAATATTTTCTCCTTAATCACCATCCAAAAACACCGTAGAAAATCATGTGATCTTGAAGAAGAAAATTTAATTGCACTTGAAGGCCTTCTCTATGCCGCATCCACTAATAATCTGCTAACATTTTAGCATTCCATCGGCCCTGATATCTCCTTTTCATTTCATTTATGTCTTGATGAGATCGCTCTATTTGTTCTTCACTCATATTGCCTCCATTTTCTCAGAAATAACTTAGATTGGAGTTGAGAAATGAGAGTTTTAGGCTAGTCTCTGTCGAAAAATTGAATTTTTTATCAAAACTGTTTGGAACTTGCTTCATCAAAACTTCATGGAATATTTTGAATATTTTCTCCTTAATCACCATCCAAAAATACCATAGAAAATCATGTGACCTTGAAGAAGAAATTTAATCGCACTTAAAAGCCTTCTCTATGCAGCATCCAATATTAATCTACTAACAATTTAACATTCCATCGGCCCTGATACCTTTTTTTCATTTCATTAATGTCTTGATTAGATCACTATTTGTTCTTCACTCATATTGCCTACCTTTTCTGAGAAATAACTCAGATTCGAGTTGAGAAATTGGAGTTTTAGGCTCGTCTCTGTCGAAAAATTGAGTTTTTTTTATCAAAACTGTTTGGAACTGGCTTTATCAAAACTTCATGGAAAATTTTGAATATTTACTCCTTAATCACCATCCAAAAATAGAGTAGAAAATCATTTCACTTTCAAGAAGAAAATTTAATCGCCCTTGCCTTCTCTATGCAGCATCTAATAATAATCTACTAACATTTTAACATTCCATCGGCCCTGATACCTCCTTTTCATTTTTTAATGTGTTAGTGAGATTTCTCTATTTGTTCTTCACTCATATTGTCTCCATTGTCTGAGAAATAACTCAGATTGGAGTTGAGAAAGTGGAGTTTTAGGCTCGTCTCTGTCGAAAAATTGAATTTTTTTATCAAATTTTTTTGGAACTGGCTTTATCAAAACTTCATGGAACATAGAAAATCATCTGACCTTCAAGAAGAAAATTTAATCGCACTTAAAAGCCTTCTCTATGCAGCATCCAATAGTAATCTGCTAACATTTTAACATTCCATCGGCAGTGATACCTCCTTCTCATTTCATTAATGTCTTGATTAGATCACTCTATTTGTTTTTCACTCATATTGCCTGCATTTCCTGAGAAATAACTCAGATTGAAGTTGAGAAATTGGAGTTTTCGGCTGGTCGCTGTCGAAAAATTGAATTTTTTATCAAAACTGTTTGGAACTGGATTTGTCAAAACTTCATGGAAAATTTTGAATATTTTCTCCTTAATCACCATAGAAAAATATCGTAGAAAATCATATGACCTTGTAGAAGAAAATTTAATCGCACTTGAAGGCGATTAAATTTCTCTATGCAGCATCCAATAATAATCTACTAACATTTTAGCATTCTATCGGCCCTGATACCTCCTTTTCATTTCATTAATGTCTTGATGAGATCGCTCTATTTGTTCTTCACTCATATTGCTTCCCTTTTCTCAGAAATAACTTAGATTGGAGTTGAGAAAGTGGCATTTTAGGCTCGTCTCTGTCGAAAAAAAAAAATTTTTTTTAATCAAAACTGTTTGGAACTGGCTTTATCAACACTTCATGGAAAATTTTGAATATTTTCTCCTTAATCACCATCCAAAAATACAGTAGAAAATCACATCACGTTGAAGAAGAAAATTTAATAGCAGACCTGTGTAATTACTTAAATCATTCGAGAGAAATAATGTTTAAAAAAGTTTAAATTGAAATAATTTATCAAGGACTTCACTATAGAAATTATTTAATAATATGGATCTACTATCAGTTAAATGCATTACATATACAATTAAAAATGTTGATCAAAATTTATATAAGGAAATTTAATGCTTCACTATCATAAATAACATGTTCAAAAGAAATTATTCAATATTATGTTTCTTAAATATCTGCAATTGATTTTTTTTTTATTTATTTAATAAATAATATTGCAATTATAGTTTTCGAAATTTATACATTTTTTATCTCATTATATAGCTCAGATTAAAAACTTAAAATGAACAAATTTTTCATTATTTTATTACGAAGAAACAGATAATAGATTTTGTGAAATTTATTGTTATTTTCGGAAGGCAATGTTTAATTTTAATATGTCATTTTGACGTTGGGAGTACATTTCTACATTAAAAATGATATGCATAAAACTGGGAAAATTTAATAAGAAATATCAGATAATTGATGAGAAATGTCTTTTTCAGAGAGAGATTATCTTTTCTTAATGAAATTAATGTCTTTTTCTGTTCAATTAATTTTAGTTTTCTATTCACCATCATGAAATTATTAATAAACATAATCGATTAAATTATATTTTCATACAGATAAAAGAGGAATTTATAATGTTCAAATCTTTATTGAGCTTTAATGTGTATGTTTATTTATTTACTTTTCGAGAAATTGTACATTTAGACGGACATTGATCGAAAATGTTGAATAAATTTTAATATATAAAATATATTTTAATTAAAAGAAATTATTACAGTTTATTTTAAGCGTACAAATGTTTATTTGAATCGTTGTAAATTCTCAAAAATACTAGTAATGTGTCAAAAATCCTTTAACAAAAATTCATAAATATAAATGAATTTTTCGAATTTAAAATCATAGCCTTTCTAAACGAGATGCCAGTCGGGTGGCTCGAAAACTTGGCAACAGTTCAAGTGGTAGACAGCACCATCTGGTACAGATTGCGCGACTTTCAACTGTCGACTGTACAACTGTCACCAATAATTTTAAGAAGTGATATACGATAGATATAATCGACGTTTCCTCGATTCTATTCGCCTTTTATATATATCAAATCCCACTTTTAAAAATTTTTGGTCGCTGTTGAATAAAAAAGTTGCGAATTTTGTGCCAGGTGGCGCTGTCTACCGCTTGAACTGTTACCAAGTTTCCATGCCATGTGACAGGCATCTAGTTTAGGAGGCTATGTTAAAACCATATGATGAAAGAAAAGTGAATTTTACTTGATGCTAATCGCTTTAACGGGCGGTTTATTTCTATCCAGATAGAAATTTAAGGTTTTTGAAACCTTTTTTCACGTTAGGAGTGTAAAGAGAGAGTGTGTAAAAGGTTTTTCAAAACCTTTTAGTAACAAGGATTAAATGATTGTAACAAGGCGTAAAACAAAGTAGCTAGTTGACAAAATCGTAGGTCTTTTTTAGGATTTTTATGTGCTGGCTTTCTAAAAGTAAGAACATAAAGCTCGTTTTTAAGGATTTAATATATAGGCTTTCAAAAAGCGAGACCGTAAATGTAGTTTTTAAGGATTATCTAAGAGTGGTTGTCAAAAAATTAAAATGCCAGGACTTTTAACTTTAGTACTAAGCCCAAAAAGTGGTCGAGAGGCTCTGAGTTCAAAGCTGGTGGACGTGAGGTGCCGGGTTCGATGCCAGGACGCGCTCATCGGCTAGCCGTTAGAATTTTTCTGTGGTTTTTTTTCGAAACGTGCGTAAATACGGGCTAGGACCCCTTAGACGTAAGGCAGCCCTCCTCAGGCCTAGGACCCTAATGCACTCAATCGGCTTAGAAGATTTCGGTAATTAATAAGACTCAGGCTGAGTGTGGGGAAAGGAAAAGGTGTAATGCAACATTTTTTTTCTCAGAATTTACTGTGTAGAGAACTTAGAAATAATTTTAAAATTATTACAGCACCACCTACTATCCAAGAACTTTACATTTCCGAAGCTATCAATATAATTGAATGCAAAAATACAATAAATTCCAAAGATGCTGCTATTTTGCAAATAATTTGGCCCAATATTATAAAATAGCAACTAGACTTTTTCTGATAATTCATGATGGTTTTCTCCTAAAATACTCTCGTGTGATATTTCAATAGTTCTAGCTTCTTTTATTTTTCTTAGCTCGTTGATTCAACCTTTCTTAGCTCCTTGATCCGGATTTCAAATTGACTTTGCTGCTATTCACGTTATTAAAAGACTTAACTGTTGACTGTGAAAAGAAAAAATATTTAAAAACTGCTCATTGTAAACAAATCATGAAAATCCCTGATGATGCTTTACTATTTAAAGCGAAAAGCTTCGGATAAAAAAAATTTTAACATCTTTTAAATAAAATTTAATTTCACGTGTGTTTAAAGTGTTTTTAATATAATTAATTTAAAAAAGGTTATTCCAAGCTGGATAATCACATTAAATCCACATATTAATACTTTAGTCAATGGAAAATAAAGTTGTCTTTTTTACAAATGTTGTATTCCTAAACCATTTGAAAGAAAAATAAAAATAAAATAAAAATAAAGCTACAATAAGCCCCAAAAAAAAAAAAAAAAAAAAAAAAAAAAAACACCATTCTCAAATTACAAACAAAATAACCATAAATTTGAGTAAATGTTCTTCTTCATTTTATGTTAAAAAAAAAAAAAAAAAAAAAAAAAAAGTCCTAATTATTTCAAAGAGTTTTGCAAAAGTGTATATAAGTAAGACGTAGGTTATTTATTGTCGTCAAATATGATAAAGTGAACATTTTAATTCGTACTAGAGAATGTTTTTAGTTATATTTAGCAACACATTTTTTCATTTGTAAAATTAATAACTTATCTTTAGATTACCTCACGCTTTTTTTTTTTTTATGATTTGCGCCTATTTAATATTGTAAAATTTCCTTAAATGTATTTTTACTTCTATTACTCTATTACGGTTGGTAATGGAAGTCTTGTATTCAGTCCGATATCGATTTTTCACCTCATTTACACGTTTCAAGGCCTCCTGAGTCGAAAAAAGTAGTTTTTGGCAATTGGTCAGTGTGTGTGTATGTATGTGTGGAATCTTCTGGCTATCATATCACCGAAACTAATAAATATAGAACTATGAAATTTCAGGTCTGGTGTACAGATGAATTTCAAACATTTTGCTGAAAATTGAAAAACCAGAAGTGAGTCATCGGAAACCGGAAGTGGGACCGTAAGTCCGTATCTCAAAAACGGCTATAACGATATTCTCCAAAATTGCTATATAAATAACACTCTGTTAGATTTCCTTTAAAATGATATAATTGGTTAGTTCAGGAAAATTGATAGGCATCCTATATAAAAATATAGAGCAATTTCAGGTCTCGAAAGTGCCTTCTTTTAAAAATATCTGTACGGATCTTTTTCATACTCACCATATTAACTCCCTTTTAAATATCCTTTTGTATGTAATTATTTTTTTCCGGTTAATAATTGAGTATGCTAAGTTTTAGTAAAAGTTTGTGTCTCAAAAACAGCTCTAACCATTAACTGTAATTCTGATTAGATAGTTCAGTTTTAGATCTCGGAAAGTGGTGTTTAAAAAAATAACTCTATCATATATATATATTTTTTTTGTTTAACTCATTGTGTAAACTCTAATTTATATATCTTTACATGTTTGTCAAGTTTCTCTTATTGGAAAATTCTAACAAATGCATATAATATCTCCAAAAAGTGCATTAAGATGTGTAATAGTGGGTAATGGAAGTCGTGTGGTTGTTTCACAACAGATTTTTTTTTTTTCTTTTTTTTTTTTTTAAAGCCCAGTTCTGCTTATTAGCGATAAACTACTTTTTAAACATAAATACTACTTAAATAAAACATATCTTTTGAAGCATTTTTCGCGTTGCTTAGTAACACAATGAAAGCCAAGAAATGTTTTTAAGGATTACAATTTTATTTATTTATTTTTTTTTTTTTCTTTTAAGGTAAGATTTAAAATTTCGTAAGTGAATAACTGCGAAAGAAAAAAAATGGGATATTCTACTTCTTCTTATCATAAGCATTTTTTGAATATAAATAAAAATGCCACCTGTTTTAGTTCCAAAACGCAGAAATCACACTGTAATTCTTTAAAATAAGTTATTTTTCTGCTTTAAACAGCTTATTCTCTAATGTGTTTTTATGTTTTTTAGACAAAAACATAAACTAAGATTAGTCAGATTCAAATGCTAGAAAATATATTTTGTTTCTTAGAAAAAGAAATAGTTTTTGAAAACGTCTTCTTGAAGCTAATATTTTGAGACGGTTCTTTATCAAAACTGTAAAATATGTGACAGGATTGTACACGTTATATTTCATTTTTTTTTTCAGTATAATAAAATACATAGAGATTGTATTTAAGATAAAGACGATATTAAGAATTGTTCTATAAATTTAAGAAATATTTAAGAAGTTTATCATTGTTGGTCATTTAAGCCAAATTCCTGAAACTTCCAGTAGTGGATGAGTAATCATAAGATAGCATAGTTGGTAACTTTTCCGATTTTTGGATTCTGGTATTATATATATATATATATATATTGCACTTTTGTAGTAGGTTGTAGCGTTAAATAATGGGAAACGTTCTATTAAAAAAAAATACTACTATTCAAATATTGGAAGACATGGCTGCAATAACATAGCAGTTATTTGTTCTAAAATTTTATGGTATTTCTAAAATATATTATTTAAAATATAAAAATTTAGCAAAAGTAGTTTCATGTGTTCAGACATTTCAGAAATGTAATTAAAACTATACAGGTGAAAATAATTATTTCATTTTATTTTTGTATTTTACAGGATGGTTGGGTTTTACGTCGTACTAGTGCTGCGCAGATGGACAATTGGCGACGGTCTGGGACACACCCCTAGAGGTGGTCCGGAGACATGCCATCACAATTTTGATCCTCCACGGAAGGGATGGTTCACCCGCGTCGGTAACTCCCAGAGGTATAGTTTTTGATGGGAACAT
This sequence comes from Salticus scenicus, assembly GCA_963930645.1. Classification (NCBI taxonomy): domain Eukaryota; kingdom Metazoa; phylum Arthropoda; class Arachnida; order Araneae; family Salticidae; genus Salticus; species Salticus scenicus. The sequence goes on from OZ005662.1 coordinate 152,807,275, forward strand.
GGAGGGCTTTACAGCCACGACAGATTTTACGTGCACCAGCCACCATTAGTGTACACGACGGTCTTTTGCCGGCTCGAGTACCGAACCGGCGCTCTACCGACTGGACTACCGCGGCCCTGTATTTTTCAGGAGAAAACAATGAACGTGTATATTCTTAATATAACTGAAATAAAATTCCTGCATTTATAATTCACTGCACTTCTAATTTAAAAGTGAATAATTATATATTCTGTGCTTGGTTTTTAAATAGGGAGGTCACATATAATAGTTATGAGGTGTATTTATAAATTCCTAATCATGCTTTTAATTTCAATTCAAAATAACTATTGATTTAGTATATTGTAACGAGTATCCTATTTTCAATTCCAACACAATTGCGTTTACATTACATTAATTTAAACATTGAAATATAATATTTTCCAATGTAATCATATTTGATATAAAATCAGAAAGCAACAGTGTATTCATTTTCCTCGAATATTCCTTGAACAATGTAACGAATATTTTTTGAACGTCATTTTGTTTCTTGGGATTGAGAATGTAAGAAAAATGAGCCTAAAAATGCCTTATTCCTGTCATTTATTTTATTACTTCCCGAACGTAAAGTCGGTAACAAAAGTGTCCAAACACTAGCAAAAATTGCTATGTAATAATATTATACTTTTAAAAAATTAAAGAACACGCTTTTATTTAAATGTAAACTAATAAATAATTTAGAATTAAACAAAAACCATTTTTTTTTAAATCTCCCCCGACTGGGCTCGAACGTTAGACCTTTAGGCTCGTTGCCCGGAGCTTTACCTCACAGCCACAGCGTTCACGTAAGGAAAGTCTTTTTTTACAATATAGATTTTTGTTTGCTCCCAGAGTCGAATTATAAATTCCTCCCATGTCGGTTCCATGTCAAGCTCCCATGTCGGTTGCAAACATACATACAAACATACATACAGGTGAAGCTAATAAAAGCGTGTCAAAAAAAGTTTCACGGTTTCACTTCATACGGTTCTGTTAAATAAATCTTTATCGAATCATGTTCTTAGACTGACTAAGAAGAGGATTCGACAAGGATTTATTTAACAAAACCGTATGAAGTGTACTTTTTTACACAGGAATTTTTGCTAGTGTTCTGACATTTTTGTTACCGACTGTACGTATGTAAGGAAAGTATTGTAATCATTTCAAAAATCCGAATTTGAGATTTTATTGTTTCTATACGTTTTGAGGTCCCCTGAGTCCGTTTTGACTATTTTTACGATAATGTATGTATGTATGTGTGTGTGTGTGTGTGAGTGAACACGCTAGCGTCTAAACTCTGAGATGAGCTGAAAGTTGGTACGTATGTTGTAAGTCACCATAGCACGAACCCTATTGATTTTGGTGAATCTAGCACTAATAGTTTTTTTTATAGGGACACCAAGATAAATTCTTTATCATTATGGCCTATGGGGCCAAACTTTTAAAAACTTGATAGCGTCTAAACGCCTTATTAAACTGAGCAAAAAAAAAAAAAAAAAAAAATATGCCCATATAGTAGGTCACAGTTGCACAAACTGTATAGATTTTGGTGAATTTAGCACTTACAGTTTTTTTACAGGGACACAAAGAAAAATTTTTTATCATTATGGCCTATGGGGCCAAACTTTTAAAAGTACGATAGCGTCTAAACGACTTATTCAATTTAGCTGAAAATGTATATGAATACTGCAAGTTACTGTTGCACTAACTATACAAATTTTGGAGAATCTAGAATTTATAGGTTTTTACAGGGACACAGCGAAAAATATTTTATCATTATGATCTATGGGCTCAAAGTTCAATAGCATAAAATTAAACATCGCGTACTATTTGGAGAAAATACTAAATCACTCTATTATAATTTTCCCTCTTTTGTTTATTAACAACTCCTCTTACTTTACATTATCTACAAAACCGTTAACTACTCAATGTTCGAAAAGTCGAGTGGAAGAGTCACTCTAGATTTTTTTATATGGTATAGCAAACTATCGATACAGTACCCGCCGCTTATTAAAATCACCTTCGTCCTGAGTCAAAGTGATTTTATTAAGCGGCTGATTTTTATATCCGGATAATGTTCCCGAACTCAAGGAAAATGTAGTACTTCTCTGAATTTGGAAAGAAATTTTAAAAAGTCACGAATAACGGAATTAATAAACAATATTAATTAATTTTTGGTAGACAATTAATTAATTTTCCCTACGATATAGGTAAATTAAACGCATTCCAAGTTCTTATGCGCTTCTGAGACAAATCATTATTACTTTACCTAAAGTTCACGCTTTACTTATAAATTTAAAATATTTTCGTTTAAACCTCTTGATTTATAGTTATTTCTAAATAAGAACTAGAAAATGTCTTTTAATAATTAAAAAATATCATATATATATATATATATATATATATTACATATATATATATATATATATCATTTGCAAATCAAATGAAATTTGTGGCTTATTAATGCGTTTTGAAGAATTCTTTCCTCGAAATTGTTACGGAGATAAGTTATGAGGCGTGTTTAATTTGTAACTATGCTGCAAGTGTAACATTTTCGACAATAAGCAATAACGGAGGTATTGTTCTGTTTTAATTTCTGCCTTTTTTTTTTTTTTTTTTTTTTTTTTTTTTTTTTTAATCACGATGTAAATAAAAGAAAATAATTTTAGTGTGCATAAAAGATATTTTTGGCTTCTGAGGAGATATTTTTGAGTTTATTAACCGGCGATGCTGATTTTATTAAGCGGTGGCTTTGAAAGTAGCTTGTATTGTTTTGATTCCGGTCCTGGCAATTTGATCAGATTAAGCGGCTCATTTTATAAACCAGTGAATTTATTAAGCGGCGGTTACTATGTATGTTTTATGTCGATAATAGGAATAATTTAACAAGGTTTTTTTTTTTTTTTTTTTTTTTTTTTTCAGTATACGTAAACAAAAATTTATTCATAGAAATTTCCATAACGGTACAAAAATAGCAATTCGTTTTAAATTTCCTTCATATTTTCAGAAAGTGTTGGTTTCAAAAGTTTATAGAATTTTAAATTTAAATGAATTTCTCTTTAACAGGAAGATATTATAAATCTCATTTATCATTTCCTTTAGTACGTTTCTTTGTATTAATTTATGTGTGAAGCACAATCTATAAAAAAAGAAGCTTACCAAAAATTATATGGAATATATAACATATTAGATAACTGTGGATTTGGCTTAAATTGGTGCAGAATATGTTCTATTCTAAGTCGTCTAAAAGTCACGTTATTGTGTTGTGTAATGTTTACCATATTCATAGAAGCAAATACTAATATACTGTGACAGAAATTAAAGAACACTGTACAAGTAAAATGTTTAGTATAAGAAGATCAGTGCTTACAAGTAAGTATGAATATGCATATGTCAGGTGATAATGTCATATCATGCTCATTTTCTCTACCACTAATTTTTAATATATATACATATATACATATATTTCCTTAAAAATAAACTTAAAAATTCAAAACAACTATTTTTCTAGAATGGTGGGGGAAGAGTAATCGAAAAAAGACGAGTCTGCATGATCTTTTGAGAGATTATCATACGGTAAGTTCTATTTATTTGACTATACTTACAGGGGTATTATTCTCCGACGTTTTTACAGGACACTCTCATGAATGAGATATTTTCAAATTTTTTGCTAGCACTATTTTTATAAAATAATTGCTGCCAAATGTAATCATGGCACATTACTATAAATATATCAGACGTATTTCTGAAAAAAAAAAATAGTGGTGGTGAAAAAGGCGAAAATTTCTTATCTCTGAGAGTGTCCTGAAAAAAGGGTGGAGATTACTACCCCTGTGCTTAATATATACTCACTTTTTTTAAAGATATTTAAGTGCCTCAACTTAAACTTTCTATAACTTGAATGCTTTAAAATCAAATATGTAAACATATATATATTTATTTAAATAGTAAGTAAAAAAGATACGAGATAAACTAATCATGCATTACGAATAAAGAAACAATGCTTCATCATTAAAAAACAACGCTTCATTAGGTATAGTCATAAAAGAAAGCTCTAGTTCAAACTAAATTATGCAAAAACATGGACAAACAAAATACAAATTTAAGAAATATATTACGTACATAAAGACTTCATGTTTTACATTTCTTAAAATAATAGATATATTTTTTCAAACTTAATGCATTTTGTTGTCCAAGTAAATGCATTTAATGTTCTTATATTTTACTTACAAAACTGAAAAAAAAAAGAATAATGAAAAAAAAAATATTTATACAATGTTTCTTTCAATTTAATCTTCACAAAATGGATTATTTCCGAAAATGGGAGTACACACATGAAGAAATTCCAGTCCCCTACATTAAAGATCTAAATTAAAGTATACTACTTAAAAAAAAAAAAAAAAAAAAACTCAATATATTTTCAAGAATCTATGTATGAATTTTACACTTTTATGTTTTCGAATAAATGTTTAGAATTGCCGCTGCGGATTACACATTAGACATGCATATTGTTTTATAAAAAAGTATTTTACTAACTTCAGTATATAAGAAAGAAGTAAATGGATTTTCTTTTTCTATTTTGTATGTTATGTATTATTTTAATGCAATTTTTTTCATCGAATATTTTTTAAAGATTTTTGTGTCGTTTTACAATAAAACAGAGAATAAATACACAATAAAACACAGAAACGATTGAAGAAATATATCCAAGTTATATTTGTTATTGTGATTCTGAAGTCCTATAACAGTACTCATTATATCTGCTTTTTTTCAGAAAAACCTGTTTTGTATACACAATATCGGTTAAATACATACAAACTTTTAATGTCATTTGCAAAATTTTTTGACCAGTAGCCGATTTTCAGTATTTTAACGCATGGCATCATTTACGCAGATTATTGCGTCATCTCATGTGCTGATTGCATCAGACGCATTCTGCTGCTATAAATAAAGGTGCCCGGCACGTTTATCGTCAGTTGTGTACTGGATTTTGTCGTAGACAGTGTTGTTGTGTAATAATTGTAATGGGTAAAAATCTTCACTTACTGTTACAGAAAGGTCAGAAATATTGACCCTGTATACAATTGGATTTTCTGAACGTCAAATAAGTTTAAGGGTAAATGTGAGCAAGACAGCTGTGCATCGAGCTATTACTAAATTTAAAATTTCGGGAAAATTGGTGGACCTTAAGTGTCGTTTCTTTTTCATACTTGGAGTAAGTCGAAGTTTCCTTGCAGGTTTATGGGATGATAAACCAAAATCTTTGGCCAAACGTCTTGAAATAGTACTCAAACTGTCGTTGGTGCCTTTTGCAGCCAGAGAATGTCTAATCTTATTGCAGGAGGTTCTTGGATCTCGTACGGCCAACCTTATCACAGGATCATCACGTTCACTCGTTTCTCTAGGGAGATTGCTTCTCTTAAGGTCTACAAATTTTCCCGAAATTTTAATGGTGCACAGCTGTCTTGCTCACATTTACCCTCGAACTTATTTGACGTTCAGAAAATCCAATTTTATGCATGGTCAATGTTTCTCACCTTTTTGTAACAGTAAGTGAAGGTGTTTTATCCATTACAATAATTACACAACAACACTGTATACGACAAAGTCGAATAAACAACTGGCGATAAACGTGCCGGGCACCTTTATTTATAGCAGGAGAATGCGTCTGATGCAGTACATGAGATGACGCAATAATCTGCGCAAATGAGGCAATTTGTTAAAATACGGAAAATCGGCTACTGGTCTTAAACTTTTGAAAATTACTGTAGATTATTCTAGGATTTTGAAGCGATCTCTTAATTGAATACTGCTTCTTTTAATAGGAATTTTTGTATCATTCAGATTCAGAAAAGCTCTGCTAAAGGCAGGGGTCGTACTCTCCGCCCCTTTTTCAGGACACACTTAAGAATAAGAAATTTTCTCCTATTTTGCCACCAGTAATTTCATGCAGAAATTTTTATGGTACTTCTTATAGAAATGTCTCCAGATTAATCTGGTTAGAGATCAACGTAAAAAAATAGTGGTAGGAATAGAGGCGGAAATGTATCATATTTGAGAGTGTCCTGAAAAAAGGGCGGATAGTACGACCCCTGGCTAAAGGTTAGGGAAATTTGATATGAAAAAGTAGTATTCATGTAAGGGATGTTGAAACGCCCTGTTATTACTCTAACATTTAAACATTTTTAGCAATACATTAATACTTAGACTATAATAATTCCAGAAAACAGTTTATAACTAATAAAGGTAAAACTAAAAAATATTCAGCCATTGCAGAATTATTTAAAACTACTACATAAATGCCATCTTTTCCATTTCTTTTTCAAGCAATATCTTACATTATAATAATTACAAAAAAAAAAGTTTATAATTAATAAAGGTAAAACTAAAAGATAAAGAACCATTACAGAATTATTTAAAACTACTACATAACTGTCATCTTTTAGATTTTTTGTCAAACATTATATTAATACTTAAACTGTAATAATTCCAAAAAACAGTTTAAAGCTAATAAATGTAAAACTAAAAGATAAAGAACCATTACAGAATTATTTAAAACTACTGCATACTGACATCTTTTATATTTTTTGTCAAGCAATATCTTAACACTTAAACTACAATAATTCCAAAAAACAGTTTATAACTAAGAAAGATAAAACTAAAAGATAAAGAACCATTACAGAATTATTTAAAACTACTGCATAACCGCTATCTTTTATATTTTTTGTCAAGCAATATCTTAACACTTAAACTATAATAATTTCAAAAAAGAGTTTATAACTAATAAAGGTATAACTAAAAGATAAAGAACCATTACAAAATTATTTAAAACTACTGCATAACCGCTATCATTTATATTTTTAGTCAAGCAATATCTTAACATCTTAACACTTAAACTATAATAATACCAAAAAGCAGTTTATAACTAATAAAGGTATAACTAAAAGATAAAGAACCATTACATAATTACTTAAAACTTTTCCATAACTGCCATCTTTTATACTTTTTTGTCTATCGGACCATTTTAATAAAATAATTTTATATATTTTTGTAACAGTTTAACTGATTAAATAAAATATAAACTTCAGTAATTTTTTTCTGGTAGCGAAAAATCATAAAAGATAAGAACTATGGTACCGTAATTTCCATTGAATAAGCCGTAGGTCAAATAACTTATAACAAAAATACTACATTTTATTAAACAATTACCCTGGTGTAAAACTGGTTTGTCTGCACTGAACTGCGGCTTAAAGGAACTTGGAACCTTACACGTGGCACCACTAAAGGTTTCATAAAAAGGTTAGTTTTCCATTTAATATTATAAATTCAACTATTGTTGAAGTGTAGTTGAAGGTTAGTTCTATAGTTGAAGGTTGGTTCAGTAAAATATATATTCAGGCAACAATTCTTATGGTTTTTAATATAATTTTTAAAGATTTGAAATCTTTAAATTGTGTTTTCTTTGTTTTACTTTTTTCATGCCTTCATAATCTTGAAAATGCTAAAACTTCCACAGATATTTAAGAAAAGACTTAATAATTTTTTAGATGTTTAATAGTACTTATTTAAAAGAATTGAGGATGTATTTTGAAATTTATTAATTGAGTTTTGGAAAACAAAATTAATGGTGCCTATCAATGTAAAAATTTGAGGGGAAAAAATACTTTTTTTTTATATTTTTACGTTCTTCTATATGTATATATACAGAAAGTATTAGATTCGAGATAATTTTCAAACTCTAGTTTTCAAAGGATTTACACGTTTTGGGATGTCCTGAACACGATTCGACTGTTTTTAGAAAATGTCTTTGTGTGTGTGTGTGTGTGTGTGTGTGTGTGTGTCTTTGTATATCACAAATTTTGTGGAAACTTTATCTCACGAACAAATGAAAGAAATTTAACCGAACTTGGTACTTTGTTCGATCCTGTCATAAACTGGTGATAAATATTATTTTTAGTATTGTTTATTCTTTTAAAGATATTGAAAAATTCCTTATTAATTCTTTTTAGTAGGTTCTATAAAACATCTAAAAAAATATTAAGTCTTTTCTTGAACATCTGCAGAAATTTTAGCGTTTTAAAATTATAAATTCATGAAAAAACCTTAGAAAACGTAATTTAAAGTTTTCAAATCTATAATATATATAATTTCTAAATACATAGGACTTTATGAATGTAATTTCCCTTTAAAAAAGTGTTAGGAAATCAGATATCATGTTGTGCAGTGGAAAAAAAAGCATTTGAAAATAATTGTGTATAGATCTATAAGTAAACTTAAAAAAAAAAAAAAAAAAAAAAAAAAAAAAAAAAAGATTATTTACACTTAGAAATTTGATCTATATATATATATTTAGATAAATCTTTAAAAAAATATCACATTTAAAAATACATTTTTATTACTAAAGATAACCATAGCTAACAAACTTTGTAAATTAAACACATTTATCACATGAAAAAACTCATATAAACATAGAAATATAGTAATTCTTAATACTTAAAAAATATAAAGGAAGTTCTTAAATAAAAAAGTAAGTTTTTGATAAATTATTGAATAAATATTAAAGAACACACGCTTTCGTAATGCTATTTTGTATTACAAAAAATAGGAATAATTAAACGAAATATTTCATGAAATATTTAGCAATCTTATATCCTTTCGATAAATCTAATTAAAATTTTTATATCTGCGTATTTGAAGCTACAATTTATATATATGTCATACCCTCCAACATACTAGTTAATATACCGTAGTATTGTTAGCCCGCCTTTTTTTTTTTTTTTTCACACCAGTATATTTTTAGAGCATTTTTCTTCTTATTTACTCACAATTGCATTTGGGGAATATTACTCTAAAAATTTATTTATGGCAGAAAAAGAGCGGGAATAACAATACTACGGAATATTAATTAGGATGTTGGAGGGTATGAATATATATATATATATATATATATATATATATATATATATATATACAGAATTATTTTTTAACACTTTTGCGACCGCTGACGTCGTTTCACGTCATTTGAAAATCTGTAACTCCGTCAGTAGGCGCTTCTCTCTCAATTTGTATGTTATTTATTTCTTAAGAATACACCCATTATTCATATTTGTACTTTGAATATACAATGGATACAAATACTTTGTTCAGAAAGAGTATAATTTTAATGTATATCCATTTGTAATACAAATGTGAATACAGAAAATTTTCTTCTGAAATACAGTAGAACTTTGATAATTCAAAGTTGAAGGGACCAGAAAAAAATTCGAAATATCCAAAAATTTGAATTACATATACTATTTTGTCAAAAAAAGTGATAAATTAAAAAATTAACACTCTACGATCAGAGAGTTAGACACATAAACTTTATATCTAAAAATACCTCTACATTACCCCTTTCACCCCCCCCCCCCCCATTAAATCAATATTTTTTACGAGCTTAATTATTCAACATTTTTAAAAAAAACAGTCAAATATTTTTTATTTCTTTTTTAAGTAGAATCTTTGTGTCATAGCATATGACCTGATACAAAAATAGAATCTTCTACATTATACATGACTTTCAATTTACAAAAACCTCGAAGTTCATACATATGCACCATATCTTCTGGTGCACTAGCTAGGGGCTTCTATTCTATCTCCTTATCCTTCTTTTGAAAGACTATGAAAATTGATAATGCACTTGAGATGAGTAAAATCTCGTGAACAAATTTTACTGTAATATTTTAAAGGTAATCGTATGAAAAATTCGAATTATCCAAAATAGAATTCGAATTATCCACGATTTTTTAACATTATTTTAATACAAAATTCAAGGGACCGTGTAAAATATTCGAATTATCCAAAATTTCGAATTAAACAAGTTCGAATTATTCAAGTTTCACTGTATTGTAACTTGGGAGAATAACGCCCACAGGCGGACCTTACTGTCAAAAAGACAAAAATATGCGATCGCGAAAGTTTTAATTATCTTTTGTCTATAATTTTTAGAAAGAAAAACATATTTTTCTATATTTTGGAATGATATGATTGTAATTGTCGATGTTTTAAAGTAGTTATATAATAATATTATTACCGTGTTTTTATTAACTCGCTTTCTTTTTTGTCCAGTGCAAATCTTGTAATCGATTTTTAACTAAATTCCCGACTAGCTTGAAGCTTTACGAATAACTCAGAACACTATGATAATGCATTCTGTTAATACTTTTTTTCAATTAATAAATGTTTGAAATTTGTTTATAATTACTCTCTTTATTACGCATTTGATCATTTTCTTTCAAGTTGGTCAAGTTGGTGGGATAATTCATCTTTTTTTCTTTTCTTTTTCTTTCTTTATTTTTTTTTAAGTATTTATTAGTATATAGATTTGTCAAGTTTATGTGATTGAACAAAAAATTTAAAAACATGGTATGTAAAAAGTTATTTTTTTCTTGTAATTATTTTTAGATATTATTTTTATTTTGACTTTTAACATTTTAAATTTCTTACTGTTACTTTATATTTCCCTTATTAAAAATACTCGTGAAACAAAATAATAACAAATCGATCTCAAACTCTTGGCTCTAGAAGATGGGGATTTTTTTTTTTTTCAGTAAAGAGCTTTCCTTTTTCTTTCTCTTTTTTTCTTTTTTTTTTTTTTTTTTTTTTTCTTTTTCAGACACATTTTTATAATGCGCTGATATAGTTATAGTTTTAGATCTTACTTTTAGTATCGTATTTATAAAAGACAAAACTCGAATGAACATGGCGCCGTTATTTGCCTTATTAATCCTGTTACTCGCTCACATATCATATCTTAAAATCCTATTATTGTATTACGTAAATAAGATTAATACCTACACTTAAATATTTTAAGACTATATTAACAATGGGAAATTTCCGGATTTCTATGCATTTTTTGTTTTATATGACACAAAATAATTAAATAAAACTTTATAGATAACAAAAGAGACAAAAACTACTTAAAAACTTTCATTTGACAAAAAACTTTTAATTATTAAAAGTATTTCCTTTGGCAATGATGAAATAAGTGTATTTCTCTCTATTTTATTTATTTAGCATTTATTTTTAAAAGATAATAAAAAAATATATTTATTTAACATGTAATTTTAAATATACAAGTCTCGCAGATTTTCTAAAATTTTAATATGTATTTTGTTATATTATTACTACTTACTGCCACCACTTTCAAAAAGAAATTTTTCTTGAAAGTTTTAATGGTATAATAATATTATTATTGTTTTTTATTATTTATTTGATATTTAAAAAGCTTTTGACAATGTGTGGGTCGGCCTAATTTGAAAACTTTTTAACTATAAATTTCCCCATTTCCTCATTAAACCAATATACTTCTGTCATCTGGATCGCTATTTTCATTTCAGGGGAAAAGGTTTATAAATATAAAAAGAAAAAGAAAAAGAAATGGAGTGTCTTAGAGAAATGGCGTCTCTGCACAAACCCTGTAAATTAATAGGTGAAGAAGGTTTTATGTCTCTTACATAGTGAGAAAAGCATTTTTGATAAAAATAGAATTAAAATTTGGTACTGAAGTTCAAACTTAACATCAATTACAGTCGGTAACAAAAGTATCCGAACACTAGCAAAAAATCCTATGTAAAAAAAGTAGAGTTAATACTGTTTTGTTAAACAAATCCTCATCGAATCATGTTCTTAGACTGACTAAGAACATGATTCGACAAGGATTTATTTGACAAGACAGTATTAACTCAACTTTTTTTACATAGGAATTTTTGCTAGTGTTCGGATACTTTTGTTACCGACTGTAAAGTCGGCAGCAAAATTATTGAAGCACTAGCAATAATTCTTACTTAAAAGATGTGCACCTAACACTGTTTTGTTAATTGAATATTTGTCGAGTCATGATCTTCGTCTAATACTGTTTATAAAAAAGTAAGCTCTTGATAAAAATTAGCTAGCAAACTAACAAATATATATATGTAATATATGAAAAGTGTGAATGTGTACTTCAATAATTTTGCTGTCGACTGTACTATTTCTCTCATATCTTTGGAATCGAAGTTCCTATAAAGCATTAAAAAGAGTCAAAATCTTCAAAATATTTAATTCAATGTTTTTTTCACAAAACTCGACAATTTAAAAAATTAAAACTACAGTCGGTAACAAAAGTCTCCGAACACTAGCAAAAATTCCTATACGTACAATTAATACAGTTTTGTTAAATAAATCCTTGTCGAATCCTGTTTTTAGTACGTTTAACAAAACTGTATTAAATGTACTTTTTTTATGTAGGAATTTTTGCTAGTGTTCGGAGACTTTTGTTACCGACTGTAGGTATATCACTTTAACAATTGGGTAAAGAGAAATTCAAAAAACGAAGACAAATAAAAACTTTCTTATTATAAATTAAAGAATTAGTATAAATAAGTCTATTTAAACTTTAAAACTTTTTCACACACATTTCAATAATCAAAGCACACACTACTGGTTTCGAAAGGAGGTGGCCTTTCTTCTTCAGGTGTAAAACCTTGGAGGGAATTTTATCGTGTTTAAAATAGATAGCTTCAACTGTTATCTTAATCGTGATCAAACTGTTAATGAAATATCTGATTGGAAAAACGTGTTTAATTCTGTTTAATAATTTTTTCTCTCCTTGTTAAATAATTAAATAATTAAATAAATAAATGAATAATAAAAATGCATTTTTTTTCTCTTCTCTCTTTCTTTTTTAAAATTGTATCTCCTACAGATTAATTGCTGCATGATGCAGTCTTATTGGCTAGTTATGTGGTTCTCTCCCCCCACCCCCCACCCCCCCACCCCGGGTTTTCGTAATTTTGAGTCTGGTTTTTGCGTCTAAGGTAATAAATAGTTTTTTTTTCTTTTTTTTTCTTTTTTTATTACTTGAAGTAGAAGGACCATGCCCTTTAGAAACTGATAGTGTTTGTATAGATTTTCTGGTATTTGAAGAAATTTTAAAGTTTAAATATTTAAAAAACTTTCTTACTTATTTTTTTTTATCTTAGACTATTTATAATTAAAATTTCTTTTTTGTCTGTCAACATGTAAGAAAAAAAAATCTTCAGTTTTCAAGATTAAAAAAAAAAAAAAAAAAAAAAAAAAAACGGCGCTTTAATTTCTTAAACCACATTTAAAATTATGAATTTTCGAAGTTTTAAAGAATTTCTCCGAACAGTTTTATTAACGTATCAATTTACTGAACATAAACGTATTAAAGCATTAAATAGCAACATTGTTTCGAGTATTTTTTAATTTCGCAGAAATTAATGAATAATTTTAATGTGATGGAAAGCTTCCAGAAAAGAACTTACTGTGAAAATATACTGAGTTTCGTTTATCAATGTCATAGTCATATTGAAAAGAAGTATTTAAAATTGTAATTTTAAAAATCTGGCTAACTTTTCTAGTAGAAAGCAATATTAAACAATAGTGTCGCTGTAACTGGCATGTCGTTTACTTCTAAATTGGATACTCTAACGTGCAACATTTTATTGAAGATGGTTGAAAGAAATAGCATAAATACAAAATTATCAACGTTACACTATTTTAAATATTAAGGGAAGATGAGCATACTAAACTATTCTTCTTCTTCTTTTTTTTTCAATCTATTTATCCTTTTCCTAAATCAGATTTGTAAAAAGTAAAAAAAAAAAAAAAAAAAAAAAAAAAAGAAAAGTTCACTGAAAAAATACTTTTTTAATTATAATTTATTTATTTTATTTATTTTTTATTTATTTATTTTATTTTTATTTCTTTTTTAATATCAAAAAATAATTTTTAATCCTATAAGAAGATCATGAACGAATTTTTTCCTATTGTTTGTCCTCTTAAAAAATATACTTAAAATGTGAATAATTATAATTTTTAAGCTTATTTCCTTAGTATGGACGTCATATATAATAATCATAATTTTTATCTTCAAATGCATAGTGAAAAATCCATTGTTTTAGTTCATTATAAGGAACTTACAGTGAAAACAACGTCATACGTTTTTCTCCTCAGATGATTACAGGGTTAAAATAATATATATTAACCATTCTGTGTGATATACATTAAATATACCACTGTGAGAAAAAGGTATAATAATTAATTTAGCTCACAGTATACGTTATATTTCTATATATATAAATACATCTTTTTAAGAAAATGTCCGTTTGTGTATTTCCATGTCTATGCATGTGTGAAAATAATTTTGGGCAACGTTACCTCACGTATTATTCTACCATAGCCTCCTAAACTAGATGCCTTCCGCGTGGATCGGAAACTTGGCAACAGTTCAAGCGGTAGACAGCGCCACCTGGTACAGATTGTGCGACTTTTTTATTCAACTTTCAACATTAATTTTAAAAAGTGATATATGATACATAGAATCAAGGTTTCTTCGATTCTATTCACCTTTTAAGTATATTAAACAACACTTTTAAAAATTTTTGGTGACTGTTGAATAAAAAAGTCTCACAATCTCTACCAGGTGGCGCTATCTACCGCTTGAGCTCTTGTCAAGTTTCCGAGACACGCGTAAGGCATCTAGTTTAAGAGGCTATGATTCTACATAATACCAAAGCTGATTGCATACAAGCGTTAACATTCCCATTAGATTAAGCTCGCAAGGTTATTTGCTTAAAGGTCAAATATGCGACTGCAGCGATTCTATCAGTGGGTGTGAGAAATGCATTCAGTAACAGAGCGCATGCCCCATAGTAAGTTACTTTAAACTTAGATATGTTTTGTTATCGTCTGCTAGCTTCTTATAGAATAGTAACATTTTTTTAAATGTCAATAACGTTGAAAAATGCATTTTTATTGAAAACATGTGCTTGAATGGTATGTGTTTCTTGTCTTGAAATCTTTCAACTTAATATTTCACCAACTTTCTCTTACCCATAGGGTCGAGAAAGTATTCTTTTAGGGTCAAATTTTCGAAAGTGAGTTTTTGTTATATTTACACGTTTTGAGGTCCCCTGAATACGAAAATCATGTTTTTAGGGAATGGTCTGTGTGTCTGTGTGTGTTGTATCAGCATATCCCAAGAACAAATAGTAGCTGAAATTCCAAACTCGGTATACTAAATGTGTAACATATAGGGTTGCTACACTAAGATTTCGTTGAGATGAAGCAAATGGTTTATGTACAGGGGCACTCAAATACATTTCGTCTATGGAGGTAATTGCAGGTAAATAGAGTTTAACATCTATATGCAGTAAACAAAATGAAACAAATATATAATTTTTGTAATAGAGATAGTGAACTGGGAATTTTTTTTTTTTGTATATACAGGAGCCTCGCCTCACCCCTGGGGGGGGGGGAGTCCCCCATGAAGGGGAGTAAATTTTCATGATGGGTATCTTTCAAAAGAGCTCGCCAATACCTTAAAACGAATTGTTGAACTATCGATCTGCGATAATTTAAAATAAAGTTATTGATTTTTATTTTTTTAATGTAATATTGAGAATAAATTCAACGTTTTTTTTGGATATTTAGTGTTATACGACTTCTCTAATATGGAAATCATCTGCATTATCATGGAAGATAATTTTTTAAAAATTAATCTTAATAAATTATTTTTACTGAGTGAATTTGTATAGGAAAATACAGAAGAGAGTCGTGTGGTGGCCACAACACACTAGTTATTTATTGTTAGTGGATGTGCTTTACAAATAATATTTTACCATTTCCAGGAAAGCTGTTCGGGAATTGAAATAAATTCCTCTTAGAGATTCGGTAAATAATGTATGTGTTAAGCTAAACATTCATCGCTTGTTTTTTGTATATTTACAAGTTTTGAGGCTTCCTGATTACCGTAGTTAAGTTTTTTAACGTTTGATCTCTGTCTGTGTCTCTTAGAGTAACTTAAAAACGAATAATTTCTTGAGATCACAATGTTTTATTTTGAAGTTAATATAAGTGTGTCGCTGGAGAAGTTTGATCAAGATTTATAAGTTTCAATGAATGTTGCGTGTGAAAATTGTCTATATAATTTTAAGTAAACTTTTAATTTTAATAACAGAATTAAATTCTATATAAGTGTATGTGCATTAATGAAACGGGTGGTTGAAGGGGCGGTACCCCCCCCACACACACACAGAACTAATTATCATATAAAACTCTTCCGAAGCCTAATTTGTATTTTTTAACATAGGTTTACATATAACAGCATTCGTTATCCTATCTCATAATATCCAACCTGTATTTATAGTATGAAATTTCAGGGTAAAAGAAAGTCGTGTGAGTGACACACCAGATTATTTACTACACAAACGATACGTTTTTTACGTGTTGTATTGTTTTGTCATGTGTTACTTTTCTAGAAAGCCTATTTAATTATCAGTTTTAAACGAAATACTAATTCTACTACACTATATTTAAAAGGAAATTAAACTTTATAGATCACTAATGATAAAAAGTTAAGCTATAAGAGTTCAAGACAAGAAATAAATACCATTCAATCACATATTTTGAATTAAAATGTATTTTTAAACTCCACTGGCATTAAAAATAAAATTACTTTTCTATAAGAAGCTAGCAGATGGGTTGTGTATATATTTGAGTGTCAATTTTCTTATATATTTCACACATAATAAACACCACAAACATCCATGCCAGAACTGGGATTAACATGCAGTTAGATAGCATATTTTCGTTTGTAGAACTAGTTCGTAGCATGCGCTCTGTTATTGAATGTATTTCTCAAACTTCCTCATAGGACCGCTACAGTCGTATTATGTTTGATGCAAATAACCTTGCGAATTAAATATGTTAGGAAAGTCAACATTTGTGTGTAAGCAACTTTGATTTACACGCAATTGCAACTATACACAAATTAGTGTCTGTCATTTTTTGGTGCCAGTTAATTAAGAGACGGCGATAGTCTCCTGTTTTTCCGATTATTATTATCATTATTATTATTTTAATGGCAGCAAATTTGCGTTTGAAAATTTTGCGAAATATGCAGCTGAAATATATCCCTCCGACCTTATCTAAAACCGTACTGACTCTGAAGACAACATTTCTTTCCTGGGTTAAAGAAAAAAAAAAAAATAGGTAAAAGCTGGTTTATTGGAATTTATGATAAAAGGCAAGATTTTTAACTTTAAATTTTGTAATTTAACGAATATGTTCTCCTGTATAAGTCATAGAGTTTTATAAAATCTTATGTTTACCAAAATTATCAGAATTAAAATGATTCGCAGTAACTATTTTGAACTAAATTTGACTCTTGAAAATCTCAAAAACGTATTAACTGTCAACCGCCAACCTATTTTTCTACTCAATAAACATTTCAGTCTTCTTGATTACAATCTTGATTAAGGTATTTTTTATCCATTTCGGACGACATTTAAGAGCTGTTAAGTGATCCTACCAGCCGAAACGGGTTCTATATTTTTATGGGGGGAGAGGGGGGTTCAATTTTCCTCATTCTACTGACTTTTTGAGTTTGTCCCTGCATTTATTTATATTTTTGTATTAATCTTATTCTTGTATTTTATATTGAGGTATTTACTTTTGTACTTTATTTATGAATTTAATTGCTTTTTATGCTTTGTGTTAATTAAATTCGTTTGCTGTATGGTCTTGCTTCAATTTGTAAGAAGTTGGGGGCTAGAAACGTGTTTTTTGGCTAAATAACCAACATTTTGTCAGAAACTTGTCAAATTTCATTCCCTACATGGAGGGACACCACTGAAGAAGTCGCTCGTGTGTTTTGGCATTGGTTTTCATTTGTCCTTGGTAATTTTGCTTATTTATTATAATTTTATATTTCCTTTTGCTGCATTTGCGCATGGGTTTATAAATAATCTGTTCTAGTTTTATATTTAAAAAATGAAGTTTTATTTCATCTAATTTTTAAGATTTATCTTTTATATATATATATATATTTAAATAATTAAAATATATAAATTTGCAAAAAAATCGAGGAAAAGAAATGGAAAAGTTTATTATAGAAAATCTTGACGAAATTTGAATGTTGGCACCGAAGCAGCTCAGACGTTCTTCACCAAGATTTTTAATTATGCAGTTGTGATAGCAAAATGACCACAAAATTTTAAAGCCGCCTAGGAACACCTATGCCAAAGCTATACCAAAGTATTTTTTATAAATGGATAGAGTAACCGATGCTATAAATTGAAACACAGTTACTACATGTCGTTATTTGGAAGAATAGATTAAAATAAATCCTGTCGTGCAAAATTAAGTACTGTTTCGTGCAGAAATTTATACGTATTGCTTAGAAAATGCAGTAGGCTTATTAAGATTATTAGTGTTTAATTATTTATTTATTTTAAGAAATTATTCTCGCAATGCTCTTAAAATATTTATAATTTCAGCTCTCGCATTGAACATCTTTTTTCAAAACACGATGAAATTCAAAGAAACATTAGATATTTATATACAATTTTAATTCAGTCGCCTGCACTGATACTGTATATATATCCTATTATAGTATTACATAAATAAGATTAGAAGCTAGATTTAAATACCTACTTTAAGAGCATAACAATGAAGCAGTTTTTGTTTACTTACCTTTTTTTTTTTTTTTTTTTTTACAATAAGTATAAATGAATAAAAGATCCCTAGAAATAATGAAAGTAGCTGAGAGCTATTAAAATACGTCATTAAAAAAATATTCGAAAAAAAAATGCTTTTTTAAATAAATACATAGCATATATTTCAATAGGACGGAAAAAAAATGTATATATATCCTATTATTGTGTTACATTAGTAAGAGTATAAGCTAGATTTAAGCATTTTAAGACTATAACGACATTTCTTTTTTTATTAGACTTTTTGTTACAATGAATGTAATTATCAGGGTTCCCAAGTCTTTGACTTTCAATACAAGTAATTTTTTCTAAAAAACTTTAATGTAACAAGCCTGTACATTTTCTTATTAAATAAATAACAATAATGACAGAGTTCTTGGGAAAAGGCGTGGCCTTGCGATCTATGTAAATTAAAGATTACTAGACATAATGGAAAAGAGTACAAACTACTAAAAAAAATAAAAATAAAAATGATTTCTTAGTTAAATGCATGGCATATATTTTTATGTGATGTTAAAAAAAAAAAAAAAAAAAAAAAAAAAAATATGCTGGTCCTTTGCTGGTCCTATTTAATTGCACAATCGACATACCTGCCGACATCCTAACTAATATTCTGTAAAATTGTTAGTACTGCCCTTTTTTCCGCACCACTTAATATTTAGAGTGATTTCTTCAATTGTGATTGCGCTTAAATAAGAAGAAAAGTAGTTCTCTAAAAAAAGTCTGGTGTGAAAAAAAAAAAAAAAAAAAAAAGGCGTGACTAAAGATTTTACGGAAGGTTAACATAGCTGCCAATATTTTATTTTATTCCGGAGTAATTTTAGACCCGCCTTTATTTCGTATCACTTATTTTTTTATGATTTTTTTTTTTTTTTCTTATTTTATCGAAGTCATACATTGAAATTTTTTTTCTATAAATAAAGTGGTGCGAAATAAAGGCGGGGCAAAAAGTACTCTGGAATAAATTAAAATATTGGCAGCTATGTATTAATTAGAATGTTGACAAGTATGGCTTTCTGTTAAAACGGCTGCATTTTTTAACAAGCTGGAAATTCGGCTTTTCTTTAACGAAAATCTAATCCAACGTTTACACCAGAATATATTTCTTATTTAAGTCCATTCATATTAACATATTGACAAGGGACGTATAAGCATCCTTCCCAACATCTTAATATTCCGTAGTATTGTTAGCTCTGCCTTTTCTTCACACCAGTATATTTTTAGATAATTTTTCTTCCTATTTAATGGCAATTACACTTAGAGAATATTATTCTACAAATTTACTGGTGTGAAGAAAAGGGCAGGACAAACAACACTACGGAGTATTCATTAGAATGTTGTCAAATATGATATTATAATTAAGATATAAATGAATGTACAAAGTATTATCACGATGCAAATAAACATTCAATTGCAAAATCGGGGGTTTGTACGAACAAACCTTTTTTCAAGGACTCTTCCATCAGCATTTTTAGAAACTGCATTTCATGCTTAAAGGGATTTTTTCATAACAAAAATTTCTGTAAAATATAAGTGGTGTAGAAAATCAAGGGAATTCGAGGACCATATGAACCCTGAATTTATCTGATAAATAAGATATAAATTTATGTACAGTCGGGGAAAAAAAAAATCGCAGCACTCGCTGTAATTTCGTTAATAATTCACTCAGAAAAATTTAATAGGTACCATTCAACAGGAAATTAAATGCACTTTCGAAAAGTAGTGCCGAATTTTGAATTAGGGGTTATCTACATATTGAAATGAGCGCCAACTTTGATTTTTTTTTCAATAGCAACACGCAATTTTGACTTCATATTCGAATTTCTGAGAGTTTGGCAGTGCGGAAAAGTATACTGTTTGTATACTTTATCATTAGTATTCATAAAGTTATCATCAAAAATGTGTTAGGGGGCTGTCTGTAAATGTAGAAAAATAAAATTTAGATCTTACAAGAATTAGAGAAAAATTTACACTTTCACACCGGAAATGTTTCAAGAAAAAGAAAGAATTTTAAAAATTAATACAAATATTACTTCCTTACCAGTACCTTAGTTATGGATTATAAACCTTTGAATAAACGCCATGAAATGCAACAATCTCACAGCAATTGTTTCGGGACGAAGGGAAAGAGCACATGACCCTTCGTCAGGTGAGCAAAGTAGGCAGGAGTACTGCAGTCAAAGCGGCAACTTGTTGCGAGATTATTGTATTTTATGGTGTTTATTCAAAGTTTTCTAAATAATAATTTGAAACGCCAGTTTTGTGGTGCTATCTTATTAATTAGTACCTTAGTTTTCCTGAATTCCGTTTTTAGATATTGATATACTTCAGTACTACTTTTTTAGATAATTTTAGGTATATTTAAATACATTACACTTATGATTGGTCAGACAATACTCTTAAAAAAAAAATAATAATAATAATAATATTTTTCAATTAAAAAGTGTCTATCATGGTTATACTGATCACCAATAAAGCTTAAAATTTCTTTCGTAGGTTTAACCCTTTCAGGGGCACTAAGTAAAAATGATTGAATTTCCTTTTAAATATATATATATCATAAAGTAAACATCCCCTACAAGTCATATTTGATGAAGAAAAAAAAATCAGCATGTGAGGATTTTTTTGTGGGTGGTGGCTAGGCGTTCTAGCCACTGCGTCTATCTACCTAAAAGATGCTCCTAAAAATCAAACTAAAATTAATGATCTAAGATAATATGTAAATCTGTTGTATTTAAAAGGTGCATTACAGTATATTTACACTACCAAATACTTTTGAATAAAAAATTATTTTTCATAAAAATATGTAAAAGAAACTTCAAAAAATTTTCGCGCAACTTGTCCATTTAAAAAAGTCACAGGCACATCCTGCTTAAAGTTACTGTAGTTCTGCCATCTCTATTTCAATTTTAGAAGTTCACATTAACTTTTCATAAAAGTGGATAAAAAAAGTAGCCACTGCACACTTAGAGAAAAATTTCTAAAGTAGGTGGCTAGACCCCCTAGCCACCGCCCCTGAAAGGGTTAACATAATATACGAACTGAAATAATATAGATGTGTTTATATATACAACAATGCATAAACTAAATCCTTTCGGATAAATTATTGTAAGGTTTCATGAAGTAAATATTAAACAATTTTAATCGCGGGTCTTTCAAAACTACGGAATAATAATAAAGATGTTGGAGGGTAAGCTTAAGTATGTAACCCAGTGTTCATATTTTTCCAACAAAATATACTATGGATAGAAATATGTTGATTAGAAAGAATAAAATTATAATGTATATCCATTTGTAATATAACTGTGAATACAGAAAATTTGTTCTGAAATATTTTATTTTGAGAGAATAATGCCCGTAGGCGGACTTTACTGTCAAAAAGAAAAAAATCCCGAGGTCGCAAAAGTGTTAAAATATATTTATAAAAGTTAAAGTATATTTTAAAAATATATAAAATTAAAATATATTGATGATATTCTAAAGACTAAAGTATCCTTAAAATAATAATCCTCCCCTCTCCAAAAAAAAAAAAAAAAAAAAAAAAAAAAAGTAATAATAATAATAAAATACATAAATAAATAAAAATAAAGCAATATATGAAGTAAATAATTAAGCCTTTAACTATGACAGTAGTTAATACTTTCACGATCGCTGACGTTAATTCACGTCCTTTAAAAATCTATAACTTCGCCAGTGGGAGTTTCTTTCGCAATTTGTATGGATTTATATCTTAAGTATATAACCAATATTCTTATTTTTGCAATGGAATATACCATGGATACAAATATTTTGATTAAAAAGAACATAATTATAATGTATATTCATTTTAAATATAAATGTGAATAAAGAAAATTTTGTTCTGAAGTATTGTAATTTCGTAGATTAACGCCTACACCTACAGGCGCGGACCTTACTGTCAAAAAGAAAAAAAAACATGCGGTCGCGAAAGTTTTAAGAAACAATTTTAAAATCTGTCTTGCATTCCAAATCCAATTCCATTTTTTTTTTTTTTTTTTGTCAATTTTTACAATCAATCTATTTTTCTATTTTAAATAGGAAACCCCGCCTATTTATTTAATATTTTTCTTCTAGTGTTCGTTTAAAGGATTCAAAATTTATCACCAGTAATCGATGATGTTAATATTACTTGTGTATATTTTTGCCAATGTCAGGTCCCGACTTAGACTTCCTTGAGCCCCGGGGCAAGCTTAGGTGGGCCCCCTTGCAGTGGCATAAGAGGTCTTTAGGTTACAAAATTTCTGTTCATGTCTATTGGGGGCCCTTCCTAAAGGAGGGTCTAGGCCCGCCGCCCCGCATTGCTAACCTGGCGTTAGTCAGAGCCTGGTCAACGTAAAATAAGGGGTTTTAAACGAATACTCAAAGTCACATTTACTTTTCTTATCTGTATCGCAGGGATGGAACACGGGCTCAGAATTCATACCGGAATGTGCTTAAGAAATTTCTCTACCTATAATATCGTCGATTTAACAGGTAGAAAATTTTCTTACATTGAGAGTGGTATGAATTCTGCGCCCGTGTTCCATCCCTGGTATCGTTTTGTTTTGACAAACGATTAAAAGGCGGGCCTTGATTTCTTTAGAAAACAGGAATTCTTGATGCTAACACTAATGTCTAAAAACATTCATTTTGTTTCGTTTCTTTGCGTTTGACGTTGCTTTTATATAATTTTACCCGTAAAAAAAAAAAAAAAAAAAAAAAAAAAAAATATTTTGTTTAATTTTCTTAGTTATTTTTTAAGATTTGCCTCGTTATCTCAGGTGGAATTTTATACGAGACGGCCCCCTAAACCACTCCAAAAGAAAGATTAAGATTTGTGTATATCTCGAAAACTAATAACTAAAATGAGCTGCAAATTTGCACACCCATATTTTTCAGCATTAGGATTAATTTTATGCAAAAATTAATATAGGTCATAATTCATAATTTTTATGAATATGAATTTATCAATATTTTTCATAATTAAATTTTTTTTTTTCAGAATCAAAAGTAATGATGCATTATGTTTGGATTTCTTCACTGTATCTCGTAAAAAAAAAAGTTATATCGATCGAGTTATTTTTTGTGAAGATATTAATAAAAGTTTGAAATATGAATTTAACATTAGCACCCTCAAACTTTGAACGCTTAAAACTCTGTGAAAAAATAAGTAAAATATACAACCAATATACTTTTTCGCGTTGTCGCGATCCCAGGAATTCAAATATAAAATAAAAATGGGGCATTACTATTGAAAAAATCAAAGTTGGTGCGCGTTTTAATATGTAGACGACCAAAATTCAAAATTTGAGTTCATTTTCTGAAACTACTCACAATTCTCAGTCGAATGATACCTATTACATTTTTGTGCATCGATTAGCAACGAAGTTACATCGAGTGCAGGGATGGAACACGGGCGCAGAGGTCATACCACTATCAATGAAAGAAAATTTTCTACTTCTTATATCAACGATATTATAGGTAGAGAAATTTCTTAAGCAGATTCCGGTATGAATTCTGAGCCCATGTTCCATCCCTGCGAGTGCTGCGTTTTTTTTTTTTTTCCCGACTGTACATAATTACCTCATAGAAAGAATAATCAGGGTAAGGAGAAGACGTCAGAAGGACTGAAGAAACATAAAATTATTTGTCCTTCATACAATTTTTCAAATGCACATGTAGGTATATCATAAAGGAAAAATCACAACAATTAAATTATAACACATAAAGTCACAATTATTTTTTTCCTCTCACAAAAATAAATAAACAAATAAATAAAATTAAATTAAATTAAAAACTCTTAAAAATTTTACTTGTCTTTTAATAGATTTACCGAGACTTCAACACCAAATTTTTAAAGCGTTTAATCCGGCAGGACATTTATATTTCAGACACTTCAGAATGTTAGGGTCAGCGAAAGGATTATAATGCGTGGTAGATTCTTTTTATGAATTTCGTTGTTATGTGTGTTGCTATGTGAACTATTCTAAATACTTTGATGCTTATTGGTTTATTATTATTGTTATTATTATTATTAATAATTATTTTCTTTTATTATTTTCTTTTCGTATGTAGGTCATGCCATCATTTCAATGTATTCCGGAGATTTTTTTTTTTTTGTATCCGCCCTTTTTTTCGCACCCCCCCCCTTTTTTTCTATTTAACAGGGATGGAACACGGGCGCAGAATTCATACCACTATCGATGTAAGAAAATTTTCTACTTCTTAAATCAACGATATTATAAGTAGAGAAATTTCTTAAACGGATTCCGGTATGAATTCTGCGCCCGTGTTCCATCCCTGATTTAATCGCAACAGATTACAGTGTTGGCAGACTTTGTGACTTTTTTATTCACCAATAACTTTCATAAGTGATAATTGATATACACAATAGACGATTCTTCGATTCGATTTGACTATTATCTATATTAATTATCACTTCTCAAAATTATTGTTAACTATTAAATAAAAACATCGAAAAGTCTGGCAACACTGACTAATTGATACTTGACCTCAAATGAAGTGGTGTAAATTAAAAAAAAAGTATGCTTCTAACAGTGTTCATGAATAAAGTAAAATATTGGCATGCCTGCTTCTTTGCGCTTTGATTCAAATGTTATGAACAAAATTATAACTGATGCTAAAATTAAACCTCATCGAATTTCCAATCTTTAAGTCAAATTTTATCAGAATTAATTTCTTATCAGAATTAATTTCTTTCAATATTGCGCACCCATTTACATACAGAATATCTGCAAAGTGAATTAATATTTAGTGAAAAAAATTTATTTCATTAAAATATTGTAATGTATATATGTATATTCGAATACTTTTAAAAAGTTAGTATTATTATTAATTTTTTTAATCATTATTTTATATGTATAACTGTTTTTAAATATGTATAACTGTTTATAACTGATTTTAAATAGGTATAACTGTTTATAACTGTTTTAAAAAAAACAGTAACATGGTTTTAAAAATCTTAAAATAATAATAATAATGATTAATTTTATAGATATCCTTTATATTAAAGTGGATTCAAAGACTTAGAACAATAAGATAGTTTTTTTTTTTTTTTTTTAAATCTTTCAGTTAGTAAAAAATTAGCTCTTTCCAAAAAATTACAGTTAATGTTTGGGAATGCGCAATAATGCTTAAAGTTAACATGAGTTAAAATTTTGCTGATAAATTTTGAATCTAAAAATCCTATAAGCATTAAAATGTTCAAATTAGTTTATATTTCATATCTATATATTTATATATAAAAAGCAAAAAAAAAAAAAAAAAAAAAAAAAAGAGTTAGTGATTTTTCTTTAATCTGAACATAAAATAGTAGAAAAATATACTATTATTGTTAATAAAAACTAGTTTTATCCCACTATAAACTTACTTAGAGAATATAGGTTTCAATCAAAAAGTGCTTCCTCCAGAGCCCGTCTCCATTCAAATGGTGATTCCTCCAATTCCTCCAACCAGCCAATCAGAGCTGTTCTCAATAAGTCATGGTCACACGTACCAGTTTTCATGTTTGTTTATTTTGTCTATGCTATGTTGGTTTACACTTTTTCATTCAAAAAGTGCTTTATCCACACTAGAAACATTCAAAACATGTTTCCTCTGCGGGTTTTTGATCAAAACATGATTTCTCCAAATTTCAAATACATTTTTCTAATTAATTTTAAGTTTATTATGTAAATTATGTCTACATATCTTCCTAGAAACCAGTAATACATCTAAACAAACAATAATTAGAGTTTAAACATAGATATTTATTTTTTTTACCAGTTTTCTGTGTTCTCTGATAAATTCAGAGCTGCCAACCTAATCCGGCAAATTGTTAACGCCTATTGAAAAACGCCCCTTTTTCTACACCACTTAATTTTTAGAGCAATTCTCTTTAAATATCTATGATGAATTAAGTAGAAAAATACTCTAAAAATTAAGTGGTGTAGAAAAAGGGGCGGTACTAATAATTTGCCGGATTAGGTTGGCAGCTCTGTAAATTGTATCCGAAGGAGAAAACACACTTTGAATGTTTCCTCCTTATATGTATATATACATCTCAGAAAATCGATTTATTTTCATAGTTTAAATCCCACAAACCACTTGAATAATTTTTTTAAAAAGCTTTACCTATTTTTCTTTAGAAATTCATTAAATTGAAAAGAATAGAAACGGGCTTAGTTTTTTATGAATTACATATTTAAAAAAAAAAAAAAATCTAGTAACAGATGTCTTAAGTTTAACTAAAAAATAAAAGCAACGTTAAGATTTACAATCTTTAAATAAATGCGCTTTATTGTATTAAAATAAATTTGAAATTAAAATTTTTCTATAGCTTTAAAGAATTTCTCCGAACCTTTTTTCTGTTTAACAGGCATTGCATCAACTTAATTGAACACAAAACTATTCAAGCATTAAAGAGCAATATTGTTTCGCTCATCTTTTAATTTGACAACAATGTGATGGAAAGTTTCCAAAAAAGACTCCCAGTAAAAATATACTCGAGTCTCATTTATCAATGTCATAGTCATATTAAAAGAGTTTTGTTATTCTAAATTTAATTTTTTTACAAATTTTTCAGGCAGAAAACATTATTAAACATATGTCACTCTGACTGACATGTTTTTATTTTGAAATTAGGCGTTTCTACGTACAAAATTTTAAAAGCAGGAAAAGTTTAAATTGTAAAAAAAAAAAAAAAAAAAAAAAAAAATTAAATTGTTACAAATTTTAATTGAAGATAAGTATACTAAACATTTTAAACTTTTTACTTTCTTTTACCGGTATATAGTAGA
This sequence comes from Salticus scenicus, assembly GCA_963930645.1. NCBI lineage: Eukaryota > Metazoa > Arthropoda > Arachnida > Araneae > Salticidae > Salticus > Salticus scenicus. The sequence goes on from OZ005662.1 coordinate 152,834,624, forward strand.
GAATTTGTTGACTTTGAGTAAAAGTTCCTTAATCGATTTTTCGATATATTTGCACGTATTAAGGTTCCCTGAATCCAAAAAATATGCTTTTAGCGGTCGGTGTGTATGTGCTTTTGCGTGACTATTATTAGCATGTCTCAAGAATAAATAGCATCAGAAAGTTCAAACTCAGTATACTTAGTCTATATTATATAAGAATTTTACACTAACCCTTTCGTTGAAATGAAGCAAATGGTTCGTGTACACGACGGTCTTTGGCCATCTCAAGTATCGAATCGGCAATCTTCCAATCACTTGCTCAGCGCTTTACCAACAAGGGTACCGCAGCCCGAAACCATGGATGCAAAAAACAAAGAAAATAAATATCAATTTTTTCTCTATACTTTTAGGAAATTAATCTTCTTACACGGGAAAATAAAATATGATCCATGGTTCTAGGCAGGTAGATAATTAGGTAGGTTGGGATTGACGTCGCACAATTACTGCGCTATGGATAATTGGCGACGGTCTGAGACGCACCCCTTAGATGTGTTCCGGAGACATGTCATCACAATTTTGAACCTTAACGGAGGGGATCCCCACCTCTTTGGTGATCCTCAGGGTTATAGTTGGGATGGGAACATGGATGACTTTGAGACCACGACAGATTTTATGAACACTAGCCACCAGTAGTGTACACGACGGTTTTGGGCCGGTTCAAGTATCGAATCGGAAATCTTCCGATTATGTGCTCAACGCTTTACCGACTAGGGCACCACGGCCCGAAACCATAGACGTAAAAAACAAAGAAAATAAATATCAACTTTTTTTCTCTACTTTTAGAAAATTAATCTTCTTACACGGGAAAATTAAAATATGATCCGTGGTTGTAGGTAGGTAGATACTTAGATAGGTTGTGATTGACGTCGCACCATTACTGCGCTATGGATAATTGGCGACGGTCTGGGACGCACCCTTACGGTTGTTCCGGAGACATGCCACCACAGTTTTGGTCCTACACGAAGGGGATAGTTCCACAGATTCGGTGGCCCACAGAGGTATAATTTTGATGGGAACACGGAGGATATTGTGGACACGACATATTTTACGTGCACCAGCCACCATTAGTGTACACAACGATCTTTGGTCGGCACAAGAACCGAACCCACAGTCTTCCAATTACGAGCTCGGCGTTCTACCGACTGTGGTACCGTGGTCCGGATTTAAGGTTGTAAAAAAGAAGTAAAAAGGGTCATAAAGGTGTAATGCAAAATGGTCTAGATATTATGATTTTCTTTCTATTAATATATATACATATATATGTATATATATATATATATATATATATATATATATATATATATATATATTATATTTCAATTTGACATTGAATATGAGGATTTCCATAATAATTTTCTGCTTTTGTCTTGTAATGTGCACTATTAATATTACTTTTCAGTGAAAGAACGCAGCGAAAAAGCGGGCAGAGTTCTGCATGTGTCAATAAGTAAAGTGAGTCGGGGAGGATGCGAAGCCTCCTTCGGGGGTTGGTGAGTGGAGCGAGCAGGGGGCAGAGCCCCTAGTATTTTAAATTATCACAGATCAATGGTTCAACCATTCATTACAAAGGTATTGGCGAGCTCTTTTGAAAGATTCCCATTATGCAAATTTATTCCCTGGAGGGGGGACATCCCCCTAGTAGGGAGGCGATGCTCCTACGATAAAAAAAAATTTCCCAGTTGACTATCTCTATTATAAATAATTCTTGTAAATTTCATAATGATTATTAAAAAATAATTCTCTTTATGCACATTTATACAAAATTTTGTCCTATACCACCATGTTAAAAATTTAGAGAAGGTGGGATGGCAACACAACCTGTAAGACAATTTTTGCCAAAAGTTGATAAGCTCTAATATATGTCAAGGTGTAACTACTTACCAATGTGTCTGAAATTTTGTGCAGTAGTTCCTGAGATACAGTTGCCACAAAATGTTGTCACACACAGACAGACATTTTCAAAAAATGGACAAATCGTGTTCTACAGCTCTCAAAACTTGTAAATCCATCAAAAACCCGAGTTCGAAAATTTTTACGAAACCAATATTTTCATCTATTGGATATAGAAGAAAGTAAAAATTGCTTTCTGTGCAAATTATTTTTTCTTTTCTTAAGAAAATGTTTTACATTTGAATCAGTTTCTTTCATAAACCCATTCAAGGAAATTTTCACACGTCATCCATGAATTTATTTTATGCAATAATCTTGGATTATGGTTACTCGAAATTGATATGGGGTCTCGATTAACTGAAAATGCTTCGATCCAGTGCGTTTCGGATAACCGGAATTCTTTTGTATTTTATTTAATTAGTCACAGAAAATTATTAGTAAAACTTTTCGTCTTAAGTAGTAGTAAAGAACTTACGAATAGCCGGTCTTGTTTTTAATCTAAATATGTAAAAACGGAACGAGTCATATATTGGCTATACAGTTATATATAAGTTATAAGGTATTTTCAAATAATATAAAAGACTAATATATATGACGAAGATAAACAACACAAATAAAAATTTTAAACATATGGATATAAATCAGATAGTTTATTTTTCGGCATATTTCATAAAACTTCGAACGACCAAAATAAAGAATTTTGAGGGAATGGCTGACGTTGAAAAATAACTTTATTTTCTTTTTCTTGAAGAGTGAAATAAATGATCTTATAACAAAATTTCGAAAGGATATATATCTCACTTTTTATTCGCTGAAAAATGAATAAAAGGGAGTTATTCTTAAAATTTTACTCTAAATAAAAACAAAAATATTTGAACATGTAAATCTAAATTTTATGCAGGAATCGTATGGTTTACATTATTGTGATAATTTCACATTTTAAATTATAATTTAATTCCATTTTAAGTTTTATGATATATTTATTTTCCTCTTTTATTAAAATCATTCTGATTTTCTAAAATGTCCTAGCATATTTTAAATCACTACATATATATATATATATATATATATTCAATTTTAAATTTATGAATAATTCATTTAATTTTGTTTTTCCGCTTTTTTTGAAACCGGTATTTTCTGACAAAAAATTCTAATCCAAAAAATCAACTGGTATAGACGTACTGGTGGCAGAAAAAGCGGAATTTATTCATCCCTAAAGAACACACTTGGTAGTTATGTATTTAGTTCATTTATTATTTATTTTATTTAAAATAACAAATTGAAATAGTGTATTTAAAAAAAAGAGTGAGCTTATAAATTTTCATAAAAATAAACATAATATATGAAAAACCATTCCATAAAAGTCTTTTAACTTTATAAGAAAATTGTTATGAAAGTTTAATAAATTCCATCTGAAGTTATTCCTTTCAAAGTTTTGTACTATTTCTTTATGAAATTATAAACTCGTGCCAGTTTCAATCTGCAAACCACGTATTTCTTTCATTTTCTGAGTTATGTTCTTTAATTTTCCACCGTTATTCCTCTGTTTTCGTGCTTCATGATATAAAAGGAATTTAAACAATAAATCTTCCCCTTTACTAAAGTTTTTACATTTTAATATTCTCATTTCAGTTTTTTCATTTCAAAACATTCTAATTTCATTTTTTTTTTTTTTTTTTTTTTTTTTTTTTTAAAGACCTACTAAATTCAGTAACTCTTACTAAACGTTTTAATTACTTTCTAAATATCTTCTTATTGTATAACTTTAAATATATTTCTATTTTCTAATATATATTTGTGTATTAAGTTTTATCTTTCTATTCAAAAATCTATCACTTTAAAATGAAAAATGACAATAAATCACATTTATTTCAGATCCGGCAAAAAATTTTGCAAGAAAATAGTGAAGCAACAATGTGAAACCATATCCTCCCTGAATATGTCCTGATAAAAGGGCGAAAACTATCAACTCTGCATTCAATACACATATTTTCCTTTGTAATATATATATATATATATATGTGTGTGTGTGTGTGTGTGTGTGTGTGTGTGTGTGTGTGTGTTTCATCGTAATTAATTATTAATTGACTTTAAGTGAAGTTGTGTTAAAAAAGTCTGTTTCTGACGGTGCTTCAGAATAAATTAAAATATTGGTACGTCTTCTTTTACGCACTTTTGGGCAAAAGTTATGAACAACATTGTAACTGTTGCTAAAATAAAACTTTACCGAATTTCCAAACTTAAAACCAAATTTTATTAGAAGAGCTTCCTTTCCACATACTGCAAGATTTTGAAAAAAAAAAAAATGTATTGCATTTGTGTGCATTATTGTTTCTTTAAAATAATGCACACCCATTCACATGAAGAATACTCGTAAAATGAATAATATTTAGTGAATGAAAATGTATTTGATTAAAATTTTGTAATATATATATATATATATATTCGAATATTTTCAAAAAAAAAAAATATTATTATTACTATTATTTTAATTTTATATGTTTTTAGAAACAGTAAATTCTGAAAAATCTTTAAAAAAAAAAAAATAAAATAAAAAAAATAAATAAAAAAAAAATCGTTTTTTAGATATCCTTTATATTAAAGTGGATTAAAAGTTTTAGAGCAATAGGTTAGGAATTTTTTTCCTTTATGTTTCAGTTAATGAGAAATTAGCTCTTAAAGTTCTTAATAATAATAATAATAATAATAATATTAATTCCTTTATAGATATCGTTTATATTAAAGTGGATGCAAAGTTTTACTGTAATGGGTTAGGGATTTTTTTTAATCATTTAATTAGTAACAAATTAGCTCTTAAAAATCTTTAAAAAAAAAATAATGTTAATAATATTAATTCATTTTGTAGACGGTATCCTGTATATTAAAGTGGATATAGTGATTTAGAGCAATGTATTAGTTTTTTTTTTCTTTTAAGTCTTTTAGTTAGTGACAAATTAGCTCTTTTGAAAAACTGAAGATTAATGTTTGAGAATGTGTTAATGCTTAATTGTGATATGTGTTAAAATTTTGTTCATAAGTTATGAATCACATATCCTTGAAGTATTAAAATGTTCAAACTACTTTATATTTCATATATATACATATTGAGTTGGCAACTAAGTTCCCGCCGTTTTTTTAATTGGAAAAATCTGTTTGATATTAAATACTTTTGGCACGAAGTTGTACATCATTGGGAAGAGAATGTACTGTTCTACCTAAATATATGTTTCGTTGTTACTAAGATACATTTTGTTGTTATTTACAGATCATTAACATGGAATGTCAAGTTGAGAAGAATGAGCATTTTCGACACCTCCTTTTTTTTCTTTTACCTTTAATCAAAGTTCTAAGACCGCAGAAACTGCTCGCAATATTTGTGCTGTGTATGGAGTGGGTACTATAGCTGAAAGAACCGCCCGTGATTGATATGCAAAGTTCAAAAAATGAAATTTTGACCTCAAAGACGCACCTCGTTCTGCAGTCCAGTTGAGTTCGATGAAGAGCGATTGAACCACCTTTTGCATAAAAATCCGCGTCAAACACGTTAGGAAAACGTTGTAAACAACAAAGGAGAATACGTACTTGATTAACTACTTGTATATGCTTATTGAAAAATAACCTTTTAACAAACATTATTAAAAACGGCGGGAACTTAGTTGCCAACCCAATATATACACACACACACACATATATATATATATATATATATATATATATATATATATATATATATATATATATATGTATACATATAGTATGCATATTTATTTCCAAAAATCTAGTTTTTTATAATTTAAAATTTACGACCCTCTCGAATAACTTTTATAAAAAGCTTTACTATTATAAATATCATTTTAATTCATTAAATTGAGACAAATAGAAACGAGCTTGTCTTTTATGAATTGCATACTTTAAAATAATAAAATTTATTCTAGCAACCGATATCTGGAATTTACCTAAAAAAAAATCATTATTAAGATTTATAAATTTTAAATTAATGCGCTTTATTGTATTAAACTAAATTTGAAATTAATTTTTTTTTTTCTAAATCTTTGAAGAATTTCTCCAAACATTTTTGTTAAAAGGCATTGCATCAAGATAACTGAACACAAAACTATTCAAGCATTAAAGAACAATATTGTTTCGCACATCTTTTAATTTGACAACAAAGTTTCTAAAAAAAGACTCTCAGTAAAAATATAGCCGTGTCTCATTTATCAATGTCATTGTCATATTAAAACAATTCTTGTTATTCTAAATTTAAAATTTTTACAAATTTTTCAGGCAGAAAACATTATTAAACAAGTGTCACTGTGACTGACATTATTTTATTTTGAAACTAAACGTTTTAGCGTATAAAATTTTAAAAAGAGGAAAGGTTTAAATTGTAAAAATATTGAAATTGTTACAATCTTTAATTGGAGATAAGTATGGTAAACATTTTAAACTTTTTCTCTTTTAAACTTTTTAATCTTTTAAATTTTTAACTTTTTAAATATTTTAACATTTTTATTTTATCTTACGCACATACAGTCTAAAAAATATTGTTTTTGGGTCAAATTTCAAAAATCGATTTTTTTATATAATTACACGTTTTATGATTTTCAGAATCCAAAAAAAAAAAAAAAAAAAAATTAGCGGTTGGTCTGTGTGTGTGTCTGTGTCATATATTAAGCACATCTCAAGAATAAATAGCGTCAGAAAGATCAAATCGGTATACTTAATATGTATTATATAAGGATGTTACGATGAACTTTTCGATGAGATCAAGCAAAGGGTTCGTGCACAGGAGCATCCAAGAAATTTTAAATATTGTACGTCCATAGGCGAAATTACTGGTAAATAGAGTTATTATTAAAAAAATGCTTTAAATAATAAATAAATATATATTTCTTATAGATTTTAGGTTGTTTTATTATCTTTCATGATGATTGCTAAATACATTGAATTATTTAAATTTGGAAAAATTTTAAGAATTATATATATATATATATATATATATATATATATATATATATATATATGTGTGTGTGTGTGTGTGTGTGTGTGTGTATTGTACATTGAAGTTTCATAAAAAGCATAATATATTGTTAGTATTTTTTTTTTCTTCTTGCGCAAAAAGGAATTTTATTTAAAGTTTTAAACAAAGACATATCATATAAAACAAGTAAAAATTGCAACATCAGGAACGCCAAAAACGAAAAATTGTGAAGCCCACAGTTTTTTCGCGGTAGCATTTAGCGTACCGTTTTCAATACATAAAGAAATGAGAGAGAAGTGCTCTTGAATATAGAAAAAGGACCGAATTCTGCTCAATCAATAGAATTAAGAGGACGGTAGGGGATTAACCAATAGGAATTTTAGAAACACTAGTTGTGAAAATCGTAGAAAAATTAAGGAAATGTGGACTGAATGTAAAATTTCCATCAATCAGACAAATAGGGTACAGCCTAATCACAGTTAACAATATTTTAAATATTTTTCTACATTTTTCACAACTAGTGTTTCTAAAATTCTTATTGACCAATCCATTTACTTTCCGCGTAATTCTACTGGTTGAACAGAATTCAGTCACTTTTCTCTATATCAGAGAATTTCTCTCTCATTTCTTTATGCACTGTAGACGGTACGCTAAATGCTACCGAAACAGCTGTTTGCTTCTCAATTTTTCCTCTTTGGCGATACTGACGTAATAGTTTTTACTTGTATTAATAATCCAGCGCCAAGTCTCCTCTTAATATAAATCACATAATTAGATCAGCCCATTTTCAAGATACTCTCAGGAGTAAGCAATTTCCGACTTTTTTGCTACCATTATTTTTATGCAATACTCTCTATTGTAATTAATCACGATATATTATCTTGAAAACCTGGTAAAATTACTTTGGGAGAAAAGAGTATAGTAACAAAGCAAAACTTTCTCCTCCCTGAATGCGCCCTGAAAAAAGGACGGAGACTTCAAATTCAGCATTCAATAAGGAAAGGGCATGTTTACAAACAAACGCTCCGTCAATCAATCTTTGCCACTCTCGAGTGACAGAAGACCTATCTCTATTGGTGGAAATACCAATGTACTTTATCCATAATTTGATTGCGAATGACGTCACGTGCAGTTTCCTTATACGGAAATTTTCCTTAGTAAAAAAAATAAAAAAAAATTTCTCCTCTTAAACCATATAAAATATTATTTCTACAATCCAATATGGTATCTTTTATTTCACATTTTGAAGTGAAACCAATTAAAAATATTCCAATGATATTCATTCTCCTAACAGATAAATGATGAAAATATTTTGTGCGCATTTATTTAAATCGATTAACATTTCAAAAGTCTTTAAAATTTACTTAGCAAATTATCTTTCGTGTGATTCAAAAGATCTAATTTAATGTACTTTTCAAACTGCCAATTGTTCGTTTTTTGTATACCAGTATCCCCTTATAGAAAATGTTTAAGTTATTCGTAGCAGCTTTCGAGAATTTAATATGATTATAGTGGTCGCCCAGTGGTCGAAACTCGACTAATTGTTTTGTTTCTTTTTTTAGTAAGCATTTAAATAATAAATAGAAAAATACCACATTTCCGTGTAAGCACTGTTTTCTGTTTTCTTACTCTTTTTTCTTTCTTTCTTTTTTTTTTTTTTTTTTTTTGTAGCACTTTCTCTATCTTTACAATATATATATATATATATATATATATATATATATATATATATATATATATATATATATATATATATATAATAGTAACTCTATAGTAATTCTAATGTAACTATTAATGTGTATTGTATCAGATTTTTTTTTTTTTTTTTTTTTTTTTTTTTTTTAACATGACAATCTATATCTTCATGAACTTCTCTGTCCCTTTTCTATCAATCCGATCAATCTAAGACATTTTTGGGGAATTTAAACAGCAAAGAATGCTGTCTATATCTAAAAGATATCTCAACAATTTGGGGGGAAAATGTACTCCCTCCTGTTGTTAGACAAACAAGAAATAAAATAAAATATAAACAAAATGTACTCACTTTTGTTTCTAAAAGACAAATTATATCAGAGCTGTTAAATTATAGCAAATACTGATTCTCCTATGTGGCTTTATGTTTCAGTTTTAAAAAACAAGTAGGGATAAATAAATCCAGAAAATAAGCTAAATCACAGGTCCTTGTATTTGAATTAAAAAAAAAAAAAATGTATATATATTAGTAAGCCTACATTAAGCCTATCTTTATAACAAAAGGAAGGAGCTTTCACAGCTGCACGAGGCATTTTTAAACAAGTACTAGTGTCAATAGTATGTATACCGAGACAGTTAAGAAACTGGATACGTCCGATGCAACCTTGCAGTATGAACTGTTGATTAGACAAATAATAAGCTTCTATCTGAATAAATCAAAGAGCTGAATTATGGCTGCAAAAATGTGGAGCTTATACAACCGCCTTTTTTTTTTTTTTTTTTTTTTTTTTTTAACACCTCCTTCGACCTATTTCAACATTAACCTTTCTCCTTCGATACGAAAAGCGGGAGAATGCCACTATTTTTCTGGTAAGAAACGGTCAGCTATAAGGGCCAAAAACATCGAAAGAAACTGAGCCTGCCGAATTCGTGTGCAGTGCCGGATGTGTTAAGAACAAATGATTAAAATTTGAGGGAAAGAATTTCCTACTTAAACCCCCAATGCCTTTTATTTTGAAATAGAAACACTTACTAAAAATAACACAAAAGTTACTTTTCAAAAATAGTAATTAAAAACTATAGACTGAGAAATCGTGTATCATTGAGCTCCATTGAAAGTGCAGTTAGAATTTTGAAAGTAAAAAGGAATCAAAAATTTTCTTGGACGTTTTCCATATTTCACTTTAGCAGTTTCACGAAAATAAAAAAGTATTCAATATAAATTATTTATTTTTAACACTTAAAAAAATCGATGCAGAAAAAAAAATAATTGAAAAAAAAATCAGATCAATTTAAAATACTTTTTTCAATTTATTAAGGCCTCAACAATGTATGCAAATGATTTAGGTTGGAAAAAATATGCATTTAAATCGTATCGCAATTGAACAATACTGACAAAAGAAAGTGATAAAAAACTGCGTGAATTAATCTAGTTTTATTGAAATTTTCTGTCGCCAATTCTAATTGATATTCAGAGTTTTCTTTATGTGTAGTGGTTTTAATAAAGAAAACTTACAAGAAGATTTATATTTAATGAAATATTGACTTACGATTCTCCAAAAAGTGTATCGACAAACTAATTGAATTCTTCTTTTATTTTATTTTTATTTGTAATGATACAGCACACATTTTTTTTCTTTTTTTTTTTTTTTTAATCTATGAACGTTTCCATTGTTTTTAAAGTTGCAACGATGTACAGTCGGTAACAAAAGTGTCCGCACACTAGCAAAAATTCCTATGTAAAAAAAGCACACTTCATACGGTTTTGTTAAATAAATCCTTATCGAATCATGCTCATACACTGACAAAGAACAGGATTCGACAAGGATTTATTTAACAAAACCGTATGAAGTGTACTTTTTTTACATAGGAATTTTTTCTAGTGTTCATACACTTTTGTTACCGACTGTACAGGTATACCAAATATCTTTTAACGAAATTTGTACTTTGAAGCAAAAAAAAAAAAAAAGCTTTTAACAGGAAATGCTGAAAAGACGATGCTTGTTATATATCACGATAGTTATTTTTCATTAAAAATAAATAATGGTCGTGAGACTTCAATAATTCAGAACTGTATTTTATATACACATTCGAAACTTTCTTCGAAATCTAAATCGAAATTTTGCACCGCAGGATTTATTACTCTTTGTTTTATAACAAGATCAAATGCTTCACTAATGAATGCTATTTTCTATGAATATAATATCATAGGTGAGTAATCCCTTGGTAACTGTAATGCAACTTTGATCTCACACTGAGTTATTTCCGCTTCCACCAACATTTCCTAACAATAATCACTATGTTATTTAATTACAAAATCTGCTGTGATTATTATTAAAATCTTTATTGCATACCTGCCAACATTCTAATTAATATTCCGTAAAACTGTGCGTATAAGCCTTTTTTCATACCAGTCTTTTTTTTGAGTATTTATTTCATTATTTAACACTTTCGCGACCGCATGTTTTTGTCTTTTTGACAGTAAGATCTACCTGTGGGCGCTATTCTCCCAAGTTACAATATTTCAGAACAAAAGTTTCTATATTCAGTTTCATATTACAAGTGGATATACATTATAATTACACTCTTTTTAATCAAAGTATTTATATCCAGAGTATATTGGTTGTACAAAAATGAATATTGTGTGTATTTTTAATAAATAAATGACATGCAAATTGTAAAAGAAACGCCCACTGGCGGATTTACAGATTTTCAAATGACGTGAATCTACGTCAGCGGTCGCGAAAGTGTTAATAGAAATACATTTGTCGAAAATTACTATAAAAATAAAGTGTTATGGAAAAAGAGGTAGGTGCTAAAAATTTACTGAATATTAAATATAACGTTTGCAGGTATGTTATCGAATGGCAAGGATGTCTGTATCACAACAGTCGTAAGAAATTTTATCCTGGCACTACATTCTACCATGGAATTACTCAGCTGCTAATTTTTACAATTTTTTAGCAGTACTATTTCATGCTAATAATAATAATTATATATATATATATATATATATATATATATATATATTAATAGAAGGGTCGCATACACCGCCTTTTTAAATCACTTTCATAGATTTTTCGACAATTTGCTACCACTATTTTAATACAGAAATTTTTATGGTATTTTCTTACTAATGTGTCATGATTAACAAAGTTAGATTGTTTTTTTCTATAAAAAGTGGTAATAAAAAAGGTGTAAATTTCTCACCCTCCAAAAGTCCTTAGAAAAAGACGGAGTGTGTCCCGGAAATGTTAGTGAAATAAATTTCAAAAGATTGGTTACCTACTGAATATTATTTGTCCAAGCACAAAAACCATTAATTCCATGCAATTTATTATTGTTTACATGTTTTATTAATCGGAAAGAAAGATGCTGTTTTATCAGTTACCAGCTGTTGTGCCCTTTTTTGAACGGGAATTTAATTATTGTTCACAGTTTATTATTATTTTTAAAATTTTCATCTCAGTTGAAACTTACTATGCTGATGAAGATAGTGAATAGATTATTGTAATTAATAAGTAAAATTTGCGAATTTTCACTCATATGTATATTGCTTTTAACTTGCATAATTATTTGTGCACTGATTTGAACATAAATTTTCTTAGCTTCCAAAAAACATGATTTCTATTGTCGTCTATATGTTGAAAACGGGTACAATAGCTAGTAAATAAAAAGTCGACAGGAGGGTCTTATACTGAAGTACCTTGTCTTCAATATGCAACAGCATCGAAAATAGATAATTTTTACTGCATTGAATTTTTGTCAAATGCTGAATATATGGCGATATCTGAATACGGTGTCGATAGCAGAGAACCACTTAATATATACACCTTTTAAAATAGAGAAAATAATTGTACTTTGGAACAGTTTTTGGTAGCCCGACTTGGCGAAATTTGAAATTTGGCACCGAAGTAACTCGGTTGTTTCTCGCCAAGGTCTTTTCTACCGTGCGATAGCCATAATTCATCGTTATAAGGGGACTAAATTGTAAATGTCAGCAGAAGGGTACTGTACCCAAGTCATTTAAAGAACACAGTTTTTTGTGATAAATTAATATTACGTTAATTCAAAATTATCTTAAAAATAACAAAAATACAACTTTTTTTTTTTTTTTTTTTGAAACTAATGTATAATAACATATTAACGTTCACACATAGAGCTACTCTTACGAAGTACGGTGCATTGTTTTATTACGGGAATATAAGAAAGTATGGCAAAGATGAGTCCGCTGATTGCAGAGAATATGTTAATTATTTGGCAATTATCGCGTTGATGGCGATTATTGTTATTCTATTATTATTACGCAGAGAGAAGAGAACGCAGAGATTACATCAAAAAAAAAAAAAAAAAAAAAAAAAAAGCAGCAAAAAATAAAACGTCGAGTCTTTTTTTTTTTTTGTCAAATACCGTCATTTAAACGTATCTAAATACATAGATATAATTCTTAATTGCTTAAAAAGCATTTTTGGCTCATATCTGTATGTCTAATTAAAATCGGGAAATATTAGTCGCTGGATAAATTTTATCTTGGCTGCAGTAGGGAACTCCAATCAAGTGTCATTTAATTCTGTCTAGCCGTTTTCATGTGATATTCGTTTCAATAAAAATAAATAAATAAATAAAAATTCTATTAAATTTCACCCCACCAATTCAGGCAAAGAAAATATTCCGAAATAATTTTGGGGTTCCCTGAAGTCTAAAACATAAATATGATGCTCTTTTTTTTTATTTATTTATTTTTTTTATTTAAAGTGTTTTACTGACAAAACTCTTGTGGCACATGCGCTGGCGTTTTTTACCCATTTGTCTAAACCCAATCAAAATTTTGAAATGTTCGATAAAAATAATTTTAAGTTGTGTAGATACTTAATCCCTGCCAAGTACCGGTGATTTCCTTCTAGCCGTTCTCACGTGATACCTGGACAAAAATAGCATTACAGACATACAGACACAATGACATACACACGCAGATAAAACTTTCATAAGTCATTTTTAGTTTTCACGGTGCAATATGTGAAAATATATCTTTTTTTTTTTTTTTTTTTTTTTTTTAAATTCTGTGAGAAATTTAGAGACAAAATTCTTATTTTATCAATACAGATAATTTAGGTGAAATGCGTTTATTTATACCATTTTACGACATTTATAAATCATTTATTTGTAAAATTAGTTATATGTATATATATATATATATATAGGAATATATAAATGTAGAAATATATAAACAAATGAATGAAATTAAACCCAAAAAAACACTGAGATCTTCAACAGGGAGGCCCCTCAGTGTAGGGGTGAACGAGAAGTTTCTGAAAGGACAGTAGCTATAAGCTAATAACTATTCTTAGCCCCCAACTTCTCACCAAACAGAAAACCACCAAAAACTGAAGAGAAATCAAACAAATATATAATATATAAAAATACTAAAAAAACTTCATAAAATTATCAAATTGTAGAAGTTACAAAATTACATCAATTCATTTAAAAAATATATACAATACAATAAAGAATTACTGAATGTAAACAAGAAATTATAAAATGAAATAAGAATACAACCCTTTATCTGGAAAACAAATTAACTTCGGCCGACGGGGCTTTTTGGTTTTTCTAATCTGTAAAACTTATATATTCATAAATTCATGTCAATAGTTATCTCTCTCTCTCTCTCTATATATATATATATATATATATATATATATATATATACTCCTTCTCATAATTATAAGGACACCCGTTTTTCTATATTAACTAAACACTGAACACTATTATTTAAACAAATATATTTTTAATTAATTTGAATTTCATTAATAGACTATATTTAAAACGTTTTATCGTTTTTCTATCTTAAAAAACTTTAAATATGATAAAAAGATGATTTTTCAGGTGTTCACAATTATAAGGACAGCTCGAATTTTAGTAATTTTTTTTTTCAGTTATTCTTTAAATTAATATTTTATGGGGTCTCTTTTTAAGGTTAAACAGCCAGACATTCTCTCTGGTATATATATATATACATTTTCTTTTAATATTCAGTTTCAATACCATTTCATACAGCATAGATGATATTCTGAATACATTTAAACTATTTAAAATTGCTTTTCACTTGCATGCATTTTTCAAATATGATAAGTTAAGTTTTTTTCAACTTTTAGGCCACGGGAAAGCCAATAATACAGAAGTTTTTTTCTTCAAACTATTTTCTATTTCTCTAGAAGTGGAGCAAAAATGTAAGTCTTGATGAAAAAAATATTATTACCCCCCCCCCCCCCCCAAAAAAAAAAAAAAAAAAAAAAAAAATATATATATATATATAACAAAAATCTGGTAATTCCACGTTTAAAAATTTCGGATATTCTCTTGATGTTCATAATAATAGAAAAAATTACTAAATTTATTCTGCCTTCAGTAGAAGCAGTTCCCCAGAGCACCATAGACCCACCTTTAAAATGCCCAATTCATATCTACCTTTAAAAAATCTGCTCTGTCTTTCGCTATCATTTGGTTAATCAAGAATAAAATGTTTTTCATCCGAAAATGCAACATTTTACCGTTTAATATTGTTTTTATTCAACTTTAACACAGACGTTCTTTCCCCCATTAAATGCTAATTGATTATTACAGGTTTTTTATTCATTTTAACATATTATTAATTATTTTAAACATGCATAAATGTGGACCCTAACCTTTCGTTAAAAATTACGAGCAAATTCAGCAGCAGTCATTACGAGTAGAATAGTAAGTGGAATTATGAGTCTTCGATCTCTGTAAAACAACTCTGATTTTGCATCAGATCTCTCTCCTATCGAACCAGCAGTTCAATGTTTGATCACATTTCCTTCAGCAATTTTAGACCTTCGAATTTCATTAGAAATTTGGCAGATTGAAATTATCCTTCCACTTAAAAAACACATTTATCATACTTCACTACTTGAACGTTCTTTTTTTCGAGGAATTATCAGTAATGTCCGTCCAAGAAAAATTGAAGGCTTATATATGAATTAATCTAGCCCAGTAGTTAACATATCCGCATGTCAAATGTAATTTATCCGCTAGTAAGTTGAATAAAACGAAAAAATCTGGATTGTCCCTATAATTATGAACATCTAAAAACGTGGAGAAAAAAAGATTTTGCATTATTTTTTATTAATTTTGTTTCATATAAAAAAAAAATTATAGCAGTTTTGGTTTTTAGAATACTAGATATATTAAGTGCACTTAGTATAATCTTGTTCACATTATTTTTACATTAGTTATTTCAAAATATAAAGTGTCCTTATAAATATGAGAAGGAGTGTATATATATATATAATAAGGAAAAAAAAAAGAAAAGAAAAAAAAATAGATATTTTATGTAAATATAATCCTTTGTTTATTCTTAATGAACAATACAATATAAAAATAAATAAATAAATAATAATAATAATAATAATAATAATAATAATAATAATGTGAAAAAAAATAATAATGAGCTGTTTATCGGAAGAAGTATGTCAATAGGTTAAAAGTCTGATAGATTCTAGTTAAGGCATTATTAGTGCCGATAATCTAGACACAAGTGCTACAAATAATGTATTATGTATTAATCAATTTATTTATTTTCTCCTCCATCTGTTAATGTCATGGTAGTAAGATATTTGATAAAATAAATAAGGACAAAATTTATGTTTTTCCATAATCATGAACAAAGTTTCCTGAATAACTTACTTTAAATTCTTAATTTTAAAGCAATGAAATATAAATGCTAGTAAAAATATGCAGAGCATGAAGTATATTTTGGATATTACTTTCAAAAAATATATAAGAATATTTAATGCAGAATATGTCGCCACTACTTTTAAAAGTCTTTGAATAATGTAACTAAGACTAAAATTTCTTGGGCCATAAAAAAACTATATTTTCAAAATTATTATTTTTTAAATCTTGAATGGGTGACATCATTAGGTTTTATGATAGTCTGTAAATATTTTCATAGCATTTTGTTTAGAAAGGACAAATAGATTTTTGAAATATACTGAACATTACATTAAGCGCAGATGGGGATAAAAAAAATAATATTTGTGATTAATTTTAAATTTTTCAAAAGTTTAATTTTTATAACATATTATAATTTAATTAATTGTTATAACATATGGTTGATTTTTTACAATTTAAAATACAACGTAGTTTTTTAAAAGAAAAATAACATTTGACAATTTCATTAAAAGAAGTCTTTTATTTGCATTGATATTATGGTGATAGCTTTTTTTTCTGTTATACGTGAAATTAATCTTATATAACCAATTAGTGCATTATAATAACACTTTGTTGTCGGTACACGAGTTAAAACTTCTCCTCCTTCAGGAATTCCTCTAAAACAATGCATTATTTTTAAAACAGATTTTGAGCATTCAGTTTACTGGCTTCTAGATAGAACAAAAGCTCCCGTCGCGCATGCGTAGAAAACTATCTTAACGTCATTGTACAGTCACCAAAAAAAAAAAAAAAAAATCGCCCCCCCCCCCCCCCCCGCCCGCTCGTTAGGAACGAGCTGTAAATTTGGAAACCCATGTTTTTGATGATGCCCATTCTATTCGTGCAAAAATTAACATAGGTCACAATTCATAACTTTTTCAAATATGAAATTATTAATAATTTTTATAATGCAAAAAATGTTTTTTTATCAAAAATATGCATGGAATATGTTTGGGTCACATCATTCTATCGTATAAAAAAAACATAATTTGAATATTGTAATTATTTTGGAAGATATGAATTATTGTTTGTCACATTCATTTAACATTAGCATCCTCATATTTTGACAGCTTATAACTCTGTGAAAAATTGAGCAAAATATATAAACTATATCATTTTCCGCGATGATTTGATCCATAGAATTCAAATAAATTATAAAAAGTTGGGGTTACCATTGAAAAAAATGAAGTTGATGCCAGTTTTAATATGTAGACGACCCCTTAAGAAAAATCAAACTATACCATTATAAACTAGACTTTATTACAAATCGATTGGTACCAACCACATGTTTCTACGACAATTTATGGCGAAATTAAGTGGAGGGGGGGGGCGATTTTTTTTTTTTTTTTTTTTTTTTTTTTTTTTTTTGTGACTGTACTTGGCTGTTTATTGCTCTTTTGTTGAGTTTTATTAATATGGAAAGAGCGTGTTTTTTTTTACAAATTATTCCGTCAGTCAGTTCGCAAGTTATAATCGTATTATAATCATACATATAATTCCCAAATATATATATATATATATAATTCAGCTTATTTTTTTATATTACATACTATACATTATTTACAATAAATTTTCAGTCACACTTTGATCTTTTAGCATCAGGATAAAAAGTTTATGTTTAACAATATTTCTTTTGTAATTATTAATAGATTTATCATTCATCATATTAGCACCTTCAATAACTGTTCATAACAACCAGTTCTAAGACAACAAATGTAAACTTTTTCACCACTGTCGCATTCCTTTTTACCGCTGTATTTCACAAAGTGTGAGCATGTTTCCTTTTCAATTTTGGATTTCCAGTTTTCAAAATCCAGCACAGAATGAAAAGTCAAATCTTGAAATTTCAAGCCAATATTATGGTCGTCTGAAATTAGTGCTGTCCACGAACGCGTTCATTTTACCGCGTTCATGAGTTTAGCTCAAAAAGTTTGAGCTCTGAGTTGAACTTCGCTCGTTTTTTAAATTATGAACTTGAGTTGAGCGTAATTCGCTTTTTTACACGAACTTGAACGTGAAAAGGCAATTCAAACTCAAACTTATAATAAATATTTCTGTCTGAAATATGAAAAGGAAAGTAGAAGGAGAAAAGGACAGAAAAGAGAATAACTGCGCAAAATGGATCCCGGAAAAAAAGGCACTTGGAAAAAGGGCACTGGTAAAAAGGGGACCCGGGAAAAGGGGCACTTAAGTAATTTGCAAATCGCAAAAATAATAAACATCAAATAATGAATTTAAAGAAAGATTTTTCATAATACATTTTTAGAAATTTCAATCAATTAAATTGGTACTACTTTCACTTAGTATATACCTGGCGGAAGGCAGTGTCTAGGAGCAGATTGAAAGAGAATAATTTTTTTTATATCACTTTCTTATTGATTTTAATAAAACTTTGTCTTATAGTCACTTGCTGTTTATGAAAAAAATACAGTATCACACATATTTCGGAGACTGAAGGGGGGTGGGGGGAGAAGATTATATATATATATATATATATATATATATAAATATCATCGAACTGGGATAGAACCCAGCACTTCCTGCCTAGCAGGTTTGAAGGCATTTGCACATATATTAATGTGACATGTGAGTGTAATATTATAGTGATATTTAATTGCATTTAAAGTTTTATGGAAATTATATTATCAAAGAATGATGAAGTCTCGTTAATTGTATATTTTACGAAATATTGATAAATTGTCTGTATTTTATGTGATCCTTTTATATATACATACGATTTTGAAAATATTTTATGTCGATTCAGTAAAATTTTAGTTACGAGAAACGATAACCATATAATATAAATAACTTTTTGAAATATTTAAGGCAGCGTTTAGTGGAATAATCATCATTTTTGTAAAATTCTAATTTTAGTTTAAGGAGCTTTCTAAGATGAAAATGGTAATAAAAATTTCCCGCTTTCATATATTTCAATGGTTATTTCTTAAAACAAATAAAGAAATAAGTTATAATTATTTGTTTAATAAAACAAATAAATAAATAAGTCAAAATTTGATACAATATAAATACTATGATGTGCATTATTAATACAGCATTATTCCCCCGTTCTTGTGCTTTGTATGCCCTAACTAAACGTTGAAGAAATCTGGAATCTAATCTTTGTTTTTCTCGGTCAACATGTACATCATGGGGTTTTTTTGAAACGAAATTGAATCCAGTGTATTGAAAATTGTGACTACATACGCCATTTTGTCTGCATAAATAAATCGTGAGGGAGACTTGTTTCTATGGGCTATTCTGGTATACAAAAGCAATTACATAAAGCCCTCTAGTTTTTTCATTTATAAGAAGAATAGGTAATGGTTAATAAAATGAGCGTTGTCGCATGGGAATAAATATCACACAGAAGCCATTCGCAACGAGGTAGGTTCTTGTACAAGATAAAAATAAGTTACTTCTTTGCTAAAATGTATATTTTTAATTTCCAGTATTTTCCTTATATAGTTCCACTATATTCTAATTATTTTGGCTGCCCTGTAAACGAATGGTAAATGATATTCATATCATATTCTAAACGAAAAATATTCTTATATATTTAAAAAATATATATTCGTTTCCTTTCGTTTGGAGATGTTATACTATACCTACCAAAAATTTCATCTATATATATAAAATATTTTATACTTTTGGATATCTCTGTACACGAACCATTTGCTTGATCAAAGCGAAAAGTTTAGTGTAACTTCCCTATATGATACAGATTTTAAAAAACCGTGTTTGTACTTCTTGCTTCTATTTGTACTTCAGATATGCTAATAACACGTACATACAGAGAGTCAGACAGACACACACATACAGACACAGACCAACTACTAAGAACGTGATTTTAGGATTCAGATGACCTCAAAACGTGTAAATATAACGAAAATTTAATTTCGTAAATTTGACGCAAATTAATACTTTCCCTATTTGGGCAATATAAAGTAGTACGGGATTAATCGTCATGATATTTATGCTTTTCTTATTTTTACAGTAATCTGTTTGTGTAAAATAGAAAATATAGCACGTGAATGCAATAAATTTGTATCGAAATTATAAATTATATATTGCAGCTTACATAATATTCGAGTAATATTTTACACCAGATTTTTTTTTTTTTTCCTTCTTATTTTTTCTGTAACACACCTGGGAAATTCAGGCAACTAGATTTCATAACTCATTTAAAAATTCAATGAAATTGTTATATTAGTTTGCAAACACAAAACAGTTTCTGATATATATTTTTCTTGAAAAAGTTATTTTGGAAATTATCGATTGCATTTAATGAAAAAAATTCTGACAGTTTTTAGAAAATCCCTGACATGCAAAGATAATTAATATCGTTTAAATATAACAATATAAAAATAATTCAAGGAAGGATATACTTTCTTTAATTTAAGAATTTTAATAAAGAACCTGTCATATGCAGAAACTGTTTAATCTTTTAGAGATAAAAGAGAAAATTTAAAACAAGTTGGCTTCGTTAAATGCAAATGAGACTAATAAAAAATAAACTAATTAAAAGGTAAATTTAGCTTGACTTTGTGAATAATTTTAACAAATTCTAAAAGTTAGATAATTTTCATTTAAAGATATGGTTTTCGTGAATTGATATATATCAACTTTATTGAATGCTTTAATAACTTACATTTTATACTTTGAATTATTTTTCTTTAATCGTAAACTTTTCTTTTCCTCTTAAAACATATAAACTCAAGTAATTTCACTTATTGATGACTAGTACGCTTTTCCTGGTTTGCTGGTCACTATGTTTGTATGCACTATCAGAAAATACTAAATTACGTTAATTATAATACACGTTAATTATATTTAAAATTTAATGAATTTAATCCTTTCTAGTACAATACCATTTGATTCTGACAGAAACATTCATTAAAAAAAAAAAAAAAAAAAAAAGAAAATCTCTCAAAGAAATTTTTTTTTTCTTTTAACATAAACAATTGTTTTAAAATTACAACTATTGAGCAGAAAAAAAAATATTTTTTCTTTATTTAATATACACTGGTGGACAGAATTATAGCAACAACCTGTTTTCTCGTTTTCTTTCTTTGCACACAGTTATTAAACAAATAAACATATGAACATAAAATTTGGATGGCCTGTTCGTTATCACATTGACGTAATTTCTAGTAGATAAGCCGCAGTTAAGATGCGTCTTTTTTTCTACTAGAAATTTTATTTAATAGAGAAAACTTTACAGGCCTTGCAGCGTTCCTTAAATTTTAGGAATCATTCTGCTACATTGTCACCACTATTTTAAAAGAACACTTATTTACCTAATATTTTAACATTAAAACCTGAATATAAGAGTTTTTAACGACAGTGGTGTCAGTATAATAAAACACGAGTAAAATTTCAGGAACCCTGCGAGGACTGTCTATACTTTTTCGAAGGAAGAGCTCGTACAAATATAAACTTATTTATCAATTAAAATTTCTGGTTCAAAACTGGATTATATAACCTGCTTGGTATCTACCAGAAATTACAGCATTAACAGAATTTTATGTAACTTTAGCATAAGAATAATTTTTAAGTGAATAAATATTCATTTTTCAATCAAAAATAAGCTTTGGGAAAAATGAAAAATTTCAATAATTTTTGGAAGGAACACTTAATCAAAAATGGTCATAAGGATGCCTTAGAGATGAACACTCTAGAGGTGAGTTTGGGCTCTATTTTGGCAATCCGAGCCCGCCCGGGCCCGAAACAATTTTGAACTGAGCTCGCCCGAGCCCGAAAAATTTTGTGTAATCAGAGCCCGAGCCCGCCCGAGCCCGATATTGAAAGTGGTACGCTATGCAACGCATACACAATAGTAAATTTAAATACCGTATTCATTTTCAAATTAATTTTCGTATTATCAATCCTCAATTTAAATAACTATAAATGTAATTATAACAATTTATAATGTCTGTGTCTCTGTATACATGTATATATTTATATAATGCATATTTATAGTGCAGCCCATTGTTTATAACGCGCCTATCGGGGGATAAAAAAATTATCCGAATGAGTGATATAATGAGGCAAAATATAACGAAGGAGGAAGGATTACTGTATAACACTATGACATAATATGTATCCCGTTGAAAAAAAGTTCTATTTAGAAAAGGAAAGTCAAAGCTACTAAGGCTTGCAAGATTATTTTGTGATTTATAACCTATCATGATTATTATGGCATTACTAAAAGGTGCTCTCAAAATGAATAATTTTTTTTTTTTTTTTTTTTTTTTTCATTTTCCAGTTAGTGAAGAATAAAATAAACGGAACTTTTAGCTTGAATCCGAGCCCGCCCGGAGCCCGAAGACTTGCGTAAGATTTGAGCCCGATCGGGCTCGGGCCCGGGCTCGGGCTCGGGCTCGGGCTCGGGCTTACGGGCTCGGGCTGAGCCCGTCTCATCTCTAGAACACTCATCCATTTGTTAAATTACAACCAAACCTTTTTTTTTTTTTTTTTTTTTTCATGCGAATAACTTTTTAAATATTATTCATAGAAACAGGAAAATTGAATAATATGTTCATTATAAAATTATTTATCGACATTTTTATTAATCTGGTGATACTCATAATTTGCAAATTATTAATTATATATATTTTTAAACGTCCATTGTAAAAGTAAAAGAAAAGTTAATACAGAAAGAAAAATCGAGATTTATTTTAACATTCAAAGGCATATGCGTCTTTACCTATCTCTAATGCCCCCTTAACACCAACCAGAGTTCCCAACTTTTATAATTTATTCACGAGCATTTTTAGCCCCGCCTCTTTTTCATGCCGGAAAATTTGAAAAATTATTTTCTTCTTATTTAATCGTTGTCACATATTAAAGAGAAATAATCTACAAAATATTTGGTGGGAAAAGAAGGCGGGGCTAAAAATGCTCGTGAATAAATCATAAATGTTCGAAACTCTGACACCAACAATTCCAGCCAACCCAATATATTATATATATTCTATAAATTAAATGGTGTAAAATAAAGGGGAAGCCAAAAGTGTCTCTGGAATAAATGAAGGAACTTGGCAAATCTGTAAAAGGAAAGTTATGCATATAAAAAATTTCCTCGGAGATCTTTGGCAGCTGAAAATTAAAATTAGGTGGGATATGATATATCTGTCCGCTCATAAAAGCATTAATTAAAGCGTGAATCTATCTTAAGAAAAAATGACAAGAATTGACAACTATGTTTTACTTGCACATTCACATAGTTCACAGTTTTACTTTCTGAATAATGCTGAGGCTTGTATATATTTTACTCATGTATGCAAATAAGAAGATTTCAGAGAAAGCTTAATACAAATATTGAAGTTTAAAGCGGTCTTACACAGTTTAAAAGTGATTTAAGTAGAAATTTCTGTAATATTTATATTTTATTATTTTATAAAATTAATATCCAAAAATCAACATTCAGACATACCTTCCAACAATGTAATTAATATTCAGTAAAATTTTTAGACTCATCTTTTCTTTTCTTTTTTTTTTTTTTTTTATTAAATCTCAACTGTCTTTATTTTTTTTTTTTTTTAAGAGTATTTTTGTTCTTATCTTATCGCAATTACATTTGTGGAAAATTACTCAAACATGCTTGCTAACATACCAATTAATGTTTCGTAATATTGTTAGTCCCGCCTTCTTTTTCACACCAGCATTTTTTAGAGTATTTTTCTTCGTATTAAATCATACTTGCATTTGGAGAATATTACTCTAAAAATTTACTGGTGTGAAAAAAAGGGCGAGACTAACAACACTACGGCATATTATTTAGGATGTTGGCAAGTATGCTCTAACATTAAGGTGCGTGAAAAAAAATAAATAAATAAATAAATAGCGGTATTAATAATTTTACGGAATACTAATACTGTCGGTATGCATTCAGATTAATTTTGTTTTGAAAACAAAATGTAAAATAAAATCAAGAAAAATAAGTAAATTAAAAGAAAAGTAAAATAATGAATAAAAAATCAATCTTTAAAATTCATTATTTACACATTCTTTATTTAAAACACATTCTTCTTAATAAATTAAAAAACTGAAATGCGTATCATATAACCCTTTGAAGCACATTTCTCATCAAACATAATTTTTACACTTTTTTGATAATTTTAAGTTATTTTAGATCTAAATAAGTGGAAAATGTTTTATTTAAAATTTTAATTAATTTTGGTTCTAAAATATAGAGTGGAGCACAGGTGTCCCTTTTTTGCGTTAAAGGTAAATTCAGCATGGGACACGGGCGTCCCATGAATAAATATTTTTATAAATTGCACTTATTTACAATTACTTATAGGAGTAGCAATAATGCATTACTGATCTTTTTTAAATAATCAAATTTAATTAGAAATAAACTTTTCAAATTGGTTGATAACATTTTTTCAAACTACTTTTATTTAACATTTTTATTTTAGTAAAAAATTTACTCTCATAATCTAATAGATTTTTATACTAACTATTAGACTATCTTTTATAATAAAAAACTATCATATAATAATAATACTTGTAATAAAAGCGTCAAAAAATAAATAAGCAAAAGGGACACCGGTGTCCCATCTGCGTCAAAGAGTTAAAATATTAACCCTTTGCGGCGCAAGACAATTCGGATCATTTAAATTATACTGCCACCGGAATTCATAAACTAAATTAAACTAAAAGAAATTTTATATTTTAAGGTTAAAAATACCTACCTTTTCTGGCATGTTATAAACGTAAATTTTTGCTAAAAAATTTCCGGGATGAATTTTTGCAGCTGGATCTAAAATTTTGCGTCCCTGCAGCGAGGACGCCGCGCGTTAAGGGGTTAAAGACAAATTAAATCTCTGTAAAAATGAAATGGAAGTCGAAAAAGAAATACTTTGTGAATGTTATAATAATTATGTTTCTAAACTTTTAAAATATGAATTTTAAAAAGAAATGTATGTCATGCAAAAATTGAATTACTTAAATTTTACATTGCAAAAAAGATTTTATCTGCGTAAAAGTTCCCCTTCAGTCTTTTATATTAATTAGAAATTAATCCAAAAATCACTCTTAGATTTTTTTTTTCTTTGTTCTCTTTAAGAATTAGTGTTTTAAGCTGATGACATTTTCGTTGGAATAGTGACAATCGATTTTAATATTTTACATTTTCTTCTTTTTGACACGTAATTACAAATTAATTTCATATTCAAAAAATAAATTAAAGAATGTATTTTTTTTTTTATTATTATTATTGGTTTAAAATGATTTTATGTGTTACATAGTTAAAGAAATTTCCTTCTTAATTCAAATATATGAAAGATTTATTAATAATTTTTAAGTAATTATTTGATTGTTACTTACGTAACTGATTTTGAAATTTACATGATATCTTCAACTCGGATTTAAAAAGACTAACTACTAATTTTCTTTTAAAAAGTATTAATTATCCTTTGCACTGATTATTTGAAACCTCTATATATTAAAAAAGTTACTACCGCCAATGTACGTTTATTTGGTCAGCGATAGCATCTCCTCGCAAGCAAGCGTAGACATATCCCATTAATAAACAAAAGATTCTTAGTACTCTCTTCTGCTTTCACACCAGTTTTTTTTTTTTTTTTTTTTTTTTTTTTTTTGAGTAATTTTATACTTATTAAATTGTAACTGCATTTGGAAAAATTACTCTAAAAATAATTATAAGATAAAAAAAAATTTATAAACCATATTTTTTAATTTTTCTGTTGAATTATATAAACGCTACTAAAGGCAGCGTTGAAGGCAGCGCTACTGAAAGCTTGCTGGGGTTCCGGAAGGAACCCCAGCAATGGGATAAAAATATAAAAAGAATTTCTCGCTATCGTCTTTTGAGCTATTGTAAAAGTTTCAAAATGCTGTGTAAGAGTAGTATCTATATCTTTAAAAGTGATAAGACATATTACTTTGTTTTAAATTCTTTTTCCAAAATAAATGTTCATTTTACACCTTGATTAGAATTAATCGAAAATAAATAATATTGCGCTTTTGTTTCAATAATAAATTTTATAAGCTTAATAAATAAATAAATAATATAGAAACATTTATTTCTATATTAAAAAACATTTAATAAAAATTAAATATTTTATTACATGTAACATCATGCGATAAAATTTAAATAAGATAAAGCTTACAAACCGTAAAGTAAACAAATGCAAAAGTATGACAACAAGATTAAAACAGAAAATTCGAAGTAAAGAAAAAAAAATTATAAAAATTATTAAATATTAATAAAATATAACTGATTATCGAATGTATATTGCTATTTCAAACAGTAAGCTTAGCCTTACCACATTTTCTGAAACATCACTTTTAACTTCAGGTTTGCGAACCCTACTCAAATGCCAAATGACAAAAAATGTCAACAGAGTGAAAAGAAAAATTTAACGTCCAAATACATGAAAAAGTCCTTTAGTCATTTAGTATTTAAAAAGAAAGACTCAATGTATCAAGATCGGATATGTTCCTACATTGTAAAGTAAGCTACGCCTTTACACATTTTTCTAAAACTGTAGATTAAAAAAAAAATGATAATAAATAAATATTCGAGGTTAAATTATTTAAATTTTATCATAGCAATCGATGTAGTAAATTCCATTGACTTTCATTCATCACATATACAGTCAAATACTAATATGCAAAATAGCTTTATTTTAATACTGTTTCAGCAACACAGAACGCTGGGCTTGTTAGTGCTAGAGGCCTATTTCAGTCGGTACAGTTGTCGAATTTTTATAATACACTCTTAATAGTGCTAAGGGCATATTTCAGTCGGTTTATTGAATAGGGAGTTATTGAATGAAATCCCCCCAAGGCACAACTTTGACATGAGTCCCCCCCCAAGGTACCCCTATTTCAGTCGGTACAGCGTTGTCGAATTTTTATAATACACTCTTAATAGTGCTAAGGGCCTATTTCAGTCGGTTTATTGAATGGGGATTTATTGAATGAAGTCCCCCCAAGGCACAACTTTGACATGAGTCCTCCCCCAGGCCCAACTTTGACATGAGTCCCCCCCAAGGTACCCCTGTTTCAGTCGGTACAGCGTTGTCGAATTTTTATAATACACTCTTAATAGTGCAAAGGGCCTATTTCAGTCGGTTTATTGAATGGGGATTTATTGAATGAAGTCCCCCCAAGGCACAACTTTGACATGAGTCCCCCCCCAGGCCCAACTTTGACATGAGTCCCCCTCAAGGTACAACTTTGACATGAGTCCCCCCCAGGCACAACTTTGACATGAGTCCCCCCAAGGCCCAACTTTGACATGAGTCCCCCCCAAGGTACAAATTTGACATGAGTCCCCCCCCAAGGCACACCTTTGATATGAGTCCCCACAAAGGCACACCTCCCCCTCATTGTGAAAAAGAGAAAAAACGTTGTTTTGCGGCTATAAGACAGTTTGGACTTCCAACGTTATTTGTTACAATATCTGCAGCTGAAACACATTGGTTTGATTTAATGAAAACTTTATCATGGAATTTAGATCGTCACGAATTAACTAAAGAAGAATTTGTCGATATTAACAAGTTTATCAGTAGGCCTCTGGCGCTAAATTAAAATCTGTCAATGTCAGATTTTCATGTTTTAAATAATGAAATAATGTCGTGTCTGTATATATATTTTTTTTCATTGTATAAAAATAAAAATAATAAATCATTTATTTTCTTTTGTATTTCTTTTGCAGTTTCTCGGCTGCATTGCGGTAGTTTTACGAAAGTAAGTCAATTTGTATAATAAATATCGAAATGCTGTTTAGAAAACATTAAGAATAACATGAAAGTAAATTAAAATAGTTTTTCGTCAGATTATATATAGATATTTATTTACAGACTTTACAAATGGTAACATGTGATGCCCTTTAACAGCAATAAAAAATGATATATCACTGTAACTAGAAATATAATGCTAGGAACGAGCTGTAATTTTGGAAACCCATGTTTTTGATGATGCCTATTCTACTCGTCCAAAAATTAATATAGGTCATATTTCATAATTTTTTCGAATATACGTTTATTAATAATTTTCATAATTAAAAACATATATATATTTATATGCATGGAATATGCTTGGGTTACTTCCTTCTAACGTACATTTAAAAATAAATAAATAAATAAAATTTGAATTTAATAAATTTACGTTAAGATATGAATTTATGTTTGTCATATTCAACTAACATTAGTATCCCATATTTTGGCAGCTTCTAAGCCTATGGAAAATTGAGTGAAATATAAGAACTGTACCATTTTTTTTGCGACGATTTGACACAAATAATTAATATATATAACGGGGTTGCTTCTGAAAAAAAATGAAGTTTAGGGTAGTTTTAATATGTAGACTACCCCCTAAGCAAAATCTAACTATACGTTATAAACTGGACGTTATTACAAATCCATTGGTACCAGTCGTATGTTTCTACGATAATTTAAGACGAAATTAGTCGGGGGGGGGGGGGGGGAGGGGGCGTTTTTTTTTCTTTCTTTGCTGACTTTACATATATATGTTTAAATCTCCTCGATGATGAGAAAAATTATAGTCTTCTGTCCCTCCTAGTGGGACAGATAAGGAGAAAAACGAAACTTTTAAATCGGAACCCTTATTTTTTAATGGAGATTTGAATTTCACATGAAAAATTGTAAGCTATAATCTAAAAAACGAAAGAGGATAATCAACGTTTCAAAATACAATTACAGGGTGGGCATAAAATAACGTGGGAAGTTCATAATAGATCTTTAGTGAAATGGAACAAATATAATAAAAATTTGTGTTCATGCTCTGCAGAGTATGCGGTTTCGATTAAAGAAAAAAAATGTTTCGAAAGCCGCCATTAGAGGAATATTTGATTCTATGAGCAAGAAATACATGAGAAGTTTAAACATAACCGTGTTTCGTGTAGATCGGCCATAAAGATACAAGGAATGTTTGTAGGATTATCCTCATTCATATATGAATGAGGATAATCCTCATCTATAGATGACATGTATTTCGATGGCATGCTGTATCAGTTAAGCCATTTATTTTATCAAGATAGCAAAAATATCAAAAATGTGGAAATGCTTGAAAACTTTGTAATACCATAATTGTAGCAATCTTGTGACTTTTAGTTGTGGAGATATATGTCTATTATGGACATTTTTCTGACATTATTACATTAACCCCTTAACGCGTGCTGTCCTCGCTGCGAGGACGCAAAATTTATGATCCAGCTGTAAAAATTCATCCCGGAAATTTTTTAGCAAAAATTTACGTTTATAACATAGCCGAAAAGGCCCGTTTTTTAACATTAAAATTTAAAATTTTGTTTTAGTTTAATTTAGTACATGAATTCCGGTGGCAGTATAATTTAAATGATACGAATTGTTCTGCGCCGTAAAGGGATAACTTATTGGATAATTTCAAAAGTAATCCGAATGAAAATTCACCGTATTGTCAAGCGTATATCGCGTATGTCACATAAATGAGTTATACACCAGAAAAGTTAATTCGCAAATTAAGTTATATTTGTAAGAAACAAAAATTTGTTTAAAAACAGCTTTTTCTGTAAAATTAAACTTCTGGTGTATAACTGATTTAAGAAACCTGCGCGTTATACGCCGAAAATACGGTATATGTACTAAGTTTCATTTGGAAACGTCGTATATCGTATGCAGTTGCTTAAAATCAGAAAGATTGTCGTATTGAGCCAAAATTCTAAGCAAAAATGAACGTTTTTTTTTTTTTTTTTTTTTTTTTTTTTTAATAGACAAACAGTTAATTATTGTTTTAATTGACTATTACATATTCATTTACCTCACACATTGCGCTTGCACCGACAAAGTCATCTGTTATAAAATAATAATACATAAAAGTCAAATTAGACTGATATTTCGCAAAAAAATTCAAACCTTAAAAAAAAAAAAAAAGAAAAGAAAAGAAAAGAAGAAGAAGAAGAAGAAGTGTTCATGAATAAAAGAAAAAAAAAATCAATGTAAATTCAATTTAAATGTTCTTTAAGAAGTCCCTTGCTTGTTAATTCAGCATCATCGGTTTTAGTTTTGAAAACTATTGAATACATACTTTTTTATTTTTTGATTCGAGATAAATTTTGAATTATTTAGCCGGTCTTATCTTTCTTTATTGTGTCTGGCAAAAATCCCTAGAGCAGACAATTACCCTTAACCCCTGTAGCAATATCAGCTCACCTTTGTGTAAAACTTATTTACAAATTTCGTTATAATATGAAAAAGCGAAAATAAAAATAAATTAACAACTATCTTCTATGTAATATATATATATATACATATATATATATATTTTTTTTCAATAAAACTAATGCATAATTCAATTTAAAGTAATTATTTTATATTCCGAAATGAAATGTAAACTGAGAAATAAATACCAAAATTTTCACAATGCAGTTTATCATAAGTGTATTCATATACAAACATTACATACATTAACATATATATTTTGAGATAATAGGTCATAGGTGTGTTCATTAACCTCTTACCATCCTACGAGATTTGCTTCAACGTGTCACTGTTCTCTTTCGGCTCTGAAATGATGAGTAAATCTTTCAAAAATACAGTCAGGATAACTTTCAAGGTTATTTTGCTGCAATGTCAAACCGTGTCAGCAGTTTCACTGGTTGCAGTAGGATCCAAAGGAACGAAATTCAATAAAACGTATATGTACGCCCGGGACAGTTAAGGGGTCAATACACATTTACATTTAATAACAATGAATCCTTCATTTTTTTTAATTACATGACTTTAATCATGAAATATTGTTACTGAAAAGATATGAATGCTTCATTGTGCCCATCGAAAATTGCTTTATCTAGTTTAAGTTCAAAAACATACATATATTCACAAATTTATTTTTTGTTGTTTGACTGATTATACAGTATTTATAATATTAAACTTTTACAAATGTAGTGCCTTATTACGTTTAGTTTGAAGGATTTCTTTCTTTCATAGTTATACCTTTCGTCATCTTAATTTTCCACGTATTTGTTTATAATCCGTATTATATCTAATTTATTTTACTTCAATCAGTCAGCTAGTGTTAGCTTTTTCTTCCTATTATTCTTGAATAATCCACCAGGACATACATTCAGTGTTGACAGACTTTACGAGTTCTTCATTCAATAGTCACCAATAATTTTAAACAGTGATATTCGATATACATGAAATACGAATTGAATCGAAAACTCGTAGATCATGTATATCAAATATCAGTGCTCAATATTATTGGTGAAAATTGAATAAAAAAATCGAGAAATCTGGCAACACCTGCATGCATTTTACTTCGCTCAGATATGAAATATTCTCCAATGAACTAGTTTTCACAGAATGAACTGGGCACTCGAAAAAAAAAATGCACTTTAAAACTTTTTTTTTTTTTTTTTTTTTTTTTTTTTTTCATTTAGATTGACATCTGATGATATATTACATCCTGTTTCTTCTTTATAAAACAGATAATCATTATTTATTTATCTCGAATGGACGTTCACGAAGTTGAGGAAATATGCACTACAATTTCTTACACAAACTTTTCCACTTCAAGAGTTTTCATCTGTGTATAAATCTGAAATAAGTGTTTATTAAATTGTTCTTATTTTAAGAACATACATTTTGAATGTATGCACGTGATTTGCAATTACGGTTTCTGAAAAATAAAACAGGAACTTTGTTATATATTGAGCTATTTGTGCATATTTTCCTGCTATTTTTCAGCCATTAAAACGTATAGATATCTATGTTTCTCAAACTTAAGCGCATTGAAGAATATATATATATATATATTTTTTTTTTTTCGGATATGCTTTAAAACACATATTGAACTTTACAATGAACAACATTTGGAACCTTTCATAATCCTCATAGCATTTCTTACATATTTTACATGCATTTTATATTGCTTTGTTTAACACATCCATAAAAATATACGCGTAAATAAAAATTACACTTTAGTTCTTTTAATTTTATGCATGTGCATTTGTGTAAATACTGTAAAGCTGACGAATTGTGGCTTGACAAAGGTGACATACACTTTACAATTAGTGGTGTTATAATATTTAGTATATTAAAACAGAGAGTATTTTAAAACAGTATGGAATTCATCAAATAGCCATTTTTCAAACTGCATCATCCCCCACTGCCGTCGTAACTGTCGTGTACCGTGTCGGTAAATTCGGCCGAGATTTCTTCCCTGAAAGAAAGAAAAATACAACCTTTAAGAAGTAAAGTACATATTTGATTTTAAACTTACTTCTAATATACACAAATATAATAAATATATGTTTGATCGCTATCGATAGTCATTAATTTCTATTTGCCAATCAGTCAAGAAGTTTTGTCTTAACACTTTCGCGACCGCTGATGTAGACTCACGCCATTTCAAAATCTGTATCCCCGCCAGTGGGCGTTTCTTTCGCAATTTGCGTGTTATTTATTTCTTAAGACTATACCCTATATGCATATTTGCACAATCAAATATACTATGGATAATAATACTTTGATTAGAAAGAATATAATTATAAAGTTTATTGTAATATACATGTGGATACAGAAAATGTTGTTTTGAAATACTGTAACTTGGCAAAATGACGCCCACAAGTGGACCTTACCGTCAAAAATACAAAACCATGAGGTCGTGAAAAGGGTTAATATCTTTCAAATAGTGTATACAATATGCTGAAATAATGTTTTGTATAATGGGCATAGTTCGTATGGCCACGACATTTTTCAAAGACTCTCCCATTAACACTTTTGTGACCGCATGTTTTTGTCTTTTTCGCAGTAAGGTCCGCCTGTGGGCGTTATTCTCCCCAGTTACAATATTTCAGAACAAATTTTCTATATTCACATTTATATTACAAATGGATATGTTTTATAGTTATACTCTTTCTAATCACAGCATTTATATCCATAGTATATTGATAGTGCAAATATGAATATTGGGTATATTTTTAAGAAATAAATAACATACAAATTGCAAAAGAAACGCCCAGTGGTGGAGTTAGAAATCTTCAAATGACGTGATTCTACTTCAGCAGTCGCGAAAGTGTTGATATTTTTACACTACATATATCTTCCTTTTAAGTTTTAAGGATTTTTTAATATGAAAATTTGCTAAATAATAATACTGGTGTAGAAAATTATGAAAACTCAAGAACTGTACGAACTATGATGACAAATTACTATCGGCAATAAAAAAAAGGAGGACCCGTGCTTAGTGTATTCATGGGTAATATTTCCACCTTTCTTTACTAGTACTATTATTTCCATACAGATAACTTTATCTTATTTTCAGACTACTTTTTTTGCGATTAAGAAGGGTAATAATTATTGTTAGACAACACTGGTAGAAAAAGAAGCAATATTAGTCCTGTATATACTGAGCACAGGAATGGCATTTCGGTTGTCGACTGTAATTAGTCATTATACAAAACAATATTCCAATGTACTTTATTCTAGAGTCAATTGAAATTAAACCTAACATGAACACACTAAGCTGCAATAATAAGAAAGTATTACAGAACTGGTGTTTTAAAGTAATAATTACAAAACTTTGATTAAACACCGTAATATATTCACAACAATTATTCAGGTCGAAAGAACACACGACCCTTCGTCAGGCGAACAAAATATGCACGAGTACTGCAGTCAGTGCGTTGTCACTTTGACTGAAGCACTCGTGCCTACTTTGTTCGCCTGACGAAGGGTCGTGGGCTTTTTCGACCTGAAATAATTGTTGCGAGTATATTGCATTTTATGGTGTCTTTTCAAGTTTTGTAATTAGTGTATTAAGCTGCATATTTGTTGTAAATGAAATTTTAGATTTTGTGGCAAATACGGGAAAAATAATATTTTTTACCAATAAATGAAATTAGTATATTAATTTTATGAAGGAAAAGATTAAAATATTTCTAATAAATAGCGGCTATTTATTTCAATATCTAAAGTTATAAAAAATTCAAACAAACATTTTCCGTTATGCAGTAATTATGTATGTAAACGTAATTTGTTAAACGTGCATTTTAATACTTTATCATGGTAGTCCTAGAAAAATATAACCGAAAAGAAGTTACATTAACAAATTTGTGACAGGTTTTATGTTTTTCTTATTTTTGTTTTGGGGTTGCTGACAAGAATATATGAAGTTTGTAATCTTGAAATGCGTCAGTTTATTATTATTATTATTATTACAGTAATAAAAAAAATCACCTAAAATGTATAAATTTTAATTACTTTCTAAATCATCGGTGTTCAGTCTTTTCTCTTAACCAGCTAAATATTCAAAGTAAAATGTTTTGCCGGGCTCCATATACGTACGTGTATATAAAAATGCGGCCCAGCAAACCCTTTTGCTATTAATATATACATATATATTAGAAATATATATATATATATATATACATATATATTACACTATAGGTGAATATTTCTCTATAGATGATAATGAATATTCGATATATTGTTCTCATCCTTGTAACTGCTAAGCAGTGTCTTATTAAGAATAGTGGCACAGTACTAAGTATACAGTACAATGGCACTGAGCAACAAGCAGATTGTACTGTTTTGCTTAATTATTAATATCAATGCATCCATGATCGAGGAAAAAAAATAGTTTTTGTATCCAAATACCTTTTTTCTGACTAATATATTTGTTTATCAGTTTGTTTCGGTATTTTTTTATTTATTTCATATTTTAACAATAAATGCACTTTTCCAGTGTTGAAATATGGACCAGAACTGTACGTTAAATACTGACGGGACACATGAGGCCCTTAAGCAGAAGTTTGGACATCAATGTTTTAAATTATAACTATCTTTTGAACCTGCAATGAAAAAAAAAATGTCTACACAATGAGAATTTTGACTCTGTGCTTTCCTCTATTATGTCCTAGTTATCCTTTATTTTGAACAAGTGTTTTCTTCTTTCATTGTTTTTAAACTCTTAAACATTGTAAAAGAGATGCCATAGTAAACTGGGGAGTCTGTCCATAACGTATCGATCACCACCAATACGTAGACCTCTGGCCCCGTATTGTAAATTTCGAAGCAATCGGAAGGTAACATTACGAGATAGCATGGCCGACCTATAGGTCAAACCTTCACGTATATGCTTCACCAATACACAGCCATACAATCGCAAATTCGCAAATTCCAAAAAGATCAGAATGTTAATTTACGAGATAGCATGGTCGATCTGGGGATAAATGCACAAGCATGCGATCCTGAATTCCAAATTTTGGAACTATTACAAAGTAAGTTTACGAGACACCCTAGTAGACCCGAGTGCCGAACATTCACACATCGGCCATCACAAAAACACATTCATCCGATTCCGAATTTCAAATTTTGAAATGATAGGACAGCAGCTTTAGGAAATGGAATGTTAGAACTGAAAGGGCGGATCTTCACGAATTGGCAGTCTTAACTAAAAAGACATCTTATCCTGAATTTCACATTTCAGAGCGATCGGATCGTAACTTTACGAGATGGAAATATGTACTAGATAGCAAGGTGGTCAATAGCAAATAGTAACAGCAATTTTTTCTTTATTGAAATAAATTGGACTCTAGCTTTTAAAGGCGAGAACTCCAATATTCTTCTACCAGAGAGTGATTTTTCTATGTCTCTTCCTGTTTTTTTTTTTTTTTTTTTTTTGTTTTTTTTTTTGTTTTTTTTTCCCAATGAAATGGTCGCACGCGAATGGTGTAGAAAAGGATACATATCAATTTCTTCACTCTTTATAAAAACATTAGTATTACTAAAGAATGCGATGAAGGCCACGAAGAATTTCTTTCTTATGAATCTTGCCTTTACATACATTTTATCTTTTATATAAGGGAAGTCCGAAAAGGTATGAAATCTGTTTTTTATAGCATAGTTAAAACCTGGTCACTAAACATTGATATTAACAATGCCTGTATTTGTGGCTAATGGGCTTTTTGCTGATTCATACAGTAGTTTGACAAAAATGGAGTTCCTTTTCAGCCATTGTTAATCATTTGTTATTCACATACTGCCAAAATATAGATTTAAAAATTCTATTTCGGTGTTTGATAGGTACCCTGATGATATTTCACATTTCGTTACAAAATGGCTAAGTGACTCAGAAGGCAAACCAAAACGACTAAAATAGATACAGAGTTTTGTAGACTGAGAGTTAATGTAGCCCAAGGAAAGTTTTAGGGCAACCCGAAAAACAAAAATCGTCTTACAGGGATGGAACACGGGCGCAGAATTCATACCACTATCAATGTAAGAAAATTTTCTACTTCTTAAATCAACGATATTATAGGTAGAGAAATTTCTTCAACAGATTCCGGTATGAATCCTGCGCCCGTGTTCCATCCCTGGTCTTATTCAAATGATTATGACGATGCTGATAGCAGCTAATCTGGAAGGCGAACAGGCAAATGAAGATGCAGTCACACTTATTACAACTACAACTTATAATGATGTCCCAAACTAGTGAACGTTATGTTGGTAGGGGAGAATGCTGAGTCCGTGTCTATTCTGATTGGCCTTTCAAACACACTCAACGTCTGTCTCTTGAAACAAGGAAAATGTAACCGGAGTAACTAAGCACCCCTTGCGAAGGCAAAGTTTTAAGATTGCGAATTTGGAAAATGATGCTATTTCTGAAGATAGCCCACATTTCCATGAAGTGTTGTATACTAAGGTTGGTGAAAAGGGTACTTCAATGAATAACTTGAGATATCAGAAGTACATAAAATCTGCTTTTAAGGCGATTTTTAACCTACCATTATTCTACCTTTTGAAGCTGTATTAATATAGAAATTATTCTTTTGCTTTGAAAGTGGATCGAGCACTCCAAAAGATTCCATAAAGCTGGGGAGAAAGATTTTATCAGACTTCAATTACGACTAATTTACCACTTGCACCCAAAATTATTCTCAGGTACATTTGTACATGCAAACGATGTTTCTAACAAGCTTGCGTTGTCGAAAATTCGGTCACAATTACATCATCTTCTGTATAAATTTAATCTCCAAAAATAAATTTATTTAAAGATTTTATAAAAAATTCGAAACTTTTTGAATAAATTATTTATAATTGCTTTAAATTAATTTCTTAAAATGTTATAAGAAATAATCGTACATGATAAACTATTATTATTGTTATTATTATTTTGTGAAAGCAAAATAATAAAATTTAATCTCAAAATATTACTTTTTTCCGCATTTAATTATCTCTCATATTATTACTGCATTTTAATAAGTAAAAGCACCAAAAAGTTACATTGAAATTTTCGTTTAGAACATTTTAATTGCATGTCATTAATTACTGCAATAAAAAAATATTTTGTTATCAGTAGTAAAGTATATTTATAAGTATTTTAATTTTCATAATCAACTTAATTGTGTTGTTTGTTACAAATAAAAAATTAAAAAGTTAGATTGCGAATTAAGTTAATTTTAGCTATTGTTAATTATTTTCTTATCTACATTCTTTTTTATGTTATATGCAAATCATCATAATACGTAAAAGGAAAAGAAAAGCCTTTTAAAAAAGCTTTTCATTTGGAATGTTCGTAACGTGATTATAAAGAATACTTTTATTATTTAAATATATATATATATATATATTTATTTATTTATAGATAGATAGATAGGTAGATAGATTGGTTGATTGATAGATAGATATAGATATATTTCTGAGAAAGTTTATTTTTAATACTATTTATTACATCGGCGATTATGCATAATAATTTTAAATACAATTTGTTTTTGTCTAATTTTTCATTTATGTTATTATTTCGTACATATAAACAAATTAGTTCCGCTGGTTTTATTTATTTATTTATTTTTATTTATTTTTTCAAGCATTGTTTCTGAACAATAATCTGTATCACATTTAATTTCATAAAATTCACTGAAAAAATAAAATAAATGTTTGTATATGTAAATGTGGTACCCTGACGTTATATATTATGAGAATATTTTTTTTTCCTTAACAATGTTTATAGATAGTTTTATTATGTTAATTTTCTTAATTGTGTTCTTTGTCATACACACATACACAGTAAAAGACATTAAGTTATAATTAGTTTATAATTAGTTTTTTTTTTTTTTTTTTAGATACTATTCTTTCTGTACAAAATGTATACAAATCATTCATTACGATAACTTAAGTGAAATGAGAGGTTTAAAATATATATATATATTATTATTATTGAATAAAAAACTTTCTTTGTAATCATAAAAGTGCTTTTGAAGGTTACATTTTCTTTCATTTTGTTGTGCATGCATTTATAACTAACCAATTTTACCAATGTAGTTTTGTATTATCATTAACACTATCAGAGGTCGTACTGCCTGCCCTTTTTTCAGGACACTTGCATGAATGAGAAATTTCTGCCATTATTACTACCAGTATTTTTATAAAATAATCTCTATCCTATTTAATCAGGACACATTACCATAAAAATACCGTATATATTTCTGTATAAATGTAGTGGCAGAGTTCCCAACTTTTATAATTTATTCACGAGCATTTTTAGCCCCGTCTATTTTTCATACCGGAAATTTTGAAAAATGATTTTCTTCTTATTTAATCGTTGTCACATATTAAAGAGAAATAATTGGCAAAATTTCTGGTGCGAAAAGAAGGCGGGGCTAAAATGCTCGTGAATAAATTATAAAATTTGGGAAGTCTGCGTAGTGGTGAAAAGAAAGTTGAAAATTTCTCATCTATAAAAGTGTCCTGAAAAAAGCACGGGGAGTACGACCCCTGACACTATAAACCATAGCTGCCAATATTTTTATTTATTCCGTAGTACTTTTAGCCCCGCGTTTATTTCGCACCACTTTATAGAAAAATTTTCTTCAGTACATAACTTTGATAAAATAAGAAAAAAATACTTTTAAAAATTAAGTGGTACGTTATAGAGGCGGAGTTAAAATTACTCCGGAATAAATTAAAATATTGGCAGCTATGTATAAACTTGTCTTTTGACTATTATACTAGAACAGTAATACCACATTCTGGAACTCTTCTATTCAACTGCCACCAATAATTTAAGAAGAGTGATATTTTATATATAAAATCAACGAATAACTTTGAAATGATTACACAACCGTTACAGGTAATATTTTGTGGTGGAAATTGAATAAATAAAGCCTTAAATGTAACACAGGTTAGAGTTTACTGTAAATTAGAGGCAGCCTTTTGAAAAAGAAATTATCTCACATTTTTTTAATTTTTGATAACTTTCCGATTTCTGCAAGGAATTACTTAAACTTCATTATAAATGGGGCCAAATGACTAAAAAAAATTTTTAAAATTGTTTTCTTTAAGGACTTAAATTTTTTAGTATGGAGGTACACATAGAAACTGACAAACGAAAAATTAAAAGTTATCATTAGATTTTTTTTTTCTTTTTTAATTTAATAGTTTCATCAATAATAAATGCATAACATATGAGAATAACTTCTTTTCTTTTATTGTTAGTTTAAATATGCAATTATTTGACAAATTGCCTACAACAGTTTTGAAAAAGGAGACTTCTTTTGTGCAATATACTTACGAATAGAAAATAATAATAAATCTAATTTGCGATAGAAAACAGCATCTTAATTCATGTATGAAAAATGTTTTTTAATATCTGAATTTAATTACTTATATATCTCTTCCTAATATTCTTATTTTTATTTTACATTACGACGTTTTCGTTTCTAAAATAAATTGTTAAAAATCTGACAGCTGGTAATAAACTATCTGGTTCAAAATATAATGCAATGTAGAATTCTCAACATCCTAATTTATTCTAGAGCATTTTCAGCTCCGTGATACAACTTTTAATTTAAGAGGTTTTTTTTTTTTTTTTTTTTTTTTTTCTTTCTTTCTGATTTTATCTTAGTTATATATTGCAGAAAATTATTTTATAAATTAAGTGGTGCGGAAAAATGCTTCTGAATAAATAAAAATGTTACCAACTATGGCAGCGTAGCGTATTCTATATTTTGCAGGTCAGATAAATCAGTTTTGGATCAGAAACTGTAATTGACAAATAAAGTTATGTTCGTACGAGCTCTATCAGCAAACAAATATATATTTTTCTCTTAAATAAAATTTCTGGTGTAATAACTGACATATTTTTTCTGCGGATTATTCATCTAAAATTACGGTAATGTTTCATGTGAAAGATATCAATTTTTATTTACTTAATTATTTTTATTATATTTTAACCAATTAAACAATAACACTACTTCATTTTAGTAAATCGAACAAGTTTCATTTACTAAAACTTGTTATTATTATGTATTGTAATTTTATTTGAAAGCATCGTAGTGTTATATAATATTTAACTACAGATAAAAAAAATTGAGGCTTTATACGTATTGTACCGTAGATGTCCAAGCTATTTTTTATACCCCATGTTGTTTA
This sequence comes from Salticus scenicus, assembly GCA_963930645.1. Taxonomy (NCBI): domain Eukaryota; kingdom Metazoa; phylum Arthropoda; class Arachnida; order Araneae; family Salticidae; genus Salticus; species Salticus scenicus. The sequence continues at coordinate 152,875,367 of OZ005662.1, forward strand.
AAATAGAAATGAGCCAAATTATATGCATTTACAATTTGCTAATTTGTTTTAAGTATTTTGTATTTTCTTAAAGATTACATGTTAAAACTTTTTATAAAGTTCCAAATTTGAAGTTTTTTTTTTTTTTTTTTTTTTTTAATAATTCATTTTGTTTTAACCTTTAACGTTCCAGAATTAATTGTTCAGATGTCCAGTTATTGCGTTTCAAATGTTAACTTTATGAAATGCAAATATTAAAAAAATAAAGCTAATTCAACAGTCACAATTGTTAACGATGTAATATACATTATAATAACGGAAGGTTTTGTTATAAAAAATCATATTTGAATTTAAAAATATTCATTTTATTAAAGAATAAGCAGTGTTGCCAGCTTTTATAACTTATTCCAGAGCACTGCCTTCTTTTCATACAACAGTGTATCAAGTGTAATTTATTTCTTATTTAACCCTTTGGCAACCATATTAGTTCCACTCCTCTGGTCAGTTTTGCTGAATTTAGGGACTTTTTTATTCAATTATAACACTAAATTTTAATTGTAACGGTTGCCTATTTACTTCGAAGGTTATTTGTCCATTATGTGTGTCGAATATTACTACTCAAAATTATTGGTGGTATTTGAATAAAAGAGTCCCTAAATTTTGCAACACTGTTTAGAGAATTAGGGCCGGCAAAGGGTTAATCACAGTATAGAAGAATATTATTCTACAAAGTAGGTGGTGTGAAATAAAGGCGTGGCTCACAATGCTCCGGGAAAAATTATAAATGTCGCCAACTCTGTCATAAGTTACATTACACTGCGCTTCAAAAAAAAAAAAAAAAAAGGAATCGAGCCCTGATACCATTTTTGCTGATTTTTATATAAAATGACTCCTGAATCCGAATATGGCTTCCATTTTATCTAATCACCCGCCGTTTTTGCGGGACGCCACAAATTTTATTTAAAGGGAAGAAAAGGATTATGTTAACTGTTAAAAACCAAAAAATATAAGATATAATAAATAATAATAATAATATATTAATATAAATATTACAAATGTAATTTCTAATTTTAGTGGCAAATTCCCTCTTAAATTTCTCCCTTCCTACAAACTTTCATGTTTCAGAATTTTCACCTCTGTAGACCCTCAGAAGATATTTAACAGTTAAAATAATCCTTTACCCCCCTCCAAATAAAATTTATAGCCATAAAATTACCGAACAGTGATAAAAATAGGGCGGCGTCCCACAAAACAGTGGGTAATGGGATAAAATGGGCGTCATATTCGGCTTCAAGAATTTATTTTACATAACATAACAATTTGCATGAATGGTACTGAGGCCAATTTTCGTGCAGAGCAGTGTTATTTCACAGTATAAAATATGAAAAAAAAATTGCTTAAAAAAACAATAAAATAAATATTCAGTCTAACCACACGACAGCATCCTTTTGAAAGCCCGCCGGAACTTCACAGACATGGCGTTATACAGAATAGGATTAATGGCGCTGTTGATGAAGATCATCGTCTTGCAGAACATGAGAAACCACAGCTCCATATACCGGTTGCTAGCAAAAGAGTTGTACACAACAAGAACACGATAGGGGAGCCACAGAGTAGCAAAGAGAGCAACTACTACCACTAACATCTTTACAACCTAGAAAGAGATTTTATTTGAAATTAAAGAAAAATAATTACTATATTTCACACGAATTAAGAAAAAAAAATGTTTTAAACATCATATGTATTATTTATTTTTATACTAAGAATAATATATTTATCAGGTTTCCCACGGCCCGATTTTTTTCAAGGACTTTTACACCAGTATTATCAAAAAATAAATTTCTTCTTAAGTGTACACTGCATATTTAAGAATAAATTTATTTAAACTTATTCTGGTGCAAGAATTCTTGTAAAAAGCCGTGGACGTGGGAACCCTGTTAATTAAATTTTTACCGATAATATACATTGTCGCTGAAACTTACGCTTTTTTAATATTATTATTTTTAGCTCTTTATGGATTATTGCAGAATTTTTTAACAAAGTAATTTTCCTCCTTCTAAAAATGCAGTGTTAAAAGAGCAAAAGTGTGTAATTATGCATGTATAAATCACATTAATTTCAATAAATACTTTTTATTTTGTACTGGTACCATTAATAGATTAAACAAAGTAAACTTATTTTTACTGACAAGGAAAGTATGAATCCGTAAAATTCATATTGAAACCAAACAAAGCTTAAATTAAAGAGCGTGATCGAAAATATAGGGCACAGTGCATATTTTGGGCAACAGCCCCCCCCCCCCCCTTCCATTAGGCAAGATAAGACTCTAGATGTTTTAGTTTCTTCTATCAAAACCAATGAAACAGACTTAGCTAGCAAGAAAAATTGGCTCAATGCTAGGCAGTTTGGCTTGCGTAAAGGTCTTCAGTTCGATTCCCGTCTCAATAAAATTTAGATTTATTATTATTATTATTATTAAAAATGAAAATATATATATATATTTATTAATGAAAATAAATGACTAATTTGAGGGGAAATAATTTTAAATTACATATAGATAAAATCGCGTTAATAATTTGCGCTGGTTTTACGTAAAATTTTAATTAGTAATATTTATCAATGTCACTAATAGAAAATGTTAATAATCTGCTCTGAATTGTTTTATTTATTATTCATGGAATTTTTTTGCACGAGAATACCTGAATGGACAACAGCTAATGATAAACTCCTCTACTTCGCATTTAACTTTTATTTCAAATATTTTGTTGAACAATTGTCAAATTTCATGTTCTTGGAGGAACTGATAAAGATTGAGTACAAGGACAAATTTTCTCAAAATGATTTTTCTAATATATAATCAGTTTGCATATCAAAAATTTCAAAATATGGGCAAATATGAATTTTACAAAACCAGTTATCTCGACGAAATGTCAATCATTTTCCAAAAGGTTTGTAATAAAAATATTTGACTATGAAGAAAACTGTAATGGGATTAATTGTGATAAATTTTGTTTTATATCTTGTGCACTTTAAGAAAAATGCTTGTACCTTTATTAATTTTCTACTTCTAATCATAGTCACTGTAAAATACAAACTAAATTTGTAGGTTTAAACATGATTTTATTCTTTTTAATTAAATAAACATATATTTTTTAAACTCCTGGTTTTTATAGAAACAGCTAAAATTTCTAGAGTCATATCTTGTTCCATGGGGGAGGGGGGAGGGTTTCTTGCACAAAATTAGCACTCTATCCTATGTTTTCGATCATACTCTTTAATTTAAGCTTGGTTTGGTTTCAGTAGGAATTTTACTGAATCGTCCTCCCCTTGTGAAATCAGCACTTTTCAAAATAGTATATCTGACGGTTTATTTCCATTTTTATTGTTATAAAATCTCCGCAGAATTTACTTATCCGTAATAGCGATCTCAGTGATCACAGTAAATCTATATAATCATAAATAATGAATCATAATAAATAATCAAAATAAATAATCGTAATAAACCTCGAATCATAATAATAATAAATAAATATTCTCTAATCATAATAAACCCTAATCCAAAAACAAACAGTATGTTCAGTGTTGTGAAACAAACGGCATGTTAGGTTAAAATTAAACGACCAAATATTTTTATACTTCTTCCGTCATTTTAATTTAATCCGTAATTTTAATTTTCTTCTTTTTAATGCATTTATTTACAACAATTCAATATTCAATATTTTAGTATATACAAAACAAATAGTCATATGTAATCATGAATGTCAATATGTAGACTAATTCATACTATTTCCATTAAAAAAAAACACTGAGTCATATTTAATACAAACTCAAGTTCAAACATTTGTATAAATTGGAATATTTATTTTACCTGTGTTCAAAGATTTTTTAAACATGCGATTGTTTCAAATAAATAAATTAATTTTAAAATATTTAAAAATCATTACGTCTCGTAGTTAAATTAAATTTTAATCACATTAAAAACTGAGGCAGATAATATATATTTAAAATATACATTTTAAAATATTAAAAACATAAATTGAAACGTTTCGAGCCTTTTACAGGCTCCTCATCAGTAAAAAACATCAAGTGTAAATGATGAGATGAACAACAGACTTTCATTAAAGACTTTCATTAAGAACCGTGATATACGTTCAAAAATAGTACAGCATGCCATAGAAAGTGACCATTTACCTGATTTTAACAGTACTAAAATAATCGTATCTAATTGTTTAAATTATCACTCAAGAATTTTCCTGGAGGGCTGGTACACAAATCAACATTTTTCGCCACTTAATGAGGCATGCGCAGTTCCTGATGAATACGTTGTACTCACATAATGAAAGTCTGTTGTTCATCTCATCAATTACACTTGATGTTTTTTACTGATGAGGAGCCTGTAAAAGGCTCGAAAAGTTTAAATTTATGTTTTTAATATTTTAAAATGTATGTTTTTAATGTATATTATCTGTCTCAGTTTTTAATGTGATTAAAATTTAAATAAATTAATGTTATCTATTTTGTTTACTTGCATTTATTATTTAGAATTTAATGTCATTATTAATGGTTTTTGATCTTGATAATTTTATTATAACATAATAAAAAACATAATTTTTCAAATAGGGTGCGCTAAGTAAAATTCTGCAAACGTTGTCTTTTTAGGTGACGCATATTTTACTACAAATTTCACCAATAAATTCATCTTTGAATATTTTTATTTCATTATGAATAATGCATTAATAAATTTATGATTCATGAAAACATTTTTAGTGCCACAGTAATAAATGCAGAAACTTTCTTCAAACAAATTTATTATAAAGTTCTGAAAAAGCACTCGATAAAAAAAAAAAAAAAAAAAAAGAGTAAAGGATTCTTTTCTGCTAAAAGTACAGAATCTTGATTAGTTGAGAGAATTCATCCCTTGATAGAAAAAATAAAGGAGCAGCAATTTATATCCTTATGTATGCATATTATGAATATCATTTAAACTTGAAAGCTAATGAAAGCACGGATTTTCCTTTATACTTTTTATTTGTAAGACAAAAATGCAATACTAATCTAATTCATAAATACTTTTAAAAGTTCTCGAGAGACTTTAGTTAAACGACTTCATATGATAGATATATATTTTTAAAATTCTCAACAACATAAACAGTTTTTTTTTTTTTTTTTTGTTATTATTTCTACATGTAGAAAAGTTTTCTGCAATATCTCTTTTACTTTTTATTTATTTATACTGAAAATATTTATAAAAGAGAATATTAAAATAAATATTAAATCAGATTCGTATTAATCAATAAATTTTATTAATAAACGTATAATTTTTGAAGATTTAAGGGATTTTTATGTTTCGGATTGCATTTTAAGATTTTATTCGTACGAAATTTTATTTTATCTAATGCAGGGCTCGGGATCTTCAACTTTTATAAGACATTCTCCACCACTTAATTTAAATAGCAAATTCCATATTAAAATAAGTAGAAAGTGTATTCCCTTAAGGGGTAAACTTTTAAGCTTAAACAATAATTTAAAAATAAAAAAAAATACCAAAGTTCACGAACAATTTTAGAAGAGAATAAATAAATGAAGTTATCCCTTTAAGTTGTAAAAGAAAAAACTATAAAACATTTCAGGGACCAGTATATGCAAATGGGAATTCAAATTTACTTTTGCACAATGTAAACGGTACTCTTGGAAGGGCTAATAAGAATTTTATCGATATTTAATAGTCGTAAAATAATGTCTTGAAAGAAAGGGTACTTCTAGCTCTGCTTAAGTGATATATATATATATATATATATATATATCATAAAATCACGCTTTTCGCCATATCGGCATACTCTTCCTTCACTATTCCCAATCAATTCTCGCAATTACCAATAATGTTTAACTTTTGAAAATCCGTGTAATTATACATTTTCTGTCTATCTTAAAGTGTCTTTCCTTGAAGGTTAATACGTGAAATGAAATAAAAAATTTGATGTTATAAGACATTCTTGGAATTCAAAATTGTAAATAGATATGCAAAAGATAATTAAAAAGATTTCTGAATGGTGTGTATATGCAGGGTGATTATAATTAAAGTTACGACTTCAAAACGCTATAATTTTAAAACTACCCTTCAGAGCAATTTGATATTTTACCAGAGCAATCGTGAGGCAAAGAAATTTTGTTTCGCAAAAGAAAAAAAAAGATAAAAAATGTGCCGTTAATTATCCGTAAAGTATTTGTTTTATGAAGCTCCTCTTTTTCTCTTTTCACTATGACTATTTTCGCTGTAAACACGTATTCTTGTTTTTTTGCTAAAAAAATTGTAGTAAACCCTTGAAGTCTATTGTTTCCTGCTATTCCATTGTGTTATTGGCAACATTCCTGTGTTTAATGAGTTCATTTAGGCGTTTCCACTGACTTTTCTCTGACAACGCCATCTATTGGAACATGTTGGAACTATTTTTTTCCTCCACCCAAACAAATTTTTTCATTGCCTCACGATTGCTCTGGTAAAATATCAAATCGCTCTGATGGGTATTTTTAAAATTATAGCATTTTGAAATCGTAGCTTTAATTATAACCACCCTGTATATATACCGGGTGATCCAAAAGTCACAGAAAAAATAAAACATATATTATTCAAAAAGTATTATGTGGTTTTCCCTGAAACACCCAGAAATGCGTAAGATTATTTTAGATAACAAAAAGTAATTAGTAAAAGCAAATTAGTTTAAACATTCTTCATCGGGTGGTATTTTAATTGTAAAATTACGTTTTTACCATCTCGCAGTACTTTATGACAGTAAATGTAATGACAGTAAATGACAGTAAAATTATGACAGTAAATGTTTAGTGCGACGATCGTCATTCTTTAAAATGACTGTCAGACGTTGCACAACTTCAGTATTCACAATATAGCGCCATTTGTTCAGGCGAAGCTGTTTAAAATCTGAAAGCATACTGAGAATACTGCACGATATATTGGTATACAATTAAAGAGCAAACATTCAAACCGTGTTTTCTCCCCCCCAAAAAGTGTTAGTGATTTTTCATTGAATTTAACATAAAAATAGTACGTCTACATATCTTCGCAGATATGTCTACATATTTTCCGAGTATCTAGAAATACAGGGTTAGTCAAAAAGAATAGGATAAAAAGAAAACTATTTTTAGACGAATGTATGTTTATTGTAACCAAACTACAGCTACGTATGGACAGATAAACTATCAAAGTTTTTTCTCATGGAACTTCCAATTCCATGGCTGCACGATTTGTCGACTTCTGGGGACTTCGTTGAAAGGATGCACGAATGGATTCCACAGTTTCTTCGGAGACACGTGGTCGTCCTGTACTTTTACCCTTGCATAAGCAGCCCGTCTCCTCATATTGCTTTACCCACCTCGCAATGGAATGTCGATGAGGTGGTTCCTTGTCATACTTGGCTCGAAATTGTCGCTGTACCGTAATTACTGACATTGTTTTAGCAAATATCACACAAAACGCCTTCTCCTTGCCTGATTGCGCCATTTTGAAAACAGCGTCTACTAGCAGCATTAACGTACATGTGTGTTGCCAAATAAAACTTTGATAGTTTATCTGTCCATACGTAGCTGTAGTTTGGTTACAATAAACATACATTCGCCTAAAAATAGTTTTCTTATTGTCCTATTCATTTGACTAACCCTGTACATCTAAAATAACGATAATTAGGCTATAAGTTTAGATATTTTTTAATTTATTTGTAATTGCCTTGTCTGAAATATCGTATCCGAAGGAGAAAACACGGTTTGAATGTTTGCTCTTCAATTTAACTAATACTTTTTATATTTAAAACAAATCTCATGGTTTTGTGTACATTTCAGTGAAAACCTCGTAGAGCTGCAGTCAATACTTTTTAAATAATACATATATATATATATATATATATTCTCTGATTTTTAGATCGCCCGATCTGTAATATCGTTTATACGCAGTCATTGGGAAATAAGGTTTAAAAATATAATCCATTACTAGATATCTATTATGAATTAAAGAATTTTTCCAAGTAGCAAGAGCCCAATGAAATCGTACATATAGACATACCTGCCAACATTCTAATTAATATTCCGTAGTATTATTAGTACCCGCCTTTTCTTCATGCCTATCTTTTTTTTAGAATATTTTTCTTCTTATGCAATCGCAATTACATTTGTAAAAAATACTATAAAAAAGGGTGGTACGCAAAAAGGGGGCAGCTATTAGCAATGCTACTGTTTATTAAGTAATATGTTTGCAGTTATACATGCAGTCCTCCTACATAATACGCATTCATTTAGCATTAAAACAGAATAAAAGCACAATTTTAGGATACACGAACATTTACACGGGGGAAATGAAAAGAAATCACATACAAAATTCCCTCAGTGACGTAGTATCAATATATATATATGTACTACATGTATATTTTCAGGTGTAACAACGTGAATTTAGCTCTTTAATTGGTTGTAATCTAAGAGACAGGGCGGAGTCTACGGCGCTTCGGATTATTTATGTCTGGAAGGAAAAAAAATGAAAAACTAAAAAAGTAACTATATAAAAGAAAATTAAAATATAGATTAATTTTCCTAATGGTTTAAAGTTTTAACATAGCGGAAATGTTAATGTCATTTTTGATTTTAAAATAATATGTGAAAACCAGACTGTAAATATTATTATAAGATTAAATTATAATCTAATATGAAAGTGCCTGAAAAGGGTTTCTATTTTACACACACACATATACAGAGGCGCCAAGTTATTACGGATTGTCCGTAATCTTAATATCAGAAATATTTAAGTATTCTTTTATAATAGAGACTTCGAGTGTTGGATGAGTTCCGAGTTCCCGGGGGTCAGAGGTGACCCCACACCTTTAGCGACCAGAAGTAGATATCAGAGTTGAATTAGGATCGTGAAGGGATTTTGTAATAATTATCTGCAATTTAAATGGACAAGTTTTACTTTTTTTTTTTTATTGTGGTATGAAATTGATTTTTCGTTAGCTGTAATTTGGCACATCTGCATATGTATGTATATGCATATGTATACATATAATTAATATTAATCAATGAAAATTTGTCAGAACGTTCGACCAACTTGTTTATCCCGTCTTGGTGGTAATCAGGGCCCTTCTCATTGAGCCATTTCTCGGCAGCTCTTTTCACTGTATCGTCTAAGGTGAACCGTGTTCCGGTTAAGTTTCGCTTCAACGCCGGAAAAAGGAAATAGTCTCTTGGAGCCAAATCGGGGCTGTATGGGGGTGATTCCAGACCTCCCACTTGAACCTTTGCAGCAATTCCTGAGTCTGGCGAGCTGTATGGGGCCTGGCATTGTCATGCAGAAGAATGACGCTTTTGCTCAGTAATCCAGGTCGTTTGCGTCGGATGGCTTCACGCAACGATGGCCCATAAGAATCGAATTACGGCTCGCACCTCTATGCGAGACCACTTTTCTAGACGTCGTGCCATTACAGTCGCTCTTAAGTGTCTGCGTACTGACGCTACTTACTCGTAGAACCGCTGTAGGACAACTAGCGCCATCTGTCAACCACCCTGGGTGGAAATATTCGCTCCACAATTATTACGTTTCAAATGCTTCTGCTTGTAAACTTTTTTTTGGATGAACCCTCGTAATTAATATTCCGTAGTATTTTTAGCCCCGCCTTCTTTTTCACACCAGTATATTCTTAGAGAATTTTTCTTCTAATTTAATCGCAATTGCATTTGGAGAATATCACTCAGAAAGTCCAATCGTCTGCTAGAAATTTATTGGTGGGAGAAAAAGTGTTGGACTAACAATACTACGGAATATTAATTAGGATATTGGAGGGTATGTAAAGAAGATGATTAAACGTTCGACTAGTTGCACGGTTCGACCTAACCTGTAAATATTTCATCGGGGCTCAGTCCCTGTATTAATAAAAATAATAATAATAAAAAAAAAACATATCCCAAATGCTGTCCGGCCTGAGACCCAGTTGACAAATTTCGATTAAGTATTTTTCACACTCTGAAATTTTCTTTTAGAGTGATTGTGAATTCAATTGCCTGTCCATGTGTGATAACGTAGGCGAAGTACAATGTAAGTTAAGTAATGCAACAGGTAGGTAGATTTGGAAAGTCTTAATAACCTATGCGAATCCAACGACCGTTTTTTTTTTTTTTTTTTTTTTTTTTTTTTTTTCCTTTTACCCATATATAAATGGTCGAAAAAGTATTGTTTAAGGGTCTAATTTTCGAAAGTAAGTTTTTGTTACATTTAAACATTCTGACGTCCCTTGAATTCGAAAATCAAGTTTTTAGCGGTTGGTCTGTGTGTCTGTCTGCGTATGTGTGTGTGTATGTTATCAGAAAAAACTCGGTATTCAGTCTAAACTCGGTATTCTAAATGTGTGTCAAATAGGGATGTTATGCTAAACTTTTTGTTGAGATCAAGCAAGTGGTTTATGTGCAGGGCCACCCAAGAGCATTTAAATGCATTACGCCTATGGGGGAAATTGCAGGTAAGTACACTAACATCTATAGGCTGTCCTAAAAAAGACGGAACGAACAACTTCTTTATATGCATAAAAGCACGTTTTGCGTAGATTGTGATATCGGAATCATTCATCATTCGTTTACAAGGCTACCCAGGGTGTTTGGATATATTGAGGGCTGTACTTGGAAATTGCTGGAACTGTAATTCATTTTGTGTTAGATATTTTTCTTGTACGACTAAATTTAAGAATATAATATTTTTTAAAGTGCATATTGTTTGTATACAATATACAGGGCTATCCAAAATTGTGCTAAACTTTCTTTTCCATTGAATGTAATTGATTAAAATGCTTCGTTTTTTTTTTTTTTTTTTTTTTTTTTTTTTTTTTTTCTATGTAGAAGAACAATGCTCGGGAATTCATCATACCTATACTGTAAACAAAGCATTTTTTGAAATTCTGTTTTCAACTTTTTTTTTCCATATAATATCACGTTTTGAGGTTCCCTGATTACGAAGATCCAATTTTTAGCGGTTGGTCTGTATTTATATCTGTTATCAGTATAATTTAAAGACAATAAAGTGTAGGAAATTCAAATTTGGTGTTTTGAAGTTCGCAATAGGTTGCCACATAAATTTTAATCAAAGCTGGCAAGTTTAAAAGCAAATTAATAACAGCCTTATTATTTTATTTTATTTATTTATTTATTTATTTATTTTTATAATTATATATATTATAACTGAATGGGGGGTTGAGGGGGCCGTAGTTCCCCTGAAATAGAATTATATATCAAATAAAAATTTCCTAAACCTATTTTAGATAATTTTTAAAGTACATTAAACTTTATTATCTCAACTTATTGTTCTAAGACGTAATATGCTGTTTATTTGTTCAGTATATCTTTAGATTATTGAATTGCAGGTTAAAAGAAAGTTATGTGAGTGACGCACCAGATTATTTTCTATTAATTAATATGCGAAGGTATTAAGTCGCAGATTTTTTCCCCAAAAATCATTGAATAAGTAATTATTAAGCATTTAATAATTCTAAATAAAGTTTCAATTAATTGTTTAATTACCTCTTTGCAATTAAAAGGAAAACTAGCTGGAACCCGTCGAATTCGACGATCACTTTACTGACCATAATATTTCAGAAATCGTCGCATCATTATTTAAATGTATTTCAAGTTAAAACATATATTATAATTTATGACATTTCACTTAAAAAAAAGAAATTTGGGAAAATGCTTGTAAACAGAAATACTATATATGACATCACTTTCTACAAAGTACTGTCAATGTGACTCAAACTGACTCCGAATAAACACTTTCTATCTGTTATTTTCTATTTCATTTAATACAAAGACTACATGCTAGCTGACCCGTCCGGCGTTGCCCGGGCCCATGGTAATAACCTTAAATGAACCTTAAACTTCCATGGTTAACTCGATTTTGTTTGAATTTCTATTTTTAAATAAAAGCCTTGCAAAAAAGAAAAAATTATCAGCTGTAACAAAAAAAAAAAAAAAAAAAAAAAGAAAGAAAAATACCTCGAACCGAACAAATCTCTGCCTTGTAACCCCGGTGCCTGCAGCAGCGCATACGCGGGCCACTAATAACATAAAAAAAATTCCTAAAAAAATAACCTGGAACCGAAAGAACCCACCCGGCAATGACCGGGCCCATGATAATAAACTTAAATGAACCTTAAGTTTGTATGGTTTTATATCTTTAACTCGATTTTGTTTGAATTTCTATTTTTAAATGAAATCATCACAAAAATAATAATAATAATAATAATAATAATAATAATAATCTGTAACAAAAAAAAAACCCTCAAACAGAACGAAACTCTGACTCGTGACCCCGATGCCTGCGGCAGCGTATATGCGGGTCGCTAATAACATAAAAAATTTCTTAAAAATTAATCTTGAACCGAACGAACTTCTGAATCGTGTTTCCGCCGCCTGTGGCTACGGCACCGTATAAAAGGCATGCTACGCACGCGCTGCAAAATTCACTTTCCTTCACCAGGGGGCGCAGTATGTTGCATACGTACATCACCAATCAACTTGAATTTCCAAGACCTTTCAAATAAGGTGTCACATGGTGTAGTCAACTGCAAAATTCTTTAGTTGCACATTCTCCCGACAGGGGGAACAGTGTGTTCTGTACGAACATCACCAACGGTCAGGAAATACCAAGACCTTTAAAATAAGATATAACATGATAGGGTCTACTACAAAATCACCTTGTTCCATTTTAACCACCAGGGGGCGCACTATATTGTATACAAACATCCCCAATCAACATGAAATTTCAATACCTCTATCACCAATCGCCTTGGATTTCCAAGACCTTTTAAATAAGGTGTCACATGGTGGTGTCAATTGCAAAATCCTTTAGTTGCACTTTCCACCGCCAGGGGGCACAATGTGTTCTGTATCATCACCAACGGTCAGGAAATACCAAGACCTTTAAAATAAGATGTAACATGATAGGGTCTACAGCAAAATCACCTAGTTCCATTTTTCACCACCAGGGGTCGCACTATATTGTATACGAACATCCCCAATCGACATGAAATTTCAAGACCTTTAAAATGAGGTGCTACATGTGTCGGTTTAGAACGGATATCACTCTCAAACTAATTTCCCCCCTTTCACCCCCTCCAAATCTACTTTTCCCCTTTTCCCCCCTTTAAAATCGAAAATTCCAAATTCGCAGAAAGTGATTTTTTAGTATTCGACTCTAGTCCCCATATGTACAATTTCTTTACCGTGAAGTAATTTGAAGCTTAGTTAAGCTCGTAAACGTGGTTTTAACCCGTTTCCCCCTCGGCGGGGGGGGGGGGACGTTCGATTTTTTTTTATTTTTCTCTTTTCATAACGCATCTATAGACCAAGACCTTTTTTTAGACAATTCAGCCGAATTTTTACACCAAGTAGTTCTCTCAATATAGTGAAGACAGACAAAAACATGTTTCAAATTAATATACAGATTCTTTCCTGTTGCCACACTGTAAAAAAGGCACAATAATTAAAAAATAAAATGATAACACGTGAACTTTGATTTTATAAGGCAATAAAACTTCTAAAAATTCAGATTAACTCGCTATATTTTTGCATTTCCGAAAATGAAATAAAGAAATAAGAGAAAAAACGGCGAAATAAATAAATATTTTTTCATGTTGCCACACTGTAAAAAAGGAACAATAATTAAAAAGTAAAATGATAACACGTGAACTTTGTTTTTATAAGGCAATAAAAATTACAGATTAACTCGCTGTATTGTTGCATGACGTCATTCTAAAAAAAAAAAAATGTGCATTTTTCGTATATTAATTGGGACCGTTCGACTTTTTTTTTTTTTTTTTTTTTCTCTTTTCATAGTACATCTACAGACCAAGACCTTTTTTTAGACACCTCAACCGAATTTATACACCTAGCCTTTCTCTCAATATAGTGGAGACAGACAAAAACATGTTTCAAATTAATATATAGATACAGTAAATGCAGTATCTATATATTTAAAATTTTTATAATAAATTAATTTGTTATAAAAATTTCATTAATAATATATTGAAACACATTTCATTATGAATGAAAATTAAGAAATACTCCACACTATTAATAAAACCCATTAGATGTAATTGAAAGGTTTTACATTTTCATAGAAAGATACTGATAAATTTAAATATGCATTTTCGTCTGTGTGTTATCCAAAAAGGGATATGAAATTACTTAATGTATTTGCTACTATAGATTTATTCATAGTAATGCATTTTTAAAGCATTTTCTTGTATTAAAAAAAACATAAATAAATAAATGAACAACTTTTATCTTAAATAACGCAAAATTTATTTAATTTAAAATCCATTTATTTTCTTCAGAGCAATTGCACTGGGAATACAATATTTGTATGCAAAGAAATAGATTTTTTTAAAAGCTTTTTTCTATGAAAACTTAAAATAAGAGGGAAAAAGAAAACGTATATTTTATAATAAATATTTGAATTCAGCTTTTAATGACTTTATTTGAATTTGTTTTTTAAAGTATCTTTTTTTTATGTTTGTGTTTAGAAAATGTAAATAGAAATATCATACTTAATGCAAAGAAATGAAATACTTTACATTTATACAATTACAAAATGGTACGCAACGTCAGATATTACGAGTTTTGATAGATATGTCGTCCAGAAGATGGTTATTTTGACACACATCATTTGAGGTTTCTATATATAGCATTTTTTATGATAAGGGTTAAAATAATTATTCGTATTATTTTTTTTTTAATTCTACTGTCTAACAAGTTTATTATTATTATTATTATTATTATTATTTTAATTTTAATTATTATTATTATTTATTAGTTTTAAGACCCAGATTGTAAAAAATATACACTAAATAAATAAATAAATAAATAAATAAATAAAATAATGATCATTTAATATACTTTTGCACAGTTATGTTATTAAACTTAAATATGTTACAAAATTTTTGATGTGTATCGCTAAGAAAACTAATTTTATATTTATAAAACTACGGAATTAGTAAAGTAATTAAAAAAAAAAGTTTTTATTATTTTTTTTTTTTTAAGTACTATTTTTTTTGTTTTTTTTTTTTCAGTTTTACAAATTGTTTAGTTTAAAAATACGTAATTGTGTAATTCGAATGTTAGTTTTAATACCAGAGATTTAATAACGTTTCACAAAACATTTAATTTCTGACAGTTGAGCTTTGTATTACATTGCATAGAAAGCTTTAAAAAATTCTGATGCCAATTTTTAAAAATTATTTACGTTTTTAGAATACGATGCTATGTTCAGAGCCCCCGCCACTTTCTGGACATTAAATTTCAACTCTTATGGATATCTCGCCCTGAGTACCAGTGGGACATTCTTTATTAAGAAGTTTTTAAAAGAAACTTTTGGGTTTAATGAATATATATATACAGAATATTTATCAAATGATAAATAAATAAAATATAAGAGATTATAATGATATTTCATCTAATAGCTAAGCAACAATTTAATAATACAAATTTCCGTGTATAAAATACTTATGAACATAATTAAATTTTTATATTATAGTTAGATTTGTCTTCCGTTTGTGCAAAAGAATCTCTGAAATCAACGAAACAGTCATAACAAACACAACAGCAGCAAAAAAAAAAAAAAAATATGGTCCCTTTATTTATGGTATGATTAAAAATTCGAATGTTAATTTTGTAATTTATTGTGTATAATTAATCCTTATAAGTATACTATGCATCAAAATTTATAAGATAAAATAGAACCGCTATGTAGGTCATGAAGGAAGTTAGGAAGGAATGTAAATGGAACTTTAATCCTCGACGATATATTTAACGCCCCAGTCCGCCCGTTCCCGCTGTTCAATGTCTTTTTCTAGTCAATTTTGTCCTTTTATTACTTCCGGTGTAAGTCTTTTTTTTTTTTTTTAACACACTTGACATTGTGAGTTTTTTGTTTTTCTTCCCATGCTACTTCTATGGGGTTTTTATATCCCCCCCCCCTCTTTTTCTACATTCTAAAGTACATTCTAATCCACCGCACTTCAGAATGTAGAAAAAGAGGGGGGGAAGCTAAAAACCCCATAGAAATAGCATGGGATGAAAACCAAAAAAGCTCACAATGTCAAGTGTGTTAAAAAAAAAAAATGGCTAACACCGGAAGTTATAAAAGGACAAAATTGACTAGAAAAAGACATCGAAGAGCAGCAACGGGCCGGCAGGGGCGTTAAATATAACGAGGATGGAAGTTAGGATAGGAGGTACCTGTGACAGCGTCACGCATCCTCCTTTACCTAAAAGTGGAAGCTAACGGAATGAGAGTCCCAAACAACAATTTCACTGCAATAGAGGGAGGGGGGGGTATATAAAAGGCACAAAAAACAATAACAAAGGAGTTTTACAGCTTATGGAAAGATGAAACACAATATTAAAAGTGAGTAGAAAGGTTAAAGTACAGCATTACACAACTAAGAGAAAGTTTAGGGATAGTAAGAATATTTTTTATTTCTCAAATATTATAATTTTTTGGTATTTTAATAAGTCCTGAAAAATGCACTTCAGTCAAATGCACCTCGTCTTGAGCAATATATTTCTGGTGCTATTGCAAAAAATTACATTCAGATACTACCAAATGTATATATGTAGAGAGAGAGGCATAATACGATTTTTTTTTTTTTTTTTTTTTTTTTTTTTCTTTCCGTAAAAAAAATAACAATTATATGTTCTGTAGTACATTAATAGTTTTTATTTAAAACAGTCAAATTTTTTTTCAGAACGTTACAGATATGTAAAGCTATTGGAAAATGTAAGGCGACATTCATAAAATATTCATGAATTCAATATATTCCCCTAGAGACGATGATGGGATTATGAGGTTCTTGCGATTTTAAAAAGCAAAAGCAAAATGTTTCTGTGAGAATCATTTTTAATTAAATTTTTGCGTATAATAACCAAAATCTTAAATAAAATGATGTAGGAAAACGTTGTATGATGGCCACTACTTATAATTAACATACTGACGTCGCGATTGTTTTGAACAGTAAACTTTGTCTTTTAGAGTTCTGTAAAACGTTTTATTGTTAATGAAATAATTTTATGTATTCGTGATTATTATTATTATTATTACTTTTTTTTTATCTATGCTATAAATGCCGCTGGTGTATACATACAACGACAAAGCAAAAAGTGTTAAACTCGATTATTCAAAATGGTTTTTATTTCCAAGAAAGTTGAGAAGTGTTATGTGTACATTTTCCCTGTCTGTCCGTCTGTCCGTGCTCTCGCATCCATTAATACTCATGGAATTCCTTAAATTTGATATATGTCATTCAATTTCACAATAATGTTCTCTGTTAAAAATAGGCTATTGGTTTGTGCGATGGAAAACCTGAGAAAATTTCAAATTATTGCGTTCTATGAGAATTATTTAGATAAGTCATATTTAAATAAATTTCTACTGCACAAGTCATAATAAAATCGATATTTTTTAGTCATACTTGTAAAAAGAAAAAAAAAATGTTTTCTACAGAATACCGTTTGCTTAGCATTATAAATTTAAGCCACATAAAAATATTTAGATGTATTAAAGACAGGGAAATTACTAAAAATGCACGTTCGTTTGTATTAAGCGTTTTTAACACTTTCTAGCAATGTTTAACTGTACTTTTGGTTTAAATTAGAGTTCTGCATCGGGTCGGGTAACCCGATTTCACCCGAACACGATCCGACCCGCGGGTCGGGGTCGAGTGGAGTTGACATTTTTTTTTCTTGCGGGTCAGGTTCGTGTCGGTTTGAATGATCTTTTTATCTTGCGGGTCGGGTTCGGGTCGGGTTGACTGAATTTTTTTTCTTGCGGGTCGGGTTCGGGTCGGCTTTAGCTTTCTACGAGTCGGGTCGACTTGAGAACACCTTTCAAAAAAAAATTTACAATTGAAAGCATAAATTTGTAGCTCTTTAACTGATTTTAGACAAGTATCGGAGCTCCGTATTCCTATACGCGGATATCCACCTGAAAAAAAAAAAAAAAAAAAAAAAAAAAAGAAAAATCCGTATAAGCATGAGAAAAAAAATATCCGTATACGTTTTCTTTTCGTCAACAAATCTAAAACTAATCATGTGAAGAAATTGTATGAAAATTTTAAAATACTGTATAATTTTTTATTGACTATTGTTAATATATATATATAAGAAATACAACATTTCCTCGCTTTTACGTTTTAGAAATTTAAGTTATTTCTCAATTTACATTTTTTTTTTTTTTTTTTTTAAGATATCTTTATTTTCAATGAATTTTAATCCTCGTTTTTATGTTAACGAGTTTTTGAATTTTCTTCCATTTACATTTGTATATACAGCAAATATACAGAGAATACTTGTCGTGATTTAATTAAAAAAAGTAATGTAAAATAAACACATTAAGGAAAAGAATACCATCAAGGGAGATTATATTCTTTATCGTCTTCTCTAGAACAAATAAATAATGCACCAAGTAAAACTGAAACGAAAAAAAGCTAAGTTGCTGATTATGCGAATTTGAAGTGATCAATGATCCTTAAAAAGCAGATGTTCAACTGTGAATCACATACATGCTACACAAATTATTATAGTAAAGTAAACATCTAGATCGGACAAAAGCAATAAAGAATAATACATCTTTATTTTTTCCAGACTATAAGTATTAAATAATAAATAACGAACATTTAAATTGAAGTACATTTTTTGCTTTCTTCTATATTCAATAGAAGAAAGTATTGTATTCATAAAAATTTTCGACTTCCAGTTTTCGACGGATTTACACGTTTTGAGAGGTTTAGAACACGATTTTACCATTTATAGAAAATGTCTGTCTGTCTGTGTGTGTGTGTGTGTGTGGAAAAAAAAATGTGGCGACTGTATCTCCGGAACTACTACTCAGAATTATATATGAATTTATATGTAGAGGCACCTTGACCTAAATTAGTGCCTATCAATTTTTGTCAACCGATCAACAGGTGGTGCTGCTGTACAGCAATTTCCGAGATTTAAGAAGAGGCTATATCTCAGGTTCTATTGAGTATAATCAAACAAAGCTTGATATGTGAAAAGGCTATTATGAGACATAACGATGATTCAGTTTGAATTCTTATCGGCCAACAGGTGGTTCTGATGCACAGCGATTTCGGCAGTTTAAGGGAAGGCTATATCTCAGGAACTACTGCATAAAATTGCATATAAATTTATATGTAGATGCACCTTGACCCAACGTAGTGTCTCAACTGTTGGTGTCAACCGCCCAAAAGGTAACGCTACTACACAGCGATATTTGCTATTTAATGGGTGGCTATATCTCAGGTTCTATTGTGTATAATCAAACAAAACTTGATATGTGAGAAAGCCATAATGAGACATTATGTTGAATCAATTTGGATGCTAATCGGCCAATAGGTGGAGCTGCTGTACTGCAATATCTCCTGATAATGGAAAGGCTATATCTCAACTTCTGTGGCATATAACTCTACGATACCTCATATTTGAGATAACCATTAATAAAACGTATTTTTTAAGATGCTATTAATAGGCAATAAAACTGTCTTACTTTGGATATTTAGTGTTAGTTGTCTCTAAGATGAAAATCGTTTGCATTCATCCTGTTAGATAATCGTAAAAAATATTTTTAATAAATTATATCTTATATTTAGCACTTAGTAAAATATAGGAAAGTATAGAAGAAAGTTTTGTGGTGGCCACAACATACTAGTTTAATCTTGAAGTTCACAACTCTCACATAAATGGTCAAAAATTATTATTGATCTTTTTTTTCAGTTTTTTTAATTTTTAAATTAAACAATTAGTAATTACATTTCAAATTCTTTTTAAAATAATTTACCAACTAAATGACAAGGAAAACTTACCTTATTCTATAATTTTAAAAAGTTTTGTATAATTTTTAGATGAATAAGTAATTTTTATTTAGTTTTCGGGTTTCGAGTCGGGTGCGGGTCGTAAAAGTTTCTCTACTGCGGGTTCGGGTCGGTTTTCGGGTTGATGAACATTTTTTTGTCGGGTTCGGGTCGGGTTTTGGGTTGATATAAAATTCATCTGTCGGGTTCGGGTCGGGTAAAACCCGACCCGCGCAGGACTCTAGTTTGAATTAATCCATTAGTCTCTCTATCTGTATGCCTCTAGCGTCCGTAAACGTGTTCAGAATTTCTTCATAATATATTTTTCAAGTTTACTATGGCATTAAACCAGGAAAAAATTCAGCGTTTAGAACACCACAGGAAAAATCTGAACAGCGGACAGCTCCTTCGGAAGTATTTAGAGTACTGTCTTCAGTCCATAAAGATGTGAAAGAAACGTTATCCTATTTATAGGAAAGAAATCGGATTCTGTTGAACCAATAGAATTATGCATAATGTAGGGTAATTGGCCAATAGAAAATTGTGAAACGGTAGTTGTGAAAATTGTAGGAAAAAATTAAGAAAATGGGGACTGAATGTAAAATTTCGAACAATCAGAGAAATAAAGCACTTTGATTGTTAATTGTGATTTTGCTGTACTCCATTTGTCTGATTATTATCAAAACTAAGAAACTAAAGCAAAATAATTACAAGATAAAAAGAACTTTTTATTTTTATATACCACGTTTTGAAATTTTCTGTTGAATCATATAAACGCTACAGAAGGTAGCGGGAACCCGGAGCAATTGGATAAAAGTATTACAAAAATTCATTGCTATCGTGTTTTGAGCTATTACAAAAGTTTCAAATGGCTATCTAGCCGAGAAAATAGTGAAAAATCGATTGCAAGCCTTGATAATTGCAAGCCTCGGGAACAGATAACGTTGCCGAAGGCAGCAGGGTTCCGAAGCAGTTGGTTAAAAATATTTAAAAAATATATTTCCACCGTGATCTAAACTATTCTGAAAGTTTCAAATGTCTAGCTAGTCGGGAAGTTAGTAAAATAAATTTTCTGTTGAAGCATATAAACGCTGCCGAATGCAGTAGGGACCTGAAACAAATGACTAAAAGTATAAAAAAAATGTATTGTCACCGTGTTCTGACGTATCCTGAAAGTTTCAAATGTCTAGATAGTCGGGAAGTTAGTGAAAAATCGATTGCAAGCTTCGTACTGGTAACGATGCCGAAGGCAGCAGGAAACCGGAGCAGTTGGTTAAAAATATTTACAAAATGCATTTTCACCGTGTTCTGAACTATTCTGAAAGTTTCAAATGTCTAGCTAGTCTTGAAGTTAGTTAAATAAATTTTCTGTTGAATCATATAAACGCTGCTGAATGCAGTATGGACCTGAAACAGTTGACTAAAAGTATTAAAAAAAAGTATTGTCACCGTGTTTTGAGCTATCCTCAAAGTTTCAAATGTCTAGCTAGTCGGGAAGTTAGTGAAAAATCAATTGAAAACTATGTAGTGGTAACGCTGCCGAAGGCAGCAGGAACCCTGAGCAGTTGGTTAAAAATATTTTTAAAATGCATTTTCACCGTGTTCTGGACTATTCTGAAAGTTTCAAATGTCTAGCTAGTCTTGAAGTTAGTTAAATAAATTTTCTGTTGAATCATATAAACGCTGCCGAAGGCAGTAGGGACCTGAAACAGTTGACTAAAGGTATTAAAAAAAATGTATTGTCACCGTGTTTTGAACTATCCTGAAAGTTTCAAATGTCTAGTACTCAGAAAGTTAGTGAAAAATCGATTGCAAGCTTTGTACTGATGACGATGCCGAAAGCAGCAGTAACCCGAAACAGTTTGCTAAAGGTATTAGAAAAATGCATTTTCCCCGTGTTCTGAACCATTCTGAAAGTTTCAAATGTGTAGCTAGTCGGGAAGTTAGTTAAATAAATTTTCTATCAAATCATATAAACGCTGCCGATGACAGCGGGACCTGAAATAGTTGACTAAAATTATCAGAAAAAAATGTATTGTCACCGTGTTCTGAGCTGTCCTGAAAGTTTCAAATATATAGCTAGTCGGGAAGTTAGTCAAAAATCGATTGCAAGATTTGTACTGGAGAAACAAATAAACAGACAAACAGACAAACATACAAACAAACAAACAAACAAAAATCGAAGTTAATAAAAACATGGTGAAATAAGATTCTAGACAAGAAAGAATAAGCATCTAACATAATCAGATACGTTATGTGCTACATTTGGAAATTGCTGAAATAGCATTTCCATTTATATTAACTATTTTTATACTTTCCAACAACGTTTAAGAGTGATTAGGAATTCAGTTAGTCTCTCTGTCTGTCTTTCTTTCCATCTGTTGTGTGATCACGTAGGGAAAATACATTACGTATGTTTGAAGTGCGTTGGAATATATTACGTACGTTTACGTATATTTGACATGTGTTAATAATCTATTCAAACTGCTTGATTTTTCTTTCTTTTTAAAAGTAAAGTATATTTTTCGAAGGTGCAACTCATTTTTCTTAAAAAATAAAATTAAATAAATAAAATAAAAATTAATAAATAAATAAATAAAATATTTTTTTACGTGACTGGGAAGCAACGTGTTAATAGTCACAAAAAGAATTAAAAATTCTTTGACTCCAGTAGGTCATAGGTTCCAAGTCTTCTGTTATTTCTTTAGGATTTTTAACAGAAATTTTATCTACAAGAAATTCAACTTACTTCATCGTAGATAGCAATTAGATAGTTCACTAGATAAGTAAGTATTTAAAAATATGGGTAATTTTAAAATTCAAATTGTCAGCATCTATGCATTAGATCTATTTTCTTAAACGCTTATAAAGAACTGCCACGTATCTGGATTTTTAATTACTAATTTTTCTAAGAAGTGTTCTTCGTCTTCACTAATAGCAGAATTTTCTTCATAGCAAATCATTTATAGCAAAATATTGGTTTTTAATAATCCAGAGTATTGACAACTCTGGCTTATGGTTATCGAAAATTGCCAGGTGTCCAACTTAATATATAATATTGAGTTTTATTTCTAAAACTATTGAAATAATGGTATTACTTGCAGATAACTTCAATTTTTTTTAATTTCAAATAATTTTTGAACTTAATTAGTTATTAAACTAGGCTTTGAACAGAACAGATTATTCAAGCTATTTGTTACATTTTTCGTATTAGCATATTTTTTCAAAAATAATACATCATGCTTATTAATAGTAATAATTCGTAAATCTCTTCCAATATTCTCCTATAATTGCTCTTCTTATTTTCTCCCAATGTTAAGCTAATTTAAAAAATATGTTTAATTTGAAATGTCCATAATTCTTAAAGCTTAAATTTACTAACACCAAACACATTAATTTTCTTGACTGGTGTATAATGTTTCCCTAACAAGGAAACATTCAAAAGGTGTCGTCTTGAAAATATATTGAAAAATATATATATATGTGTGTGTGATTCTACTCTTCATAAAACACCAGAAAGTGAAAAGATTTGTGGCTGAAATGAATTACAGAGACCACAAAAAATTATCAAAATTAAGCATATTTGGCGATTTCACACTGTTAGGCGATTGATTTTGAGTACTTGGCTGAGAAGCAAAATACGGTTCTGTTCGTACACGGCAGTCTCGGTGCTAGAGAACATATCGCCTAATAGTGCTAAATCGCCAAAAATGCTTAATTTTGATAATTTTTTGTGGTCTCTGTAATTCATTTCAGCCGATAACTTTTTCACTTTCTGGTGTTTTATGAAGAGTAGAATCATATATATATATATTTTTTTTTTCAATATTTTTGAAGACGACACCTTTTGAATGTTACCTTGTAAGATTTTCTATTTTTTAATTAAAGAGAAGCGTTTCCTGCAACCTAACTACAAGATAAATAATTCAACTACATATACGCACATTTTTGTGAATAAGCAATCAAATTTAAGTGAAAATACTTAAAGACATTTTTCCTTTTTTTAATACCTTCCCGGTTTAACCCGAGCTCAGCTCGGGCAGGTGGACAAACAAATACAGGTGTCAGTGCTCCTTTTTGAGACAGAAACTGTGTCCACCCTGCGAATAAATTGGTTGATATTCGACTATTTCTAGTGTTTCTAAAACCTAATTATCTTGATATTTTATTATAATTAAATAATAACATTATATTACTTACGAAAATTCTTGAAAATACCTTGCCATTTTTATAAGAAAATCAAAGATATATTTATTATTATTATTATTTATAAATATTTCCAAAACTAATTGTTTTAATAAAATGCATGAAATTTACCATGTGTTCTATGACATGTGTTTTACCTGTATTAGGCGTAGATAGCATAACGCACGGCTCATATGGTTGCTTTTTTCTAATGTTAATATTGTATAACAAATTTTCTTTTTAAAAAAAGCCTATAAATTTAAAAAAGAGATTTATCTTTCAAAAATACTGATGGAAATATCCTTATACTGTAATAGCACTGGACTGTGTGAACTCTGTTAAAACTTAAATATGAAAATATATGTAACACAGAATATGTTTATAAAAATGATACCATTTAGACGAAAATGCATTTGTAATGCAGATCAGGGTGAAATATACATTATTATTCAAAACCAAGAGTATATAAAAAATAAATTTATGGGAATTCAAAATCAATAAATTATTTCGATGTCGAAAATTTTAATGTAAGGCATAAAAATAAACATACATTTAAGCAGCATAATATAATATTTTTCTAACAACAAAGATTGGATACTTTAGATGATTAATTCATTACTCAATATTTAAAAAAAAATCTCTATCTTAAGTATCAAAAGATTATATATATAAAATAAATTTGAAGTAGAATAAAATAACTATAGAATTAAAGCAGTAAAAAAACAAATATGAACATGACAATACTTATAACGTTAAACGATATAAACTTAAAAACAAAAAATAAATTTCTTACCTGTACTCTAGCATTCGTGTTACTATTAGTCTTTTTAGAATCACAAGCACTGACTATAGTTGTTCCCTGACTTGATTTGCCAGGCGTCTTTGGTATGTCATTGGAAAACAAAATCCTCGCGATCAAACCATACAGCACGCAGGACAACAGCAAGGGAAAAACGTAGAAGAGCACAAGATCTGCGAAGAAGTAGCCTACATAATGCCTTCTTGATAGTGCAAATGTGCATGTTTCTTTGTTGATATGACCTTTGTAGTAAATAGGAGCCGTTTTAGTTAAGAATAGCCAAGGACTGCAGTAAAAGCAAGCAAATATCCAAACACCAATGATGATCCTTTTTGCTCTTCGTACTGTGCATACCATTTGCGCCTTCATGGGGTGACAAATGGCAATATATCTTTCTATAGTGAAAGCTGTTATTGAGAGCGACGATGCATTGATCCCGAGATACTGAAGAAATATGAAGATTGCACAGCCCCATCGTCCCCATATCCACTCATCACCTACAAAGAAAAAAAAATATATATATCATTCAATCCTAAATTCTTATATGATATGGAAATATAATACATCATTCAGTAATTTCGTGTAATTAACAGAAAAAAGGGTTCATATATTACGAAATTCTAATATCTAACCCTTTTATAATCCTTAGTACAACCATAGCCACCTAAAGTAGATGCCTGTCGCGTGCTTGGAATCTTGGCAACAGTTCCAGTGGTAGACAGCGCCACCTGGAACAGATTGTGCGACTTTTTTATTCAAATGTCACCAATAATTTTAAGAAGTGGGGTTTGATATATATATAATGATGTCATATATTACTCTTTAAAAATTTTTGGTCGATTTTGAATAAAATAGTCGCACATTCTGTACCAGGTGGCGCTGTCTACCTCTTCAACTTAGGGACCCTCGATAGAGAGAGACTGGACATTGACGCGCCGGCTTTTTGACGAAATTCTCCATTTTAGTGCCAGTTGCTCCATTGCTTATTATAACGCTGAGAAGAAATTTTGATTATTTTACGTCATAATCGAAAATGAACTTATTCATTACATTTTTACTTTCTTGGAAGATAAATTGCTTTAATTTTGGAATATGTTTAAAAGATAGAAATGCATAATTATTTATTTTATACCATGCTTTAAATACTTTGAATTCGCTTATTGCATACTGTTTTACGTATTTATTTCCTAACATATAAGATAATTACATTATTTATTTGTTAGCTATTAGTTTTTAAATTCTGTTGTGTAATATATTTAATATGTTAGATCTCAGTGTATTTTTCTGATATATTTGAAAATACATATTTAAAATAACTATATAGAAATATAATTTTTGATTTTTTGCTATTATGCAAAATGTATCAGATTTCTCAAAATAAATTAATAAAAATAAAGAAAATAAGGTGCATATTATTTGCTAACATGAAATATAAATTTCTTTTAAATAATAATTGCCATAATAAATTTTATAAATACTATATAAATAAGTCATTATTTTTATTTATAAAATATTAAAAAAGACTAAAAAAAAATCAATGAAATAAGCAAATGTAAATAAAATAAATAAAAACATTTTTCAATTTCTAAATATATTAGTTAAAATTTTACAAATTATTATTAATATTTTTTTTATTATTATTTAACTAAGTCATTATTATTAATAATGTGTAATTGAAACAAATAACATATGTATTTTTAGCTTGTAAAAATATTACATAAATATTTTTATAAAATAATAAAAAATAAGTTCTGTTCTTCTGCCGTAGTTTTACATTTATTCATGAATTACTTGACAAAAACTAAGATTACCATATTTTTGTTAAAAATTTTCTAACTTTTTATATATAGAATGTATGTCCTCAGAAAAAATGAGATATAATTACTTTCACTAAGGTAGAATTGCTTTCACAATCAACGTATTTTGCTTAATAAAGAAATACACAACAAAAAATTCCTCTGTTTTCCGATAGGAATTGAAAAAGTAACCATGTCGAAGGTTAAAAAAAAATTCATTTTTCTTCAAATTCTTTTTCTCTAAGACGAAAACAATTACATATTTATATTCTGCATTACTTTCTGCACAAATTTAGCGCAATTTCCTTTCACTTATGTTGTATAGTAAAGCGTCAATCGCGAAGAAAAAAGCATTGCGTTCAACGGGGATCGCTTCGAATTGGCACTAAAATGGCCGACTTTCGGTCAATGTCCAGTCTCTCTATATATAGGGTCCCTACTTCAACTGTTGCCAAGTGTCTGAGTTACGTGATAGGCATCTACTTTAGGAGGTTATGGTAGAACATTTATGATAGATACTGATAGATTCTTAAAACAAAATTTATGATATATACTCATAGATATGATACATCAGAGGTGAGCAAGCGTTTTTATTATTACTCCCGAGTACTCTTTACCGTTGAACTATGCAAATGCAAATCGTAAATGTTATCTTATTTTCTCCTCTCTGGTTCGAAAATTATGTTTTTATTATGTGTAAAAGATGCGTGGTGTTTGCCACAACTCACTGAAAACTCAACATCTATATCCATACTTGCGAACATATTAATTAATATTCCATAGTATTGTTAGCTCCGCCTTCTTTTTTTGACACCAGTATCTTTTTAGAGTACTTTTCTTTTTATCTAATCGAAACAAAATTTGGGGAATATTACTCTAAAAATTTACTGGTGAGTAAAAAAGGGCGTGACTAACAGCACTACGGAATATTAATTAGGATTTTGGCATGTATGATCTATACTCGTACTTGCGAACATACTTATAAATGTTCCATAGTATTGTTAGCCTCGTCTTCTCTTTGACACCAGTATTTTTTAAGAGTATTTTTCTTCTTATTTAATCGTAATTGCATTTGCAGAATATTACTCTAAAAATTTACTAGTGTGGAAAAAGTTGGCAAGTATGTCTATACCATAAATATTTTTTTATAATAATTTGTATTATTTTATTAAATTCGGATGAAAAGAACTCACATTTATGTAATAGGTACTTAATTAAAACTACGCAAGTTTTAATTCATATTTTCTTATCTCTTTTTCTTCTTATTTCTACCGTTCTCTCTCACTCCTCTCTCTCTCTCTTTTTTTTTTCGAACATTTTCCAACAAGGTTCAAAAATGGTAATGACTTCGGTTTGTCTGTCCGTCTGTCTGTTTGTCTGTCCGTGCTCTAACTCCCGTAAATGTTTATGGAATTTCTTGAAACTGATATATGTTTTTCAAGTTCACTATCGGACGTTCCAATTGATAGTGGAGTTTATACCTCTACTTGTTTGTGTACAGGGTCACCCGAGAGTATTTCAATGGATTGTGTAATATAAGAGGTATTTCTATAAACCATATTTTGAAACCTTTACTGTAGACATATCTTAATGAAACTGAAATATGTTATTCAAGTTTACTATTGGATGTTTCCAGCATAAAATGGAGGAAATACAACCATCGGTTTATGTACAAGGACACTCAAAAGTATTCCAAAGCATTGCGTTCTAGGAGAGATATTCCTATAAATCAAATTTTAATAACTTTACTTTCCACGAAGTTTTAGGGAATTGAAATATGTTATTTATCTGCACAAACGAATGCTTTGCATAGAATATAGCATGATTAGCATTAGATTTACAGGGTGGCACAAAAATATCCAGTTATATTAAGAGCTATTAATGAAAAATTGCTAGAATTGTACTTTCGTTTACGTTAAGCGTTTTTAACACTTTCTAACATTTTTTTAAATGTGAATATGATTTCAGTTTTGTATATCCGCATGTTCGTCTGTCTGTCTGTCTGTCCAAGCTCTAACTCTCGTAAATATTTATGGAATTTCTTGAAACTGATATATGTTATTCAAGTTCACTATCGGATGTTCCCTATTGAAAATAGAGTTCATACCTCTACTGGTTTGCGTACAGGGACACCTGAAAGTATTTCAAAGCATTGTGTTCTATGAGAGGTATTTATGTAAACCATATTTTCATACCTTTACTGTAGACATATCTTAATGAAATTGAAAAATGTTATTCAAATTCACTATTGGATGTTTCCTGTCAAAAATGGAGGAAATACCACCACCGATTTATGTACAGAGACACTCAAAATTATTCCAAAGCATTACGTTCTATGAGAGATATTTCTATAAATCAAATTTTAATAACTTTACTTTCCACGAAGATTTAGAAAACTGAAATATGTCATTTATATGCACAAAAAAATGCTTTGCACAGAATATAGCGTGATTAGCATTAGATTTATAAGATGACACAAAAATATCCATTTATATTAAGAGCTAATCATAAAAAAATGCTAGAATTGTACTTTCGTTTACATTAAGCGTTTTTAACACTTTCTAACATTTTTAAGTGTGAATATGATTTCAGTTTATGTACATGTCCGTCTGTCTGTCTGCTCTCTAACTCCTGTAAATATTTATGAAATTTCTCGGAACTGATATATTTTATTGAAGTTCACTATCGGATGTTCCATATTGAAAATGGAGTGAATATCTCTTCTTGTTTGTGTACAAGGATACCCAAAAGCATTCGAAAGCATTGTGTTGTATGAGTGTTATTTTTATAAATATTTTCCCTATAGAATGTTCCCCATTTAAAATGACATTAATAGGTTCTGTACAGCTAGTTTGTTTGCAGAGACAAAAAAAAAAAAAAAAAAATGCATTACGTTTTAGGACAGAATTTTTTGAAAGTTATATTTAAAAATATTTCTGCTGTAAAAATCATAAAAATATTGAAATGTATTTTTAATATTCTAAAATAATGTTTTGTTTAGAATATGATATGAATAACTTTCTGATTTACAGGGCTACACTAAAATATTCAGAGAGATGTAAAGCTGTAATTATAATCTAATGGCTGCATTTTCTTTAAGGTTAAGCCTTTTTAACATTTCCAAAATGCCTAAGAGTAACTGTAAAATCAATTAGTCCATCTCTATATTTTTCAGCCCTTCTGTCTGTTGTGTGATAACGTAGGCAAAGATTATTAAAAGTTATTCGATACAACAATTACGTACATTCGGAAAGTGTTACTAATCAAGGCGTACTGCATGATTTTTCTTTCTTGTTTTAATAATGGGTGAGTCCATACGGATTCATGGAGTGGCTGTGCTCGACTAATTTTATTTCCTTTGATACTTGTGTCCCTTATAGGCTCTCGTGAGAGACACATATGTTTTAAACAACTTTTATGTTTTCTCTACTATTGACGTTAGATTTTATAGAGGTCACAAAATACCGTTCTTTTGGTTTAAAATGGGATTTTTAAACCTTTCTATTTTGTCACAAATCTCCTTGAATTAAATTTATGAGTGATAATTTTAAATAATAATATTGAAGTATATAAGGTAATAATGCCTCATGTTTAGATATACCTCTGTAATTTAATAACTGAAATAATTACAATAGATAAAATTCCAAGGTCAGGTGTAATTTTCTTACTAATTTCCACAGTGAATAACTCTTCTAACGACTTTTGATGACTTGTATAAAATCTAGTGTCAGTAGTAGAGGAAAAATAATAGTTGTTTTAAACATATCTCATATGTGTCTTTAATGGACACAAGTGTCAAAAGAAACAAAAATAGTGGAGCAACACATTACTAAATTATCCCATGAAATTATATGGACTGACCCTAATGAGTGTTTCCAGAATACAAAATTATTTATTCAAGTTGTATGATAATTTTACAAATATTTTTATGATATGCAAAGATTACAACACCCTAATTTATATTCCGTAGTATTGTTAGTACCACTTTTTTAGACACCATTTAATTGTTAGAGTAATTCTCTCTAATTTTTAGAGTAATTACGATTAAATTAGAAGGGAAATACTCTAAAAAAAGACTGATGTGAAAAAAAAGTCGGTGTTAACAATGGTATGGAATATTAATTCGGATGTCAATAGCTATGGATACTCATTATAGATATGAATGCAATATCGTGAATATTTTCAGTGTTGCCACACTTATGATATTTATCGCACTCATAGTTGCCGAGTCTCCAAATTAGGGGAGGAGTTCATACCAGAAAAGTTCTAGAGTAAATTTCACTTTAATTAATCATGGAAAATGAATATATGAAATATTCCTATCAAAAAATATTAGTGTAAAACCTGATTAAAAAAAAAAAAAATCTCAGTTATTGCCGTACGGCTAGCAACGTAGAATATTATTGTATTCTCTCCTCTCCTGTTAAAGTATTATATACAGAGTGCGCGTCAGGATTGCTAACAACTCATCGAAATACCGGCATCTACATCATAAAATATTTTTTTCATCACTATAGTATTATTTCATAGTTACTACATTTCATGTATTTTGAGTACCACTATTTAATTTTTTTTTCTTGAATTAATTAGTAGAAGAATTTTAATTTTTAAATAAAGCTTTACTTTTCCAATAAAATAGCAGTTTGGAAATGCGCAAAAGTTGGAAATTATGTTATGCCATTACATTCGAATAATAATAATAATAAAATGTACGATATCAAAATCAATGACTGATTAAGGCCAGAAAGCACTATCAATACTTTTTTGTTTTGTTTTTACAAAATTTTAAATTTATTTATAATAATTCAGGACATTCATTAAAAAAATATTTTTATCAGAAATTATTAGTATTTGAATTTACACATAAGTATTCAGTAAAAATAAGGAAAGTTTCTTTACCAGAAGTCAAAAAAAAAAAAAAAAAAAGAGAGAGGGAGAGAGGGTCCCGATATATAATATTTCTCTAACGTGGACCAGTTTCAATTATTTTTGTCTAAAGGATACGATAAGCGAGGATAAAAAAATAATATTTACACATTCACAATACTTAAGCACGCGGACTTAGCTCAATGGACTAATAAGAAAAAATGACGACATTTGTCAGATGAGATTATTTTACAAAAAAAAATGTATTTTTAACAGTTGTTTCTTCAGAATCTTTGCAAGCGTCATTTTAAACCTAGCAATATTTTAAAAATATATACAGAATATGAACTTTTGTGTCATAAATTGACTAAAAAACGCAATTATAAAAAATATAATCAAATAGGAATTATTTTATTTTATTTTATTTATTTATTTTAAAAAATAATAATAATAAGTTATCGCCAACACGACGACAAAAATTTAAAATGCATCTTCGGAGTCCTATATTAAAATTGTACTACCTGTGGAAGTATGAAAATTGGGTCGTGAACCATGAATTTTGTTTGGAAACCTTCCTTTGAATGATTTTGGTTTCACTATTGTACAATATTAATCTGGTTTTATTAATAATTTGGCTTCTGGTAAATTAAAATTTTAATTAGGTGGTGAAATTGGCATAACATTTATGAATTTCAAATGTTAAAGGTAAATAGGAAAAGAAATAAAATGCGAATATTTCGCACGGGTTTGCAAGTACTAAATAATTTTTGCAAGAGAGATAGCTTATTTACTAACATAATTTTTAATCAAAATAATTGTCTTTATATAAAATAAAACTTTGCAAACTTATTATTTTACGCAAAAAATTCTTTTCAAAAATTGAATGTATTTTCGGATATAAAATGGATATCAGTCAGTAATAAAGAAATTAATGTCGTACGCTAACAAATATGATCCACTCTACTTAATTTTTTTGATTATTTAACCCTTTCAGTCGCAGTGTTCCCACTGATGGAACACCTAATTTTAATTCTCAAGTGCAGAAACTCATCCCAGAAATTTTTTGATAAAAATTTACATTTATAACATAGCAGAAAAGGGCCTTTCTTTTAACCTAAAAATTTAAAATTTCTTGTATTTTAATTTTGTTCGTAAATTCCGGTGGCAGTGTAATTTAAATGATTTGAAATACCCTGCGTCGCAAAGGTTTAAGAAGTAAAAACAAATTATTTAATAAATTATTTAACCAAATTACTTAATGCATTATCATAGAAATATTGCTTAAACTTAGAAATATTTATTCATTAATCAACCGTGAATGTTCATTTAGATCACTGGAGCGTATGGTTGATTTTTTTTACCAACTATGCGAAAAATGTGAAAAACATTTCCAACGAGTATTATGTGAAAAATGAAGAGTTGGTTTTCAGCCTGGGTAGCTCAGTGGTAGAGCTTCCGCACGTTAAGCTGAGTGCCCGTTTCGATTCCTTGCTTTGACATTTTTCACTCAGTTGGTTCAGAAAATCAACCTTATATTCCCATTGATCTAAATTGTTTGAAGTTGTAAATAAAAGCGAAAAAATGGAACATTTTTATTTTCTAAAAAGTAAGGGAACTTTATTCATAGATAAAAATATTTAATTTTTATGCACTTTTAAAGCAATTTTTTTTTGTCCTTTCCTTTCTCGTAAACATATTTCCATACTTGCGAACATCCTAATTAACACTTTCGCGACCGCTGACATAGATTCACGTCATTTGAAAATCTGTAACTCTGCCAGTGGGCGTTTCATTTGTAATTTGTATGCCGTTTATTACTTAAAAATATACACAATATTCATATTTGTACAACCAATATACTATGGATATAAATAGTACTTTGATTAGAAAGAGTATATTTATAATGTATAGCCGTTTGTAATATGAATCTGAATACAGAAAATTTTGTTCTAAAATATTGAAACTTGGGAGAATAACGCCCACAGGCAGACCTTACTGTCAAAAAGACAAAAACATGCGATCGTGAAAATGTTAATATTCCGTAGTGTTGGTAGTCCCGCCTTTTTCCCCACACCAGTAAAATTCTGCAAACGCAATTACGATTAATTAAGAAGAAAAGTACTCTAAAAAGATACTAGTGTCAAAAAGAAGGCGGGGGTTAACAATATTACGGAATATTAATTAGTATGTTGGCAAGTATGTATTTTTAAACTTCCTTTTTTTTTATATTAGCATAAAATAATAACAATAATAACTAGTTAGTAAATTTACTCCTTTCAATATGCATTTTCTTCTTTTAATGTAAGCATTTACATGCAACAATACATTTAAATTATAGAAACATAAAACCTTGCCAGTTAGTAAAAGAAAAATCTTATGTGTAACAACCACACGACTTCAACTACCCACTATTTCACATATTACAGCATTGATGCCAATATTTTAATTTTTACAGAAGTATTTTTTTGTCCCGCCTTTATTTCCGCACCACTTTTTTTATAGAAAATGTTTCTCCAATTTTTAACTTTGATAAAATAAGAAAAAATTATTTTAAAAAATAAGTAGTATGAAAAAAAGGCGGAGCTAAAAATACTCCGGAATAAATTAAAATGTTGGCATCTATGAATACAGTCGAACCTCATTAACGCGAATCTCAAGAGGAGAAAATTATTCATATCATCAGCAGTTTATGCTGTCAGTAACTAGACTTCGTATGACTAAACTGATCTTCATTTTGACGGGGAGTATGGAAACAGTTCATGTTAAAAGTAGTTCGCGTTAACGAGGTTCGACTGTATTAACTCTTTTTGGAGATAAGTCAATTTTATGTCTTTTGACCACAACTGACAAGTAAGTCACCTATCAGTTTTTCTTCTAAGAGCAAACTAATATATACGTCCTAAGGCATATAAAAGAAAGTATAAATATCGAGTTAAAATAATAATAATAATTTTTTTAACAACAATTTCCGAGATCTAAAACTGACCAACCTAATCAAAACACCATCAAAATCATTTTTTTTTTCTAATCACCAAGTAATACGTACTAAAGTATAACTGAAAAGCGGTTTATAGGCAACCTTGAAGAAAATCGTTAGATCTGTGTTTGAGATACCAGTTTTTGGTCCCATTTCCGATTTTCACAAAACTTTGTGTTCGCAAAAAATCAGCAATTACATGCGAAATAACATATAATAGGGAGTTAATATGACGAGTGTGAAAAAAAAAATATATATATATATATATATAGAGAGAGAGAGAGAGAGAGAGAGAGACGTGTTTAAAGAATCGCACATGCACAATCTGCCTACTTATATAGAACACCTGTCATTTTTTTTTTTTTTTTAATGTAACTAACTAATACACACGAAAGGACATTTAAAAGAGAGCATGTATAGCAACTTTAAAAGGAAAAAACAAAACAAAAAAAACAGGTAGGGCCGTTTTTAAGATACTGACCTGTGGTCTTTTTTTTTTTTTTTTTTTTTTTTTTTGAAAAGTCAAAATAAATGTACCGAAAATTTTTATGTATATATATATATTATTATTATTATTATTATTTATTTCAAAATTTAGCAATAAAGATTAGGCACTTTAGAATGTAGAAAAAGAGGGGGAAAAAACTAAAAACCCATAGAAATAGCATGGGACGAAAACCAAAAAAAACTCACAATGTCAAGTGTGTTAAAAAAAAAAAAAAAAAAAAGCTTACACCGGAAGTAATAAAGGGACGAATTTGACTAGAAAAAGACATCGAGGAGCGGTAGTCGGGCGGGCTGGGGTGTTAAATATTTCGTCCAAGGTTAATACGTCTCGCCTAGTACATTATAGATGTTTATGTATATATAAAATATTATGTGTTTCTATAATATATGAATGTGAGAAGTAACACTTTGTTTAAGAAATTTTTTTACTCAAAATTTCATTTATTAATAAAGCCTGATTAAGATTGATGATAACATTCACCACGTTTATTTAACAAATATTCTTTGTTTATAATAAAGAAAAATTCCTCTTTTGACATACCACCATTTCCTTATAAAAAAATTCAAGTTTATTTAAAACTTGCTTTCTGAAATTAATTTATTATGTCAATTCTGAAAAAATAAATGGTGTTCAAATAGCGGGAAGCTTGACAGTTATGAATGTCTTAATGACGATGTGTAAACACACACTTGCCAACATACTAATTGATATTCCGTAGTATTGTTAGCCCCGCCTTCTTTTTCACACCAGTATCTTTTTAGAGTATTTTTCTTTTTATTTAATCGTAATTACATTTGCAGAATATTACTCCAAAACTTTATTGTTGTGAAAAAAAGGGCAGTACTAACAACACTACGAAATATCAACGAGGATGTTTGCAAGTATTCATAGCTGCCAATATTTTAATTTATTACGGAGTAATTTTAGCCCCGCCTCTAACTCGTACCACTTATATATATATATATATATATATATATATATATATATTTTTTAAGTAATTTTTTCTTATTTTATCGAAGTTATATATTGAAGAAAATTTTCTGTAAACAAAGTGGTGCGAAATAAAGGCGGGGCTAAATGTACTCCGGAATAAATTAAAATATTGGCAGCTATGAGTATGGTAAACATGATCTTCGGACAACATTATTTTAAAATATTAAAATAAAAATATTTTTCTAATTAATACACGGAAATTTCATCGTAAATAAGTTAAAAGTAATATGAAAAATAATGGTAATAAAGTACTTTGCCTTTATAAAATTATTATTAAGCTTGGATTCTGCAGATTTTAAATTATTTAGGAAAATGCTTATTTTTATTTTGAATTTTCTCCTCGCTTTATCGGCAATATCTATAACTAATATCCTTCCCATATTCTATCCTGCTATTTGTTTACATCAGGAAGGCATCTTATTAAACTCTTAATTTTCCATGAACTTTTAAATTTAAAGAATCGCTGCCTTCTCTTACATTTACATGCACAGGAAGTATGTTGATTAAAAGAGGACATAGTTTAAAGTTTGGATCCTAAATCGAAAATTCCTGCATTTGACAGTGATTTGTTACAAAGCCTATTGTGAAGACTTCCGATGAAAAATAGAGGAAAACAGAATGTTGTCACGGTTCCCATTTATCAATGTCATGAATATATCTCACGATGTTAGTGAAAGTTACAGTCTTAAGGATATTAGAAAATGTCTAATGACAAAGTTATCCATTTATCTATTTTAAAAATGAAGACTATGAATGACCCATATGGTTTTCATGAATGACACATGTAGTTCTTTTTTATGAACGACTCATATTTTCAAAAAATTACATAAAATAAAAGATATAAAGTGACATATTAGTTTTAAAAATTTAAAACTATTTTATTTATTTATTTATTTATTTACATTAATCTGTTTTTCCTTTTACACAATTTTGAAATTAAAATGGGGCTTTTATTGAATATTTTGTGAACCACCAGCCCACCCGGTTCCCGCTGTTCAATGTGTTTTTCTAGTCAACTTTGTCCCCTTATTACTTCCGGTGTGAATTTTTTTTTTTTTTTTTTTTTTAACACACTTGAC
The DNA here is from genome assembly GCA_963930645.1 of Salticus scenicus. NCBI lineage: Eukaryota > Metazoa > Arthropoda > Arachnida > Araneae > Salticidae > Salticus > Salticus scenicus. The sequence continues at coordinate 152,912,438 of OZ005662.1, forward strand.
ATTGTGAGTTTTTTTGCTTTTCTTCCCATGCTATTCCTATGGGGTTTTTAGCCTTTTTTCCCCTCTTTTCCTACATTCTAAAGTGGCGGTGGACCGCCACTTTAGAATGTAGGAAAAGAGGGGAAAAAAGGCTAAAAACCCCATAGGAATAGCATGGGAAGAAAAGCAAAAAAACTCACAATGTCAAGTGTGTTAAAAAAAAAAAAAAAAAAAAAATTCACACCGGAAGTAATAAGGGGACAAAGTTGACTAGAAAAACACATTGAACAGCGGGAACCGGGTGGGCTGATCCAATTGAACTAAAAAATACAGTAATTGCTGTATTTTCTCCCCTAACTAATAAGTGTACCAATTTTTGTAGAGAACAGCAGAACAGTATAGTTTTGTATAGTGGAAGATCTCACACAATTAAGGTAAGACGCAACAAATGATGATGACGTGAAATGTCTTACTGATAGTCCTGTTGTACTAATAAAAGTTATAAAATTACAAATTATTTTTAAAAATTAAAAAAGTTTGTTTATATGTGAGAGTTATAAAAAAAAAATCATTTTAGCATTTTGTTTCATATAATATGGTATTGCAGACAGGAAGGTTTGGCACCAGTAAAATTTGTTTAGCCCGTTCTACCCGTCTTAAACCGTAGTGGCCTCTGACCCTTCATATTGTTATTTCAGTTTCATTTGTTTGGATATTGCCCTTGTTTCACTTTCAGTTCTTATATTAAATATATGTATTCATTTTTTGTATGATACATATAATTTTTGTATAGCTTATGCGTGACTAATTATTTTCAATTAAATATAGTAAGTAACTGTTCATCACTAACAATCTTAACTATCTCTAAGATTCACCGAATATAATAAATATTAATTATTTTATTTTCAGAAGCTAAATGAATCGTAACATTACTTTGGAAAATAAATAATGGTTGGTACTAAGTACAAGCTATACGACAATTAATAATGCATTTAAAAGCCATTGTTTGTCACTTGGCTTAGACGTATGATGAAAGAATTCAGTAAATCATTTTGCATAGGATGAAAGGATGATGAAAATTAATATTTCTTCTTGCAAACAGAGCCTCTTCTGAAAGGTTTGGTGTTAGTTATGATTGATTAATCAACGGAGAAAAAGCTCTGTATTCTGTCCTTTCATTTTTAAAGCGCGTTTAAGGTATTTAAACAAAGACACTGAGCACAAAAAACATGTAAGTTTATTTTTAAAAAAATTAGGAAGTAAGTGAATATATATAGATCTTTTGAAAATTTTTGTATGTCTCAAGGGAGAACTTTTATGTGATAAAAGAGAAACAGCAAAAGAAAAAGAAAAAGAAAAGAAGGAAATGTAAATAGAAAGATTTTTTTTCTTTTTTTTTTTAATGAAAAAGATGTTATTTTATCACGAGATAGGTACAAAAAAAAAAAAAAAAAAAAAACAGATGCTTGCGTATGCATTTATTTCTCTAAACGTAACTATACTATCATAATAATATTTTATATTAATTTTTTTATGTAGGACATTTACGTCTTTGTTATTATTATTATAATTTTTTTTTTTTTTGGGGGGGGGGGCGATTGAGGAAAATAACTGTTTTATACACCGAAGAAATTTTGCTAAGTCTATTCATTTTCATTAGCTAGTTTCGTACTTTGATTTCCAAATCAATGTAAATATTTTGTTATATGATATAAATCAACTGTCACCAATCTCTTCGACTTCAAGGACCACCAAACTGACAGTTTAATATTTTGCGGACCACTAATGTGATTGCTTTAAAAATGTAAATACATTGTTTAAGAAATATATAATGATCAGAAAGAACTCAATTTAATTAATATTAAATACATTTATTTAAGATAAAACAATAGAAATACTTATTTTATTATAAGAAAAATTTTATTATAAAATAAATACATATAACAATGATAACAATGATGCTTAAAAAAAAATCTTACATTATAACAAAAAGATTACAGTAAATTAAGGAACACTTTTTTATTGCTTTCAAACGATAAAAAATTGAGACGACAGATTAAATTACCGCGATAAATTTCTATTTCTGTATATAAAACTGTATTTATTAAATCTAGTAATGTGCATATCTTTAGATAATTAAAATCAATGTGAAATTATATTTTGAACGAATATTTGAAAATTTTCAAAAATTCGAGTAAAATGATAAATTTAGAACAATTTTGTAGCTACGTACCAAATGCAGGTAAAAAATTCAAAGTGATTTCTACATAAAATTCAAATTTTTATGATAGATGATTAAAAAATATTCATTTAACCTCTCGCTCATCCCGAAAATTCTGAAGGCTAATGTTGTGTGTATAAATGATTCAGGAAAAATGATGTTAACATCAGTATAATTTCTAGTAAAACATTACAAAATGCAAAAAATCCTGAAATATAACTGATTATTTTCATAAAGAAAATTAAAATAATCAGTGATAACCTGCAAGAATATCAGTGTTACTTACACAATTTCGCATTTATTTCTTCTTATGTCTGCATTTTTTCATAATACCCGTTTCGCCTATCAAATTTGAGACACTCAAATTCTGTAGAAACTGAGATACATATTTTCCGCAAACAAGGAAAATTTCAGTATAACAGCCCCACTTGTCGCAGCATATACCAGTATTTTATGTGTATTGAAAGTAATTCTATATCGTAATATATATTAGAAGATTTAATTTATTAAATTTTAAATTTAATTAAAATTTATTTAAATAAAATATGAATATTTAAAATAAAACTGAGGACTAAAGGGACTTCTTTTTTATTTTCTTTTGGAGGTGAGGAATCCATTCTGCATAATTTCGAAGCTCTAAAAGTAATAGGAGTCGAAATAAGGGAGCAAATATTCAGTGGAGCTCGGGCTTGGAAAATCTGTGTTAGTATATTTTTGAGACGGCGAGGAACAGATTAATTATAATTTTGAATCCGTAAAATTGTTAGAGGGGAAATAAGGACAGATAAGTACTTAGAAAAGTTAAAATAAAGCTAGGAACTACAAAAGCCATGTTAATAGGTATTTGAGGTCAGGAATGGATTGTACATACACTGTAAAAATTGCAATCTCGTTGTCAAAATTTAGTGAAAATTTTACGGCTAATCTTTATCTTTTATGCTTAATTTTGCTTCATTTTTCGTAATTTATCCTAATTTTACCGTAAATTCCACGGTTCACCGCAAAATTTACGTCTAAATAAATGCAGCGAGGTTTAAATTTTTTTCTCAACGCACTTTCGAAGTTGTAAATGAATGAGGGGAGGGGAGGGCAGATAAATTAAAGATTTTAAATTGGAGCTAAAGCCTTGAAAAATAATTTTTCTGGGTTTTTAGGGGTGAGGAATCGATTGCGAGTACTTTCGAAGCTGTAAAATTATTAAAGGAATATGGGGAACACGTATTTAACAACCTTAAAAAATACTTGAAAACCAGGCCGTTTAACTATAGGTTCTTTAACGTGAGGAATCGATTGTGCTTATTTTTACGTACTTAATCGTATGGGGGGTTGGGTGGGAATTATTTTTAGATGTAAAATCGATCTAAAAGCCATAAAAACCAGGTTTCTAAGTTTTGGGTATTGGGACTCGATTGAATTTACTTTTGAGGCTACAAAATAAAAGGTGAGAGAGGCAGCTGCTGCTCAAGGCAGAGAATACTCCAACCGCAGTTCATGTGCTAATGATGTACTTTCTGTGTGCGTGAAGAGCGCTTGGGTAAAGCGCTGCCACAGATAGTTTGGATCCAGATCCAGCATGAGGCTATCGGAAAAGGCGCTACTGAAAGCAGCGCGTATTCCAACTGTAGTTTTGACCGATTTTAAAGTATTTTTTTGGTATTGAAAATTTTAATTTTTTGAGATTTTATATTAATAAGTGATATGAAATTTTATTAACAAGTAATATGATATTATATTAATAAATGATGTAAAAATTTATTAATAAGTGATATGAAATTATATTAACAAGGGAAATGGAAATAAAACATAAAAAAATCAAATAATGTTCAAATTTTTCTGCGGACCACCGGCTGGCGACCACTGATATAAATTACAGTAATATACCGGGTGATCCAAAGGTCAGGACGAACTTTAAAAATGAATAATTCGGAAATGAATCAAGATACAAAGATACGGTTTGCACCAAACGGATGAAAAAGAAACTGGGTTTTGTGTGGCAAAGAAGAAAAAATATAGTTCTGTTGGCGACCAACAGATGGCGCTATAGTGTTTTATTTCACCAAAAGATGATTTACAAATGAATAAAAAATGTTGACAACTTAAAAGTCAGCTTAATTACAGTTAATTAGTACTACTACAGTAACTGTTCAATGTCCATCATTCAGAAGTACAGCTGTGAGACGATTCACCACATCGTACACAGCATTTAGTAGCATTTCTTGTGTTATGGCAGACACATGTTGATGGATGGCATCTTTCAGTGCTGCTAGTGATGCCGGTTGGTCGCGGTACACTTTTGCCTTCAAGAGTCCCCACAGCCAAAAGTCACAGGGTGTCAGATCGGGAGATCTTGGAGGCCATGCGTGATTAAAGTAGCGAATGAGAATGCAATATTTCGATGCATATAAGCTTCGACTACCATTACCTGCTGTAGTTGTTCCTTTTTATATCGTTTGTTGCTTTGCATAATCCTACATCAAAAATCCGACAGCGCCATCTATTGGTCGCCAACAGAACTTTTTTTTTTGTAGCCACACAAAACACGGATTCTTTTCCATCCGTTTGGTGCAAACCATATCTTTGTATCTTGATTCGTTTTCGAATTATTCATTTTTAAACTTCGTCCTGACTTTGGGATCACCCGGTACATAAAATGCAAGAATTACAGAAATAAAAACTTTTTTTTTTTTTTTTTTTTTTTTTTATAATAATAATACTAATAATAGTAAATAACTTAATTGAGGAGCAAACATTCAAACTGTGTTTTCTCCTTTGGATACAACATTTCAGACAACACAAAAAATAGTAAATCAAAAACTAATTAAACTTCAAAACTAATTATCGTTTATTTAGATGTATTACTAGATACTACAAAAATATGTAGGAAGATACGTAGACGTGCTATTTTTATGTTAAATTTAAAGAAAAGTCACTGACTCTTTATTTATTTTTTTTTTTTTTGGAGAAAACACATTTTGAATGTTTGCTCGTCAATTATTTAAACAACGCAATAAATGTTAATGAAAATAATGAGGTGTTGGTGTAATAAATAATAATATGATGTCATGTATACAATATATGTCAGTCTAATGTCAAATTTTACCAAATTATTTCTCTATATTTCATAAAAAGTTACTACTTCTGCTGTTACGTTGTTTGTCTGCCGAATTACCTCCTCATGTACCAGAGAGTCTCCATCGTCGAGAGAGACACCACCGTTTATGCAATATCCTAAGGAAAATATTTTGCTTTGCTCTGGAATTTCTAAGATCTTAATTAACAAAGTCATCACTTTAAGTGTTTGTACTAAAACATATTTTCCAATGCCAATTTGCAAATAGTTTCTCCAATTATTATTTTTCTGCTAAATCATGGCTCCTAAATAACACCTATCCGGAAGACGTTCGAGAACGTTCCTCATTTAAAAATAGTCATCCCGTCTCTGCAAAGAAAATCGACAATAGAAACAAACAGAATCGGGAAATCCAATATTTACCCTCTTTGATGGTACAGGAAAATAATAATAATAAAATCAAAATCACCCCGAAATAATACTTTCTCTACCATTTTATGGAGACAAAAAAAAAAAAAAAGAAAATAATAGGCTATGAGTGATAGTGAGCGGTTGATGAGAGAAGAAATTCGGATATTGGATCAGATAATGAGTCAGGAATTTGAATAAAGAGGAAAACGAATGAGGAAAGAAACCAGATATTTTTGCTCCGATTGTGATATAGTTTTCTGTTTATCTCTGAGTCTGAAAATTTTTCATACAAAAGCTGAACTTTGAAATTAAATTAAAATATAACGTAATATATTATAATATAATATAATATAATGTAATATAATATATATAATAGTATAATATAAAATAATGTAATATAACATTTATTACGATGTGTATTAAAAAGAAGTATATTCTTTTGTCGTATCTGTTTCTTACAAATATTCTTAAAACTTCTCGTAACAAAAAAAAAAAAAAAAAAAAAAAAAAAAAAGAAAGAAAGAAAAAAGAAAAGAAAAGAAAGAAAGAATAAGAACAAGAACAAGAACAAAAAATAACCTATTTCTAAAAACAAAAATTTTACCCTGTAATTAAAAAATATCATAAGTTATTAAATTTAATACTTGACACGGATTATATAATCGATTTAAATACAAAAATGTTTAAAAAAAAAAATGTGCTTTTCCTCTAGCACAATGTGGCAAAAAAAAAAAAAATATATATATATATATACACTTAACGAATTCGTCATTATGAACTATCTATGATTACAGTGTATATTTGTTTGCTAATCAATTCACACAAAATATATGTTCAGAATTATAATATTGCCGAAGTTATTATCTATAGTGAATTTAAGCATATGATCCAGTTTAATTATTTCTGTCACGATGGTTTGTTTTTTAACTTTAATTTTTTTTTTTAATTATTTTCATACTCAGCACATTTAACCCTTTGCTGGCCAGAACGCTCTAAAGAGCTCTTAGTGTAAATGTCCCCTGCCGGCATAAACGCTCTAATCGCTCGTGTTGCAGTTTCACAAGGAAACATTCATTCAAAAAATACTGAAAAAGTATATGTGATCTACTCTTCATAAAACACCAGAAAGTGAAAAAATTATCGGCTGAAATGAATTACAGCAACAACAAAAAATTATCAAAATTAAGCGTTTTTGGCGATTTAGCGCTGTTAAGCGCCAGCACCGAGATTGCCGTGTACGAACAGAACCGTGTTTTGCTTCTCCGCCAGGTACAATAATCAATCGCCTAACAGTGTAAAATCTCCAAATATGCTTAATTTTTCTTTTTTTTTCTTTTTGTGGTTGCTGTAATTCATTTTTTCCCTTTCTGGTGTTTTATGAAGAGTAGAATCACATATATTTTTTACAATATTTTTTTTTTTTTTCAAGACGACACTTTTTGAATGTTTCCTTGTCATTAAATCTATAAACAACTACAAGAAAAAAAAAAAAACTTTTGTAAGAATTTTCGTTTAAAGTGAAAATAAGCATTAAAAAATAATTATGAGTCTATCTGTTACAATTTAATAATTATGATAATATCCGAAAAGAGAATATACATTCTGCTATATGTATTATGTATATCATAATTGTCAATCTTTTAATTTATTCCAGAGCATTATTTATTATTATTTTTTTTCTAACACCATCTTTACTTTTTATCACTTTATTTATAGAATTATGTTCTGACTAGACACATCTATCACAAAAATATGAAAATAATACTTAAAAAAAACTCACACGCAATAAAAATGAGACAAAAATTGCTCCGAAATAAATTAAAATGCTGCCAACTCTGAAGTAATGTATACACTTAACAAATGGTGTGTGGAATTGGTGGGACACATATTTTTACGGAGTTTTTACTCTATAGCAGAGATCGTAATCTATGACTTTTTTTTTTCAGGACACTCTGAGGAGTGAGATATTTTTAATTTATTGCTACCACTATTCTTATAAATTAATGACTATCTTGTATAATCATGGCTATTTGCTGCAAATGTATCAGAAGTATTTCTGCATGAAATTGGTAGTGGCAAAACAGGTGGACATTTGGACATTTTTTTTATCTCTGAGAAAGGGCGGGTGAAGAGTACAACCCCTGCTCAATGAGTCTGCACTCTTCCTATCATCTTTTCCTCACTATAGTAATTCATTCTACGTACCATAGCCTCCTTAAGTAGATGCCTGTCGCGTGGCTCTTAAGCTTGGCAACAATTCAAGCGGTAGACAGCGCCACCTGGTACAGATTATGCGATTTCTTTATTTAACTGTCACCAACAATTTTTAAAATTGGGATTTGAAATGCAAAAAAGGCGAATAGAATCGAAAAAACTTCGATTATATGTATCACATATCACTTCTTAAAATTATTGGTGACAGTTGAATATAAAAGTCGCGCAATCTGTACCAGGTGGCGCTGCCTACCGTTCGACCTATTGCCAAGTATAAGAGTCACGCGACAGGCATCTAGTTAAGGAGGCTATGTACGTACAGTCGGGAAAAAAAACGCAACACTCGACGTAACTTTGCTGCTAATCGATACACAAAAATGTAATAGGTATCATTCGAAGAGGAACTATATTACAAATGTATATACATTATAATAATATTCTTTCTAATCAATACATTTCTGTCCATAGTATATTTTATTGCAAAAATATGAACACTCACTACATACTTAAGAAATAAGTAACACACAAATTACGAAAGAAACGCCCATTGATAGAGTTACAGATTTTTAAATGAAGTGAATCTATGCCAGCGGTCACGAAAGTGTTAATTAAACAAATCATACAATTTCAAGAGTGACCCAAAACTGGTAAGTACGGGGGGGGAATTTTTATATATATATATTGAAACATTTCCGGTGTGAAAACGTAAAATTTTGCCTGTATTTTGTAGTATCTTAATTTTATTTTTCTGCATTTACATGTAACCACCTAACACATTTTGGACTATAACTCTCTGAATACTAAAGGTATATGAACTGCATAGTTTTGAAAAAAAAAATCAAAGTTAGCGTTCATTTCAATATGTAGAGGACCCCTAATTCAAAATTTAACAACATTTTCAAAACGTACATTTAATTTCCTGTTGAATGATGTCTATTAGATTTTCCTGCGTCAATTAATAACGAAATTACAGCGGGTGTTCCGTTTTCTTCCCCGACAGTACATAAAAGTATTTCTTATTCATTAGGTGTACCAAAATTTTTATCACAATATATTATTTGTATTGCAATACTACTTTATATATTCATTTATATCTTAATTAAATATATTGGTACAGAAGTTACTGTAACTTAAAATGGACAGAGCTTTAGATTGAAATCGAGTGAATACCCACATGCATACTTGCCAACATTCTAATTAATATTCCGAAATGTTAATGGTCCCACCTGCTTTTTCACACCAGTATCTTTTTACAGTATTTTTCCTCTTATGTAATCGTAATTGTATTTGAAGAATATTACTCTAAAAATCTATTGGTGTGAGCAAAAAGGCGGGACTAACAAAACTAAGGACTATTAATTAGGATGTTTATGAGTATGCCCATATGCAATTTGCTTCTATAAATGTTGTTTAGTGAAAAATTTATTCCGGTGTCAATTACTAAATATCGCTATCCCTACAAAAAAAAAAAAAAAAAAAAAAAAAAAGAATTTTATTTCTTGAAAAAATTCAGCCCCTTTGATCCATAGGCGGGAAATTAAGTAGAAACGGCAAAGCGTTAAACATATTAAAGATCAATGAATTTCTTTATATTATTACAACTGAAGCGTCATGAAAATTTGATTTTTATTTAAATAAAAATTATAATTGCTATCCTTTGTACTCAGAAAAAGAAAAAAAAAAGTTTAATTTCTAAATGGTACCATTACAAAGGAAAAATATTTCAAATATTATTTCATGGAAAACTTGATTAATTAATAAAGATGTGTAGAAAATAAACAGACAAAACAAATTTTAGTTGAAGAATCTCACTATTAATCTAAGAATTCTTTTTTTTCTTTTCATTAATCAAATAAAACAGTCATTTTTTTTTTCTTTAAAAATAGGAACACAACTAAATTCAATCACATCATTAATAATGTAACATCTAGATTTTTTTATTTGCATTTTTTCGCATTATTTATTTTGTATCGCCTTGCTTAATTGGAGAAAGAATTTAACAAAAGGTTTTTCATAACTGATATATATATATATATATATATATATATATATATATTTTTACCAAAGTATGAAGGATATAATAAGATTTTATCAACGCATGTGAAGTTAATATTTCTTTTAAAAAATTGCTTCCACAATCTAAAAGCTTATACATTATCAATCATTCAAAATGCGTAAAAATAGCAGTAAATTCTAGAAAATATATAAAGAAAGTAATTATGAAATCCACCAAGTGAATGGGAAAAACAGTTCTTGTTTCTCTCTTTTTTTTTTTTTTTTTTCTATAAACAAGAATATCAAGATGATTGTAAACAGGCACAAATAATGAGATAATCTAATATTTATAGATCACAACCTCTGTTAGTATATGAAAACTAGGATAAGCATAAATGATTTCAGTGTAATTTTTTTCTGTGGCATTCTGCATAAATATATGTACACGCTACAACAAATCATACTGTTCGTGTAATTAAGATTTATAATTCTACCAAAAGTAAATATGAAATTCTTCATAAAAAAACCCTGAGTACTAAGTTATAACCCTTTGCGGCGCAAGACAATTCGCATCATTTAAATTATACTGCACCGGAATTGATGAACTAAATTAAACTAAAAGAAATTTTAAATCTTAAGGTTAAAATTACCGGCCTTTTCTGATATGTTATAAACGTAAATTTTTGCTAAAAAATTTCTTGGATGAATTCTTGCAGCTGGATGCTAAATTTGGTGTCCTCGCAGCGAGGACAGCGCGCGTGATGGGGTTAACAGAGCAAGAAACGACCAAATCTGAAATTGAAAAAAGAAAAACTCATCTACACTGCGAATAATGACTAATTTTTGGGAATTTTTAATAATCATTGTGCACTCCAACGTTGCTCGATTATGACAAAAAAATTAGATTTATGAATTTAGCGTTCTATCTTAAATTCACACATTTACGATCGGAAGTCATGTATTTTACGATTTTTTCACCTAAGCACTATTTAAAATTGTCAAGGTGAAAAACGTACATTTTATTATTTACATTTTCAAGTAATTTTGACTGGAAACTGAGTATGCACTTTTCGTAGTTTTAAATACTGATGTATTCTGAAAATTGTGTATTTAGAGAAATAATAAATCAATATTTATTTTAATGCAATACATTAAGTAATTACAGATAAGCATTGTTATCATTTTATGATTTTTTTAGAATAGCGGTAATGCCATCAAAATTAAGAAGTTATTTATCACACGTGCTATAGAATGATTCTAAAATTTAATTGGGTGGCTTTGTCATTAAACGAAGAATATAATTAAAGTAAAAGCAATGAGTTATTGTGTGTTGACATTTTACTTACACATCCTTGCCACCATACTAATTAATATACCGTAGTATTATTAGCCCCGCCTTCTTTTTCGCACCAGTATCTTTTTAGGATATTTTTCTTCTTATTTAGTCATAATTGCATTTGCAGAATAGTACTCTAAAAATTTAGTGGTGTGTAAAAAAGGGCTGGGCGAAAACACAAGGGAATATTTAATAGGATGTTGGCAAGTATGCTTACTATATTTATCTGCATACAATTTGTAAACCAGACAAGTCGGTTTTACACCAGAAAGTTTAATTTAAGGACAAGAGTTTAATTGTACGGAACGAAATTTCGTTAAAATATATTTTTCTCTGGTAATAAACCTCTTACCTGCCGAGGAAAATTTACAAGATTTGCACCAAATTTAAGATCTTTTTATTGCATTCCAAATCCGTGGAAGTAGTTAGAAGTGAAACACAAAGAATTGTACTTCGTAAAAACGTATATATACACCCGAGGCAGTTAAAGCATCGGCTTCATTAAACGGATATACATAGCTGCCAATATTTTAATTTATTCCGGAGTATTTTTAGCCCCGCCTTTATTTCGTACCACTTATTTTTTTAAAGCAATTTTGTCTTATTTTATCAAAGTTATATATTGGAGACAATTTTTCTATAAATAAAATAGTGCGAAATAAAGGCGGGGCTAAAAGTACTCCGGAATAAATTAAAATATTGGCAGCTATGGATATATACGCCTGGGGCAGTTAAAGGGTTGAAATTTCTTGTGTGAAACTGACTTAGTAGACTTGAGGATTATACGCAGAAAAATGAAACAGCACCAAAGCTCTCGCTTAGATTTCGGTCCTTCCCCAGTTTGAACGCAAATACGAAGTTGGCATGCTATCGTCTTCATTCAGAACAACAAATACAAAGTCGCAGTCTCCGCCTTTTTTTTTTTTTTTTTTTTTTTTTTTTTTTCAGGACAAACGCAGACATAAGAAATTTCCGCTTTTCTGCCACCACTAATTTCATGCCGAAATATTTCTGATACATGTATAGTAATGTCATAGCCTCCTTAACTAGATTCCTGTCGCGTAGCTCGGAAACTTGGCAACAGTTGAAGCTGTAGACAGCGCCACCTGGTACAGATTGTGCGACTTTTTTATTCAACAGCCACCAAAAATTTTAAAAAGTGGGATATGATATACATAAAAAGCAAATAGAATTGAAAAAACGTCGATTATATATATCATGTATCACTTCTTAAAATTATTGGTGACAGTTGAATAAAACAGTCCCACAATCTGTATCAGGTGGTTCTGTCTACCGCTTCAACTGTTGCCTAGTTTCCGAGCTACCCGACAGGCATCTAGTTAAGGAGGCTATGGTAATGTGCCACGATTATAGAGGGTAAGGAATATTTTATAAGAGCAGTGGTAGCAATAAATTTAAAATATTTTCCTCTCTGAGAGTTTCCTGAAAAAAGGCCGGTGAGTATGGCCCGGGAAAATTGTCATCTCATACGCATAAAATTTCACATTTTAATTATTTTTTTAGTAGAATAGAGCCTCATAAAGAAGACTATTACGAATCACTTTTGAAAGAAGTTGTGTCTCAAATGAATAGTGTTTACCAAATTATTGGGGATTTTTTGTTTCTTTTAATTTGTTATATTTTTACAAAAAGATATATTTTAAAAACAAAATTATTTCTTTAGACATTACTAATAATTGCTATATTGTACATAAACTAAAAAAGAGAACTAAAATATGTAAAATAATAAGTTAATATTTGATATGAATTCTTACGTCCTTTAGGAGAGCCTGTACTCGTTTTAGCATCCCTTCAATGAATTTTCTGCAAAAAATTTTGAATTCGTCGTTAGTGTACCAAACCTGCGTTAGTCTGTCTATGTAGAAATGTTGAACAATTTCCTTCCATACATTCCTATGCGAATATAATTTTTTATCAGAGTTCTCTATTTTCACCAAGGGTTTGTAGAAATGTTTTGTAACACCGTATTCTTTCATAAAATGTGTGGTTTTTCTTTTCGGTTTCCACGTGAAATTTTCATCATTAAAATATAAATTTTCATGCTATCTGTCTTACTGGAAACTAAAGGCATTTCTGTTATTTTTCAATAGAACTACAGTAGAGCCGTGGTTATTCGAGTCCCGATTTCCAGGTTTACCGAGGTAGTCCCGAAGAGTGCCCGCCCCGGAGCTGGCGAAGCTTTTGAGAAATGGCGAAGAAAATTTTGACAAATTTTAATATACATCACTATATTTTATGATACATATATATGTATATATATATGTATTGCATTACATTTTTAACTGGCTGCATTTAAATATGTAATATATATATTATTTTAATTCACTGACTACGTTATCATCCACTTTAAACATTTCCGAATGTTTTCCCCTCCGAATTACGAGTGTTCGTGTTATTCTAGTTTTCGATTATCCGAGGTACTCTCGGTCCACATTACTTCGAATAAGCGAGGTTCCACTGTATCTAATAAGGTTTCCATAAGTTGTGGATTATGCATTTAATACATGAAGACAGCGTTGCCAGATTGCAGGACTTTTTTTTTAATCAACAGTCACCAATAATTTTTAAATGTGCTATTTATATAGATAAAAGGCGGATCGAATGGACGAATCGTCGATTTTGTATATAAAATACCACTTATCAAAATTATTGGTGACAATTTATTAAAAAATTCACGAAGTTTGGCAACACTGCATGCAGATAGCAAAATAATTTAGGCACTATTTTCTTGTAAAATATTTTATCATTTCTTCCCTAATATTTAAAGATACTGTTTAACACCTATTTTTCGTGTCAGTCAGGAATTCTGGCATTGCACGCTTATATAAGAAGATATTGTAGAGTCCTATATTTTAAGACCTCTCTTCCTTTATAATATTTTTTTTTTTTAATATTTAATCTATGATTTATTCAATCAAAGTTTCTTATTAAAATTATAGATATTTAAAATATAAAATGCTACAAGTCCATATTATAGTAGACTTTTTTAAGTTGTACCTTTCTTAATTTATACCGTCTATGTTTTTTAAAGATTTTTTTTTAATGAAAATGCCTCAGATAAGTAAGGAATTTACTTTTATGTGAAGGCTTGTGCAGTGCTGCGAGACTTCGCGACTTTTTTATTTAACATTCACCAATAATTTTGTGAAGTGATATTTGATATACCGGGGGATCCAAAAGTCAGGACAAACTTTAAAAAAGAATAATTCGAAAACGAATCAAGATACAAAGATACGGTTTGCACCAAACGGATGAAAAAGAAACCGGGTTTTGTGTGGCAAAGGAAAAACAATTAGTTCTGTTGTCGACCAACAGATGGCGCTATAGTGTTTTATTTCACCAAAAGACGATTTACAAATGAAAAAAAAATGATGACAACTTACAAGTCAGTTTAATTACAGTTAATTAGTACTACTACAGTAACTGTTCAATGTCCATCATTCAGAAGTACAGCTGTGAGATGATTCACCACATCGTTCATAGCATTTAGTAGCATTTCTTGCGTTATGGCAGACACAGTTTGGCGGATGGCATCTTTCAGTGCTACTAGTGATGCCGGTTGGTCGCGGTGCACTTTTGACTTCCAAGAATCCCCACAGCCAAAAGTCACAGGGTGTCAGATCGGGAGATCTTGGAGGCCATGCGTGTTTAAAGTAGCGACTGAGAAAGAGATATTTTGATGAATATCCGCTTTGACTATCATTACCTGCTGTAGTTGTTCCTTTTTATATCGTTTGTTGCTTTGCATAATCCTACATCAGAAATACGACAGCGCCATCTGTTGGTCGCCAACAGAACTATTTTTTTTTCTTTGCCACACAAAACCCGGCTTCTTTTCCATCCGTTTGGTGCAAACCGTATCTTTGTATCTTGATTCGTTTTCGAAGTATTCATTTTTAAAGTTTGTCCTGACTTTTGGATCACCCGGTATATAATCGACGATTCTTCGATTCGATTCGCCTTTCATACATATCAAATACTACTTCAAAAAATTATTGGTGGCTATTTGAATAAAAAAGACGTTCAATCTGGCAACACTAGGCTTGTGAAGTAGAAGAGTACTATACACGGGGTTTCTCTAAAAGTATTGCATATAACACAATGTATATACATTAATGTTGCATATTTAATAGTAATTAATGAAATGACGGTTTTCAACCATGATTTGAACATATTATTTCAAATGACGATAAATACACCACAAAAATCAGTTTTGATGATCCTGAGAAGGATATAATAACTAGTGAAAAACGAGAAAAAATTATTTTCTGTCTATGTGTGTTAAATTTAAAAAGTAGTTCATATCAACATGTTGTGGAAATTGAATAATATGCTTTTCTAATTGAAGTTTTTTTCTTTTTTTCTTTTTTTTTTTTTTTTTTTTAATTGGAAAATGAGAAAGCAATCTTATAAAGAAATAATACTTTTGAACCTTCGAATAAACACCTTTTTATCATAAGGAAGTTTATACGAAGATTTAAAAGTTACTTTATTATTCATTCTTTTAATGATATATATAATTTGGATATTATAGATAGTTATTGTTATAATAGAAAAACTATTTAAATTAAAGTATAAGAAAAAAGAGAAAAGAATATTTTGTGAGATAATAAATAAACAACAAAAATATATTAGGGGGACCGGAAAATAATGTCGTTTTGAATTAAAATACTGACATCGGAAATTTATCCTGGATAAAATTTAAGATATTCTTAGGTAACTTATAAGATGGTTATTTGTAAAGTACAATGTAAACACTGTTAAACAAAAATTTCCGGTTTCATTTTATTAATCCAAAACGACATTATTTTCCGGTCCCCCTAATATTAGAGAACGAGAAAATCTAACATCTTGTAAGGCTTGTTAAGACATTAAAAAAAAAAAATGTTGTCTAAACGTTTTAAACACTTAAATTAAATAATAAAATGTCTAGCTGCTTCTAGAGCCTAGTCATTGTTCTAAATGATTAAACATTTAGAATTTTCTTCGAAAACGGGTACTAACACCTTCGCCGCGATGGGAAAATTATCTCGTCTTCTAAGACTGTGCTCTTGGGACGAGGTAATACGTCTTCCATACAATGTTTATTTAGATGGTTTCTTCGTGCACATTCACTTATTTAATAAATGAGCTTATTTTAATTGATTATTTATAATCTTAAATAATTAGCTTACTTGTTTATTACGATGATGCACGTCATTGCCGCGAATAATCTATAAATATGTAGTTTTTATATTTATAGAAGAAAAAAAAATGTATTTGGAGGAATAATATATAGCTACAGAAAAATCGTAGCTTTATTAGAAAAAGGTTTAACAACACTGTTAACGCAAACGTTTTAAATTCAGTTTAAAAAATGTCTTCAGTTAAAACGGATGGTCATTTTGTAGACGAAAAAAAAAAAAAAAAAAAAAAGAAAAAAGAAAAGTCTTACTTTTTAATACAAATTTCTGCATCTGAAATTAAGACATTGCAAATATCTTAAAACACCGCCATATGTTTCAGGCTTAAAAAACTGCTATTTTTAAGGCTTTTTAATAAATAAATAAAGGTGGCGTGTAATTCTGTATTTCTGTTAAAATTAGATTTTAGAATTTTATAAAGCATTGTTAAAATATATAATTAAAAAAATTAACTTCATTTCTAATCCTAGGAGTCGAATTCATTATCTTTGATACCGCAGACGAGCGCTGCTGCCAATAACGCTATGACGTTACACAGATTTGTACTGTAATGTATATTGTGCTATTCGCTACATTTTACTAATAAGTTTATTTATATTTCCCAAATAAACGTTTTAAAGTAACGGAATTTTTGTAATTTATTTCATTATTTTAAGCATTATTTGTACACAAATGTAGATAGAATATTTAATTAAATACAGTCGAACCTCGTTAACTTGAATATCAAGAGGGATAAAAAATTTGTTCATGTTATCAGTAGTTCATGCTATCAGTAACTAATCTTCATATAACTAAAGTAATCTTCATTTTGATGAGGATTGCAGAGCTGCCAACATTTTTAACTTTTAAATCAGAATTAACACCAGCACAGTTAAATGGAATATGTTATATATATTTTCGACGATTAATATTATCGAAAACTGCTATAAAAATTTTCCGGATTGAAGTCTCCCTTGAAAAACGGGAGACTTGGCACCTATGGGATTGTGGAAACAGCTCATGTTAAAAGTAATTCACGTTAACAGTGTTCACATTAACGAGGTTCGACTGTAATAGTAATTAAAACAAATATTTACATGGGTTTTCTTATTGAAATGTGAAATATTTAAATTATTTTACTTAATGGAATTGAATAATCTCAAACTAGGAGTAAAATAAGAATGACTAGCCTTTCTCACTTAATACGATTTTGCAGAAAAATCCCGTAAATAAAAACCCTTACTGAAAAATTTTGTTTATTTATTTTGTTTATTATTTTTTTTAAAGAGATTTAAATTTTTGATATTTCCAATATAATTTCAATTTAAAAAATATTTTTTCCGCTACTAAGTTAAATTTTTTAAAAGAAATTATCATTGTATTAAAATTGTATCTTTATATGACCAAAACGAGACGACGAAAAGATTTTGATTTTCATTGACAGATTGTGCCACTACTAATAGCCTATGATGAAATGGGAAATGATTTATTTTAAGACATTTAAAATGTCTTAATTTAAGATATATCACTATATTAAGACAGTTTATATTAGTTTATTTGCACCACCTGTTTGTTTATTAAGGCACAAAAGTGTCTTAAATTAAGATATCTATTATGTCTAAGCCTCCTGTTAAGACGTTTACGTGACTGAAATGTTTTTTAAGACTTTATTTATTTATTTATTTTATTTTTGTCTTACTTTAAGACTTGTTTTTTTTCCAGTATTACGGGTAACAAAGGCCTGATGTTTCTGCAAGATTTATGTTCTTAGATGAACCTATGATCTGGATTATTACAAGAAAAATTTCGGTTTATTCTTCTTTAATTTGTACCATATCTAGTTTTTAGTCATGTAGAAACAAATTATTAGGAATATTACGAGAGCTAATAATATTTATAATCTATTTCATAGCATCGTTAGAACCCGTCTTTTTTTCATACCACTTTTTCTGAAGAGTAATTTTACTCAAATTTATTCGTAATTAGATACTGAGGAAAATCACTCTTCAAAGAAAGTGGTGTGAATAAAAGGTGAGTACTAATAGTGCTTCAGAATAAATTAGAAATGTCAAAAGCTTTGAATATTAAAGCATTAGAGTTCGCTAAGTTATCGGGAATTTTTTTTTAATTGTTTATAAATTTTACAAAAGTACACATTTTTAATACAAAATTATTTATTTTGAAATTACTAATTGTTGTCATCTTGTACATAAACTAAAAACGAGAATCAATGCGGGAAAAATAATAATTTACATTCAGTATGTCCTTCTTTGACCTTAAGGAGAGTTTGCACTCGTTTAGGTACCCTTCAATGATCTCCCCACCCCCGCCCCACAAAAAAAAAAAAAAAAAAAAATCGAGTTTGTTGTTATGGTGCTTTTTCTGTGTTAACCTTTCTATCAGGATACTTTTATTTAGAACTTCCATTTAAAAAAATAAAAAAATAAAAACTTATTCACAAGTTTTCTCGAATTGACAGAAGATATTAAAAAAAAAATCTGGTGATGCGTACTTTAACACATATTTGCTTTTAAATCAGTACATAGATGACACTTTTAATCTATATGCAAAAAGAATTTTCCAGATGTGACAATAAATGGCGTTGTTAAAAATTTTTGTACTTTGATTTTTCGAAAATAAATAAATAAATAAATAAATAAATAAAACATTTCTAATCATTTAGCCAACACTGTATGAATCATATTCGAGAAAATTTTCAGGTGTTTCATAGCATACGCATTGTTGCCAAGTTTTCCGGTTTTCCCAGAAAACGTACTACCACTGATTTTTAATAGAAATTTTACTATCAGTTTTCTACCAATTTTTTATATTTAATTCAGTTGGAAGATACTAATAGAAAATAGTAGTGTTTATTCGTGAAAAAATGAGCTAAGAGAAGGCTATTATGCATGCGGTAAGAACTACGCAATGCAACTAAAAAATTTGCAATGCAAAATTATTTATTAAAAACTAACTACAATAAAATTCTATTACTTTTTAATTACACTAAAATTGAGACAAATAATATATACAAATAAAATATTAAAATATTATAGACACAGCATAAAATTATACGTGTCCGAGCCCTTTTAGGCCTCTCACCAACAATAACATCAGAGAGTAAACGTTGAGACAAACGGAGAGAACACTTTTGCAAAAGTACAGTCGATTCCACCACACTTCCAGAAAATTTCTAGCATGATAATTCGAACAATTATATTCAATTATTATGCAATTAGATAGAATTATCGTGCTAGAATTTTCCTGGAAGGCTGGTTTCCTAAACTTCATGCTTGACCTCTTAATGAGGCAAGCACAATTTCAGCTGAATACACTGTGCTTTTGTAAAAGAGTTCCGTCCGTTTGTCTCAACGTTTACTTTCTGATGTTATTACTGATGAGGGGACTAAAAGAGCTCGAAACGTATAGTTTTATGTTGTGACTATAATATTTTAACGTACCTGTATATAATAATTGTCAAACAAGGAAACATTCAAAAGGTGTCGTCTTCAAAGAATATTGAAAAAAATATATGTGATTCTACTCTTCATAAAACATCAGAAAGTGAAAATATTATCTGCTGAAATGAATTACAGCAAACACAAAAAAATATCAAAATTAAGCATATTTGGCGATTTAGCGCTGTTAGACGATAAGTCGCTAGCACCGAGATTGCCGATTACGAACAGAACCGTGTTTTGCTTCTCCGCCAAGTACTCAAAATCATTTCGCCTAACAGTGGGAAATCTCCAAATATGCTTAATTTTGATAATTTTTTGTTGTCGCTTTAATTCATTTCAGCCGATATTTTTTTCACTTTCTAATATTTAATGAAAAGTAGAATCACATATATTTTTTTTTTCAATATTTTTTGAAGACGACACCTTTTGAATGTTTCCTTGTCAGTTTTAGTGCAAGTAAAAAGTAATAGTATTTTATTGTAGTTAGCGAGCTATAATTTTACGAGCCATGATAATTTTTAAATATTTTAGATGCAATAAAATTCATAAAGAGTTCCAGAACTCAGTATAAATATTAATTGATACTGTAAAAGTTTAACATTTTAAGTGAACGTTTCAAAGGCTGTTCTACAAACAAAATTGTTCAGTCACAAGAGCCACGCTATTAGAAAATAAAATTAAATTAAATTAAATTAAATGAATAAATAAATATAAAAATAAAGACAAAATGAAATTTTATGTACTGAGTTCAAAATATTTCTATTTATAGCCGAAACATAAAACACAAAATGCCTCCCGGAATTTATTGCTCTGTTCTATCTATTTTTATATTTCCCATCATTCAAAAACCTTTGACCGACCATTATATGAAGGAACATCTTGAAAGTGAATGATGTCGGGGCATAATTTTGTCTTTTCTCATTTTTCTTTGGATGTGAGATCTATTCTTTTATAAGAATTTTTATAAAAGATAGATTTCCATCTATTTTGCTTTATTAAATTAGACTTCACATATATACTGTAATATTCAAATAAGATAGTTATTAATAAGTTATAAAACTCATGTTACGAATTGCCAAAGATATATTTATATTTATTATCTCTTCCAAGAAAAGAGATATACAGGCAACGTTCCCAACTTTTATAATTTATTCACAATCATTTTTAGCCCCGCCTCTTTTTCATACCGGAAATTTAAAAAAATGATTATCTTCTTATTTAATCGTTGTCACATATTAAAGGGAAATAATCTACTAAATTTCTGGTTCGAAAAGAAGGTGGGGCTAAAAATGATTGTGAATAAATTATAGAATTTGGGAACGCTGTATACAAGGGTCAAAGCTTCCTATATTTTGATACAATACTTTGAACAGTCTCTTAATTAATACCATATATTTTTTAAATAATAATCTTCAGTAATCGTTTACAGTACTTTTATTCTATGGAGTAATACGAAGATTGCTATATAAAAAATCTGGTATTCAATTGAGAGAAAACTAAAAGCCCTGTGACTATACAATATTTTACTAATAGTTTTTTCTTTATTTAATTCTAGAGCTTATACAATTATTTAAAGCTTGATTAATAGCTTTTAGTTGGCATTAGTACAAACATTTTAAATAAATACCGGCAGCTTATTAAAAAATTGAATCAATTGGAATGATGGACTGTTTAAGCTTATATTGAAAAATTATATAGATCTAATTTTGAATGTTGCTGACGTCAGAAGAAAAAACATTTAACCTTTAATAATAAACTTTTTTTTTTATATAAAGAGTTTAAAAAAATGTTTATCATTATTATTATTATTATCGTTATTATTATTATCATCGAAATTTATTTTGCATTTTAAGCTGATAACGAACATATAGATTAATTTTTAGTATACTTTTATTAATTTGTAGAATTTTAACGATTTCGAAATTATTGAACACGGTTAAAAAATCCGAACATATTAATGAATTTCGTTACGAAAACTTTTACATTTTTGTTTGAGGTGACAGGTTCATAAATAAACAGGCACGTTTCAATCCACAAACATTCGCGAAAGCAATCCAAGAAAATTATTAGTTTAAGCACAAAACTCACAATTATAGCTTTAAACATACCGCAGAGAATGAATATCGCTTGTTCATGAATAATATATTACAGCTTATTACAGAAACTTTTATTGGTAAACGACCAGCTTAGTGTTCAATAAATTTTACTCGAGTGTAGATGTTCGACTTTTATATTCTTCAGCAAAAGGATGAGGTTCCATAAGAGGGATTTTTGGCGCTGAGTAATTTCAAGTTCCTATTTCATTATATGAATGGTTAGACCACTATAAATAAGAAATAAAATGATTTAGCTCCAAAAGTCCAGTATAACTAATATGAAATTTGATATAACAGTGTCAACGCGTAACCGCTCACAGTCATTGTTGCATAGTGTTAAATATAACGCTGCCTGTGAACGTTATTGTTGAAAGTTACATAATTTTAGAACAGGATTTTCTGTATTTATGATTATATTACAAATGTATATACTATTTCTAATCAAAGTATTTGTATCCATTGTAAACTAGTTGTATTGGGTGAGTGCAAAAGTTCTACCCGTTTTTATTATTCATAAAGAAGAGCAAATAAACGCAAAATGAACAGTACCTATTATTGTGCGAAATCCCCATTGCTATATATAGCCTCTTGCTATCTTTCTGGTAGGAGATGAATCCCACGGTGGTAAAAGTCCGGCGGTTTCGAGTCAAAAAAGTCTCGGATGGCAGTTTTCACAGTATCAAGATCATCAAAGATTTTCTGGCTGAACGAATATTTCAACGCACAAAATAGGTGATAGTCAGTTGGTGCTAATTCAGGAGAATAGGGTGGGTGGACTGAAAATAGACAGTAGAAGGCAGCATTGATGGTTTAGTTGAGTGGCAAAACCTCCCAGCGAATTATTCCTTGCACATCCCACCACACACTCAATAACACATTCTTGGGATGAAGTTCAACTTTGAAAGGCGGATCAGATGGGTGACACACAGTCCTACGACTTTTTACGTTACGGTACATAACCCACTTCTTATCTCCTCTCACAATCCGTGTCAAGAATTGATCATTTTTGTACTGGTAAAGCAAGGAAACACAGGTAGCGATTCAGCCATCCCGTTAATTAGCTGTCAGGTTATGTGGAATCCAATGATCCAACTTTCTCGTAAAACCAAACTTAACCAGCCGTCTCTCGACCATTCTCCGGTGTACGTTGAAAATCTCCGCTAATTCTTGCACAGTTTGGTTTAGGTTGTTCCTTATGGCTTGCTCAATATCGTCGTCCCCAACGTGTGATGGCCGTCCACTCCTAGCCTGATCTTGGCAGCTTCTCTCTCCTTCCCTAAATTTACGAAACCATCAACGACATGTTCTTTCGTCTATTGCATCCTCCCCATAAACTTGACAAACATTGCGGCATGATGCGGCTGCGTACTCTTTTTATCGAACTCGTATAACAAACAATGTCTTATATGCTCCTTCTCGCTTTCCATGTTGCACCCACTGATATTTTTTGAAGATGATTAACTTTGTGAGACACGATGCATTTATATGTGAGGCATCCCCACGTTTGATTGGCCGACGATTTGCGTCATTACAGCGTCATGTGTGACGTCAATTCTATTGCAAATTAGTATATCCAAAAACAGGTAGAACTTTCCCGCTCACCCAATAGAAAGATGAATGTTGTGTCTATTCTTAACCACCTTAACTAAATAATACAAATATAACGAATTTAGCGAAAATATCTTGCCACTGTGCTGTTCTTTTTTCTACAGTACACTTGTAATTCAAAATTATAAAATTATGAAATTAAGCTCTATTTTAAAGTGTGAAAATTTTAAATAATATTTATAAAGATTATAATCATGGGCACAGTTACATATTCGCAAGTTGTAATAAGCTTTATACATTGAAACAACTGTGGAATGCAAAAGGAAAAAAAAAACAATCTTTCTATTTTCAAAAGGAGTCAGAGGGTTAAGAATTATTGGAGCATACCGATTGCAAAAGTAAAGTTTTAGGCGGAGTTACAGATTTCTAAATGTCGCAATTTCTATTCTCTGCACTGGAAGTGTTAATGGTGTTTAAGCTATAGACTGTACGGATGAAAAACACTTAAATATTTTTAAAAGAGTATTTAGTGTGACAATAGATAGATTTAAATCGAATTTGATTAAAATACATTCTATTTCATTAATGTCATCTCTTTCCAGGATTCCCACGGCTTGATTTTTTTCAAGGACTCTTACACCAGTATTATTTAAAAATAAATTTCTTCTTAAATGTAGTACATTTAAGAACAAATTTATCTTAGGATTATTCTGGTGGAAGAGTCCTTGGAAAAAGGCGTGGCCGTGGGAACCCTGCTTTCAAACCAGTGTGAAGTGGTAGCTTTCGCATTCTTGCCAACATACTAATTAATATTCCATAGTATCGTTAGCCCCACCTTCTTTTTGACACCAGTATGTTTTTAGAATATTTTTCTACTTATTTAATCATAATTGCATTTGGACAACATTATTCTAAAATTTTACTGGTGTGAAAAAATGTGCGGGACTAACAACATTACGAATTGTTAATTAGGGTGTTGGCAAGTATGGCTTACGCAATGTATTCACTGTAATCAATGATGTGTTTTTCTTTCAATTTTGACTTTTTTTTTTTATGTAAGCGCATTGAAGCAATACTCTTATCTTTATGTATAATTTACATCATAGTTTACTTCATAATATGTTTCAATAAGAAAGTGTTGCTCCTTTACGCTCATATAAAAAAAGTAGGCCAAGTCTCTGAAAATGGGATAATTTTGGCCGAAAATGCAAAATTGTGAATCTTTGGGCCTTTTAGGAACAAACAAATACTGAAATAATATAAGAAATATTTATTGAAACTTACAATATACATTTCCTAAAATAATTAAATGCATAAATTTCACATGCGGGACCATTCTGTTTTTTTCCTCAATTTCAGGGCCAAAAAAAAAAAAAAACTTTTTGGACACCCATTCTTTAGGTGCTAAAATTAATACATTACATCCCCAAAAATATCTTCGTTAAAGCGCTTATTCATTGTGGCAACCTTGAATACTGCTTTCCGCGAAATTCTGGACGAAATATTTCGCCACCGAAATATTTCTGTCGCCAGCGCAGGTTTCCTCTATTTGTGTTTAAAATGTAAAACAAATAATAATAATTTTCAACCCATAAAAATATTGAATTATTGTAATAACTGTAATAACAAAATATATTTAAATCAGATACCATTCAAGAAAATTGAACTTAAGTACTAAGGTACAAATTCTGCTACACACAACATACATACTTATATAGCGCATTATGCATACAGTTATTTAATGCGTATACAGGTATTAAAGCAGTGTGTTTATTTTAATACGACTTAAAAAATATTAATTATTATATTTATAAATCGTTTGAGGTATTTTTCTTCTGTTGATTATTACGAAGATTGCTATACGTAAATCATGGTATTAAAGTAAGAGACTGTTTCGATGGCTGATACTGAGAGTTAGAACTCGTGATAATATATATATATTTTTTTTTCTGTCCGAATTTTAATTTCAATTAAATATTTCAATTATTTTTAAATAAAAAAATTTTTTGTTAATCCTGGTATTTTAACAGAACACAGAGTATTTTTAATCTGTATTTAAGAGTATATATATTACGGTCTGTGAGGAATATTTCTTTAAATCATATTTGATATCAATATCACTGCGGCAAGAACAGCTGAACGATATTAAACAAACTATACAAACATTATCAGCTAAACAATAAACAGATGATACACAAAAGTGTTTGTATGATAGGGAACAGTATATTAATTCATTTACAAGACCAAATAAAATTTCTCGTTTATTATAGGGAATATTTCGATGAAAGATTTCAGTTGTGTTGCACAATTTTACACTTTTCAGTAAAGTTGAATAATATTTATTATGGTGTATGCAAAACGTAATACAGTCGGCCAGCTTAGCCAAATATCTACCGTTCCAAATATATTAAATCGATTAAGCGAGGTATTCTGTTATGCGGGAAAGACTAGAAACGCAATTACATGTACAGTCAGCCAAAAAAAAAAAAAAAAAAAAAAAAAAAAAACGCCCCCCCCCCACCTAATTTTGCCGTAAATTATTGTAGAAACATTTGACTGGTACCGATCGATTTGTAATAACATTTAGTTTATAACGGTATAGTTACATTTTGCCAAGGGGGTCGTCTACATATTAAAACTGGCGTTAACTTCATTTTCCTCAATGGCAACCCCTAGTGTTGACTTCATATTCAGATTTCTGAGATCAAGGCGGTTCGGAAAACATGCCTATTTATATACTTTAAATCAATTCTAAATAGAGTTACACGTGAAAATGTATTAGGGTTCCGTCTATACATTTAGAAAATATAAATCATGATCTACCACCCAGTATGCATTATTTATTAAGTTTCACACCGGAAAAAAATTTCTGAAATGTTAATTATAAAATAAAAAATGACTAATTTACAGAACAATCTGAGTTAGTTTATAAATTAAAAGATTTTTATTGGTGTCTATTGATTAAACATCAAATAGTTCACTTCATACGAAGAAAATTAAGTAGCTGGAATAGATATTAAAATATCTATCGAAAGAAAAAAAAAAAAAAAAAAAAAAAAAAGGTAAATGGTTTGAAATTTGTTTGGAAATTCAAAATTATTTTAACTCAAGCTGCCGTATAATTGAATGAAACGGTGGCACTCAACCTGGTGCCAACTCACAGTGACAATGGGAGTTTGTTCTGATACTGCAGTACTTTCATTTTCTTTAATTTAATTGACTTCTTAAAAATATTAAAACAGATTTTTTTATTTTTATTTATTTATTTTTTTAATTAAATATTTTTTTTTCATGACATTATTAAAAACTTTTACATAAATCTCCACGATATTCTTTTGCTTTTATATTTTATAATGTGTAACAAATTAATATGCAAAATAATAAATCCTACTACTTAATGGGATGTTCTAAAATTCTACTCTTAACACAGATACCGAATTGGACGGTGGGTGTAAAAAGGCATACTACCCTTAATCTAAAGCTTCAGTTGAAAAGGTCAAAATGTTACATTACTCTATTTAAAAAAAAAAAAAAAAAAAAAAATGGAAGAAAAAAAGAAAATAATAATAATAAAATAAAATAAAAATAAATAAATAAAAAATCTGAACAATAAACTATGGGAACAGAAGCAGGGAAGCCATCGTCTCCGTGAACGATAAAAATTACGATGGCGTATCTCCGGACCATCGTAGGGATGCGTCCCAGACCGTGGTCAATTACCCATAGCCCAGTACTAGTGCGACATTAAACCCAACCTACCTACCTACCAATATATTGTTGTGTGAACTGGCGTATAAGTGACCGATTACGCATGTATTTCAGTGTGGAATGGCTTTCTTAGTAGGAAAAATCTGTTTGGATTTTCACAAATATATATGATTTGAAGTTTATTTAAAATTTGCTTTCGAAGAAGATGATGACTCCTCATTTAAATGCTAATGCTGAAGGTCACATGTGGATAGCGATAAAAAGTAAAAATCTATGTTAAAGTAAGATAAATTTCTCTAAAAAAAAAAAAAAAAAAAAAAAAAGGAATAACAGTGCGCTAAAAATACCCCGGAATAAATTAAAATGTTGTTTGTTCTGGTTTTAGTCAGGTGATATCACTTATGCTAAATAGCTGGATCCGCCCTCTCTTAAGCTCAGGTTCAGCTCATCATTAAAATATTGTTTTTAATATCTGCTGCACCAAAATGTTCAAAACACAAATGCCAATTTTCATATATTTTGAAATCTTCCCGTTTCGACTTTAAAAGCATTTAGATTAATTTATTTTATTTTGAATTTTTAAATTTAGACGATTAAAGTCTTTTAAATGAAATTTCAGGATTCTGTAATATCAATATCTATATATTTGAAAGTAATAAGACTATTCCTTTGTTTTAAATTTTTATTCCATAATAACCGTGACTTTGATTTCGTGATTAGGAAATTGAAAATAAATACTATTGAGCTATGTTCCAAAAATAGATCTTATAAAGTTAAAAAAAAAAAAAAAAAATATATTTCACTATTTCTGTATCAAAAAACTTTTAATAGAAATTTGATATTTTATTATGTTACATTATGGGATAAATTTTAAATAACACAAAGCTTACAAACGGTACAGTAAACAAATGCAAATGTGTCACAACAAAATTTAAACAGAAAATTCATGGTAAAAAATCTTTTTAAAATTATTAAATATTTATAATAATAATAATAAAACGATTGTCGAATGCATAATTGCTGTTTCATGTAATCAGTTTCGCTGTACCGTGTTTTCTAAAACATGATATTTAGCTAGAGGTGTACGTACTCTTGAATATTGAAATGCGAAAAAAAGTGTAACAGGGTTAAAATAGAATTTTAGCAGCGAAAAACTAGAAAAAGATATTTAATACTAATGAAGAAAGACTTAACATATTAGGATCGGATATATTCCTCTCTTGTACCGTAAGCCACGCCTTTTCACAAATTTTCTAAAACTTTATAATATAAAACAAAATAATTTTGCATATTTGTAATTAAATCATTTAAGTTTTGTCTTCAATAATCGATGTAGTAAATACCATTGTGATTTATGCATACCAGCGTCACATATAGAGTCAAATAGGAATATGCAAATTAGTCTTTTTTTTTAAATAGTGTTTAAGCGAATCAGAGGCTTCTTTTCTTTTGAAATTTTTTCACAATCCCTCGCCTACATTGTGATAACTTTACAAAAATATGCCAATTTGTATAATAAACATCGAAATATTGCTTAGGAAACAATAAGAATAACATAAAGGTAAATTAAAATAGTTTTCCGTCAAATAATATACAAACATTTACTTATAGAGGATACAGATTATAACAAATGACGGCCCCCTAACAGGAATAAAAAGTGAAATATCACTGTAACTCAAAAAATAATATTAGGAACGAGCTGTAAATTTGGAAACCCATGTTTTTGATGATGCCCGTTCTATTCGTGGAAAAATTAACGTAGGTCATATTTCATAATTTTTTCAAATATGAATTTATTCATAATTTTCATAATTCAAAAAATGTTTTTTTAGCAAAAATTTGCATGGAATATGTTTGGGTCACTTCTTTCTAACGAATAAAAAAAAATAGAATTTAAATATCATAATTATTTTGGAAAATATGTTTTAATGTTTGTCACATTCATTTAACATTAGCATCCCCAAACTTTGACAACTTATAACTCTATGAAAAATTGAGCAAAATATATAAACTATACCATTTTCCGTGATGATTTGATCCAAAGAATTCAAATAAATTATAAAAAAAAAGGGGAGTTACCATTGAAAAAAATGAAGTTGATGTCAGTTTTAATATGTAGACGACCCCCTAAGTAAAATCTAACTATAACATTATAAACTAGACGTTATTACAAACTGATCGGTACCAGTCGCATGTTTCTACGATAAATTACGGCGAAATTAGGTGGGGGGGGGGGTGGCGTTTTTTTTTTTTTTTTTTTTTGGCTGACTGCACAGTCGGGAGAAAAAGAAAAAAAAAAAACGCAACATTCAACGTAACTTCGTTGCTAATCGATGTAGAAAAATGTAATAGAAATCATTCGACGGGGAATTGCGAGTAGTTTCAGAAAATGAAGTGAAATTTTGAATTGGGGGTCGTCTACATATTAAAACGCGTACCAACTTTCATTTTTTCAATGGTAATGCTCCATTTTTATTTTATATTTGAATTCCTGGGATCACGACAAAACGAAAAAGTATATTGGTTGTATATTTTACTTATTTTTTTCACAGAGTTATAAGCGTTCAAAGTTTGAAGGTGGTAATGTTAACTCTTTCGTTCCCGTAACGGCCGATACCGCCCGAAAGCTCTCAGTCCCATTCCGGCCCTAAAACGCCTGACATCGTTCATCCCCCCTTTTCGCTCTTTTATCTTCGCGATGGTCATTTTTCCGCGGTTAGTTGTCAGTGCAGATGACAAGTGGGTGGGTTAACTTTATGGTGACAAGAAGGGATAGGGAAGGGAGTTTTCTTGTCCTAAAGATTTGCACTCTGCAGTGAAACAGGACTAGACAATAATCCATTCTTCCCCTAATCTTAAGCCGTATTGAAATGACATGCACATGAATAGAAAAAGAAGCCGCTCTGTGCTTCCGTGGGAGTGAAATCTCGGCCGTTTGTCCGGGATCCTGAGGTACATGAAAATTTCATACTCATGGGACCGAAAGAGAAATTCATATTTCAAACTTTTATTATTATCTTCACAAAAAATAACTTGATAGATATAATTTTTTTTTACAAGATACAGTGAAGAAACCCAAACATAATCCAATCCATCATTACTTTTGATTCTGAAAAATATTTTTAATTCTGAAAAATATTAATAAATTCATATTTATAAAAATTATGAATTATGACCTATATTAATTTTTACATAAAATGAATCCTAATGCTGAAAAATATGGGTGTGCAAATTTGCAGCTCATTCCAGTTATTAGTTTTCGAGATATAAATAAATATTTGTTTTGGAGTGGTTTAGGGGACCGTCTCTTATAAAGTTTTGCATGAGATAACGAATCAAATCTTAAAAAATAACAAAGGAAATTAAACAAAATATTTTTATTTTTTACTTACGGGTCAAATTATATAACATCAACGTCAAACGCAAAGAAACTAAACAAAAATGGTGATTTTTAGACATAAGTGTTAGTATCAAGAATTCCTGTTTTCTAAAGAAGACAAGCCTCGCCTTCATCGTTCTTCAAAACAAAACAATACAGAAAAGTAAAGAAAAATAAATGTGACATCGAGTATTCGTGTTAAACCCCTTATTTTATGTTGACAAAAATATGCACAAGTGGTATTTATTTTATCGATTACTGGTATAAATTTTGAATCTTTTAAACGAACACTAGAAGAAAAAAATTAACTAAATAGACTGGGTTTACTGTTTTAAATAGAAATGTAGGCTTAATATTTCAGAACAAATTTTCTGTATTCACAATTATATTACAAATGGAAATGCACTATAATTATATTCTTTCTAATCAATATATTTCTATCCATACTATATTTTATTGCAAAAATATGAACAATGGCAGGAATGGAACACGGGCGCAGAATTCATACCACTATCCAAGAAAGAAAATTTTCTACATCTTAAATCAACGATATTATAGGTCGAGAAATTCCTTAAACAGATTCCGGTATAAATTCTGCGCCCGTGTTCCATCCCTGCAATGGGTACACACTTAAGAAATAAGTAACACACAAATTACGAAAGAAACGCCAACTGACAGAGTTACAGATTTTCAAATGGCGTGAATCTATGTCAGCAGTCGAGAAAGGATTAATTAAGAAATTATATTTCATAGAAATTATAAAATGAATCGTACAGTTCCAAAGAGTTCAACTGACCCAAATCTGGTAAGTGCGATTAAAATTGTTTAATATTTACTTCATGAACCCTTACAATAATTTATCCAAAAATATTTAGTTTCTGCGTTGTTGTATATATATATATATATATTATTTCATTTCGTATATTATGTTACACCTACAAAAGAAAATTTAAGCTTTATTGGTGATCAGTACAGCCATAATAGACACTTTTACTTGAAAAATATTGCACTTTTCTTCAAAGAGTACTGTCTGGACCAGTCGCAAGGGTAATGTATTTAAATAGACCTAAAATCATCTAAAAAAGTACTGAAGCATATACAAATATTTAAAAAAACTGAATTTTGGTAAATTAAGAAATTGGAAAATGTAAATGCTTTTTTTCCTGAAAGATTTACGGTGTGAAAGATTAAAATTTTGTCTATTTTTTATAGGATCTTAATTTTATTTTTCTACATTTAGATATAACACCCTAACACATTTTTGATTATAACTCTATAAATACTAATGATAAAGTATACAAACAGCATACTTTTCAGCACTGCCAGACTCTCAGAAATTCGAATATGAAGTCAAAATTGGTTGTTGCTATTGAAAAAAAATCAAAGTTGGCACTCATTTTAATATGTAGATGACCCCTATTCAAAATTCGACAACATTTTCAGAAAGTGCATTTAATTTCCTGTTGAATTATGTGGATTAGATGTTCCTGCGTGAATAAATAACGAAATTACAGCGGGTGTTGCGTTTTTTTTTTTTTTTTTTTTCCCCGACTGTACAACTATAAGGATTTTTGCATGAAAATATAAATTATCGATTCTTATTTAAATATTTAACTAAACTTTTACTAAGTTAAAGTATTATAGTAATTTATAAATGCAATTAATGCTAAAATAAATACAAAATAAGTAACGCATACTTACAATTTTATTTTTAACCATATATATATATATATATATATATATATATATATATATATATATATATATATGATTGATTACTTTGACATAGGCTTAACTAAACATTCTTTTCCTAAAGCACATAAATAGATTATAACTGCTTCTATGAGATTCAAAATGACGATGAATAATATTAAAGGATTTTGAAACTTCATCTATCGTTGGAGGCGGATCTGTTTAATCTTCTTTATCACTTTCTTTTAAAGATTTTATTGAAAGATCTTCATCTATATCTGTTTCTCCATCTTTTTCCACATTTATGAGTTCATAAAGTTCTATTTCAATCATCTGAAAACTTTGAAAATTTATGATTTCTAATTCCTAGAGATCACTTGTATTTTAATTTCTGATTTCATCATCAGTTGATGATTTTATAAATTTGTTTTATCACCAATTTTGATCACCTCGGTAGGATACAGTGCTACCAGATTGAGGGAAATTTTTATTCAATATCCACATTAGAATTTTAAAATGGTTAGCTAATCTATTAAAGACCTTTTTTTTTCTTGGCAAGATGTCTCCGAAACGATTAGGCAACCGTTACAATTAAAATTTAGTGGTGCATTTCGAATAAAAATTTCCGTCAATCTAGCAGCACTGGGCAGGAATATCGTCTCATGTTTAAAGCGCATCATGCCTTAGTTATGTAAAATTTTTAAAAGAAGAGCAGATTTTTTTTTTTGAGAATAAGAGAAACAATCTGTCTAGAAATAGAAAAATTGTATTTAAGAAACTTTGAGTGTTTATGCGATTAAGCGGAGTGGCATTGTAAGAAATGTTTCTTTAAACGAGAAAATTTCACATTACTTCTATGGGGAAAAATGTTTCTATAACTTTATATTCTTATCAGCGGGATATTCGATTATCCGTTACCCGATTAAGTGGGGACGACTGTATGTAAGAACAGTTGTAAAGTGTTCCCAAATGCATGCGAAACATAATTTTCCTTTCTTGTTTTTCTCAACATGTGCGGTAGTCAACCATTGAGATACAATGTACACGCTACCGAACAGCAAAGAAAGACTTTGTTTAAAATATGCTGTTAAAATCTAATTGAAAGTTTCTAAAAATTCTGTATTTTTATTTTTTTCTTTATGCAAAAGATGAAATTACTGAATTTGAAAAAAATTTCCGTTTCCAACCTTTGACATTTTTGTACGTTTGAAGAGTTCCTGAACGCATTTTTACTATTTTGCCAACGGTATCTATCTGTCTTTGTTTGCGACTAAATTTTTTAGAAGCTCTAGATCAAGTACTAACGTACAGAATTTCTCACAAATGATACCTATTTGCATCAGTATATAATTTGGTGTCTATCATCTTTTGCCGTTTATCGCCAAAAATGTGACGATGCTATGCTGCGATCTCCTCGAATTACAATCCGTGCTGCCAGATTGAGAGAATTTTTTATTCAATATCCATCCCTGAATTTTAATTGTAACGGTTGCCTAATCGATTAGAAGACATCTTGAAAAAAAAAAGTTTTAAGTGATTAGGCAACCGTCACTATTAAATTTTAGGGGTGGATATTGAATAAAAATTTCCCTCAATCTAGCCGCACTGATCACAGTAATGCACCACAGCAGGGGTGAAAGTGGTTTTCATCATCAGCACCACTAATGTTATTTAGAGAAATTGAGTATATTTTTTAACTAATATACTCCGAATAAATAGGATTGCGATTATTGCTAAAAATTACCGGTGGAATATTTCCGTCAAAAGACGGAAAACTTTCACACCTACACCACAATTTCTGTAGCATAAGAGTCATGTTTTTTTAAGGGAGACTTCATATAGGAAATTTTTATTTCCTTATACAAAGTTTAAGGAAATATAGTCATCCCGATTTGTGAAATGGATTTTGTATTTCGCATAGCTCAAAAACGGAACATCGTAGAAAGTTACTTTGTGACTGTCATGATGTCTAGTTGTACGCCTGCAACTTTGATCTTAATACGAGCTCTCGTTTTAGAGATATCTGCGACTTTACACAACTTTTTGTGACGTCTTTATGTACGTATGTGTATATATCTCGCACATCACGTAAAAGATTGGTCGTAGAACGTTACAAATTCATAGGTTTCTTATAAAATCTAATTGTACTCTTTTTATTTATTTTTTTATGGTCTTTCTATGACTTTCCGTTTTTGAGATATTTACAAAAAATATACTCCTAATGACCAAAATACAAAGATTTTGTCCATTATATATAACCTACCATCATAGCAATTTCAAAATAAGCTAATGACAGAGCCCGTAATGATACTGTTATGAAAGTTGTCGACATTTTTGTGTGTAGAAAGTAATTCTTAAAGATATAAGAAAGTTTTATTCGACGAATGCGCTTTATTTATTAAATATTCAGCCCGTAACTAGAGCCTGTAATGATGTTGTTATGAATGTTGTCGACATTTTTGCGTCTGCAAAGTGATTCCTAAAGATATAATCAGGTTCTAGACAACTAATGCAGTTTATTTAATGAATATTCAGCGCGTAGAAAGAGCCCTTAATGATATTGTTATGAAAGCTGTCTTTTGCGTGTAAAAAGTAATTCTTAAAGACATAAGCAGGTTTTAGTCGATGACACATTTTATTTAATGAATATTTAAGAAATTACTGATTTAAACACTTTTTTGTGCTACAAAAATGAATAATCAAAAAATATTTTCAAAACAATCCAATGAAATAGTCATTCTTAGTACAGAAATCAAATAGACATTGTTAAATACTCTACACACCAGAAATTTCGCTAATTTAAGAACAACCGAAAGTTTCGAAATCTGAATGGAATTTGTATTGTTCGAGAGCATTGTCAGTGGTTTACAGTGTTTTTTAGGTAGTTCTGCACGAGAAACCAATGAATACAGAACTCGACTCCTATTAAAGTTAGAGTTCCCAAACATAGTAAATCGTAAACTACCACTTTTCGACACATTTGAATGCCTAATTTGACGCTAAAGTCAACTGCCACCTTCGTGGAAATGACAAAATTAGTATCTGTTTCGACTTTTACTATAATACTCTTGTTTTTATATAGTCTTGATTAGATTTTTGTGCATGCTTACGATACAATACAGGTTGATTCAAAATAAGTGTGACCAATTTCAAAGCATCAGAAATTTTTATTGAATTAAGTTATTTACATGAAATTTTCAGTGTAGTTTCCTTTAGCATAGTACATTTTACGTAAATCTTTAGGCCAAGCCAAAAGAGCTTTTTTGACCATTTTTAGGGGCATTTTTCCAACTTCCTCTTCGATTGCTTTTTGAAGCTCTTGAAGTGTTCTTACTTTACGTCTACTTAATTGTTTTTTTTTTTTTTTTTTAAGTATCCCCATAAAAAATAATCGCAAAGAGCACAGTTAGGTAATGATGGTGTCCATTTCTCAGGAGGAAAAAAAAATATATTTTTTATTTTTATTTTTTAGCCCTTTTATAGTTGATATTGCAGTATGACTTGGTACAGAATCTTGGTGAAAAACAAAGTTTCCTTGGGGTTAAAGAGGTTTACTTTCTTTGATCATGTGCTTCAAAACTTTATTCTGATAGTATTTAGCATCAATTTTAGCCTTTGGTTCTACAAAAAAATGGTTTTGTTAATCCTTGGGAGGACATTCCCATCCATACCATAAAACCTGACGGCCAGCTTGCCTTTTCTTTTCGGGTGAAATATATTGTATCATCGTTTTGTCAGTTGTGGATGACAGATAAAACAGTTCTTCATCTGATGCTATCCATTTTTTGTATCTACCTTTGCGTAACATTAAATACGGAGGTCAAGAACATTTTCTTAGTTTTTTACGGTCTTTGCAGACATTTGATGACAAACTGGTTTATTCACTTTTTTATAATCAATTTTCTTTATCTGACAACAAATTGTCGATTGCGATACCCGTAGTTTCTTTGCTAAAGTTCTCTGAGGCAGTGAATTTTTTACAGCGATAAGTCTTTTCTGCTTCTTTTTTTTCTTTTTCACCAAGCACTTGCTTTCGTCGACATTTTTTCCCTGGAGCTTTTTATTGCCAGCCAAATTTTATTTCTTTTCAAAGTTTAGATTGTAATTCATTATAAAAATATCTTTTTTGATTTTTAAATGCTTTATTTATAACAGAGTTTGAGCAAACATCCTTTTAAAGCCTTAAAATTTCGTTTCGGGTTTGAGGATCTAATTTCGAAGCCATAATTTACTCCCACTAATAAAAATAGCTAGACTGGTAATTTAAACGTCTCACTTTTAAAATAAAACCGGCGGTAAAGCGATTAAAGTTTACCATAAATAGTTACGTGCTATTAAAATTGGTCACACTTATTTTGAATCAACCTGTACTCTGTTATGTAGATTAGTAAAGAAGAAAATCTTTTGAAGCCATAACATACTAGATTTTTCTTTTTTTGATTAGAATAACGTGTTGTTAAACACATAGCATAATGCACAATTGAGCTAAACAACAAAAAAAAAAAACGTATTATTAAATTACACAATAAAATCTAAGAATAATTTAAAACCAAATTAAAAAAAGTCAATAAAAATGACTTTTTTCTAGAAATTCATATTTATTTTACAGTCTTTATCCTTCATATAACGTTAAAACAAATATGTTGCGGGAAAGAACTGGAAGAGAATTTCGTGTCTATCTGTCACCACATTACATTTATTCAAATAGCTTTTCAATTTCTTTATTTCCGTTACATTGAATGTAAATAGACTTCCCACAGAGATTAGATGAAAAGTATTTCCCTTTTCTCTATTTATAGAAGGGAACTTTTATTATGATTTTTTTCAGACTATTGATAAAATTTAAGCATTTGATGAAAGATAACTTCTAAAGACATGAGTAAACTATTTTTTGCATATCCCAATAATAAAAAAATAAAATCTTAAAGGAATAGGGGAAATTATGCATATATGTATTGTACAAAGATTAAAAGAAAAAAAAAAAAACACTCCTCGATTAATTTTGTCGCAAATCATTGTATAACTATGCGACTGGTCCAGTTCAGTTTGTAATAACGTCTAGTTTATAATAATTAGATTTTACTTTAAGAGATCATCCTTATATTAAAGCTGGAATCAACGTCATATATTTGAATGGCAACCCTATTTTTCCTTTCTTTCTTTTTTTTTTTTTTTTTTTTTTTTTGATTATTTGAACTAAATGATCTCGGAAAATGGTATAGTTTATATATTTTTCTAACTATTTTTCATAAAGTTATAAGCTGTCAAAATTTCAGGATACTAATGTATAAGACAGGCTTTAATTCTTATCTCACATTTGCCCGATAAAGAAAACTCTTGGAATAAGTATAACCCTTAAAGGATACATGTGACTAGAGAGCGCATTTAATACTAAAGTTCCTGTCCAAATTGTAACCAAAATAGGGTTCAATAAATAGTTAAAATGTAATAAAAATTTGCCCAAGTAATTAAAAAAAATATCCCGACAAATTGAAATTTTGAAAAACCTTTACTACAAGTAAAGTATTTCACTAGAAGGAAGATGGGCATATGCGACTGGAACTAACACTAAGGTTTAGTTGTTAAGCCTGACGAGCCATCACTAGAGGAACATTTCGTTCGATTTAGGGAAAAACATAAATTCCGAAGTAATAATTCTACTTTTCTTAGAAACGGACAGAATGTCGTCTTCTCTAGTTAAAATAACCAGACGTCGTTTTTTCCATGACCGACTCTAGGATCGAAATGGTGAATGGAGTTTAACAGAGGATTTCCAACATTAGGAATGGTCCTGTGAAACTCCATCGTAAGTTTTCGAATTTCAGCATAAATTGACTTAATTCGGAGATCCTGGTGAATAGCATCATTCCAGATATAACGAGTTGCTTGAACAAACCTACGTAAAATCTTATTTTGGAATAAATGAATTTTTATTAATTGAGTTTTAGAAACCGATCCGTAGATCATATACTCATAAATGATGATCGGACGAATCATGGATTTATATAACAATAATTTAATTTTAATAGACAGGCAGCTATTTCAAGCTAAATAAGATGAAGGGCTTTTGTGACTTTGTCAACTTTTTTCAGATACTCTGAAATGTGAGGAATACACGTTAATTTGGAATCTAAATATACTACTCCTAAGTACTTGTAACATTGTTAGGAGGATACATAGCTGCCACATTTTTTAATTTATTCCGGAATGTTGTTAGTCCCGCCCGTTTTTCACACCTTAATCTTTTTAGAGTAATTTTGTTCATATTTAATCATAATTATATATTGAAGATTTTCCTACTAAATTTACGGTGCAGGAAAAAAGGGCGGGGCTAATAGCATTCCGGAATAAATTTAAAAACTTGGCAGCTGTGAGGATGTGTTCTGATTATTTAAAAGAAAGTTAGTGGAGGTGTCATAGTTTTTATTTGTGAAAAATACGGCTGCACTTTTTGAGTTGTTTTCTTTTATTCTCCATTTTCTTAACCAGATCGAATATTTATATAAGTAGTTTAGCAGTACTTGAAACACAGCGTTTGGAGTGTGTTGTCTAAAAGTCGCTAAATTGCCGTCAGTATCATGCAGCAGGTCGTTGGCGTATATATTGATTAGGAAAGGATCAATCAGAGAAATTTGTGGGATGGATCTTAAAATGGGAAAGGGGTTAGAAAGGGCATTTCCGAGATTTTAACGGTAAAAGTTCTATTTCTTAAATAATCATGAATTATTTTAATCAGTTGGTCAGATAGACCGATGGGAACTAATTAAAAGAAAAGGCCATCATGCAAAGACTTATCAAAAGATTTTTGAAAATCTAAGATTTCCAGTAACACCTCCGTGGAGTAAGGCATGTATGAATTCACAAACACACCAGAACTGTTGTGTTGAACGAAGTGGACGAAACCCGAATTCTTCGGTCAATATCATGTCATGAAAAAAATTCAATCAGATGTTTTACTAAAATGTGTTAATAGATTTTGGACATGAAAAAGAGAAGAGAAATGAGTCTGTAGTTCTCTGGAACATGCGGATCAGTGGCACCAACTTTTGGCAAGGGCATGATTAAACTATTCTTACCAGGAAACCATCTCTTACTGTTACAATTAAAAAAATCCAAATAGGCATCATTCGCAGAGCTGCCAACCTACCCTGACAAATTGTTAGTACCGCCCCTTTTTCTACACCAGTCATTTTTTAAAGTTTTTTTTTCTTAATACATCGTAAATATATTTGAAGAAAATTACTTTAAAAATTAAATGGTGTAGAAAAAGGGGCGGTGCTAACAATTTGCCGGATTAGATTTGCAGCTCTGCATTCGGAAGAGTACGTTTTTAGATGCATAAAACAATTGCCCTCGTTACCACGTTTTCGAGTTATAAATTCTGAAAGTTCGCTAATGATCGGTGCAACCACGTCTGAATTGATAAGACCACACCTTACTCAAATAATGAATGAAATCTAAAACAAGTAGAAATCGAAAGAGCATAGAGACAAACGTGTTCTTTTAATGGAATAATCAGTTGCCCATTTCAGCTTTGAGATATATTCCATCGAGATATAATGTCTAAAAATTTGTTAATTTAGGATCTAAAAATTGATAAAAACCACATATATAGTACACATAGCTGCCAATATTTTAATTTATTCCGGAGTTATTTTTAGCCCCGTCTCCATTTCGTACCACTTATTTTTTATAAGTATTTTTTTCTTATTTTGCCAAAGTTATGTATTGAAGAAAATTTTTCTATAAAAATGGTGCGAAATAGAAGCGGGGCTAAAAATACTCCGGAATAAATTAAAATATTGGCAGCTATGACTATAAATATACATACATATATATATATATATATATATATATATATATATATATATATTCAGGATGAAAAGACATCCCAGAAACATCCTAACATTTGATAAATCCCAATAAAATAAATCTTTACGAAAATACACTCGTTTTCAAAAATTTATATTAACACTTTCGCGACCGTATGTTTTAGTCTTTTTGACAGTAATGTCCGCCTGCGAGCGTTATTTCCTAAGTTAACAATATTTTAAAACGAAATTTTCAGTATTCAGATTCATATTGGAAATGAATATATATTATAATTATACACTTTTTAAACAAAGTATTTATATCCATAGGATATTGGATGTAGAAATATGAATATTGTGTATATTTTTAAGAAATAAATGACATACAAATTGCAAAAAAAACGCCCATTGGCGGAGTTACATATTTTCAAATGACGTGAATCTACGTCAACAGTTGCTAAAGTGTTAAAAATATGTAACTTTAGATACCTTGTTAGTTTAAAATTGTGTATTTTTTCCATGTGGGATTGTTTAAACATAATTTTGTAGTTCTCTATACATTTCACGCTGCAACCAACATTTAATATTTATTAATATTCTAATATAAAAATATTTTCAGTGATATAATAAGAGTGTGTACAGTATGTATTATAAGTATTTTTATTGCAGCTACATTGAATATATAATTTTGACATATCTCTTTTTAAAATATAAATATAGGAAATGTATTTAAATAGTTTTAAAAATCAGTTTTTAAATACCGCCTTATTCAAATCAATATTATTTATCTGAATCGTTTATCCTGCCTTCTACAAAATATTTGCATGACAAAGAAATTTATTGTAAACGTTTCAAGGCTTTATTTAAAACGTTTCCCTTATTTAAATTTATATAGATTTCCTCACAAAGTAAAAATAACAGGTTTTTTTTGAAGAATCTGTTTTTTCAAGCGTCGAAAACATGTTTCTGCGAAAGTTTCCAAACAAATAACATTTATTTTATATTGTTTCTATAAATAATTGTTATGTAGAACAGATTTTTTAAAAACGGTAGTTTTTTTATTATTTTGAATTCAGTGTAAAATATTTGCATAAACGCTTACATTTGTTCTGAATTATTTTATGTTTATAATATACATTTGTTAAACAAATAGCTTGAAATAATATTTATACTTTTTTTCAGTTTTTTTATATCGTATTTTCTATTTAAAAATGAAAATAAAACTAAATGCAAAAGAACACCTATGTCATTGTGTTTTAAATTATATTTAATAAGTTATATTAAGCATATTGCTTAAAATATTACTATATAGCTATTAGTTTTCCCCAAAGATTCGCACTGATCATACATGTGTATAAAAGTAGATCATAATGTACGAAACTCATTTTATCGAAAGCGATTACTTATCAATATCTGCAGCTTTCCCTAAGAATATGTTTGCAAAATATTATATGTTCATACTTGCCAACCATCTCATTATGAACCGTAGAATATTTAGTATCCGTCTTTTTTTTCACACAAATAATTTTTACTTTCCGAACACTATAGTGAGGAAAGTATTGTAATCATGTCAAAAATCCGAATTCGAGATTTTGATGTTTCTATACGTTTTGAGGTCCCCTGAGTCCGTTTTCACTATTCTTACGATGATGTATGTATGTGTGTGTGTATGTGTGTATGTGTGTATGTATGTGTGTATGTCTGTGAGTGAACACGCTAGCGTCTAAACGCTTTGTTCGATTAACCTCAAAGTTGGTACGCATATTGTAAGTCACCATAGTACGAACCCTATAGATTTTGGTGAATCTAGCACTTATAGTTTTTTTACAGGGACACAAAGAAAAATTCTTTATCATTATGGCCTATGGGAGCAAAATCTTAAAAGTGCGATAGCATCTAAACACCTTATTCAATTGAGCGAAAAATTTATACACATATTATAGGTCACAGATACTCAATCTGTATAGATTTTGGAGAATCTAGCACTTATAGTTTTTTTACAGGGACACAAAGAAAAATTCTTTATCATTATGGCCTATGGGAGCAAAATCTTAAAAGTGCGATAGCATCTAAACGCCTTATTCAATTGAGCAAAAAATTTATACACATATTATAGGTCACAAATACTCAATCTGTATAGATTTTGGAGAATCTAGCACTTATAGTTTTTTTACAGGGACACAAAGAAAAATTCTTTATCATTATGGCCTATGGGACTAAATTTTTAAAAGTACGATAGCATCTAAACGCCTTATTGAATTGAGCTGAAAATTTATATGAGTATTATAAATCACTGTTGCACTAACTATAAGCATTTTGGTGAATCTAGCATTTATAGGTTTTTACAACACAACGAAAAATTCTTTATCATTAGGATCTATGGGCTCAAAGCTCAGTAGCGTTAAATAAAACATCATGTAATAGATGGAGAAAAATACTCAAACACTCTATTATGGTTTTCTCTCTTTTGTTTGTTTAACTCCTCTTTCTTTACTTTATCTACAAAACTGTTAATTACTCAATGTTCGGAAAGTCGAGTGGAGTCACTCCAGATTTTTTAGAGTAATTTTAGTCTTATTTACACAGCTGCTAATATTTTAATTTATTCCGGAGTACTTTTAGCTCCGCCTTTATTTCGTA
Source organism: Salticus scenicus (assembly GCA_963930645.1). NCBI lineage: Eukaryota > Metazoa > Arthropoda > Arachnida > Araneae > Salticidae > Salticus > Salticus scenicus. The sequence continues at coordinate 152,955,182 of OZ005662.1, forward strand.
CCACTTTATTTTTAGAATACTTTTCTTCAATATATAACTATGATAAAATAAGAAAAATTTGTTATTTAAGAAAAAGTGGTATGGTTTAAAGGCGGTGCTAAAAGTACTCCGGAATAAATTAAAATATTGGCAGCTATATATTTATTCGTAACAATATTTGGAGAGAATAACTCTAAAAATATAGTGTTGTGAGGAAAGGGGCATTTTTTCAGGGGGCGTTAACAATTGTACGGTTATTAATGAGATGGCTGGTAAGTATGTATGTCCTGTCCATACTTGACAACATACTAATTAATTTTCCGTAGTATTGTTAGCCCCGCCTTCTTTTTTTCACACAAGTATCTTTTTCGAGCATTTTTCTACTTGTTCAATCGTAATTGCATTTGCAGAATATTACTTTAAATATTTCAGAGCTGCCAACCTAATCCGGTAAATTGTTAGTACCGCCCTTTTTCCTACACCACTTAATTTTTAGAGTATTTGTTTTCTTATTTCATCGTAAATTTATTTGCAGAGAATTACACTATAAATTAAGTGGTGTAGAAAAAGGGGCAGTACTAACAATTTGCCGGGTTTGGTTGGCAGCTCTGATATGTACTGGTGCAAAAAAAAAAAGTTCGGGACAAACAACACTACGGAATATTAATTAGGATGGTGGCATGTGGTTGGTTGGAGTATGATTGTACCACCCTGTATTCGTAGGGGAAAAACTCATGGCTCAAATTATCCTACACAATGTTTACCTGCACAATAGCGACGTGTACTAGATCACGTGATGCCCTTATCCCATGCCTATGAGTTTCGTATCTGTCATAAACTAATCAAGTTCATAATAAGTATTATATATCTATGATAATAATTATCATATATCTATGGTTTAGTTCTCTTCGTTCTCGAAGGGTGTTATAAAACATCCTGCGCAAAAGGTCTAAATTTTAAAATGTATGTATTCTTTTTTTTTTTTTTTTCGAATTTTTGTAATGTTTTTGCCTTATTTTATATTTTAAAAAGTAAGATTTGAATAAAGTTAATATATTAAGCATAAAATTTCTATAATTATGTATTTTCTTCTTTAAAAAAAAAAAAAAAAAAAAAAACTTAATATAAAATTCTAAAGAATAAATTAAAAATGACAAAAAGTCCTTAAATATAAGCCATTTTCTGCACGCAAAAATATTAAATGAGTGAAAAAAAAAAAAAAAAAAAAGATGCATTTGTTTCTAATCTATTTTTCTCACATTACCACTACCCCCAAATTTATCTTATGAATTTTATAAACTGCTGAAAAAGTTAAGGCATAATTGAAAATTTAATACTGCAATTTCTCATTATATCTATTAAAAAAAGTATTTTAATTCCCTTGTTTCCATTACATAAAATTTAAATAAAATCACAAAGGGATCAATTTTGATGCCCATATAGAAACAAATTTTTATTTAAAATATTTTCAGACAATTCTTAAGAGATAAAAATAAAAACAAATAAATAAATAAAAAATACTTTATAAAAATTAAGAAGATAGACAACACATTAACACTTGTAGAAATAATAATAATAATAGAAAGTATTAAAATAATAAAAAATATTAAAATACGAGCATTTCGCCAAGTATCCCTAGTACCGTCAGGTGGCTTCCCGGAGGAAAGCTTCATACTTTTATTTATTTATTTTATAATATATATATTTTTTTCATTCTACGCGGGTTAAAATGTAATTTCATGCAATTTTAAATTGTTACATGGACCTTTTTTATTTTTTATTTATTTTATTTTTTTCACGTATTCTTTATGAATTATATTCATAATTCTTATATTCACGTATTCTTACTTTATGAAAATTTCATAAACTACTTCAAATGATAAACAATTAATATTCTATTTAAAATATAAGCATGATGGGCACTGCCCTTTTTTTATACCACTAATTTTATAGACCAAATTTTTTCATAAAATAAATTTATAAACTTAAGAAAAATTTTAGTGTTGAAAGAAAGTGGTGGAAGAGTCTTTACAAAAAGCTAGGTAAGAACCCTGTAACATTTGAAAGAATTTTCTAAATTGCTGTGATAAATTATAGTAAAACTGTTCATTAAAGCATACTTGCCAACTTAGTAATTAACACTTCCGCGACCGCTGATGTAGATTCACGCCATTTTGAAATCTGTAACTCCACCAGTGGGAGTTTCTTTAGAAATTTGTATGTTCATACTTGCCAACCATCTCATTAATAACCGTACAATTGTTAACGCCCCCTGAAAAAACGCCCCATTTCTCACACCACTATATTTTTAGAGTTATTCTCTCCAAATGCTGTTACGATTAAATAAGACTAAAATTACTCTAAAAAATTATTGGTGTGAAAAAGAAGGCGGGTACTAAAATTGTACGGTTCATAATGAGATGGTTGGCAAGTATGTATGTTATTTATTTCTTAAGAATGCATTCTATACATATATTTGTATAAACAAATATACTATAAATACGAATACTTTGATTAGGAAGAATATAATTATAAAGTTTTATCCATTTGTAATATAAATGTGAATACAGAAAATGCTGTTTTGAAATATTGTAACTTAGGAAAATAACGCCCAATGGCTGACCTTACCGTGAAAAAGACAAAAACATGCGGTCGTGAAAATGTTAATATTCCGTAAAATTGTTAGAACCTACCCCTTTTTTCACACCAGTCACTTTTTAGAGTATTTTTCTGCTCATATACGTAATGGTAATTACATTTGAAAAAAATTTCTCAATAAAGGATGTAGTGTGGAAAGGGGCGTGGATTCTAACAATTTTACCAAGTAATAATTAATAAGTTGATAGGTATGTTAAAATAGTTTAAAAAATTTAAAGTGAACATAAAAGTAAGTAAAATAGTTGTAAACGATGGACGTTTTTCCCAAAAATTCATATTTACCATTTTTCCCCTTTATACATGGTTAAATAAAATATGTTACAAACAGTGGATATATTTCATTTTTATCCATCATGACATTATATTTGTGCAAACAAGATTTCCAGTTCTTCTTTTCCCCCATTATATTGAATGTAAACAGACTTCCTACAGACATGATACACTTTATTACATTTACTATATTCTATAAATATAGAACTAAGCTTTTACTGTAATTACTTCAATCTGTCGATAAAAATTAAACATTGTATAGGAAATAATTTAAAGAAAAATATTTTTAGAACTGCAGTTGGTAAATGTAATAAAATGAAATTTTAGATCAACGTATTTGCTGTGCAAAAATATATGTTAGATACAATATTAGATATTTTATTGTAAAAATAATGGTCATTACCTCATCTGTCAATATCTAATGCACAATTGTTATATTATAATAAATTTTAAGACACATAATATTTTTAATGTTTTTAATTGGTAGATATGAAAATATTTCCATTGGTAGATTAAAGACATATTTATAATCTATATTATATGCAATAGTGTTTATCTTAATAGAATTTTTGATATTTATGACTTTAGCTTTAAAGAAATAGTAAAATGAAAAATATACGAACTCTTTTTAAAACTCTAAGAAAGTCAGTTTTTCTGTTTACTTTTTTATATGTAATCATCAATTTTATCTTTATCAACCCACTGCTGGATGAAGGCAGAGCCTGATTAAGGGGGAAGCACACAGTATCTCCGCTCTCACCGGAATATTTTTACAATTATTTTTTACTTCATGTCATAGAAATTCCACGCTTTGACGAGGAAATATTCTTTATAAAAAATGAACGGTGTAAAACAATCCAATTTACTCACCGTTATTAGACACCAGAATTCTTTTAAAATAATTTTTAATGAACATTTTTGTTTATTATAGGAGGAAAGTTTTTGTTAAAAAATAACGGTGTAAGTATAAATAATGTGTGTTTCCCCCTTAATCAGGCTCTGGATGAAGGCCTATCCTAGGTGATTGCAATATTTTCTGGTTTGTGAAAGTCTTTTTCATTCTGCTCTTCAAATCTTCACAAACTCATCTGTCCAACGGCACTTCCTAAGTCTTTTCTTATTTCTCGTTATCCAAAATAGGACTTTGGACATCTACCATCGTTTCTTCTGGCAAGGTGACCAACCCAGCTCCATTTTAACGTCTTTATTCTACGATTGTCATCAGTTACTTCGTTTTGTGTCTCTTCGGGTGAATCCTAACATCAGGAATGGAACACGGGAGCAGAACTCATACCTATAGCTGCCAAGTTTTTTAAATTCCGGAATGTTGTTTGTCCCGCCACTTTTTCACACCGTAATCATTTTAGAGTAATTTTCTTCACATTTAATCGTAATTATATATTGAAGAACATTTTCCTACGAAGTTTACGGTGTGAAAAAAGGCGAGGCAAACAGCATTCCGGAATAAATTAAAAACTTAGCTGCTATGCATACCACTATCATTGTAAAAAAACTGTCTCCTTCTTAAATCAACGATATTACAGGTACAGGAATTCCTTAGACAATTACCGGTATCAATTCTGCGCCCGTGTTCCATCCCTGCAACATGTATGTTTCCATGCTTCTCTGGGATGTTTTAAGCTTTTGCATAGATTTACAAGTAAATATCTACGTTTCTGAGGGCAAGTTAATACAGGCAAAAGAAATTGAACAAAAACGTTTCTTTTTAAACAAATTGGGAGGTCGCTTTTAAATATAACGCTATTCCATTTGAGTGCTAATTAGACTTTCCAGTCAAATCAAATTATGTATATCATAGCTGCCAATATTTTAATTTATTCCGGAGTACTTTTAGCCCCGCCTTTATTCCATACCACTTTATTTATAGAAAAATCTTCTTCAATATATAACTTCGATAGAATAAGAAAAAATTACGCTAAAAAAATAAGTAGTACGAATTAGAGGCGGGGCTAAAATGACTCCGGAATAAATTAAAATATTGGCAGCTATGTGTATATTACTAGATTAGTGTTACTAAGTTTTTGATATAATTGTTTTCAGAGGATCGATAATAATTAAACATTTGATAGAAAATAAATTTAAAAAATAGATAAGCAAAATTGTTTTTAAAGATCCTGTTAAAAAAAAAAAAAAAAAAAAATAGAGTATATTAGTTTTGCGAAGTATATTAGGCGATTATTTTATATCAAAGAATTTTGGCGTTGAATATAAAATCAAGAATGTAAAACTTATCATATTCTCGTGTGTGGATATTAAAAGTCTTCTTTTGTTTATTTAAATATTTCAAACCACAAACAATGTTAAATGCATTTTTTATCGCATAATATTAAAAAAAAATTCCTATGTGCATTAAAAACATAAATTTAGACTTAACGTATAAATAATGCTGATGCAGTTGAATATAATTTATAGATTTTAAGAGATATGTTTTATATATGTGCATGCATATATATATATATATATATATATATATATATATATATATATATATAAACAAATTCAAAAACCAATATCATTAATATTTGCTTCGTTTAAATATATTAATTTGTTTACACTATTCATTCTGTTTCCTTTAAATATTTGCATAACAAAAGATTTATTAAATATTTTTTAAAATTTTATTCAAATAGTTCATGTTATTTTAATTTGTAGAGCATTCCTGTCACATCAGTGTTAAAATACTACATTTTTTGAAGAAGTTTTAAATTCCGAAATTACGGCATATTTTAAAAATATTCTCCAAAATGTAGTAAATGTGCTTTTAATTATCTCTTTGTATAAGTGATTGTTTTGTAAAAAAAAAAAAAAAAAAAAAAAAAAAAAATGTTAAAAAAAAAAAAAAGTTTTATTTATTTATTTATTAGGACTGAGGACTGACTATTAGTCTCAATCTGGGATTTTTGCAGTGTCATTTTTCGATATTTGGACATTTATCGGAATCATTTTCCGATAGTTGGACACTTATCGAAAATTAAAATTTATCGAAAATATAATTAAATAATTTGAAAGCAATGTTATAATTTGAGAAAAAAAAAAAAAAAAAAAAAAAAGAAAGAAAGAAAAGAAAGAAAGAAAGGAAAAAAAAAAATAGTTCTCCGTCCTAAACTAAATTCTGCTTTTGCCAGAATTTCATCAAAATATTTTTTATTTTATTTTATTTATTTATTTATTTATTTTTATTTTTATTTATTTTTTAATTTTTTTAAAAGAAAAAGAAAAAAAAAGAAAATGAATAATATCAGTAACGAAACACACACTATCGAATTTTTTTTTTTTTTTTATTGTTATTCACGTGAAAATATACTTTATTGTATGTCGAAAAATAAATTAACTCGTAAATGTTGTTGGCAACAATTATAAATTAAGATAAATAATTTAATAAAAGTTTAGAAGTTAGAATTTCTAATTATATTTTTTTACTATAGAGGAATATTAGTCTCCGTCTATATATAAAACGTCGTCATTAGTATTTTATGGGGGGGGGGGGAAGTTGGACATCAAATTTCAGTCATTTTAAAAAGTCATTTGTAGAAGTATATAACAAATAATGATCGTCCGTTCGTGTTTTAGATGTGTGTTCATGTAATATGTCAGACAATATACGACAAAGTACTATCTCTCTTTATTTATTTTTAATGTCTGTATTCTAATAATTTGCTTGACGTAACATGGTATTTCAAAATAAAAAATTTAATTTCTAAATCTTTTTATAATATTTAACAAGTTTTTCCCGATTTCGGCGAGAGACTTCATATCAGAAATTTTCTGCAATCATTTTCTCTTTATTTAATCGTTGAAAAAACAGTAGCACCATAGCCTCCTAAACTAGATGTCTGTCGCGTAGCTCGGAAACTTAGCAACAGTTGAAGCGGTAGACAACACCGCCCGGTACAGAGTGCGCGACTTTTTTATTCAACAGCCACCAAAAATTTTTAAAAGTGGGATACGATACACATAAAATGCCAATAGAATCGATGAAACGTCGATTTTATATATCGTATGTAACTTCTCAAAATTATTGGTAACTGTTGAATAAAAAAGTTGCGTAATCTGTACCAGGTAGTGCTGTCTACTGCTTCAACTGTTGTCAAGTATCCGAGCAACGCGACAGGCATCTAATTTAGGAGGCTATGGTAGCCCATTCTTTTATTAAAAAACAGTGGTGACAAATCTGAATTAAAAATTCTTAATTTTAGCAAGTGCATTGTAATGTTTTATGCTTGTTATATACATTTTTATTAGTTTTGTTATCTTTATATTTTAGAAAAATATCGCATTCGGGTTTAATTTCAGGAACCGCTATCCTGCTACATTTACATGTTTAGAGTTCCCATGAAAGTAAAAATTATCTTTTTGGCGGTTACCTGCGCGTCTGAATGTGGGTCTTTCTATATAATTGTCTCTGTACCTTTTATCAGCGTAACTGAAAAACAAATTGTTAAAATTCCATATTTATTCGAAATATACGTCATATGGATATTAATATATTACAGATATCAGACAAATCATTTATGTAAATAATATAAAAAATTAATTCAAATGCATAGGTGTCAACTTGTATGATTTTTTTCACACAACTATTTGTTTATAAATATATATACATATATATATATATATATATATATCATATTTAATCGAAGTAAACTGGTAAAACGACTATTAAAAAATCCTATTAAAAAATTCCGGTAGCAAAAAAACGTACAAGTTTTCAGCTATGCAAATACTTAAAGTCTATGTCGAAGTTGCACGCTTCAAGTTGATTTCTTTATGATTAGTCCCTGCTCTTCTTTACTTAAACAGACAGCATAAATCATTGAGGAGTACTATAAGAGGAGATGACATGTCCGGAAAAACATTAAGCCAAAATCGTAACCGTAGAAACTATAAAGAAATACCGTTATGTAATAAATTCTGCATTGTTACGGTGAAATTATTTGATATCAATCTTCCGAGACGAATGTCATTGTAACTATAGGTTTCAAAGTTGTCAGATAAATAAAATAACATAGTACTAGCCAATGGTTTGGTAGACTCAATACCCTCCTGTGCTATTGTGTAGACAACAACTTCGTATATCCAGAAATGCCAACATTTTAATATATCCCGGAGTATTTTTAGCTCCGCCTTTATTCCCTACCACCTTTTTTTTAAGAGTAAAATTTTCTTATTTTATCGCTGTTATATGTTGGAGAAAAATATTCTATAAATAAAGTGCAGCGAAATAAAGGTGGGGCTAAAAATGCTCCGGAATAAATTAAAATGTTGGCATATATGATATGTCCACCATGCTGATACGTCCAGAGTTGCTAGCATTCTAATTAATAATTCCAGGGATCGTACCCCCGCCCTTTTTTTCAGGGCACTCTAAGATATTAGGAATTTCTACCGTTTTTGCCACCACTAATTTCTTGCCGTAGTATATCTGTTATGTTTGTAGTAATGTGCCATGATTATACAGGGTAGAGTTTATTTTATAAAAATAGTAGTAACAATAAATTTTTAAATTCCTCATTCATGAGAGTCTGAAAAAAGGGCGGAGAGTACAACCCCTGATAATCTAGATAATTGTTTCTACCCGCCTTTATTTTATTTTTTTTTTTTTCCACCAGTCTTTTTTTAGAGTACTTTATCCTTATTTCATCGTAAATTCATTTAAAGCGAATTGCTATTAAAAATAAGTAGTGTGGAAAAAAGGGCGTTAGTAAAAATATTCCGAATTAGGTTGGCAGCTATGTACGCCGTGTATCAACTCCTCTTATATCATTCCTCCAAATCAGAAAAACAGAGAGTTGAAGTGGTCGCACAAGACAAATTTTCACACAATGACATTGTATATAAACAACCTACATGTTGCGGTACAATAAGATTTAAATACTCTACCAGTGGAATTGTGATCGTGACAGTTTTTAAAATCAAACAGTAGAGATAAATATTCAAAATTTTGCGTACGTAACTCGCTTTTGTAACTTGCAAGTTAAAATGATAGTCCGATTTAAATACGCCCACCAGCGGCCGAGCGGTTCTGCGCTCAAAGCTGGTAGATGGGAGGTGCCGGGTTCGATCCCAGGTCGCGCTCATCGACCTAGCCGTTCGGAGTTTTCCGTGGTTTCCTCCGAAACTTGCGTAAATACGGGCTAGGACCCCTTAGAAAGACCCCCACGGAGGGCATTCCCCCTCTTGGCCTAGGACACATCAGGAGTCAATCGGCCTTAAATCCTACAACCAACCAACCAACCGATTTAAATACCATAGAAACTTTATGCAACTCCACCTCTTCAATTGATGCGATTGGAAGTCATAGTTGCAAACGTTTTAATTTATTCCAGAGCCTTTTTAGCTCCGCCTTTAATCCGCACCATTTTATTTATAGAATATTTTTCCCAATACATAACTACGATAAAAAAAAAAAAAAAATACTCTTAATGAAAAAGTGGTATAAAAATAAAGGCGGGGCTAAAAAGGCTCCAGAATAATATAAAATTTTGGCATCACTGTTAGAAGTATACAAAGAGGAAAAAAAAAAAAAAAGTAAACTTGAATAAATTACTAGCGTTAAAGATTTCGCAGTACAACTTTAGGTAGCATATACCACGTCATCATCTGTTCCATGTGCTGTTCCTTTTGTGTGTTGGTAGGCAAAATTTTATTTTTTAAAAAGAATCAAAAAAAAAATTCGTTTGATAAAAAATTACCAATAAAATAAATCACTAATTCGAGCAATGTAGATTAATTAGTTTAAAAGTTTGACTTAAAACTTCCTTTTAATTTTATTACTAATTTTCCGCGCTCTAACTACGTAAAAATTTGTGGAATTTCTTGAAACTGCCATATGTTATTCAAATTCACTATCCAATGTTCCCTATTGAAAATGAAGTGAATACCTTTAGTGGTTTGTGTACATGGACCTGAAATTTTCCCAAAGCATTGTGTTCTATGTGAGGTATTTCTATAAACCATATTTCATTAACTTTACTTTGCACAAATCTTAATGACATTGAAACATGTTATTCAAGTTCCCTATCGAATGTTCCCCATTGAAAATGGAGTAAATACCATCACTGTTTTATATACAGGGACATCCGAAACTATCGCAAAGCATTGTGTTTTATGAGAGGTACTTATATAAACCTTTCCACAATTTTTTATAAAATTGAAACATGTTATACATACGTTTAAATGAATGTTTTCTATAGAATGTAGCATGATTAGCTTTAAGATTTACAGGATCTCACAAAAATATTGAGTTACATTAACGATTATTATTGGAAATTTGCTGGAATTGAATTTGTGCTTAAATTAAGCGTTTTAACAATTTCTAACAATGTTTAAGAGTGAATATGATTTGAGTTAGCGTATCTGTCTGTCTGTCCGTCTGCCCATCTCCACTAACGTAAATATTTTCATAATTTCTTAAAAATGATATATGGCATTCGAGTTCCCTATGGAATGCTTCCTATTTAAAATGTCATTAACAGGTCCTGTACATGTACAGGGGCAACCCCAAAATTGCCAATAATTTCTGTTTTAGATCAGATATTTTTATAAGTCACATTTAAATAACATTTTACTGCAAAAATCATAAAGAATTTGAAATTTATTGTTAATATGCTTAAAAATTTTTTGTATAGAACATGGCATGGTTAACTTTCAGATTTACAGGGCTACACTAAAATATTCACATATATTACGCACTTCAATTAGAATTGAAGGACTGCGATTTCTTTTGCGTTAAGCATTTTTAACAATTTCCAACTTCCAACAATGTTTAAAAAGAATTATGAATTCAATTAGTCTATCTGTATGCCGTTAAATATTTCTGTTTGTCCGTTGTGTGATAACGTAGAAAAAGAACATTGAAAATTATACAATACAACGGTACATACAGTTAGAAAGTGTTAATAATCAATGCGTACGGCATGAGTTTTTATTCTTGTTTAATGCATTTAAATGTTGTGACAAGTTAAGTGGCCAAAACCTGCTAGTAAAGCATAGTTTATCCTATATAAAAGTCCATTTTTTAAAACATATATACTATGGCAAGTTCAATTTAAAAAGTTGAAAAATGAAAAGATTTTTTATTTTTATTTTTTATTTTGGTGTATTTTTAAGTAAACCACACATATTTAAATATAAAACAAAATTAGGTGTAGTATTATTTGAGTGTTCCCCATGTATCTAATAATAGTACATCTATTTCCGTTTAGACAACATAAAACAAGAATTTATGTTCCATTTCTCTCCATGTATCAATAAAATAAACTCTTTCTATTGCAGGTAACATCGCGTGAACAAATTCAGAAAATGCCGTTGCGTGTATAACAAATTATCTTTCTGTGTATGGTCTCTAGTGTTGTCTCGTACAATCAAGTACCAAATTAAGCCAATATAGGATATAAGGACATATTTTTGTCAGTCTAGAACATAACAGCAGTTAAAGATAACTTCATAAAAGTTATTATTTTGTTCAGTTTGTGATATTTGGAAACAGAAAAATACTGTTATGGCTGTTATATTTTACCAGTTATTACATAGTTATAAACCAAATAGTTTTAAGCCTTAATTATTATAATTATTATTTTTTCCTAACATTTTACATACAAAAATAATATAAATGAAAAAAGTTTTTGTTTAAAATAATACTACTGAAAGTTAGTCTTACAGTATGCTTCATTTTTCTTAGAATGCCCCACAAGCAGAGTTCCCAACTTTTATAATTTATTCATTAGCATTTTTAGCCCCGCCTTCTTTTCGCACCAGAAAATTTGTAGAATATTTTTCTTTATTATGTGACAACGATTAAATAAGAAGAAAATTATTTTTCAAAATTTTCGGTTTGAAAAACAGGCGCGGCTAAAAATGCTCATGAATAAATTATAAAAATTGGGAACTCTGCCCACAAGTACAATTTAAGATAATCATCTGTTTTGGAAATTCTTTTTCATTTTAATTTACGTTTTATTCATTAAAAAAAAAAGCGATAAAATGAGTTAAAAAAAAAAAAAAAAAAAAAAAAAAAATAGCTTTTATAAATGACGCATTATACGATTAATTTCTCTGACCCAAAAAACGAGAACTTTAGTGTATAGAATGAACATTGGAATTTCTATTATTATCCTCCCAGAATATTGACAATAAGCAAAAATTATAAAGATATACAATTTAATATTCAGGGTTCATGTAAAACATTCCCCTCTATAAATATTGCAATTTACGAAAAGACAAGTACATTAGTTGTTCGCACCACTTTGTTCAATAATAATAATAATAATAATAGAAACTAGTCTTTTCTGCCCAGTACATGTGTGTGACCACAACCTCCTTAACTAGATGCCTGTCGCGTAGCTCGGAAACTAGGCAACAGTTAAAGTAGAAACCCTTTAGTAAACCAGAGATAAGACAAGAGCTTAGTGTGCTTGTGCAGTGGACTGAAAAAAATGGCGGGCTGATTAAATTTCGTCCAAACTATGGCAACCTGGATTCCTAGCCTTAGCGCATAAGCGCACTATGGGCTATTCATCTGTATGTTTCATAAGTGGTTTTGTATGAAGGTGTTCTAGTGCAATGGTCACCAAGTCTATGTTGGCGTCGCAGCCTTCGAAAGTAGCTTTGGACGAATCAGGATTCATTGTCAGCATTGTCGTATTTCTAGTTTCCTGAAGGATTTCTAGTTGAAGCGGTAGACAGTGCCACCTGGTACAGACTGCGGGACTTTTTTATTCAACAGCCACCAAAAATTTTTAAAAGTGGGATATGGTATACATAAAAGGCGAATATAATCGAAGGAACTTTGATTATATATATCATTTATCACTTCCTTAAATTATTAATGACAGTTGAATAAAAAGAATCCCATAATTTGTTCTAGGTTGCGCTGTCTACCGCTTCAACTGTTGCCTTGTTTCCGAGCTACGCGACAGGCATCTGCTTAAGGAGGCTATGGTGTAACATAGCTCTCAATATTTTAATTTATTCCAGAGTATTTTTAGCCCCGCCTCTATGTCGCACCACTTTATTTATAAAAATTGTTAATAACACCGGTAAAATAAGAAAACATTTCTCTTAAAAAATAAGTGGTACGAAATAAAGCCGGGGCTAAAAATACTTCGGAATAAATTAAAATGTTGGCAGTTACGGTGTGGTAGTACTTCATACCTAATATTTTCGATAAATCTCGTAAATAAAATCATCGGAAATTTTCTGTTTTTTCCTTTACTTTGTTTATTTATTTTTATAAAAAATAAATAAATAAATAAAAAATACCTTTGATATTTAGATTATAACTTTAATTTTAGAGTAAGTTAAAAATTTGTAAAATTAAATTATTGTTATAATAAAAATAATTATTTCTTAAATTTCACGGAATTAAATTACCATATCATCAAACATAACAAAAATTCCATAGTTAAAAAATGTATCTTCAAAATAAAGAAAGAAAGAAAGAAAAATAAATAACATTTATTCTAATTACAATGAATAAAAATCTAAAAAATAGATGACGCCAACCCCCTCCTGCCAAATAGCAAGTGGGAAATGCGAAATTTAACTGACTTTAAATTCTTCCAAATGCACTTCTAAATACGTATAATTTTCAACACAAAAGTTGATTTTTTTTTTTTCAATTTCTTTAAGAAAATCAGCGATTAAAGTGCATTAGATTACACTTTTGTAGCCGAAAGCAAAATCTCTAAAAGCCGAATTTATGCTTTGGGTTTTCGTTAACCAATCAGATAACACTTCACGTCTCTACCATATCTTTTGGACAAAATTTAATCGTAACTGGTCCCCATTAGAGAAATATTACATAGATAATACATGGTTCGTACTCTTTGCCCTTTTTTCACAAAATCTCAGAGATAAGAAATTTCCCGCTTTTTTTGCCATCACTAATTTCACGCAGAAATACTTCTGGATATAGTTATAGTAATATAATATGGGTCGTTCATTGTAAAAGCGAATTATCTCCTTGTAAATGGATATAACGATATTTTTTTTTAATTTATGCGAATAGAAAAAGGCAAGTTTCATTAGTTGTTATCGAATTTTTTGTGTTTAATAAAACTCAGAATTATAAGAATTTATAAATTATATTAAATATAATTTAAAGTAATTTAGAAACTTCATTTTTATAATGAATATATAGAAGTTATAGTTTTCGGAAAACAACAAGTAATGCTATTTATGGGATTTTAATTCAATTATTGGAGTTTTTTCACTTTTATTATGACTAAATGTGGTACAACTAACAATTTCACGACCGCATGTTTTTGTCTTTTTCGCAGTAAGGTCCGCCTGTGGGCGTTATTCTCCCCAGTTACAATATTTCAGAACAAAATTTTCTGTATTCACATTTATATTACAAATGAATATACATTATAATTATACTCTTTCTAATCAAAGCATTTATATCCATAGTATATTGATAGTACAAATATAAATATTGTGTATAATTTTAAGAAATAAAGAACATACAAATTGCGAAAGAAACGCCCACTGGTGGAGTTAGAGATTTTCAAATGACGTGAATCTACATCTGCGGTCGCAAAAGTGTTAAGCAAAAATATACATATTTAAAAAATACGGCGTTACACCAGTTTTATAATGAACCGTCCATATTATACAGGGTGGAGATTATTGTATAAAAATAGTGGTAGCAATTAATTTAAAAATTACCTTATTGCTGAGTGTGTTTTGGAAAAAGAGAAGCGAATACGATTCCTGATAATCATGACTGAAGAAAACTAAGATTAATCGCAGTGAAATTATTCACAAATTTTTTATAAGTTACAAAAAAAAAAGCAAATTTTGTGCTGTTACAAACACTTCCGCGTTTATTTTAAGCCTGATGATGGGACACCCTATTATTTCTACCCGAAACAATTGTTACAAAATTTTATGTTTGTTTAATGTATCAACACCAGATTTTGGTGTGCTTAATTATCATATACATCTATATTCTTCGGCCGCATTACATGAAACCATGGAAGAATCTGCGCGAGTGCTAATACAACGAGTCCAATGCTAAAGTAGGGGTGACAGTCATCTGGCCCAGAGAAAATGAGCAATAATAGAGCGCAGAATTAGTGGATGTTTACTAAATTTCAAGCTGGCATCCCTCCAACGTTTTGGATGCGTCCTCACTGCTAGTTTTATGTGCCCGCACTGTATATACTGTTCGCTAACGGATGCCGGTCGTAAACAAATAGTGGCATTTCTAATCAAAAAAGGGGTGACTGTACAGGTTACGCAAGCGCTGAAATATTACAGCTGATAAGATGTAAGGATGCATGTGTATCTGCGTGTGCAATAAATTGGAATAATTAAACACAATTAAATATTTTACATTATATTATAAATGCTATTTATACAGACATATTCATATTTGTGATTGTCTCTTTAATAAGTCCTTTATATTTTTAAAACAGATTTTTTACAAAGCTATTAGTAGATTTTACCATGCAGTTGTTAAAAATAACAAAATAGTTACTAAAAAATATACTTTAAATTACCGTTTTTTCATTTGATGTGTTGTTAAATTTCAGCAAAAGAAAGTACGACAGTTTACTAAGTTACGTGACTAGCAAAAATAATCATTATAGAATAAAACAACTCATTAAACAAATATTTGATTTCATTGCAAAAGTTTTTAAAACTGTCATTTCATTTAAAGAATCTAATCAGATATAGGTAAAAACAATAAGAAGAAAACCCTTGTCGCATTTTAAATGCAACCAATTAAAAGCATTTCTGTTGGAAAGTTTTAACAGCGAAAAAAATCTGCTGAGATTGTAGTAATTATTTTTAACTTTTAAAGTTTCAAGAGACTTTTAAATCACTTTTCTAAAGTTAGAAATATTTATTTAGTTTAAAATAGTGCATAAATAAATACAGCTACTGATATTTTATGATATGTGAGTTTGCTATTTATTTATATTATAAATTAAAGAAAACCCTTTTATTAATTAAATGAATTTATTTTAATTATTAAAGAAAACTCTGTATGTTTTGTTATAAAAATTGAATTTTTTTTTTAATGTTTTATAAATATTAAATATAACTTATTTTAGGCAGCTGTTGTTTAAATATATCTTAAATCAAGATCGCCAAACTGTTTTATTTATTTATTTATTTTTATTTTCAATACCTTCTATTATTATCATTTTAACATTGACGCCGTTTCAGTAAATATTAACATTTAACTTTCCGAACAATACGGTGCAAGAAAAGTATTTTAGTCATTACAAAGTTTGATTATGAGATTTTTTGTGTATTTATACAAATTGAGGTCTCTCGAGTTTTTTTTTTTTTTTAATTTTTACCATGATGTATCTATGCAGAGCCTGATTAAGGGGAAGCACACATTATCTCCGCTCTCACCGGAATATTTTTACAATTATTTTTTACTTCATGTCATAGAAATTCCACGCTTTGACGAGGAAATATTTTTTATAAAAAATGAACGGTGTAAAACAATCCAATTTACTCACCGTTATTAGACACCAGAATTCTTTTAAAATAATTTTTAATGAGAATTTTCTTTTTATTATAGCAGGAAAGTATTTGTTAAAAAATAATGGTGTAAGTATAATTAATGTGTGCTTACCCCTTAATCAGGCTCTGTATCTATGTGTATGTGTAAGTGAGAACGATAACTTCAAACGCTTTGTTCAGTTGAGCTAAACGTTGGTAGGTATGTTACTGTTCATCTTTTCACGAACTTTAAAGATTTTGATAAGTGCACTCTTTCACAGGGACACATAGAAAAATCCTTTAGCATTATGGACTATGGACTCAAATTATCTAAAAATAGCGGAGACGTCTACTCGGTAACAAATAAAAGAATTTGGTACCCATGTTTAAAAGTGAAATTCTGTTAGCCATTGAAAGGGCTATTTATTTCAAGTAGGGATGTATTAACGCTCTCGTGACCGAATATTTTTGTCATTTTGATAGTATGTTTCACCTGTGGGCGTTATTCTTTCAGAGCTGCCAACTAAATCCGAAGGATTGTTAGCACCGCTCCTATTTCCACACCAGTCATTTTTAAACAATTTTTTTTCTTAATTCATCGTAAATACATTCGAAGAGAATTACTCTAAAAATTAAGTGGTGTAGAAAAAGGAGCGGTACTAACAAACCTCCGGATTAGGTTGGCAGCTCAGTTTCTTTAAAGCTATAATTTATCTCAGAACAAGGTTTTCTGTATACATATGAACAGGGCCCGATTAACCTTACAATTGAGGGGAAGCACAAATACATTTGGGGACCTCCACTGAATTCTTGGTCTAAAGACTCATATAAACATCTTGAAAAATTTATAAATTTTTCATTAAATTTTGTAGTTACCTGGAATTCAGGACAAGTAAATTCGCTTAAAACATAGACAAGCAAATTCACTTGATTTTTATACCAAGATATAAACTGGTGAAAGTATATACTCACCACAATATGTGAAATTATTCCATTATAAATGAATGTGTAAAAGCTTTATTAGCATGTATCCTATATAATCTAGAAATGGTAGTTGTGCAGTCAGGTAGGACTGTGACGTTTTATAATCAGACAATGCTTTTAGACCACAAGCTTACAATTCGAGGCCCATTTTTTTGCTTAATTTGGGGCCTTTTCAAAATTTTCCAGGGGAAGCACGTGCTTCTCGTGCCTATTGGGTAATCAGGGCCTGCATATGAATAGACGTAATAATTATGCTCTTTCAAATGAAAATGTTTGTATCCATATTATTTTAATTGTACAAATATGAATATCGGGGATATTCCTAAGAAATATTGCAGCAAACAAACTGCAAAAGAAATGCTCGCTGGCGGAGTTACAGATTTCTAAATGACGCAAATCGACATCAGCGGTTGCGAAAGTGTTAAAATATTTTGAATTAAGATTGATTCGAGAAAATAAATCCATTTAACTCATTAATAAAATTAATTTCATTTTTAATCCGTTGTAAAGCCATGGGAAGTATAATTATCGCCCAATTTATTAATTTTAAATAAGAAAGGCGTGGTAAGCTACCTTTCCGCGCCTATTGTTTTTAATCTAAGCTTCCATTTTTGTAGTAAAAAGTACTTCTCACGGTCTTAGAGAATTTAAGAAAAAAAAAAGAAACAACACAGAATTCGATATTTTGTTCTTTTATTTTGTTTTTTAGCGTATTTTAATAGATTAAAAATGCTAGACCTAGAAAAAAGTTTACCATAGGTGCTAACTTGGACGGTTTTTTAACACCAATATTTCTTTGTAAAATAATCATCAAATTAAATCACAAAAAACTGATAAAAATATATTAATATTTTCTATTAAAAATATCAGATTGCCAAAACAAAAAAAACTACAAGTTGGCAGCTATGATTACCACGCTCTTCCCATTTAAATGTTGATGAAATTGATGAAGAGTATATTTTCCACAGCCGTATAAAAGATTCAAAAAAATTTTTGGATGAATTTTTGCACACAGAAATTAAAATGAGGTGTTTTATATAATCGCCCTTCAAGGGATTAAATGTCTTCCAATCTGATATAAAACATGTGATAATCTGTGACTTATATAGCAAATAAAACAAAATTTTTATTCAACTCTTTATTATATAATATCGTGTTGTATATTCGCAGTGCTCGTACGGACCTGCCTTTTTTCGCTGAGTCTCACGCCAGTATTCTGAAAACAATAGAATTCATCTTAAATTTACCAACTTACTTTATAAGGAAAATTTTTATACACAATTACTCACATACATCTCAAGGGGGGGGAAGGGGGGGAGCAATAATAACAGCAGTACGAAACCTAATTCAAACAGATATCAAGAAAAACACACAGCCCATGCAGACACGAATACCCATTAGACATCTAAATTACATCTAATGATCCATAAAAGGTACAAAATATCTAAAGAATGTTCATTAAAAGCCTTGGGTATCCTGTATTAATTATAGATATCTATTAGATGTTCAAATAGAGACGAAATTTAGATGTACATTTTTGGGTGTGTAATAGATGTAAGATGGTACGTCAAAACAAGATTTAGATATTTTAAATATCTATTACATCTAACAATTTCAATTCTTGGATATTTCGGGGTTCATTGGATATGTAACAGACATCTAATGGTGACATTTGTCGTGTTAATGGATATCAGTAGGATATTTATAAAAGTTTAATGGATGGTTTTTTAACTTTTATGCAGCTTTATAGATGTCTTATGTATGTAAGTGAATGCATGGGAGTATATCGGCTTTATAGAGATATTAGGAGGCTTTAATGTTCAAATAAATATTGCATTTGTTTTGTTTCTTAAAAATCTAAAGAAAAATATTTATTTCTTTTTATTATTAAAAAGGTGATATTGTGTAGATTTTTGTTATTTATCACTTGTAAATTATGTTTAACATTTGTTTCTTATCAATTGTATTATTTCTTATCATTAGTATTATGATCAAGTGTGTATGTAAAATAGACAAATAACAAAAATCAATAGCAAAGCTGAAATGATATTATAGACGGATAAGTATAAGCACAGCTAATTATATATTTCATCAAAAAAGTATAAAAATTACATAAAATTAGGCCACATGCCACATATCCCCCCCCCCCTCCGATTCTTTCACTAGTATTTTCTTTCCAAATATTTAATAGTAAGATTTCGTGATTATTTAAGTAAAATATCATCATTAGAAGTACATTGGTGTAAGTATCAGGGAAAAAGGCAGGTCTATAACATACTTGTCAACATAATAATTAATATTCAGTAGTATTGTTGACCCCGCTTTTTTTTCACACTAGTATCTTTTTAGAGTATTTTCCTTCTTATTTAATGTAATTCAATTTGGAGAATATTACTCTAAAAACTTACTGGTGTTAAGAAAAAGGGCGGAACTAACAGTACTACGGAATATTAATTAGGATGTTGGCAAGTATGTCTATAACCACCCTGTTATATATATTGAGATTTATAATGAAATAATAGCACCGTATCAGTAAAATGTTGATATAAACCATATTTGTATTTATTTATTTATTTATTTTTAAGCAGAACTCTATATTATTATCTAAAGTAATTTCTTTTTGTTCTAAAATCCTCTAATGTCATTTTTTTTAATCAACTTTTAAAATATTAAAGAAAGAATTTAAAAAAATAAAATTCAAGTTTTCGCAGCATTTTTGTAATAATTTCACATTCTTCACTTTGAATTAACTTTTTCAAGTATGACTTAAATTTCTCCTTTCCTTTATATTTAGTCACATGTAGAAATTTAATAGGGTAAGGAAATTTCAAACAGATAATTTTCACTTACATTAAAAGAAAATTAAAAATATTTCAAGATATAATCAGTTTTTTAAAAGCACTTACAAAGTAATTAATTATTTAAATTGAATGTTATTGCAGATTAACAGAAAGAATAAAGGAATACTATTATTTAAAAAAAAAATACTGTGTGTATACTGTGTGGAATAAAACCGGAACCTTAACTAATTAAAATTTTGATTTATGATTTTAATTATCTTTAAATGAACCGATAAATGTTGAATTATTTTATTGTTGATTAAGCTAATGCATGTGTTTACAAAAGAATTACATGTTTAAAGAAAATTAACTTTTTTTTTTTTTACTAATATATGTGGACTATGTTTTTAGTTAATTACTTAATTAAAATTCTGTATCATGTAATTTAAAAATTCAAACTTCATGCCTGTTTTTTAAAGCTACTTTTAAATCATGAGTTTTTTTAACATGTTAATGTCTTAGTGAATTTTCAAGAAACCCTTTTTCCTTCTATTAAATTCTTTCATTTTCGTAATTCATAAGTAAAATGAATTACTGCTGTTTAAAAGATAAAAAGTAAGATAAAGATAAAAATAATAAAATGAAAATTTTCGCTTTTTTTTTTTTATCGAATTGATTAATAAGCAGTTATTATAAATGCATCTCAATTTATAACAGATTTTTCATTATTACTTCAATTCAGTATAAAAGAAATTTTTTGTAACAATTCTTTCAATTAATAATAATAATAATAATAAGATATACAAATATAAGAAATGAATAAATATATATAATTATAAGGACTGAAAACTAGTATGTAAAACAAGGGCAATATCCAAACAAACAAAAAGTGAAAAATAAAGATTTGAAAATAGCTTTATATATAATTATATAATTATATAATGTTCAATTATGTTCAATATACCATCTTAATGTAATTGAGTATACTTTTGTATGTAAAGGAAGTGCATATTTCACAAGCAAAAGTACTCAGTCTTTTCGCCAATAGAATACATTTTCCAATATTATTACACAGTAATGCTTTATTTGAGTATGGAAAAGGAATTACAAATAAAAAAGGTAATTTCAAATGAAATACATTTCATTCAATAAAAAATTTGAAAACAATCCAAAAAAATTAATTATTGCACAATTTTAATAAAGAAGCATCAATAAACTGGCGTTGTAAAAATACTACTTACAAACTTTGAATAAACACCATACAATGCAATAAACTCGCAAAAATTGTTTCGGGTCGAAAAAACCACGACCCTTCATCAGGCGAATAAAGTAAGCACGGGTGCTGCAGTCAAAGCGGCAACGCACAAAATCGTTTTTAAAAATGCTTTAAATAGGAGTAAGTTTGATATTCTTAGGGCTATTATTCAGGATATACGACAGTCTCTCTCGTCTATTGAGTCTGAATTATATACTTTACATCTGTCTATTAGCAATTCTGTTCATGATTTCTCTTCTTTTGAAAAAAGAAATTTCGCATACGTTGCGTTTCAGTCTTCTAGGCATCAAACTAACTTAAATAAGAAATTTAATTATCTTCTTAAAAGTAATTCCTTTACTTCTCCCATTTCTCCTCTTGCTCAGAATACTGTTGTTAATCTCTCTTCGCACGTTCTGACTAATACTCAACGCGACGTGCTCAGTTTGGGTCTGAATTTTGCGCGTACTTCGAGACCCTCTATTCCGGATTTGATTGCTCCCATTGAAAACTCCTTTAAAAATAGTAAAATTTCTCCAGGACAGTTAGAATCTCTTCGTTTCATTTTATCTAACATTATTTCAACCAATAATCATCCTCAAAAGTCTAACCTTACTCCTTCTCAAAAATCCGCCCTCTCTGAATTAAACTCCGCTCCCGATTTAATTGTCACAAGAGCTGATAAAGGAGGACAAACTGTTCTACTCAACAAATCGGATTATATTTCCCATGTTGAGTCCTTGTTTACTTCAGGTCCCTATTCGAAACTTAAAAAAGATCCTTCCAATGATCATCTTGATCAAGTCAAATACCACGTTAAAAATTCCGTCATTCTTAATGATTATACCAAACGCATGGTAATTCCTTCTGCTGCTAATTGTGCTCGTTTCTATGCACTTCCGAAAGTTCATAAGCCCACTCTCTGCTTTCGGCCTATTGTATCTAATATTGGTACGGCTTCTTATAATCTTGCTCGATTTCTTTCAAACTCTCTTTCTCATCTAATTACTACTAATCTTTATACTGTTCAAAACTCGTATGATTTTGTGGACAAAATTAAATGCATCTCTCCGTCTAACTATACTATGATTTCTTTAGATGTAAAATCACTTTTTACAAATGTTCCGGTTAAAGGTGCTCTGGTTTGTTTAGAGAGAAGACTACGTGAATTCCATTATTCTTCTATTGAAATTGAGGAACTTGTAAATTTAGTTCATTTGTGCATCAGGCAAACTGCCTTCATTTTTAATGGTACTTATTATTCGCCAAATGATGGTATGGCCATGGGTAGTCCTCTCTCTCCTTTACTTTGCGACATTTATATGCACTATTTTGAAGAAAAACTCTTCGGTGTATATCAATTTCCTCACTGGTTTAGGTATGTGGATGACACTTTCGTTCTTGTCGCCCCGGATGTCGATTTGTCCAATTTACTTTCTTTGGTCAATTCGATTGACCCATGCATTCAATTCACTTTTGAGGTTGAACAGGATTGCTCCTTGCCTTTCCTTGACGTTCTTGTGAATAAAGAAAAGGATTGTTTCTCAACTACTGTTTTTAGAAAACCATTCTCAGTCTCTTTGCCGTCGCATGCTCTCTCTAACCACGCCCCTCAACAAAAAATGTCTACTTTTTACACTTATGTTTATCGTGCCTTACACATTTGTTCTGATCCGTCTAATCTTTCGAAAGAAATTAATTATTTAAAATCTCTTGCTCTCTCTCGTGGCTATAACCCATCTATCATCGATAAAGCTCTACATAAATTTAAGAATCCTAAACGTTCTGCTCCCAAATTAAACGATCACAGTCTCATCCCAGTTGTTTTACCTTTTTATTCTTCACTCTCTTTTAAAATCTCTAAAATTCTTTCACCGTTTGGTTTCAAAGTTATTTACAAACCCGTCAATAAAATTAAATTATCTTCTCTTAAGGATCCCATTCCCACCGAAAACCGTTCTGGAATTTATTTAATTCCGTGTTCGTCTTGCAACTTAGGTTATATTGGTCAAACTAGAAGGCGTTTGAAATACAGAATAAATGAGCACCGTCGGAATGTTCGTAATGAAGAGATTACCAAATCTTCTGTTGCTTCCCACTGCTGGTCTCAAGGTCATCGTTTTGATTTTTCCAAAACTAACATAATCTCATCTCCTGTCTGTTCCTCAAATTTGAATATTCATGAAGCATTTTACATATTTAAAAATTCGCAAAATCTTGTTAATGATATTTCTTCCGCTCCTTTCTTCTCTGATGCTTGGAAATTACTCACGTAACTTAGATTTTCGTTTAATTTTTGTTATCCTTAGTTTGTTTTATGTTTAATCTCACTCATTTATTTATTTTCTTATCTTCTATTACAATTCTATTCACACCAGTAGCTATATTTATTTTCTACTTTATAAAGTTTTTCTTTTCATTTTAAACAATTTTGTGCGTTGCCGCTTTGACTGCAGCACTCGTGCTTACTTTATTCGCCTGATGAAGGGTCGTGGTTTTTTCGACCCGAAACAATTGTTGCGAGTTTATTGCATTGTATGGTGTTTATTCAAAGTTTGTAAGTAATATTGCACAATTACTTATTTCGCACCACTTTATTTACAGAAATTTTTTTATCCAATATACAACTTCGTAAATCTTTACTTTTAACACTTTCGCTACCGCTGCCGTATATTAACGTCATTTGAATATCTGTACCTCTGCCAGTGGGAGTTTTCTTTCGAAACTTGCACTTTATTTATTCCTTAAGAATATACCCTGTACACATATTTGTACAATCTGAAAAAAAAAAAAAATCAATTGAGGTAGTGAATCAACGAATGCTTTGCCAGCTTCGCTGGTCACTATATTTAAAGGGGACTAATGTGCAAGTTGTACCTGATGGGACTAAAGTGACAGTTGTACCTCAAGGGATTAACGTGAAAGTTGTACCTCACGGGACTAATGTGCAAGTTGCACCGAACGAACAAACTATTTCTTTCAACGAAAATGCCTACTAACCCTGGACGATAGGTCTAATATATCGTATTTATCGTAATATAACTCAATACTTATTTCGCTTCCTTCTTCGACTCGTTTTAATACGCATTTTTTATATGCATGAGCAGCCCCCCGAAAAACAAAAACATTAAGTCATTAAATTCATTTTTTTACTTATTTTTATTTCATATAATTTCACGCGCACTTTTTATTTCCTAATTCGAAATTATTAAAAAAAACTTTTTTCGATATCGCTTGTAACGATACTGATTATTATTAATTTTCTTTTCTTTTTCTTTCAATAATAATAATAATAATAATAAAAGATTTTCATGAAATTCTGGCAAAAGCAGAATTTAGTTTAGGACGGAGGACTATTAGTTTTTTTTTTTTTTTTTACTTTCTTTTTTCAAATTATAACATCGCTTTGAAATTATTCAATTATATTTTCGATAAATTTTAGATTTCGACAAATGTCCAACTATCGAAATCGACAACGCAAAAATCCCAGATTGAGACTAATAGGCCCTCACTCCTAAAAAAACGCAACACTCGTTATAATTCCGTTATTAATTTACCCAGAAAAATCTAATAGACACAATTCAACAGGAAATTAGTGTACTTTTTGAAAACGATGTTAAATTTTAAATTAGGGGTCATCTAAATAGGAATGAGCGCTAACTTTGATATTTTCAATAGCAACACCCAATTTTGATTTCATAACTGAATTTCTGAGAGTTGGGCAGTGCAGAAAAGTATACAGTTTGTGTACACTTTACTTTAATATTCATAGAGTTATAATTACATAATGTGTAAATCTAGTAAAATAAAATTAAAATCCTACAAAAATTAGATAAAGTTTTATTGTTTCACATTGGGAATAAAGTGTTATAAAAATTAATAATCATAAAATGAAATCATTTTTGGAGCATCTTTGCAATCCATGATTTCGGTTTTTTAAATACGCATATACTTAAATAGTTCAATAGACAATACATTTTAGATTGGTCAAGCAACGTTCTTTGAAAAATGTACGATAATTTTCAATTCAAAAGTGTCATCATGGCTATAGTGATCACAAGTAAAATTTAAATTTTCCTTCACATTATATTGCAGAAGTGACATAATGTACGAACTAAAATAACTTATATAACAATTTTAATTGCACTTACCAGTTTTGGTCAGTTTAACACTTTAAAACTGTACGATTTGTTTTGTAATTTTTGTGAAAATATAGTTTTTTAATTAAAATATATTTGTAAAAGTAAGTTTTAAAAACCGAAGTATCCTTAAAATAATGATCCCCCTCCGCCAAATATAAGTAAATAGAAAAAATAAATCAGTATATTAACTAAATGATTAACCTTTTGACTATGACGGTAGCTAAGAAGCGATTTAACGTCTGCATTGCATTCCAATTCCATACTTTTTTTTTTTTATTAACTATTTTTACATTCCACATATTTCTCTATTTTAAACAGTAAGCCCCGCCTATTTATTTGATTTTTTTCCTTTCAGTGTTCGTTTAAAGATTCAGAATTTATCACCAGTAATCGAAGAGCCAAACGCTACTTGTAAATAATTTTGCAAACGTAAAATAAGGGGTTTGATACGAATGCGCGTAGTCACTTTTCCTTTTTCTTTTCTATATTCTTTTTCTTTAGAAGAATGGCGAAAGGTTTTCTTTAGAAAACAAGAATTTGTTAGCATTAATGTGTAAAAATCATCTTTTTTGTATCACTTCATCACATTTGGTGTTGTTATTATATAGTTTGACCCGTAAAAAAAATATTTAAAATATTTTGTTTAATTTTCTATGTTAGTTTTTAAGATTTTCTTCATTATCTGATGCAAAATTTTATAAGAGGCATTCCAAAGCATTCCAAAATAAAAATTCATTTTATCAAGTGATGCGTATTTTTTTCCCCCGACTGTACAATCAAATATGCTATGAATACGAATACTTTGATTAGACAGTATAAAATTATAAAGTTTATCCATTTGTAATATAAATGTGAATACAGAAAATGTTGTTTTGAAATATTGTAACTTAGGAGAATAACGCCCAAAGGTAGACCTTACCTCCAAAAAGGCAAAAACACGCGAGCTAACGTAAATTCACGTCATTTGCAAATCAAAAACTCCGCCTGTGGGCGTTTCTTTCACGATTTGTTATGTTATTTATTGCTTTAGAATTCACCCAATATTCATATTTTACAACCAATATACTATGGGACAAATACTTTAATTCGGAAGAGTATAATTATAATGCATAACCATTTGCAATATAAATGTGAATACAGAAAATTTTGTTCTGAAATATTGTAACTTAGAAGAATAACGTCCATAGGCAGACCTTATTGCCAGAAAGACAAAATATTGCGGTCGCGAAAGTGAAAAAAAAAAAAAAAAAGAAAGTTGTACCAAATAAAGGCAGGGTTAAAAATACTCCGGAATAAATTAAAAATGTTGGCAGCTATGAACGTACCTGCCAGCATTATAATAAATAATCCATAGTATTGTTCTCTTCTTTTACTTCCCACCAGTGTTTTTGCATAGTAATTTTCTCCTCGTTTAAGGGCAAATACATATGGAGAAAAATTACTCTAGAAATAAAGTGGTGGGGGAAAAAAAATGGGTACAAACAAGGCTGTAGAATATTAATTAGAATGTTGGAAAGTTTGCTATCAGTCGTTTAGCATGATTATTATTATGTTTAAGTAAGTAGTTACGATTTTCTTTCAATAAGTTAGCTTATGTAATAATTTCCATTAAATAAGTTTATTTCACGATTTTAAAATGGGCATTCTCTATTTTTTTTTTTCAAGAAATATATTTACTTATTCAACAATAATAGTGGTTTGCGGGATTTTAAACTGTGAATATACAGTATGATTACAGACCCGCCTTTTTCCCCTGATACTTACACCAATATGTTTGAATGATAATATTTTACTTAATTAATCGTAAGATCTTACTATTAAAAATTTCAAAAGAAAAATACTGGGCGAAGAATGAGGTAAAAGAATGTGTTCCATGATCACCCCGATACAGTGATCGATCAGCGCAAATAATTCCCAAATTTTTGCTAAAAAATTTCATTTAAGATAATATGGTGTGTCACTCACACGACTTTCTCTTACCCTGAAATTTAATGCTATAAATATAGATTGGAGATTAAGGGGTAAAATAACGAATACTGTTATGTAAACCTATGCTAAAACAACTCGAATTAAGCTTCGGAACAACTTCATTTTATAAATAATTCTATGCGAGGGGGCTATCGCACCCATCAACCCCACATTTAATCATTGTACTTACATTTACAGGGTTCCCACGGCCCGATTTTTTTCAAGGACTCCTACACCAGTATTATCTAAAAATACATTTCTTCTTAAGTGTACAAGAAAGAATAAATTTATCTTAAACTTATTCTGGTGCAAGAGATCTTAAAAAAAGGCGTGGCCGTGGGAATCCTGATTTATATAATTCAAATCTGTTATTAAATTCAAATGTTCATTTAAAATTACTCAGACAACTTTCGCACGCACTATTCATTGAAACTTATCAACCTTGATTATACTTTTCTAGTACCAAACGTATTAACTTCAAAATGCAGCATTAAGATCGAATGAAATTATTTGTTTTTAATTTACTCTAAGAGACACAGACAAAGATTTATAAAAACTTGAATTTCGGTATTCAGGAAGCCACAAAACGCAAAAATTTACAAAAAACAAAAAAGCAATGAATATTTAGCTTTAAATAATACATTATTTATCATATGGCTATGAGGATTTAATTTCTATTCCTGAATGACTTTCCTGGACATGATAAAATGTCATAGTAAAGCACTTCCACTAACAATAGCAAAGAATGTTATGGCTTAAATCGTACTTACCATCATACTAATTAATATTCCGTAGTATTGTTAGCTACGCCTTCTTTTTCACACCAGTATCATTTTAGAGAATTTTTCTTCTTATTTAATCGCAATGGAATTTAGATAATATTACTGTAAAAATTTACTGGTCTGAAAAAATGGGCGGGACTAACAATATTACGAAATATTAATTAGTATGTTTACAAGTATGGCTTAAATATTCGCAGCCCTGTGTATCTTATAAAGGTTATGTACACAACACATGGTGCACATATATACATACTCGCTAACCATCTCATTAACACATGTACAATTGTTAATGCCCCCAGGCCTCGCAGCGTTCCTAAAATTTTACTCTTATTTTATTATATTGACACCACTATCGTAACTAAAAAAATTTTCTTGAAGGTTTGATACTAAAACATCTCTAAACACTAAATAAAAATGTATTATTTTACCATAGTGGTGCGAGTATAATTAAATGACTGTAAAATTTTAGTAACGCTGCGAGACCTGTTCCCCCCTTTTTTTTCACATAACTTTATTTTAAGAGTAATTCTCTCCCTCCGAATGTTGTTACGATTAAATAAGAATAAAATTACTCTAAAAAATAGCCTGGTGTAAAAAAAGAAAAAAAGGCGGGTACTAAAAATTATACTCTTCATAATGGCAAGACTGGTTCGCAAGTATGTAAGTACTACAATCCTATATTAAAACCACACAGCAGAACCTGAAATACACTTCTATTAATTTTCAAGTATTGTCACACTGTAATCTAGTTCTTTTGTGTAGCCATGTAAACGAACAGTGAATGATTTCTATACCATATTCTATATGAAACGCCTATGAAAAATGTATATTCATCTCCTGTCGGCTAGGGCAGTCTATATATGTTAAACTCTACATACATGCAATTTGTCCCATAGACGTAATGTATTTGAAATCTCTTGGGTGTTCCTGTACACGAACCATTTGCTTGATCTCAACGAAAAGTTTAGTGTAACATCCCTATATGATATAACATTTAGAATACCAAGTTTGGGCATTCTGGCTGTTATTTCTTTTTGAGATATGCTCATAACAGGCACACAGACACACGGACACTGAGGCCAACCGCTAGAAACATGATTTTTTGATTGAGGGGGACCTCAAAACGTGGAAATATAACAAAAACTCAATTTCGAAAATTTGATGCAACAACAGCACTTTCTGTACCATATGTAGAAAGTAAAAAAGAAAGTAAGAGAAAGTAAAAGACAAAGAATGATAACTGGATAATAATAATCCTTCAAACCAGAAATTTCATAATGAAATTGACAGTCACATAAAAAAAAAGTATAACGTATAAGATGTGTTCCAAAAATTGGAAAAAATTGCTGTTGGTTTCAAGAAGGCAGTGGAAAGTAAATAATTCCGCTGTAGTTCAGGAACGAGTTGTACTGTAATATGCGGTAGGAACTAACTTTTGCGGCATGAAGCCCTAACGTATATTTCACAGGGTTGCAGATCTGGCTTTTTTATTTATTCAAAACTCATCAATAATTTTTATTTGTAACGTTTGATTAATTACTTCGAAGATTGATGGTCTATTATGCATTATCAAATGTCATTTCTCATAATTATTTGTGACTATAGAATAAAAAAAGCCCAGATCTGGAAACACTGATTTCACCATCGTTCTAAAAATAGGACGTCATGCATAAGTGGTATTTATATAAATTCTTATAAATATTTTAATTCAAATTAGAAACGGCATATTATTTAAAAGTCCTATAAATACATATGTATCTTTATGGTTAGTTTAAATTAACGTTTGATATATATTTTTTAATTTTTAAAATGGCGATTCTTGAAGATTTATTCATTACATTTTCAACACATTATTACTTGAAAAGGTTTTACGTTCAAGGATAACGGACATATAAATTTATTGAGGTAATATTACACCTTTTTGAACTGGTAAAGCTATTATATAAAAATATCTATGTAGATGGTCTGTTTTCCTTATATTTCCGACTGTCCTAAACCATTGTCCTATTTTTTAAGACAGCCTGTACCTGTACCGATTACGCTAATGAAAGGTTTTTTTTTTTTTTTTTGATTTTGTGTGTGTAGGTGCATAGGCTTAACCCCTTAACGCGCGGCGTCCTCACTGCGAGGACGCAAAATTTAAGATCCAGCTGAAAAATTCATCCCGGAAATTTTTTAGCAAACATTTACGTTTATAACATATCAGAAAAGGCCGGTTTTTTTTAACCTTAAAATTTCAAATTTCTTTTAGTTTAATTTAGTTCATGAATTCCGGTGGCAGTATAATTTAAACGATCCGAATTGTCTTGCGCCGCAAAGGGTTAAAGAAACATATATTTAAGATTTTATAAAGAGAAAAAAAATATTTTTCCAATGCTTGGTACAATATGGGTTAAATCACTTGGGCGGCAATTGTAAACAAAAGGCGTCACACTTTATGGTTACCAAAAAAAAGCTTGGTGCATTCGGATTTGTTTACAATGTTCTGTTCTATTTATTCATTGCTAATATGTGATATCGTGTTCTTTTCTGCAAGTTTACTTCCTGCTGCGACTTTGTTTAATTTTATTTAAATTATTTAGTTTCTATAAAATATTTAATTTAATTTTAATATAATGAAGTTATAGTTTTTAATTTTGTTTAATTTAATTTAAATTACAATTTCCATGACTGAAGTTTGCTAAAAATAGTTTGTGTTTAATATTCAGAGAAGTTTTGTTAACACTATATTTCTAAAAATTGCAATATGCTCCATTAAGAGCGTTCTTAAATGAATAGTTGGTAATTTGTTCACCTCAAGATGGCGTTGCTATAAGTCTTTCTTGTAAAAAAAAAAAAAATAAAAAAATAAAAAGACAAAATTTAATTCCCATCTCTTCTGAAATACGTCACTTTGAACTTATCTGAAAGCCAATAGATGCTTTGCAATAAGTCGAAAGAGGTTATTGCAAGGTAATTGTTTTTGGCGAGTAATTTCTTCATTCTTTTTTAGTAAAAAAAAAAAAAAAATCATTAGAATTTTTATTTTACAAGATTATTGGGAAACTGTAGTAAAAAATTTAGAACTGGTATAAGAAGCTTGTTTCTTTTTCAAAAAATACAAGATTTAAAATTTCAATATTTACAAGAAATAATAAAAGTTAAAATGGAAATGGTTATGTTTTTAATTCTTCATTTTCTGTTTTTAATTTTATATTATTCATATCAAAACGACCCCCCCCCCCCTCTCCCCAGGATTCTCGTTGTCATCATAAATAATATTAGATTTCTGACACATGGACAATATGTACATCGCCTGGAATGTTGTACTACATTTTCAAATTTTTTTTTAAGTACATTCCATCACAGTGGAAAAAAATGCTTCATAAATGTAATGGGCCAAGAGAGTGGCAATTAATAACATTAAAAACTGTCATTTTATTTATGCTATATATCTTTTGAAAGTAAATTATTTTCTTATATTTATATTTATTTTAAATACGATTTTTTTTTTTTTTTAAAGAAACAAATGTAATGAATATTTTTACTTTAAAATTCACCGCGAATTCTTTTTATCTATCAGCAAGTAAATTTACTGCTAATGAATTCTCTTCTATATTATGTATGCAAATTTACATAAGTGCACAATAGCTTTCATGTAGTATTTTGTATAATCTTGCTACTGCATTTTAATATGCAGAGCGAAGAACAATTTTTTGTACTATCAGATTTTAAATGTTACTATCTATACTAAATATATTTTTTAAACGTTTGAAGAGGAATTCAAACTATTTTTTTTTAATTTTGACTGTTTTTCTTTCAATTTATATATATACATATGCATATGTATATACAGACTGAAAACCTTTTCAAACATAAAATTGATGTTTGAAGTTACATAGGTTTATTTCTCTCTCTCTTTTTTTCTTCTTTTTTTCACTTATTCTTTGAAATTATTTTCATGTCTTTTAGGTGACCTGGGGCATTTCATGTTGTACATTTTTAGCAATTTGCATACAGCGTGACAGAAAAATTACCTAATTTGCATACAATATTTCATGCAATGCCTTTGAAAACGTAAACAATTTGTATGCTTCCATATCAGGTTGCTTTTTTTTTCTTTCTTTGTTCATATTTTTTAGTTCTTCCTGTGATACTCCGTTTCATATAATGTAATGTTTGAAAATGTTTTCAATATATTTTCATTCTGAATTATTGCGCAACTATTGCGCGAATCTTTTGGAAAGATTTTATTCATCTTTCTGTATGCAAAATACTGTGTTGTTCTGTTATTTGTGGTGTGCCCTTGTTCGGCAGCTTCTAATTAATTTATATATCGATATATATTTGATGAAAACATTCCTTTTGTAACGTAGACAACCATCCAGAAGCAATTTTACAAAATTCGCCACCCAAGGGGGAGAGAGGCAAAACGTGATATCACAAAAACCTTTATATCACAAGCAGAAAAACAGATATCCGTAAATTTTTACTTTAAAATATAGCTAATACCAATATCTAAAAACCAACTTTTGGAATTTTAGAAATTTAGCCCCTAGTTGGAGAGGGAAAAAGAGACAAAGAGTGATTTCACATAAACCTATGATTCTCAAACAACAACAACAGCAACAAAAGATGTGTCTGTAATTTTTGCGCAAAAATATAGCTAACAGAAATACCTAAAAACCAATTTCTGGAATTTTAGAAATTCGAGCCACAAGTGGGGGGAGGGGGCAAAACGCGATTTAAAATAATTCTTCATATCTCCAAAAGTAATATATATATATATATATATATATGGTGTGTGTGTGCGTGTGATATTTTTGCTCTAAAATGTAGCTAACACAAATACCTAAAACCTAATTTTTGGAATTTTAGAAATTCGTCCCACGAGGACAAAGAGAGAGACAAAAAAAAGTTAGTCACCTTTTTAACACACCAGTAAATTTTTAGAGTAATATTCTCCAAATTCAGTTACGATTAAATAAAAAGACAAGTACTCAAAAAAGATACTGGTTTGAAAAAGAAGGCGAAGCTAACAATACTACGGAATATTAATGTTGGCAGGTATGTATATTGAACAAAAAGCTCCGTCTTTTAGTGTCCCCTACCATGCAACTTAACTTTAATTTATTAAAAGGATTTTACTTATTTGTGAATAAATTATTTAAATTTTATGCACGGGTATCGGTGAGAAAATTCCACTGGCGTCTTGCCATGCATGCCAACAAGTTAAACACAAATTATTATTATTATTATTATTATTATTGTGTGTGTGAAGAATTGTTTTAAAGGAATGTCTAAGAGGGCGTATTATGAACAGAGATATTAATAGATGCGATGATATATAACAAATACAAACAAAATATAACAGAAAAAAAATATTGCAACTGAAAGAAGGATGACTAGAGGTCACCACGGCTTAATACTTTCGCATGTTTTTGTCTTTTTGACACAAAGGATTTATATCTATACACAGTAAAAAAAATGTATCCAACTGTACACCAAATATAATGGCAACTACTTTACAACAAAAATGGTGTAATACAATTTCTGGGGTAGGAAACACTTTTAGTTTAAGTGTAGGAAAACACCAAAAATTACTTATAGTTCGTTACACCAAACATTTTTCATTCAGTTTTTGGTGTAAAGTAGTTGCCATCATTTTTGCAGTACAGCTACACAAAATGTATTTTACAGTCTTGTTTACGAAATAACTTCCGCTGTACCATTATAACATAAATAAATTAGAGACAAAAAAAAATTTACTAAATGCTATTTAATGCATAATATCACTGTTTTAACTATTATTAAATGCAAAGCAAGAATATGTAACTATTTACTTATTTAATGAGAGAATATTTTAGTTTTACGAAAATATTTCTTACCTATATTTTTTAAGATCCAAAAGTTAGTCTGACAAATTTTATAAAGGATTCTATATTTATATTTTATAGTTAAAATTTGGGGTGCATCAATTAGCATTTCACTATAAATCCTAATGTATTATAGATAGAAAGCTCGCTAACTTTTTCGATTCCAAGGGCCTAAATTCACAAATTAAAATCCTGTAGAATACTAATATTATTTATAAAGAAACGGAACTATATCTGCAAAATACTAAATACATCCCGGAAACAAAATTGACATAACTCAAAAATAAAATATTTGAGAAAAATCAATTTAAAATAACGTTAAAGCTTTGAATAGCCTGCAATAAAACTCACACTCTATTTTTAAATATATCCAAATTTTGAAATAAAGGTATACTGTCAAAAAAAAGCCCTGTTTGCTACCAGAAAGTTTTTGTAATTCAGAAAAATACGTTCTATCAACGTAATTTTTCCGTTGATAGAACGTATTTTTTGAATTACAGAAAATTTCTGGCAGAAACTGCAGCAAACAAGACATTTTTTTGACAGTGTATAACGCTTTTCGTGCACATTTTGATGCTTCGTAAACGTTTATTAAGGATATAAATTCAAATTTGCCAGTTTTTCACTTATGTCATCTTTCTTGTCAGGGTACATAGTTTTTTTTTTTTTTATTATGAAATAAACCTGTTTAGAACAGAGCATTATAAACTATTATGTATATTTACAAGAAAATCGTAAATGCTTCACTAATCACAGAAAATATGCATAAAGGTTTTTAAATTACAATAAAATAGTTATCTAGAGAAAAAATTTAGACAATGTTTAAATTATGTGTTATGAGAAAATGAGACGAACGATTAAACTGCAGTGATAAATTGCTATTACCATTTATAAAACTATATTTACAAATCTATTAGTATGTCTGTTGTTACATTACGAAACTCTTCAAAAAGGGCTATTATTTTTATGTATACATTTAAAACTTTTAAATAGTTAGAATAAGATGATACATTTAACATTTATCTATGGATAAGTATCAAATGCATATAAGAAATGCATATTTAATGTTTGTTGACAGATGTTTTAAAAATATTTCTTTTATTTTATTCACGCTCACCTAGAATCTAAAGTATAATTTTAACCCTTTGCGCTCGGCATACTTTCCGTAAGACGCGCCTTTTGGCGTTCCTTTAAAACGTGACTCGTATAGTTTCCAACTTACTACCTTTTGACTACCAAAAATTGTAATAATTTGTTTTATTTTACCTCCCCATTAAATAAAATAAATCTTTCTGTTAAAATTTTCCGGTAGCCGAAAGGTAGCCTATAGTTACACGTTTTAGAAAAATAATATTTCATTTGCAGAGGAACACATTAAGGCATGGCTCGATTTTTTAATGTCCCCTCAGAAGGGACGTACGAGCGATAAGGGTTAATTCACTAACCACATTTACCCGAGTATAAAAAAGGAAATCAATTATGCCATTTTAAAAAAAAGAGAGAGAGAGAGAATGAAAATACGTTTTTTAGGACCCTTCCATCTTCGAAACGCAGCTCAAACACAAACAAAATAGCTGTAAAATTGAAACATCTGTTACTGTGTAAATATTAAGCCATATTCAGGGTAAAATAAAAAAAAGAAAAGAAAAGAAAAGAAATCTTTATCAGACAATGATTCGTAATTGGATCTTTTCCTATGCCAATAATTATATTTAAAACAAATAAATTTTATCATGCTTTAATATAATTTAATTTATGAAAGCAATTGTAAATATATGAACTGCATTTTTTAATGATTACAAATATTTGGACGCAAAAATTGTTTATTACTATAACTACAAAATATTTCAAAAGGAAAATTCAATGCTACAACTAAAGATCACAATAAATCAGCAATACATGCTAATTAAAAAATATTATTAAACAACCGCTTCAGTAACTTAAATATAAATACAAACACATAGACTATCATTAAGAAATGATTTCGAATGAAATAAAATTAGGCTTAGTAAAGCGTG
This sequence comes from Salticus scenicus, assembly GCA_963930645.1. NCBI lineage: Eukaryota > Metazoa > Arthropoda > Arachnida > Araneae > Salticidae > Salticus > Salticus scenicus. The sequence continues at coordinate 152,991,361 of OZ005662.1, forward strand.
CATAACTTATAATCTTATACTAAAATTCATTTGTACAAACAACAGGGGAATATTTAACTTCATTTAACATTTTAATCTCTATTTTAACAGAGTAATATACAGTTATACATACATGGAATATGAAAAGTTAAAAAAGGCATTTATGAGTTTTTCCTGGCGGCGTATAAAAGATATTCCTAAATAAAACAACAACTGACGATGCCACCAGACAGTTTTCAAATGAACTCCATAATTGGTGTTCAGAGACGCGAGCGTGCCTGTAAATACAAAATTTCTGGTGTATGGATACACCGATAATGTTGCTTGACGTAAAAAACTTTCTTTTACACCATTTTAATTGTATTTGAACGCTTAATTTAGTGTCAACACGAAATTCAGTGTTTGTTTACCCAATTTTGGTGTATTGGAACACCAATTTTGCAGTGACATTATTCCACATTTTTTACAGTGTTGTATATTGGTTGTACGAATATAAATGTTTTGTATATTTTTAAGAAATAAATGACATACAAATTGCAAAAGAAACGCCCACTGGCGGAGTTACAGATTTCCAAATGACGTGAATCTACGTGAGCGGTCGAGAAAGTGTTAAGACCAGTGTGGCTAAATTTAGAGACTTTTTTATTCAATATCCACCACCAAATTTTAACTATAACGGTTGCCTAATCACTTCGAATGTTAGTCGTCCACTGTCGCACTTGCCAACCATCTCATTGTGAAGCGCAAAATATTTTGTACCCACCTTTTTTTTTTTCAAACCAGCCACTTTTTTGAGAAATGTTATTCTTATTTAATCGTAACAACATTTGGAAAGATTTATTCTAAAAATAAAGTGGTAAAGAAAAAGGGGCGTTTTTTCAAGGGGCATTAACAATTTTATGCTTATTAACACTTTCGCGACCGCATGATTTTGCTTTTTTTTGACAGTAAGGTCCGCCTGTGGGCGTAAATGTCCCAAGATAAAATATTTCAGAACAAAATTTTTTGTATTCACATTTATATTACAAATGGATATACGTTATAATTATATTCTTTATAATCAATAAATTTGTATCCGTAGTAGATTTTATTGCAAAAATATGAATACTAGGTACATACTTAAGAAATAAGTATCATACAAACTACGAAAGAAACGTCCACTGGCGGAGTTACAGATTTTCAAATCTACGGATTTTTTTTCAGATTTTGAACCTACGTCAGTGGTCAGGAAAGTGTTTATGAGATGTCGGCAGGTATGCATTCTTTAACGTAACCTTTTTCTTTTTTGTAATTTCTTATTATAATTTTTTTTAAATTGTATATATTGTAAATAACCATTTCTAGTATTAATTGTCAGGCAAAAATTTAGGAAAACATGCAGATCCCTATCCAGGAGTTCCAAAGGTGTCTTTTTCAAGGCAAATCCGTCTTAGACAGGCGAAAGGGGATATGGGGCAGGACTGTGTGTAATCCACTCAGGTTAATATTAAAGGAAAAGAAAAAAAGAAGAAAAAAATGTATTTATATATTTTTTTTTTTGGACAGAGCGGACTTCCGGAATTTCATCATGTAATTCATAGCTGTCAGATCTCTCCCATCCCCCTTAGTTTACTGCCACTCCTCAGACTGGCTCGATCTTCAGAATGTTTTTTTTTCATCATATCATCACGCCGAGCTCCTGTTCAGCTCATCTTAGTTAAAGATTACCGACTTTTTTGATCCTGCAAACCCATCTTCTGACTTCTACATATTCAGGTGGAGATAAGCGGTGGTTTTGATCACTGCAGGCCCTTCCTAAGCTCCCGTGATGATGATGATGATGAGGTATGCATTGTATACATATAATATCAATTCTCAAAATTATTGGTGAAAGTTGAATAAAAAAGTCCCTAAATTTGGCAAAACTGCTTAACCCTTCAATGCATGATTTTTTTAATATTTTTACCAAACAATTTTTTTCTTCATGGTCATGGCTTAAATAAATATGGAAAAATATTTTTAAATTTTTTAAAATTTGTTTATTGAATATTCTTTGAATTTTTAGTGCATCCAACCTAAAAAGAAAAAAGAAAAACAAATTAAGATTCAACACGGAAATGAAAAAAAAAAAAAAAAAAAAAAAAAACATAACTTCAGTTATATAGAGTAACATTTTTAAAAACATACCTATTTATATACCTTAAATCAATTTAAAATAGAGTTACACGTGAAAATGTATTAGGGGTCCGTCTATACATTTACAAAATATAATCACGATCTACCACCCAGTATACATTATTTATTAAGTTTCACACCGGAAAAAAATTTCAGAAATATTAATTATAAAATAAAAAAAAATGACTAAATCACAGAACTTTCTGAGTTAGTTTATGAATTAAAAGATTTTTATTGGTTTCTATTGATTAAACATCAGATAGTTCACTTCATACGAAGAAAATTAAATAGCGTATTAAAATATCTATCAGAAGAAAAAAAAAAAAGATGAATGGTTTTAAATTTGTTTGAAAATTCAAAATTATTTTAACTCAAGCTGCCGTATAATTGTCTGAAACGGCGACACTCAACATGGTTCCCACGGCCGTTTCACAGTGACAATGGGAGTTTGTTCTCATACTGCAGTACTTTCATTTTCTTTAATTGACTTTTTTAAAATATTAAAACAGATTTTTTTTATTTTTATTTATTTATTTTTTTAATTAATTAATTTTTTTTTCATGACATTATTAAAAACTTTTACATAAATCTCCACGATATTCTTTTGCTTTTATATTTTATAATGTGTAACAAATTAATATGTAAAATAATAAATCCTACTACTTAATGGGGTGTTCTAAAATTCTACACTTTAACACAGATGCCGAAGTGGACGGTGGGTGTAGAAAGGCTGACTACCCTTAATCTAAATCTTCACTTGAAAATGTCAAAATGTTACATAACTCTTCTTTTTTTTTTTAAGGAAAAAAGAAGAAGATAAGGGGGAGAAGGAAAGATCAAAACGAATATAAAGCATATTAAACGTTAATACCCTTTAAACACTGGAAAAAGGCGGGGTTTTGTATTGTGTGTCATTTGGGAGCTGTAGAGTGCCAGAAAATTACTTTATGTAATAAAACTTTTCATTTAAAGGGTATTTAAAGCAACATTATATTTAATACATAGACTATTCAGAAAAAAAAATACCATTCTTCTGGTTCATGAAAAATAAAGAACATTTTCTGGCATTGCTCTATGTATATACATTCTTGTCAACCTTTATTTAAAATTTACTTCATGTTTTTTTTTTTTTTAATAGGATTTTTATAGGATTATATCGTTAAGGCCTAATGGGGTTTATTGAAACTCGGTAAACATAACACGCTTCTAAGCAGCACGTGTGGCCTGAATGGGATTTCCATAAGAATTCGCGTGGCGCTCAATGAGTTAATCGTAAATGTATTTGAAGTTAATTACTCTAAAAATTAAATTGTGTACACACAGGGGCGGGAACTAACAATGTTACGGGTTAGGTTGGCAAGTATGCATATATATTTTGCTTGATTTATAAAAATTTATAACACATTTTCTTCTTTTTTTTTTAGTATTTTGTGTTTATATCTCTCATTAAAAATAAATACAATATTCATATATAAATATTTCCATACAGTAATGTATATAAACATATTGATTAAAGAAGATTTGTTGATATTATATAATTATTCTTCTATCTGTATAGTATATTAACACAAATATATTTTGTAAATTTCGCAGCATCGAAAAACAGCAACATAGCCAGAGACTCCAACATCCTTATTAATATTCCGTAGTGTTGTTAGTCACGCCCTTTTTTACACACCAGTATATTTTTAGAGTAATAGTCTCCAAATTCAATTACGGTTTAATAAGAAGAAAAATACTCTAAAATGATACTGGTGTAAAAAAAAAGACGGGGCTAACAGTACTACGGAATATTAATTAGTATGTTGGAGTCTCTGCATAGCTTCCATATCAAGGCTTAATGTAAATAGCCACGCCTTTTCACAAATTTTCTAAAACTTTATAATATAAAGCAAAATAATTTTGCATATTTGTAATTAAATCATTTAAGTTTTGTCTTCAATAATCGATGTAGTAAATACCATTGTGATTTATGCATACCAGCGTCACATATAGAGTCAAATAGGAATATGCAAATTTGTCTTTTTTTTAAAATAGTGTTTCAGCGAATCAGAGGCGGGGCTTCTTTTCTTTTGAAATTCTTTCACAATCCCTCGCCTACATTGTGATAACTTTACAAAAATATGCCAATTTGTATAATAAACATCGAAATATTGCTTAGGAAACAATAAAAATAACATAAAGGTAAATTAAAATAGTTTTCCGTCAAATTATATACAAGCATTTACTTATAGAGGATACAGATTATAACAAGTGACGGCCCCCTAACAGAAATAAAAAGTGAAATATCACTGTAACTCAAAAAATAATGTTAGGAACGAGCTGTAAATTTGGAAACCCATGTTTTTGATGATGCCCGTTCTATTCGTGCAAAAATTAACATAGGTCATAATTCATAATTTTTTCAAATATGAATTTATTAATAGTTTTCATTATTCAAAAAATGTATTTTTAGCAAAAATTTGCATGGAATATGTTTGGGTTACTTCATTCTAACGAATAAAAAAAACAGAATTTAAATATCATAATTATTTCGGAAGATATGATTTAATGTTTGTCACATTCATTTAACATTAGCACCCCCAAATTTTGACAGCTTATAACTCTATGAAAAATTGAGCGAAATATATAAACTATACCATTTTCCGTGATGATTTGATCCAAAGAATTCAAATAAATTATAAAAAATGGGGGTTACCATTGAAAAAAATGAAGTTGATGTCAGTTTTAATATGTAGACGACCCCCTAAGTAAAATCTAGCTATAACATTATAAACTAGACGTTATTACAAACTGATTGGTAGCAGTCGCATGTTTCTACGATAATTTACGGCAAAATTAGGTGGGGGGGGGCGTTTTTTTTTTGGGTGACTGTACAATGAAATATAAAAATAAAAATAAATAAATAAATAAATAAACTGTTAAGTGGTTAAATTAAAACAATATCTATTCGGAAATGCATAACTGCCAATATTTTAATTTATTCCGGAGTAACTTTAGCCCCGCCTCTATTTCGTACCACTTATTTTTTATAAGTATTTTGTTCTTATTTTACCGAAGTTATGTATTGAAGAAAATTTTTCTATAAATAAAGTGGTGCGAAATAAAGACGGGGCCAAAAGTACTCCGGAATAAAATAAAATATTGCAGCTATGGGAAATGTTCTTTATAAAAGAAATGTGACGAGTACGGAATTATTTACACCGAAAAGATATTTTCTTTTTAATTATGAATGGGAAAAAAAAAGAAATGTTTTTTTTAAGTTAAAGAAAGACCTTCATGGAATTTTAAATATCCTGTCGATAACATTCAATAATAGAATTCAAATCTGAATTTGTGGTCTTTCAAAATCCCATGAAATGATTCGATCAATACGTGATTCTTTTATTCCGGATTAGTTGAGCGTATAAAACTGAGCTAGAGTGTTTTGAACATAGATTTTTCATCCAGTGTTTCTAAGGAGAATAAAATATCTCATAACGTTGCTTTAATCTTTGATTAATATTGCAAGTGCATTTTTTGAATTACAATTACATTTCACACGTAAAATTGGGATATATATTTAATCTTTATTAGCTAATAAAAAAATTTCGAAAAAAAATCTTCAAAGTATTTAGAACACATAGTATTTTGAGTTAAAGAGAATATCAGAAATGTTGTTTGATAATTTTTTAATATAAATTTGGTAATTTAGTTTTGATAATGAATTTCGCTAAATAACAGAATCTGCAAAATACTGTATATTGCAGAATCAGTAAGAAGAGAGCAAAACAAATGTTTCCATATTAGTCGGTAAAATAGATTGATTTATTTGTTATTTTTTCCATGCCTCTGTCATTTTGAAACAACATGATGGATCTCCTTAATTAATAAATGTTATTCAGATTTTGATATAGAATATGTACAACTAAGTTTCATTTAAACCGAATCATTCATATGATTTTTATGTGAATTTAAATTTTTAAAATCGTCTCTATTTTGGAAAAATATGGTGGATCGAGTTAATAAATAAACCTCGTTGAGACTATGATATGGGCTAAGCACATATCGAGTTCCAAGTGAATCTATTGATTATTATTATTATCATTATTTAATGTGAGTTTGAAATTTTCATGTGACAGATATATTGAAACAGCATTACGAATCGTATTTAATTATGCACCTAGCCATTGATATTAACTGTTGCATTTAAAATTAATCAATTCATAAATAGGTTTTTATACTAGTCATAAATAAGTTCGAATAGCCGCTATTTGGACCAAGGTATTGGATCTCGTTGATTAATGAAGTTGATTAAGAATATGATATGGTCTAACAATATATATATATATATATATATATATATATATATATATTACAAAATAGAGAGATATTCTATTAACTCCCAAGGAAACATTCAAAAGGTGTCGTCTTATAAAAATATTGAAAAAAAAAAAAAAGATATATATATTCGATTCTACGCTTCCTAAAACACCAAGAATTGAAAAAATTATCGGCTGAAATGAATTACAGCGACCACAAAAAATTATCAAAATTAAGCATATTTGGCGATTTAGCGCTGTTAGGCGTTCCGTTCGCTAGCACCGAGATTGCCGTGTACGAACAGAACCATGTTTTCTTTCTCCGCCAAATACTCAAAATCAATCGCCTATAAATGTGAAATCGCCAAATATGCTTAAATTTGATATTTTTTTTTTGTGGTCACTGTAATTCATTTCAGCTGATAATTTTTTCACTTTCTGGTGTTTTAGGAAGGGTAGAATCACATATATTTTTTTTCAAAAATTTTTGAATACGACACCTTTTGAATGTTTCTTTGTCAGTATTAGATAAATGAAATTCGAAGTTCCAGTAAAGGTAAAAAGTAACATAGTTTTGCTTCAAGGGCAAAATCCACACTAAATTTTTATTACAATAATCTCGTACCTGCTCTGTTAAGAGTGAAGTACTCAAAAATAAGTAAACGGGCATACTCATTTCAAATTGAGAAATTTTGTAATATATATATATATATATAATAAAATAAATGGTGAAGAAAAACATGCCAGATTTATTTATGAAATACAGCATGTTTTCAAATTGATAGCTGTTCATTTCACAATTTATTGTAAAATGCGCTGAACTAAACGAAGCTTAAATCAGCATAATTATTTTTTGATATCTAATCTTTGATACTTACTCTTTGATAATAACTTTGATATTTGATCTTGGTTAATTGCATAATTAATCCATAGCCTCCTTAACTAGATGTCTGTCGCGTAGTTCGGAAACTGGGCAACAGTTGAAGCGGTAGACAGCGCCACCTGGTACAGATTGCACGACTTTTTTATTCAACACCACCAAAAACTTTTAAAAGTGGGATATGATAGAGATAAAAGGCGAATAGAAGCGAAGAAACTTTGATTATATATATATCATGTATTACTTCTTTACATTATTGGTGACAGTTGAATAAAAAAGTGGCGCTGTCTACTTTTTCAACTGCTGCCTAGTTTCCGAGCTACGCGACAGGCATCTAGTTAAGGAGGCTATGATTAATAGAATTGTTACATATTTAAAGAAAAGGAGTTAAAAAAAAAAAATCTGTTCTCTCAATTTTCCAGAAAAAAATTCTTAACGATTTTATACTGCTGTTAGAAAGAACGCAACAAATGGAATATTTGTGGAATGTTTGGAATATTGTCATTAACGATAATAATCACAACTAACAAACCCGTGCGAAATTTTCGCACTTTATTTATTGTTAGTTACCTTTAAAATTTGAAACTCATAAATATCATACAATTTCACTGCCTAATTAAAATTTAATTTACCAGAAGCCAAATTATTATTAGAATCAAATTAATACTGTGCAAAGGTGAAATCAAAATCATTCAAAGAAAGGTAAAATGGTATTCATGGTTGATGACCAAATTTTCATACTACCGCAGGCAGTACAGTTTTATTATAGGACCCCCATGACGCCTTTTAAATTTTTGTCACCGTCTTGGCGATGACTTTTTTTTCATAAATTTAGTATAATGCTTTGTTTAACCCTTTCAGGTGCGGTAATGTTACTACAGCATCACCTAATCTTAATTTTCAACTGCAAAAATTCATCTCGGAATGTTTTTTTTAGCAAAATTTTACTTTTATAACAAAGCAGAAAACGTCGTGAAATTCTTTTATTTTAACTTTGTTTGTGAATTCCGGTGGCAGTGTAATTTAAATGATCGGAATTACCTTGCGCCGGAAAGGGTTAAAAAAACCTAATTTTTTTGTTTTATTACACTTTTAATTATTGCTTTTTTTAGTCAATTTATGTTAATAATTCCCATTCTGTATATATCTTTAAAGTATTGCTATGATGCTATGTTTAAAAGGATGCTTGTAAAGATTCTGAAGAAGCAGCGTTTAAAATATATTTTTCCATAAAATAATCTCATCAGACAAATGTCATAATTTTTTCTCATTAGATCATTGAGATGAGTTCGCGTGCTTAAATATTGTCCATTTATAAATATTATTTTTTCCCTCGCGTATTTTATTAATTAGATCATTATCGTATCGTTTCGAAAAAATATAATCGTAACTGGACCACGTTAGAGAAATATTATATGTTTTTGAGTATGTCAATATATTCAATAATGAATATATGGAATTTTCAAATTTAAATATATTTGCATCTTAGCTGAAAGTAAACACGATTTTGCTCATTTTTGAGAAAACAATTCTTTGTGAGAGTTTTTTATAATATATATAGGGGAGAGTGGGGATGAATGGGACATTTTTCATGTTTTTATTGATAACGTTGGCCATATGTAATTCATAATTTTGCAACATGGCTCATAAGTACACTTCACTAATCAGCAACATATAAACATACTAACTTTAACACGTTAATCGCCATGTCAGTCATATGTGTCTGACGCGTTTTTAACACGCATTTTTAACTAGGAAATAACCCTAAAAGGAATATGATATACGCCGAGTAATTATTAACACGTTATCGCCATGTCAGTCATATGTGCCTGACGCATTTTTAACACGCATTTTTAACTAAATTGTCTAATAAAGTTACCATGGCCCATGTGAAAATTTTTCTGATATTATCGTGGCGATTAACGTGTAAATAAAAAGTAATCATTTTTAAATTATTATATATATATATATATATTATATGAATGTGCATTGTCGACATGATTGGGGATGAATGGGACAGGACTGGAATTAACAAATAAAATAAAATAGAAAGTAAATAACTTTTTTTAAAGTTACATTGGTTTATGCGATTTTATTACACACTATGAATTCACTGAAATTAATATAAACTGATGTATTGGCTCAAATTAACATTAAAAGGCAAACGTCTTTTGGTTCGCACAGTTCCTAGTGCTCTAGGCTTTGGTAATTTAAGTTAATAAGACCTAATCTAAAAATAAATAAATAAATAAGACGCTAGAATGAGATAAATCATTATAATAGAATACAGAGAAATTTTTGTTTCCGACTGATCGGAAAAATCAGCATTCTTTTCTGTATTACATTAATAATCATCAGGATTTATTTAATTAGCTTGATTGAAATTGTGATTTTAATCAAATTATTATTAGCTTATTTATTTATTCATTTATTTTAATTATTGATTTAAGTTGAATTGAATATTCTAACTTATAGTTATTTAATCATAATTATAATAAACAAAAATCAGATCCCCATTTAAACTGTCCCATTCATCCCAACCATCACATGATCATATAAAACAGGAAATAGGCTTAATGAACAATTGTCAATATTCTTCTTGAATATCATAAACACAATAAAAGATTATGCCTTTTTACCATATAACAGTTATATTAATTTTAAGCAAATAGTTAATGTCTTAACTACTACCTAATTGAATCAGCAAAAACTTACTTTGCCAGCTAAAAAAGACACTTTATTTTTTTTTTTTCTGCCCTTCTATGGATAGCACAATTCTGAAACTACACTTGATGAATGATCTCAGTGTTGCCATACATTAGAAAAAATGTCAAGTTTCTGGTGTTTGCAAAACATAAAAATCTATCTATTGCCCCATTCATCCTGCGTCCCATTCAATCCCACTCTCCCCTACCAAGTTTCATTAAAACCTGTTCAGTGGATCAGAGTGTATAGAAATATAGACTGTGTTCAATTATATTCTTCAGTCATATCCATCGTATACGGGGGGCAAACTGTTGCCTGTTCGCGTAGATGATTGACACCCCTGTGGCAGAAATTTATTATGCTTTCTGCGACAAGCTTCATCAACACCAAAATCTTTCTGCAGGAATAGTCTGTGAAGTTAACATTTACGAATTCAAAATAAATTATTTTTAAATAGTAAACAATATTCAGTATAACCAATGTATTTAAATTTTAACTAGGCACAAATGCATATATCTGCATTATTTCAAGAAAACACTTTCTTTTTTTTTTTCTTTAAGAAAGGTGAAAATAAATCTGTTGATCTTAATTGCTTCAAATTTTTTGTTCACAGTAATATACAATATTGTTTATAAAATATTCAATGAATTCAAACCATAAAATGCAGTAACACATCAAAAATAATCTGCAAATTTTTTTAAGGCATTTAAATCATGAAATGTCTAAATTAAACAAATGTTACAAATACTTTTAAAATTTCATTACTTTTTTTTATATTAAACATATATATTTAAATACACAAATGCACTTATTTCATAAGGTGCAAACCAAACAACATAAAATATAATACAGAACTCAAAATTAAAATACAACAAATTAAAAGTAAAAATTAATATAGAATACTGAATATTATAATGAAATATAATTAATTTACTACATTTATAGTTTTGAGATTATTAGAAAGATGCACGATAACATTCTTATACACAAGATTCATTTTTTGTATTATATACAAATAGCATAAAGTTGTGTATTTGAACTCTAAAAAATGGGATTTGGCATTAAAGAATTCAGAATGTATAATTATACCAACATTTAAATACATAATGTAAAACAGAATACACGATCAAAATAACACAGTCATAGACAAAGCATAGTCGAAATGTTTTCATAAAGATTGAGGCAAGTGAAATATTTAATTTTTAAGGAAATGTTGAAATCTGAAACGTAACAGATTTCATGGATAAAATCCATAATAGAAAATAATGATTACAGATGAATGAAATAAATAGAAATCAATTAAAAGTAATATTTGATATTGATATCTATACGAACAAGCAAATAAAAATAAATAAATAAAAGCATTTGCTGCTTAATTTGTATTTATTCAAAACAACTACTATTAGATAAAATTCATTTTGCTTACAAAAAAAAAAAAAAAAGAAAAAAAAAGAAAAGAAAGAAAGAAAGAAAAGAAAAATCAACAAAACCTTTGGTTTGATTATTATTAAAAATAACTATTTAATTTGCAATACTTCAATTAAAAAATAAACATTTTTTAAAAATTCAAATGTTTAAAAAATGAAATGAACAAGCTGTTGAAACTAATGATAAGAGTATTTTTGTAAAATAAATTAATAATTTTTTTAACGACTTCATATGCTTAAACAACAAAATTTAAAGCTAAAAATTTTAATCACAATTAAAATAATTAATGATTAGTAAAGAAAAAAATTAGAGAAGTTACCAATTTTATAACTTAAGATACCCATTAATAATTATTGCTAAGATCTTTTACTACATATGAAATGCTAAAAATCAATAAAATATATTTAAGATTAATTTCTTAATTTTCCATTTTTTGAAGCAAGGTTTGAAGCTTCATTTTTTATTTTGCGTATAACTACAGACGTTACAAATTTCCCCATAGTCTTATTTCTGTATATATTTGTGTAATGTATTGCATAGTTTGAACCAAACATTAAAATTAATGCAGCTTTAAAAAATGTACGCGTATTTACTACCATGCACGTATGCACTCTTACATACATTAAAGAAAAAACAAATCACTAGATACAACTAATTTGTCGTGCGTAAATCAGAAAATGTATGTATGAAAATCAGTTCAGCACCAATCACGCACTTAAAAAAAAAAAAAAAAAAAAAAAAAATCACTGGATGCAGCTATTTTGTTATGCATGAATCTGAAAATGCATGAAATATGAAATTCGGAAAATGTTCGCAAAGCCACATTCTTTCGAAAAAACATCTTTTTGCAATACAATAAGTACACACGACACGAGCGGCAGGCGAGGGGCGAAAACAAAGTTTGGAGACACGAAAATGAAGTTCCGATGTGAAGAGGTTACCAGTGAAAAGTGCCGATACACCGAATTATATTACCGCATCACGAATCGCTAATGCATGCCGGTATCAAAGCTAACCCAAGTGAGTTACATCCGCTTTATCTCCTCTCCTTATTCAGGATTGAGGCGATTGTATCTGCAGAAACGAAAATTTGTTCTGCAGAACAGTTTATAAATCATTCTTTGAGTTTCTATCTCTCTCTCTCTCTTTCTCTTTTCTCTCTCTCTCTTTCTCTTTTCTCTCTCTCTGTCTCTCTCTCAAAAAAAAAAAAGGCAAAATTTATTTCATTCAAGTAAAATCTTTCTGCAAGAACATTTCTCTTTCTGCGACATTGTCGCCGTGTCGCCGTGTTTCTGCCACGGGGATTGACACTTTACAAATATCCGTGCTTGTTGCACCGTTGAAATTTCAATTTACTTTGCCTGCATAATCGCACAACGGACAGTTAAAAGTGCTGACTGCTTCCATAATCATTCGTAAACTTTGTTGGAAAAAGGGAAAAACGTTTAACACCAGCGGAAGTTGAATTCTAACCATTTCCAATTATAGCCCTTAATGTATCTGAATATTTTAGTATGGCTCTGTAAATATTGACTCTTAACATGCTATATTCTATAAAGAAACGTTTTTTAGCATATGAAAAATAAATGAAATTGCATTAGGATTTACGCTATATAAAGTTACTTAAATAAGATTTATAAAATTGCCTCTCATAAAAAGGCAATATGCATTGGCATTATTTTTGGTGATTCTGTACACAAACAATTTCTGCTAATTATACCATTTTAAATAGGAAAAAGTCCATAAGGAACTTTAATGACGTATATTATTTTGAAGAAGCTCTCAAGATAATTATGGAAGCTACAGATGGACAAACGGACAGAAAGACAGACGGATAGATTAATTCGAATTCTAATCTGTCTTAAACATTGTTAGAATGTTTTAAAAATGCATAATGAAAATGCAATTGCAGCATTTTTTGGTTATAGCCTTCAATGTATCTGATTTTTTTTTTTTTTTTCGTGTGGCCTTGTAAATATTTATGATAATCATACTTTACTCAATAGGAATTTTTTTTTTTTTTTTACATATGAATAATAAATGCCAATTTCATTAGAATTTCTGAAAAATAAAAGGTATTCAAATCTGGTTTATAAAAATACTTCTCCTAGAAAATAAAGCTTTGAAATTCTTTCCGTTTTCCTGTAAACAAATTATTGGTGTTATTTATTCCATTTTAATAGAGAACATTCCATAGGGAACGTGAATAGCGTATATAAGTTTCATGAAATTCCATGAATATTTACAGGCGTTAGAGTGTGGAAAGACAGAGAGACAAACTGAAGTCGTAATACTTTTCAACAACTTTGTTTTTCATTTTTTACAGGTATTTTTATTGTAATAGGAAGTCAATTAAAACAAATTTTTTATTTAGATATCGCTAGATTTAATTTCAATATCCAATTTTTCGCTTTATGAACTTCTTCAAAATGGCAGTTCGAAATTTAGTATCGAATGTCTCTCATTTTAACGATTAAAAATCTCTTTTTCTTTTTCCTTTCGTGAGAGCATACCCTTTTAAACTAGATGCCTGTCGCGTGGCTCGGAAACTTGGTAACAGTTGAAGCAGTAGACAGCGCCACCTGGTACAGATTGCGCGACTTTGTTATTCAACTTTCATCAATAATTTTAAAAAGTTATATATGATATACATAATCGACGTTTCTTCGATTCTATTCGCCTTTTTTGTATATCAAATCCCACTTTAAAAAAATTTTGGTGGCTGTTGAATAAAAAAAGTCGCTCAGTCTATACCAGGGGGCGCTGTCTACCGCTTGATCTATTGTCAAGTATCCGAGCCACGTGCCAGACATCTAGTTTAGGAGGCTATGGTGAGAGAATGTCTTTTTTTTAAACTAATTATTGGTTTAAGGACCTGGAAATTACATAAAAATTTATATTTTGTTAGTTTTAACAAAATTGATTTTGTAGTATTTCAGCGGCTTGCTATCGTTACTTACTTCTTAGATATTTTTGCAGTTAGTCATTTTTATAGATGGTTCCGAAAATGAAATCTGTCTCATGACAAAACTTTTCACCTTATATATTAGAATAACAAACTATCGATATAAACAGTCTAAATTCCTATCCATATTTAATATGCTTTGCACTCTTCAATAACATGTTTTTCAAAGTGTAATCCTCACAAACTTCTAACATTATAAATCATTTACGATATATTTCTCGTTGAAGTTAGTAGTTAGAACTCTTTTCATTTCCAATAGAAACGTAAAAATAATTAATTTTCAAAAATAAATAAATAGATAAAGCCAAACAAAAACAAAGCAATAGGCACCAGTGACAGTTTTGCAATTTATAGAGCTTTATTTATTTAATATCTACCACTAATTGTCATGAAAAATTTTTGATGTATGCACCAGCCGATCAGATGAACAAACAGTTAGACAAACAATTGAAATTTTCTTTTGAGAATTAAATAATTAAATCCCTGGATGCTGGCAACACTGGCCTTTGACAAACTATGTAAACGCACGTGACTGCTGAAAATTGGATTCCTGAAAATCCCAAATTATATACTCTGGTTATTATGCTTCCAGTTTTTTCTTGGTGTAATTCTGTACAGTCTTTCTTGATATGTCAAACATGATTTGTATTAGAATTGTGCATTTTTTTTTTTTTTTTTTTTTTTTGAATTAATGATGTGTAAAAGATCATTTAAAATAGCAGTTTTATACAGTAAAAATCGGTAACGCTATATTACACTCAGTGACTGGCAAAAGGTATTACAGTCATTAACTGAAAAAATAAAGCTATGTCCATTAAAGTCAATTTTTTTTTTCTCAAAGAAGGGGAGTGACCTTGAATGAAGAGTCAACACTATGAATTTTACAGCAATTTGTTAGAAATATGGGTACCAGACTTTTTCTGGTAAAAAAGGAACTGACCGTATAATTTAATGATCAACTCTCGGAATTTTATTAAAATTTCTTAAACTGTAGTCCCCACACAGGATGAATCACATGACCATAGCCTCCTAAAGTAGATGCCTGCCGCGTGGCTAGGAATCTTGGCAACAGTTGAAACGGTAGACAACGCCACCTGGTACAGATTGCGCAACATTTTTACTCAATTGACACCAATAATTTTAAGGTGCCATATATGATATATATAATCGACATTTCTTCGATTTTACTCGCCCTTTATGTATATCATATCCCACTTTTAAAAATTTTTGGTGGCCATTGAATAAAAAAGTTGTGCAATCTGTATCAGGTGGCGTTGTCTACCGCTTCAGCTGTTGCCAAGTTTCCGAGCCACGCCACAGGCACCTAGTTCAGGAGACTATGAAATGACGAAATACAAATAATAAAAACGGCAAGTAATCTTTCTTTCTTTTTATTTCTTGTACAAATGTATTTGTTTATGCTTCTCTTATACAACGAAATAACGTAAATTCCCGTGTTCATTATTAGCATACTTGCCAACATCCTGATTATTATTCCGTAGTGCTGTTAGTCACGCACTTTTTTACACACCAGTAAATTTTTAGAGTAATATTCCCCAAATTCAGTTACGATTAAATAAAAAGGTTGGTTGGTTTTTTTTACGTCGCACTTGTGCTGCGCAGATGGGCAATTGGCGACGGTTTGGGACACACCACTAGAGGTGGTCCGGAGACATGCCATCACAAATTTGATCCTCCACGGAAGGGATGATTAAATAAAAAGAAAAGTACTCTAAAAATATACTGGTGTGAAAAAGAAGGCGGAGCTAACAATACTACGGAATATTAATTATTATGTTTGCAAGTATGATTATTAGCGTAGCAAGCTTTGGCAGATCTGGCGGATTTTTTATTCAATAATCACCAATAATGTTTAACTGTAACGTTTGCCTAATCACGTCGAAGATTAATCGTATATTGTATATATCAAATATAATTTTTTTTTTTTTTAATTTTTGGTGATTATTGAATAAAATACCCGCTAGATATGGCAGCACTGAGCGTAGCTTTTCAATTAATTAATTGTTTTAAAAAAAATCATCACTGTTTTTATCATTTGTATGCAGTCGTTGACTAGTCCAGTGTGTCTTTGTTCCAAAGGAAATCTAAAATAATTTCAATAAAGAAAAATAAGAGTATATTTAAATTTCTTTTTATCCACTGACAACAGCCTTTTCTGACATGGAAAAGAAGAATCTTAAAGTAATGTTTTACGCCTTTTAATAACAGAAAAGAGTGTGTGTGGGGGGGGGGGGGGGAAAGAAAAGAAAAAAGGAAGAAAAAGGAAAAATATCTGAATTAATCCCCGCTAATGTTTGCAACAAATTATTAATCGATGTTTCAATTCAGGAACTGTTAACTCATGGGAAAACAGCTTCATTGAAAAATAAAACAAAATAAAACAAAAAACAATTGCTTTTAAAATTGTTTATTGATTTTCTAATTACTTATAAAAGGATTTTAAAATAAGCATCATATATTTTTAAGTTTTCTTTATAAAATGCTTCAAAAATAATTTTCTTAAGTGCATTTCCATTCCTTTAAGCATTTTCTCTGCAACGCAATCCAATAATGAAATCGCAAATAAAATGATTAAATATTGATTGAAATATTATTAAAAAATAAAGATGCAGCGTGAAATTTTAATTTATTTTAAACTCGTAAATTTTTGATTAACAAATATCTTATATTAATTTTCTAAACGCTTAAAGGTATTTACCTCGATAGATTTTTTTTTCTTTTTTTATTACAACACTTTACATAAATGCTTTCAAGATATTAAATTTCTTTGCATGCATTAAATAAAATTGAAAATATTGGGCGTTTGTTAAATGTTGTATTAATTGAATTGAAGATTTTCGATATTAATTAAGTTCGCTCACTGAAGAGATTTGAAGTAACAATTTAAATGATTAGAAAATAAGTAAAATAAGCAAATTATGAAAGAAAAGAAATACTCAAAACTTAATCTCAAGTCCGAGTTTTAGAGCTGTTTTTAATTCCCAATTAAAAAATATGGGGCGTTATAAGATTGAAGCTTTTGTCTCTGTGTCTGCTTGTGGCACCGCAGTTTTCAAATAAATGCACCGATTTTGATGAGTTTTTTTTTCTTTTCTGTCTATCTTTTTAATCCCTTAATGCTGGATTAATCGGGGTTCTAAGCTCTGCTTTATGAATATCTGTTTCATACTTTTATTTTGTTTAAATTACTAACCTCCGCCAAAAAAAAAAAAAAAAAAATGATGGGGATTATAAGTTTAACATCTTTGTCTGTAACATTTTAGCTTCCATATCAATCAGTGTTCCCACTTTCATTATTTATTCACGAGCATTTTTAGCCCCGCCTTCTTTTCGC
Source organism: Salticus scenicus (assembly GCA_963930645.1). Taxonomy (NCBI): domain Eukaryota; kingdom Metazoa; phylum Arthropoda; class Arachnida; order Araneae; family Salticidae; genus Salticus; species Salticus scenicus. The sequence goes on from OZ005662.1 coordinate 153,009,129, forward strand.
ACCAGAAATTTTGTAGATTATTTCTCTTTAATAAATTTAACGATTAAATAAGATTTAATCAAAGATTAAATAAGAAGAAAATCAATTTTCAAAATTTTCGGTATGGAAAAAGAGGCGTGGCTAAAAATGCCCGTGAATAAATTATAAAAGTTGGGAACGCTGATATCAATACACCCAGGGGTGGTACTCTCCGCCATTTTTTCAGGACACTCTCAGAGGTAAGAAATTTCCGCCTTTTTTATATTTTTATATTTTTATTTTTTTTTCCAGCACTAATTTCATGCAGAAATAATTCTGGTATATTTATATTAATCTGCCATGATTATACATGTTAGAGATTATTTTATAAAAATAATGGTAGCAATAAATTTGAAAGTTTCTCATACACGAGAGTGTCTGAAAAAAGGGCAGAAAAACCGATTTCATGGCTTTTTATTTTTATTTCCTTTAATTAGAACGCTGATTTACGGGATATTCCTTGGTTATGGTTGATGAAGATATGTTTGATATACTTTTTTAATTGCTTAATTTTTTTCCCGGTATTTTTTTAACATTATAAAATTTGCGAACTGGTAGTTGCCAATCTTCAAAATAAAAATTTAATATCTGCAAATTTACAAATCATGTTACACAGATAACATAGCTGCCAACTGTTCCGTATTTTGGACAGCGGTACTTTTTTAAAGAATTTTTTTATAAGCTTTTGTAGCAGTTTCCTATGATTGAATAAGGTAAAATACGGAACAGTTTGCAGCCATGAGATACGTCATGTGATTTTTCGACAGACTTTGACAAATTTATAAATTGGCTATATTTAAATATATATATACTTGATTAAATTCGATGTCTCAAGCTTTTTTCTAATTATTATCCTTATTATTAAAGCCATATTTACTCTTATTTTTAAAGGAATAAGGGACGTTGAAAATTGTTCTTTGAAAATTGTGCTTTGTATATAAAAGAATATGACTACAGTATTATACTCGCATGTCATAAAAGATGTCTATATGTCTCTGCGTTTGTGTGTGTGTCGTTCACTTTGTATGAAAACTGACCGCAGAGTTGCAGAATTTTGCATGGAAATCGCTTTTGAGATCTGATGCGTTAGTCAGACCGATATTTGATTTTCTGACTAGTTTTTATTTATTTATTATTATTAATTAAAATATAAAAATAAAAACATTATAATACCTTTCAAAAAAATTCTAAAGCATATTAAGTTGATGCCAAAAAAATTACGTTTTTTTTTTTTTTTTTTTGCATAAACAGAAATATTTTTATTTACACGTGAATAATAAAAACTTATCAAAAATTATGCTTTCTTATGCATGTGACAAACTTGACGTGTTTAAAAATTTTATACACATTCATTAATTTTCATGTCAGTTTATCATTCACGTATAAATAAATACATATTTCTTGGTGTAACGAAAGAAAAAATAAACATGTACGTATAATATTACAATATTTAATTAACTTAATATTTTAATTAAAATAGCGATCATAGAATATCGTAATCTTATATTCGGTGTGAAATTGCGTTCATTTTATGGTTGATCGAATTAAATGAAATAAAATATACGAAAAAAGTTACAGTAAATGCCATTATACTATTGTTCATATATAATTGTGATATAAAAAAAAGAGCTACTTCGATTTTTTCTTTTATTTTTTATTTTTTATTTTTTTTTAATTTCCCGTTTAGAAACAGTTGTCCAATTGAAGACCACGGAGTCAAACTGAAGTCCCAAACTGAAGTCTACAGCATTGTTGCAGGCAATAGAGACAGGAATCCGAGATATTGCGGGTGAGAAAGGAAAGGTACTGACGAAAGCAGCGGAGATTCAAAGTGAGGTTTTAAGCATTTTTTCTTTTTTAATCAAGAGATATTAAAAATAGTTACGTTAAAAAAAAAATCATTTAAATATAATGAAAACCGTAGCAGGCAAGGCCTTCTGTTAAGCAACAGAACTATCACGCTTTAAAGAAAACTAAACTGCTTTATAAATTTTACATCAACAGTATCAGAATGTCATCATTTATTGATATTTATAACATTTTGTGAACATTGTAGTCTTTATAAAAGCTCAAAATACTTCAGGGATTGAAAAAGGCAAAAACAAAAATAAAATAAATTAAAAGTTATACTCAGTTAACATTTGATGAGCATCTCTAAGCTACCAAGAAACATTAATCGCATTTAGTAATGAGACAGCTGCGAAAAAATTCGATTTTCAAGTTAAGATCTCCGTTAATAACTTTTAAATCAGGTAAACTTTTACGGAAGAGGAGAATTTAAACTAAACTAATTCGGGAAAGGATTATTCCTTCTCACTAGAGCAGTACTTACGTCAGAAGAGAAAACGTAATAATTATACGTTTGCATTGATTCTTAATTTTGAGATAATTTCTGATGAGCTAGAAATATTGTTTAAAAAAATGAAAAGAATTCAATGGGGAAATTTTTATGCGTAAAAATTGATATCAATGTTTTAGAGCAAAAATTAGAACGTATGATGAGTTTTAAATTAATACCATCATGTTTTACAGATTTAAACATTTAACTTTAAGCCCTACCAAATTGAATATTTTATTTTGCTTTTACTGAGAAAACTCATTAATCGTAAAAATAAAAAATCTGATGTGGGCACCACATGACTTCCTTATACACTTTTAGAAATATACATAATGTTAAAAAACATTGACATTGGACCTGAAACAGTTGGCTAAAAATATTTTTTAAAAATGAATTATCACCGTGTTCTCAGTTTTCTGAAAGTTAGCTAAAAACCGATTGCAAGATTTGTACTGGTAACGCTGACGAAGGCAGCAGGGACCCGAAAAAATTGGCTAAAAGTATTAAAAAAAGGAATTTTACCATGTTCTGAACTATTCTGAAAGTTTCAAATGTCTACCTAGTCGGGAAGTTAGTTAAATAATTTTTTTGTTGGACCATATAAACGCTGCCGAAGGCAGCAGGGACCTGAAACAGTTGGCTAAAAGTATTAAAAAGATGCATATTCACCGTGTTCTGAACTATTCTGAATGTTTCAAATGTCTAGCTAGTCGGGAAGTTAGTTAAATAAATTTTCTGTTGAACCATGTAAACGCTGCCGAAGGCAGCAGTGACCCGAAACAATTGGCCAAAAATATTTTAAAAATGCATTGTCACCGTATTTTGAGCTTTTCCGGAAGTTTTAAATGTCTAGCTAGTCGGGAAGTTAGTTACAAATCGATTCCAAGATTTGAACTGGTAACGCTGCCGAAGGCAGCAGGGACCCTATACAGTTGGCTAAAAGTATTTAAAAAATGCATTTTCACCGTGTTCTGATCTAATCTGAAAGTTTCAAATGTCTAGCTAGTCGGGAAGTTAGTTAAATAAATTTTCTGTTGAATCGCATAAACGCTGCTGAAGGCAGCAGGTATCGGAAACAGTTGGCTAAAAATATTTAAAAAATGCATTGTCAACGTGTTCTGAGCTTTTCTAAAAGTTTCAAATGTCTAGCTAATCGGAAAGTCAGTTAAATTGCAAGATTTGTCTAAACCGTTTTTGAGTTATTACCGTTTTTTGATACATTATGGCCAAATTTTTGTCATTATGAACCGAATTTTCCTAAATATCTCCAAAACGGAAAATCATAGAAAGTCCAAAAAGGGAGGTGCACAACTAGATGTTATAACAAACCTATGTACCAATTCGCAACTTTCTACGTCCAACCGTTTTTGAGTTATGCGACATACCCACACACAGACACACACACACACACACATACAGACGTCAAGAAAAATCGTGTAAAATCCCTTATATCTCTAAAACGAGAGCTCGTGTTAAGATGACACTTGCAGGTGTGCAACTAGACATCATGAAAGTCACACGTATAAATTAGCAACATTCAGCGATCATTCGTTTTCGAGCAATGTGAAATACAAAATCCATTTCGCAAATCGGGATTACTATACTTCCTTATACTTTGTATAAGGAAGTAAAAAGCTAAGTCATAGATAGGAAAATGAGTTATTATTTTAATAATTGTAAGTGCACACTTTATAAGTAAAATTTTTATGTTTCTGTATCTGATTCTTACAATTTTATTTTTAAACCTACTGCTGATTTAATGCTTCTATTTACCACCGTTTATGAGTTATTTATTTTCAAAGTTAGGGGTCCTTTGATAAATATGTGTAAAGATCGTCGGATTCAAACCGAGCACCGGCTACGAAGTGGCAATATAGTTTGATGCGTTAAAACATCTATCCCACTGAAATACGAGACGACCAGTTCCAATCTTGTAAAGGGAGGTTGATGACTATACAAACTAACCCACTCTTGCATTTTGTTCGTCAGAATAAAATCAACGTATGCGTTTCTGTCCCGTATCGTCACAGCGGACGAAACATGTCCCTATTTTGGACCCGAGACCAAACGGCAAACCAACAGTGGAAGCACGTCGATTTCCCTTCCAAAGAAATCCAAAGCTGTCCGCACGAGTTCAACGAAGGCCAAAATTTGACGAATAGAGGAAAAAAATCGTGTAGTTTTGAAATTTTACATACTCATAGCCGAGAGGGTCCTGAACAACATACTAAAATTCCCCGCCCGTGGGGGGTGAGCGGGGGGCAGGGGGGCATTTAAGGGGGGCAATTTTCAGTTTTTATTACATATCTTAAAAACTATCGCATTTAGAGAAAAAATGTCAATCATAAAATTAATCTACGCAAAATTTCCTACAAAAATGTAATGTACATTTTGTTTGTACGATCATTAGTTTAGAAGATATAGGGAGATGAAATAACACATTTTCTTGAAAAATTCTTTTTTGCAATAGTAAAATCAACTAAAGTGTGCAATTAAAAGGGTTCTTGTCAAATATTTTCTAATGTAAAAAACAAATATATATATAGGGAATATGCAAGGATAATACAGCATATTTTGCAAGTTTTAAATAATCTTAAGGCTAGCACGCGCGAGTGGTGGTTTGAGTAAAAATCTAGATAACGAAGACCCAAAACCGATCAACATAAAAAAAAAAAAAAAAAAAAAAAAAAAAAAAAAATCGTGTAGCTTAGAAACTGAGCACAGTTATAAAGTTAAGTGCCCTGAATAACATACTAAAAGTCCCTAACCATGGTGGGGGCATTTAAAGGGGGCACATTTCAGTTTTTATTAAGTATCTTGAAAACTATCGCATTTAGAGAAAAAAAATCTCAAAGCTATAAGATTTTTTTTAATGTTGATCGGTTTTGGGTCTTCGTTATCTGGATTTTTACCTAAACACCACTTGCGCCTACCAAACTTAAAATTATTTAAAACGTACGAAACATGCTGTATTATCCTTACATATTCCCTATGCATATATTTGTTTTGTACATTAGAAAATATTTTATCAGAATCCTTCTAATTCCACAATTTAGTTCATTTTACTATTGCAAAAAAAAAAAAAAAAAAAAAAAAAAAAAAGAATTTTTCTTTCAAGAAAATGTGTTATTTCGTTCCCCTATATCTTCTAAACTATTGATCATACAAACAAAATAGAATACACAATTTTTTTAGGAAATTTCACGTAGATTAATTTTGCAATTGAGATTTTTTTTCTCTAAATGCGATAGTTTTCAAGATACTTAATAAAAACTGAAATGTGCCCCCTTTAAATGCCCCCCCCTATGGTAGGGACTTCTAGTATGTTATTCAGGGCACTTAACTTTATAACTGTGCTCAATTTCTAAGCTACACGATTTTTTTTTTTTTTTTTTATGTTGATCGGTTTTGGGTCTTCGTTATCTAGATTTTTACTCAAACCGCCACTTGCGCCTGATAGCCTTAAGATTATTTAAAACTTACAAAACATGCTGTATTATCCTTGCATATTCCCTATGTATATATTTGTTTTTTACATTAGAAAATATTTGACAAGAACCCTTTTAATTGCACAATTTAGTTGATTTTACTATTGCAAAAAAGAACTTTTCAAGAAAATGTGTTATTTCATCTCCCTATATCTTCTAAACTAATGATCGTACAAACAAAATGTACTATACATTTTCGTAGGAAAATTTACGTAGATTAATTTTGTAATTGACATTTTTTCTCTAAATGCGATAGTTTTTAAGATATGTAATAAAAACTGAAAATTGCCCCCCTTAAATCCCCCCCTGCCCCCCGCTCACCCCCATGGACGGGGACTTTTAGTATGTTGTTCAGGACCCTCTTGGCTATGAATGTGCAAAACTTCAAAACTGCACAATTTTTTTTTTTTCTATTTTTCCTATTTTGACTGCATTTATCCAGATTTTTACTCAAACCGCCACTTGCGCCTACTAGCCTTAAAATTATTTAAAACTTACAAAACATGCTGTATTATCCTTGCATATTCCCTATGTATATATTTGTTTTTTACATTAGAAAATATTTGAAAAGAACCCTTTTAATTGCACACTTTAGTTGATTTTACTATTGCAAAAAAGAACTTTTCAAGAAAATGTGTTATTTCATCTCCCTATATCTTCTAAACTAATGATCGTACAGACAAATGGTAATATACATTTTAGTAGGAATTTTTACGTAGATTAATTTTGTAATTGACATTTTTTCTCTAAATGCGATAGTTTTTAAGATATTTAATAAAAACTGAAAATTGCCCCCCTTAAATGCCCCCCCTGCCCCCCGCTCACCTCCCACGGGCGGGGACTTTTAGTATGTTGTTCAGGACCCCCTCGGCTGTGAGTATGCAAAATTTCAAAGCTACACGATTTTTTTCTTCTATTTTTCCTATTTTGACTGGACTAGTCCAGGCAACGAAGGCCAAAATTTGACGAATAGAGGAAAAAAATCGTGTAGTTTTGAAATTTTACATACTCATAGCCGAGAGGGTCCTGAACAACATACTAAAAGTCCCCGCCCGTGGGGGGTGAGCGGGGGGTAGGGGGGGCATTTAAGGGGGGCAATTTTCAGTTTTTATTACATATCTTAAAAACTATCGCATTTAGAGAAAAAATGTCAATTATAAAATTAATCTACGCAAAATTTACTACAAAAATGTATTGTACATTTTGTTTGTACGATCATTAGTTTAGAAGATATAGGGAGATGAAATAACACATTTTCTTGAAAAATTCTTTTTTGCAATAGTAAAATCAACTCAAGTGTGCAATTAAAAGGGTTCTTGTCAAATATTTTCTAATGTAAAAAACAAATATATACATAGGGAATATGCAAGGATAATACAGCATATTTTGCAAGTTTTAAATCATTTTAAGGCTAGCAGGCGCAAGTGGTGGTTTGAGTAAAAATCTAGATAACGAAGACCCAAAACCGATCAACATAAAAAAAAAAAAAAAAAAAAATCGTGTAGCTTAGAAACTGAGCACAGTTATAAAGTTAAGTGCCCTGAATAACATACTAAAAGTCCCTAACCATGGGGGGGGGCATTTAAAGGGGGCACATTTCAGTTTTTATTAAGTATCTTGAAAACTATCGTATTTAGAGAAAAAAAATCTCAAAGCTATAAGATTTTTTTTAATGTTGATCGGTTTTCGGTCTTCGTTATCTGGATTTTTACCTAAACACCACTTGCGCCTACCAAACTTAAAATTATTTAAAACGTACGAAACATGCTGTATTATCCTTACATATTCCCTATGCATATATTTGTTTTGTACATTAGAAAATATTTTATCAGAATCCTTCTAATTCCACAATTTAGTTCATTTTACTATTGCAAAAAAAAAAAAAAAAAAAAAAAAAAAAAAAAGAATTTTTCTTTCAAGAAAATGTGTTATTTCGTTCCCCTATATCTTCTAAACTATTGATCATACAATCAAAATAGAATACACAATTTTTTTAGGAAATTTCACGTAGATTAATTTTGCAATTGAGATTTTTTTTCTCTAAATGCGATAGTTTTCAAGATACTTAATAAAAACTGAAATGTGCCCCCTTTAAATGCCCCCCCTATGGTAGGGACTTCTAGTATGTTATTCAGGGCACTTAACTTTATAACTGTGCTCAATTTCTAAGCTACACGATTTTTTTTTTTTTTTTTATGTTGATCGGTTTTGGGTCTTCGTTATCTAGATTTTTACTCAAACCGCCACTTGCGCCTGATAGCCTTAAGATTATTTAAAACTTACAAAACATGCTGTATTATCCTTGCATATTCCCTATGTATATATTTGTTTTTTACATTAGAAAATATTTGACAAGAACCCTTTTAATTGCACAATTTAGTTGATTTTACTATTGCAAAAAAGAACTTTTCAAGAAAATGTGTTATTTCATCTCCCTATATCTTCTAAACTAATGATCGTACAAACAAAATGTACTATACATTTTCGTAGGAAAATTTACGTAGATTAATTTTGTAATTGACATTTTTTCTCTAAATGCGATAGTTTTTAAGATATGTAATAAAAACTGAAAATTGCCCCCCTTAAATCCCCCCCTGCCCCCCGCTCACCCCCATGGACGGGGACTTTTAGTATGTTGTTCAGGACCCTCTTGGCTATGAATGTGCAAAACTTCAAAACTGCACAATTTTTTTTTTTTTCTATTTTTCCTATTTTGACTGCATTTATCCAGATTTTTACTCAAACCGCCACTTGCGCCTACTAGCCTTAAAATTATTTAAAACTTACAAAACATGCTGTATTATCCTTGCATATTCCCTATGTATATATTTGTTTTTTACATTAGAAAATATTTGAAAAGAACCCTTTTAATTGCACACTTTAGTTGATTTTACTATTGCAAAAAAGAACTTTTCAAGAAAATGTGTTATTTCATCTCCCTATATCTTCTAAACTAATGATCGTACAGACAAATGGTAATATACATTTTAGTAGGAATTTTTACGTAGATTAATTTTGTATTTGACATTTTTTCTCTAAATGCGATAGTTTTTAAGATATTTAATAAAAACTGAAAATTGCCCCCCTTAAATGCCCCCCCCCTGCCACCCGCTCACCTCCCACGGGCGGGGACTTTTAGTATGTTGTTCAGGACCCCCTCGGCTGTGAGTATGCAAAATTTCAAAGCTACACGATTTTTTTCTTCTATTTTTCCTATTTTGACTGGACTAGTCCAGGCAACGAAGGCCAAAATTTGACGAATAGAGGAAAAAAATCGTGTAGTTTTGAAATTTTACATACTCATAGCCGAGATGGTCCTGAACAACATACTAAAAGTCCCCGCCCGTGGGGGGTGAGCGGGGGGTAGGGGGGGCATTTAAGGGGGGCAATTTTCAGTTTTTATTACATATCTTAAAAACTATCGCATTTAGAGAAAAAATGTCAATTATAAAATTAATCTACGCAAAATTTACTACAAAAATGTATTGTACATTTTGTTTGTACGATCATTAGTTTAGAAGATATAGGGAGATGAAATAACACATTTTCTTGAAAAATTCTTTTTTGCAATAGTAAAATCAACTCAAGTGTGCAATTAAAAGGGTTCTTGTCAAATATTTTCTAATGTAAAAAACAAATATATACATAGGGAATATGCAAGGATAATACAGCATATTTTGCAAGTTTTAAATAATTTTAAGGCTAGCAGGCGCAAGTGGTGGTTTGAGTAAAAATCTAGATAACGAAGACCCAAAACCGATCAACATAAAAAAAAAAAAAAAAAAAAAAAAAAATCGTGTAGCTTAGAAACTGAGCACAGTTATAAAGTTAAGTGCCCTGAATAACATACTAAAAGTCCCTAACCATGGGGGGGGGGGGCATTTAAAGGGGGCACATTTCAGTTTTTATTAAGTATCTTGAAAACTATCGCATTTAGAGAAAAAAATCTCAAAGCTATAAGATTTTTTTTAATGTTGATCGGTTTTGGGTCTTCGTTATCTGGATTTTTACCTAAACAGCACTTGCGCCTACCAACCTTAAAATTATTTAAAACGTACAAAACATGCTGTATTATCCTTACATATTCCCTATGCATATATTTGTTTTGTACATTAGAAAATATTTTATCAGAACCCTTCTAATTCCACAATTTAGTTCATTTTACTATTGAAAAAAAAAAAAAAAAGAATTTTTCTTTCAAGAAAATGTGTTATTTCGTTCCCCTTTATCTTCTAAACTATTGATCATACAAACAAGATAGAATATACAATTTTTTTAGGAAATTTCACGTAGATTAATTTTGCAATTGAGATTTTTTTTCTCTAAATGCGATAGTTTTCAAGATACTTAATAAAAACTGAAATGTGCCCCCTTTAAATGCCCCCCCCCCCTATGGTAGGGACTTCTAGTATGTTATTCAGGGCACTTAACTTTATAACTGTGCTCAATTTCTAAGCAACACGATTTTTTTTTTTTTTTTTTATGTTGATCGGTTTTGGGTCTTCGTTATCTAGATTTTTACTCAAACCGCCACTTGCGCCTGCTAGACTTAAGATTATTTAAAACTTACAAAACATGCTGTATTATCCTTGCATATTCCCTATGTATATATTTGTTTTTTACATTAGAAAATATTTGACAAGAACCCTTTTAATTGCACACTTTAGTTGATTTTACTATTGCAAAAAAGAACTTTTCAAGAAAATGTGTTATTTCATCTCCCTATATCTTCTAAACTAATGATCGTACAAACAAAATGTACTATACATTTTCGTAGGAAATTTTACGTAGATTAATTTTGTAATTGACGTTTTTTCTCTAAATGCGATAGTTTTTAAGATATGTAATAAAAACTGAAAATTGCCCCCCTTAAATGCCCCCCTGCCCCCCGCTCACCCCCCATGGGCGGGGACTTTTAGTATGTTGTTCAGGACCCTCTTGGCTATGAGTGTGAAAAACATCAAAACTGCACGATTTTTTTTTTCTATTTTTCCTATTTTGACTGGACTTATCCAGATTTTTACTCAAACCGCCACTTGCGCCTACTAGCCTTAAAATTATTTAAAACTTACAAAACATGCTGTATTATCCTTGCATATTCCCTATTTGTTTTTTACATTAGAAAATATTTGAAAAGAACCCTTTTAATTGCACACTTTAGTTGATTTTACTATTGCAAAAAAGAACATTTAATTGCTAATTGTGCAATTAAAAGAACCCTTTTAATTGCACACTTTAGTTGATTTTACTATTGCAAAAAAGAACTTTTCAAGAAAATGTGTTATTTCATCTCCCTATATCTTCTAAACTAATGATCGTACAAACAAAATGTACAATACATTTTTGTAGGAAATTTTGCGTAGATTAATTTTATGATTGACATTTTTTCTCTAAATGCGATAGTTTTCAAGATATTTAATAAAAACTGAGAATTGCCCCCCTTAAATGCCCCCCCCCCCTGCCCCCCGCTCACCTCCCCCGGGCGGGGACTTTTTGTATGTTGTTCAGGACCCCCTCGGCTGTGAGTATGCAAAATTTCAAAACTACACGATTTTTTTCTTCTATTTTTCCTATTTTGACTGGGCTATAAAGTCAAAACTCTTTGGTATGCTGTCGGATTGAATCATCCTTTTGCATGATAACGCCAGTCTCCATGCTGTTTATCTGGTGATGGATACGCTTCAGATATTTTTTGGGGAAACGGTTGAATGTCCTCCGAACAGCCCAAATCTTTTCCTTGTGATTTCCACATTTTTAGTGACCTGAAGTAAGGTATTCCTGGACGCTGGTTTCATTCGAACGAGGAAGTGCAAGTATGGGTGAGGCTGTGGATCCGACATCGCCATCCCTCTTTGTAGAAGAATAGAATTGATTATCTCGTCTCCCAGTGGCATAAATGTTTTAATGCATGTGTCAATTATCTTTGAATAAAACAAGCCCCATTGTAATTTTGTAGCGGGTATTCGGTTTTCATTTGACAGTCCTTCACCTATATTTATATGTATAATAAATCTCTGACTTTTCTTTATTGAATTTATAATTATTTTGCTTTGACTCTCTTTACATCCTCGCCGGATGCAGAAGCCAGTTATTTTACGGGGAATTTCGCCCTAATATAACATTAACTAATATATGTTTTTAAATTCTGTTTATCATATTCAGAAAATTCGTAACGGTTATATTGATTATCGCTTTCCAAAATCGTTTTTCTTTAATTTAATATTTCACTCTGAAGCTATAAAATGCGAATTTTAAGTAAGAGATATTTTGCATTTTTGAGCTTCAAAATAAAATATAAATAATTTAAAAAATAATAACCAGTTCAACAATTGTGAATTTATGAGTGTGAAAACGGAATTAAGAAATATGTATTAGTTAACACGTTATAATAAGATAAAATTCCCCTTAGAATAACATTGACCTTGTCTTCCGGCTGTGATAAGTAGAGAGGAATCTTACAAAAATGTACTATATTAGTTTATATTTTATATATTTTCATTATATAATTATATATTTCATTGTGCAGATTGGAAAAGATTAAAATATCAAAATAAGACAAAACCAAAAGAATGATAGCGTGCAAAACTTCCCGCTTCATCAGGGGCAAATAAAAGTATTGAAAATACAAATTATGAAATTCTATGATTAGAATGCACAATGCTTAAATTTCTCTAAATAACTGCCCAAATAACAATGACCTTAAAATTAAAGAAAATATATAGAAGGAAATTAATCATTCAATTCAATTTAGGCGAGGTGATATAATAATGAGAAAATGGAAAGATACAGCAATTTATTTTTCTTACTTTAACTGGTTACAGTTTGATTTAATTAAAAATATGATAATGATTTTTATAAAATTAATAAATATTCAAAAATAATAAACTATTAGTATTTTATAATTATATACTCTTAAAAAAATATTATAAGTATAAGCTATAACAGATGCTGCCATCAATTTGTTATTTTTTAAAACTAAAATGATTAACTTAAAATTAACTTAATATATGTATTACAAATATAATGTTACCATTATATTAAATTATTATATAAATTGAAAGTAATTTTTTTAATCATATTACTGTCCTCAAGGGATAGTTAACATTAAATTTAAATTAATTTAAATTACATTTCTAAACAATAGTTAAAATTAAACCCAATAAAAGTGTTTCTATAAAATGCCATTCTAGAGTATTAGTTAACATAAAACTAAATTGTTGTGTATTTTAATGTAAGATTTAAGGTTAAAAGTAAAATGCAATGGATGTACAAATTGAATTAAAATACACACACACACACACATATATATATATATATATATATATCTTTCAAGATAAAGCAGGAAAAGTTATCACTAAAAGTAACTTTATATTTTAATGCAGATATAAAGAGATTGTTCTCTCTCTCTCCCACTCTCTTTTAATTTACATATTTTATTATTTACTTATTTATTTATTTATCTATTTATTATTATTTTACAGTGTTGCCGTATTATTGCATAGCTAGAGAAATGATTATTTAATAAGATCCATATTAAAACAAATAATATAATAATTTTAAATTAAAAAATTCATTTATTTTGCAATTATTAAACCTTGTTACAGAAAAAGCAGGATTTAAGCTTTATTTTTCGATAAAAAGTATATATATATTTTTTAAATAAACTATATCAATATAACTGTATCCCATTAAAAACATACATTAGCAGTAAAAATAAATATTATTTAAAATCTTCAAAAATAAATATCACGCTATCTCAGGTACCAAATTATATTGATACATGCATTTTTTTTTTCAATTATCATATATCTAACAGTGATTTACTCAACATTTAAAAGGAAATTGAAATTGTTATTTTTTTTTTTTCTTGAGCCTTAACAGTACTTAATTTGGATGCTTTTCAAAACTAAATTACATCTTGAATGCTTCCGAGAAAATTGAAATGATTGAAAATGCGTATAAATTTCCTTTTAATTAAACTGAGAATTTGCAGAATTAATTACATTTTCCGATTGAAGAAAATTTGAAGTGGCAATTGAAGTTATTTATTATTAACAATTTTTTCAAACAAATCAAAAAGGGGAAAATTATTTCAAATTGAATTTCCTGATTTAAAAAAATAGATAGATTTTTTTTTTTATGCATCAAATATAATTATTTCTATAATTATTTTCGTAATTAAATTTGCTGAATTTTATTATTCTGGTTCATATATAAGCTTACTTTATATAATATAAATTCTAATTTATTAATAATAACTGAAACTCTAATTTTTTAAGATAATATAATTCTTCCATTAAGGATACGTGCTAGTGGCTCTCAAACTTTTTACAACGACGCTACGTCAGACACATTATAAAATTCCAATTCTGTTATAAGTATAAAGATAAACTGTTATTCTCTCTGCAAAAAAAAAAAAAAAAAAAAAAAAAAAAAAAATCGAAAATCGGCAGCGAGTACCGAAAACGCAGAGGAAACAGGGCTTAACAAGTAACATATAAATCTCCCACATTACACTTTAGGTCGAAATATGGGGTCCAATCTAAATCCATTTATATTTTCTTCATAGTCGCCGTAGTAAATGGAAAGTCAAGTTTAGAGGCTATTGGCTGATATCTTTAAGTTGTTTTGACTTGATTAATGAGGAAATTTAAATGAAATACATTGTAATTAATTAAATAAAACCTTTTAACACTTGCCTCATTAGTGGCCGTAAATTTTTCAGTTGGGTACCCAACCCTCCTCTGCGGCTTCATCTGTCGTGAAGTTCTTGAAATGATTCTACTTGGTGGTGTTTTCCATAAGGTGGCACTACACTCCATCTGGCGCCATTGTGCCGCTGTCGTTGTACACATGTAAATTTTTTGCGATTTTTAGACTCACGGAACATTGCATAATGATATATGTTATAATCAGCTAATTTTCTAGTTTCGTTAAAATTTATCTCAATATTTTCCTTATTACATGTTTTTGCAAGAGCTGTGTTCACTTTACCAGTTTTAATATCATATTTATGTTCATTAATTCGCGTTTTAATTTTCCTTTTTGTGACACGATATATGTACCTGAATTTTTATTTTGATTTATAAAAGGTATTTTATAGATTCCGTAATACATTGTGTTAAAACTGTGGATGAATTTACACAAATGGCTGATTCACTAATTGAAATGATTACTCTTATTTAGAGTCCTTCATCGGATCGGTAACCCGATATTACCCGAACCCGACCAGACCAGCGGTTCGAGTTAAGGTCGGGTTAAATGAATTTTTTTCACTGCGGGTCGGGTTTAGTTTTCTACGAGTCGGGCCGACTTAAGAATATCTTTAAAATTTTTTTTATCTTAATAAAAGGGAATTTGTTTGCTATATATACCCCGAAGTGGACATACGCATACCCAAATTTTTATAGCATAAATAAACATCACACCCAATTAAAACGATTAAAAAAAATCAAATTGCTATTATTATTATTATTATCATCATCATCATTTAGAATATAAGCTGTGACATCAAGCTCCCTCTCCGACAATAACCAGATGGGTGATTCATCTATTTTGTTTACTTTTAAAGTAGACTGTTAAAAATAGACTTTCCTTTTAAAATAGACTGTGAACTTAAACTGATAAGCAATGTATTTTCTCTCGCAGATATTTTTAAGAAGTTATTGAAATGTTGATTTAGATGAGAACGGATGTTCAGTAGTCGGCCGTCTACCATACCATTTTAATACAGTGTGTAATAAGTGTTAAACAATAAATTACAAAAACTAATTTGAAGCCCCTTTCTGCACACTTGATATACACAATACACATAAATAGTTAAAAATTATTATTAATCCACTTTTCAGATTTTTAAATTTTGAACTTAGTGTATTAGTAATTACATTTTTAATTCTTTTCTTAAAATGGTTTAATAACTGTGTGACAATAAAAATTTACTTTATTTTATAACTTAAAATGTTCTGCATATTTTTTAGATGAATTATTAATTTTTATTTAAAATGGGATTTCGGGTCCGGTTCGGGAGAAAAGGAGTCGGGCTCGGGTAAAAATAAATCGGGCACAGGTCTTGAGCGGGTCCTGAAATTTCTCTATTGCGGATTCGAGTCGGGATTCAAGTTGATTTAAAATTCACCTGTCTGGTTCGGGTCGGATAAATCCCGACCCATACAGTACTCAGTGCTTATTAAAAAGCATTCCTTAATAAGAACAAAATATTATATTTCATCCTATTTTTCTGATATATTATTATTTGATTTTGTTGTATTTATATTAATTAAAGTATTAAAGGAGAAAGATACAAAAAGAACTGTTTTTGTATTGCTTAACTAGATATGAATTTAAATTATGCAAATGAACATAACAATCAAAAGAAGGTAAATAAGTATCAACCTATTCCCATTATTTTCTCATAAATATTTATAAACAACATTTTCTTTGAAACTAATTAAATAAACAAATCATTTCTTTTACACCAATTTCTTTATAAACATAAAAAATGAAATATTAAAATTAATATTTATTCCTTTTATTTCAATGTAATACTTTTATGAAATTTAATAGCAATGTTATGCAGGTTTATCTGCACAAAATTAATAAACTGAATACAATATGAATACATTGAATTTTAAATATCACTTAAAAGTATATTTAAATATCAGGAAGAAAACAAAATTTTTATACAAAAACTAACGAAGATATTGCATTTTTAAGTTAGTTTTGCTCACTCCTTTTGAAGTGTTTTTATATTAGTTATTTATATGTTAATTAAGGAGAAAAAAATTAAAATTCTGAAGTAAAAAGCTGTGTAAATTTGATAAACTAATCTGTCTCGTAGAAGTTAACAAAAGAATCTAAAAAATTTATATTAATTTTTTAATTTAATGTAAATATCAGAAACTGAATTTTACAATCTTTCATTTGAAAAATGTATGATAAAAGATCTGGCTCTCACATGCTTTTCTGTTGCCTGCATTTCAATACTATAAATACAGATTAATTAATGATTAAGATAACAAATGCTATTTATAAACATATTTTTAAAACAGTTTAAAGTTGATTTAAGAACACTTTATTTTGTTTATTTTAACCATAGCCTCCTAAACTAGATGCCTGTCGCGTTGCTCGTAAACTTGGCAACAGTTCAAACGGTAGATAGCACTACGTGGTACAGATTGAGCGACTTTTTTTATTCAACAGCCACCAAAAAATCTTAAAAGTGGGATTTGATATACATAAAACGCAAACAGAATCGATGGAAAGTCGGTTAAATATCTCATATATCACTTCTTGAAATTATTGGTAACACTTGAATAAAAAAAGACGCGCAATCTGTAGCAGGTGGCGTTGTCTACCGCTTGAACTGTTGCCAAGTTCACGAACAACGCAAGAGGCATCTAGTGTAGGAGGCTATGTTTTAACATATATTTCTGATTATGAGAGCTACCTAACCCGAAACCGCCTGTTTTAATTTGATACCTACATTTATAAAGAATTCAAAGCATTTATTAAATAAAAATAAATTCAAAATTTTTAGTCAACTTTCAGTGGTAAGTTTCCCCTCCTTGAAACTTGCCAATATTCATCAAACGTTTCAAGTGGAAACTTCATACGTTCTTCAAAATACCAATTTGAATTTCTTGCAAGTATTTGTTTTTTGTTGTGCTGGTAACTGACATATACACAGACTAACCACAAAAAAATTGACTGTCGTATTCATGAGGCCTGAAAATGCATATTATAATAAGAAATCAGCTTTGATAGTTGGATTTATAAAAATACTTTGTCCATTGTATGTATAGGAGAAATTTATTATCATTCCTGAGCTGTCTTCTTGGACGCGGTAAAATATAACAAAGCACTTCCGTCAATTACATTCAATTGAAAGAAATGTTTTAGCTTAACTTTGGGAAGCCCACTTTATTGCCTATAATATATATATATATATATATAAACCTCATAGTGTACTTAAATTTAGTTCAGTGTGAAAAATACAGATCGCAACTTGAAAAGAGCTTCCAGAAAATTTCAAGTTATGTAACGTATTTTTTTTAGTAGCCTTGTAAACGAATGCTTAAAGATTTTTACACCATCTATATTAATAAAATCAGATTTTTGTCTGTAAATTTCACAGAATAAAAAATTTTGCAATATCTTCACGTTTCAGACATCGTGAAAGCCGAATATGACTTCAGAAAGTTTCTGTACGTGCGGAGGAGAAGGAGGGGGGGGGGGGTGTCGTTGTGTCTGAATGTCTATAACGCTATTTTTATCTGGGTATTACGTGAGAACAGCTAAAGGAGTCTTGGCATAAATTTAGGTCTTTACCCAAATTAAAATTAAATCTATCAACTTTTGCGAAATTCCCCCGTTCCTTTAAAGGGGGGGGGGGGGTTAGGAGGCGAAAATGCTTTGTAAGCATAACTCGGCTCCAAATTACTTCAAGGTGAAGAAACTGCACATCCGGAGACAAGATCTGAGTGCAAATGAAACTTTACCTGCGACTTAGAAATTTTCGATTTTTAAGGGGAGGGAGGCGGGAAAATCTGTTTTTACCGGGAAATTTCGGAGATTCCGGATGAAACTCTGTGAAAAATAGTGAAAAGATGTTGAAAACAGCCATGCGGCTTCTTTAGGCTATTTCCAAACACACAATTTTGGGGTTTTGTGATTTTATTTTTTATTTTTTTTTTTTGGGGGGGGGGGGGGACGTTACGAGGATGCAAATTCGAGCCACCCAATTTAGCGCTAAATTTGTCCTGGAAAATCTTTGGGAGCTGCGGTATCGAATTTTGGTGCGTGGATTGTTTATATGTATCCAACAGCTAAAGTAACAGGATTTTGCGAAATTCTCCCAATTCCTCCTGGGGGACAGGGGCAAAAACACGTTTATAAGTATAACTCGACCCCAAATTACTGCACGGTGAAGAAATTGCATATAAGAAGACTAGACTACAAATACATTGAACCCGAACACCTCACCTTGCGAGCGTGGAAACCTCTAGCGAAGGCAGCTAGAACTTTAACTTAGATTTCTACTGAGTTCAGTGTATTTTTTTTTTTTTTTTTAGATTTTATTAATAATGATATGGAATTTTGAGAACCGTTTTAAATATAGTGTCCAGCGAAGCGGACAAAGCCTGCTAGTATTCTATATAACACATACTTTTTTGCATATACGAAATATATCTATAGCATAGAATGAAAGAACGATTGAAAAAACATAAAAAATAACATGGGAAGGAAAGGAAAAAAGTCTCACAATCACAAGTATGTAAAGAAAAAAGAGTTGACACCAGTAAGAAATTGCAAGAAAAATAGTAAAATATTTTTCCTCTTAAACTTTATCTCGTTTTAAAGACAGAATAAGTTCTTTGCTAAGAATAAGAATGTATTTCTGAAAAAGTGTTAGGGGCTTCCATTAATTATACGTAAGGCGATTTTGATGATTTTTTGATCTACCCTTTCCCCCTGGTGAGATTTGGCTCGATAACCTCCCCTAGTCTCACGTGAGATTTTTCAAAATTCGTACTTTCACTGTAAATGCGCTGGATTCATTCCAAAAAAAAACAGAATTTGCTATATTATTTTTATTGAAGAATAGTTAAGACTAGTTTTTCAGATTGCATAGATTGCGTGTGGCTGGCCGGTGTCGCCTAAAACAATTGAAAGGCTACTGTGCTGCTTCGCAGCGTTCGGATAACCACGATAAATATTATCGTGTCAGATTTTGCGATATCTAAGTCAAGAAACATGTTTTACTTGAATTTAACTCAATTTTCTCGCAATTTTACACTGTTTTTTGCGGGGAAAAAATTTCGTGATATTTGTCGAGACCCCCCTCTCCCCCACGTGAGATTGGATGAGATTCAGCTTGACCCCCTCCCCTCACCTGAACACCTCACGTAATTAATGGACTCCCCCTTATCGGTTTTTCGTGTGCCTAAGGGGTCATTTGCAAGTGAATTAGTTTTTGTACATATGGAACGCTTCATTATTTACATCCAGCGTATATTAAGCAAAAATTTTCAATAATTGAGGTTTCAGAAAAATCAAAATTATAATTATTAAGCCAATTATATTCAGCTCTGGGAGGAAGTTTAATATCACCATTTTAATGTGGCTTTTGTACTGACCCAAATGAATTAATAAGCGTCTTTTGTTTGACCCGTATACATCAGACCACAATCGCTAGTTATTTGTTAAATGGCTTAATTGGAGAATTTAGTAATTAGATACTTGAAATTTGTTAATTATATTTTGTTGAAAGGAGCACATAATAGTTTAAAATGGAATTTCTTGAAGATATGGACAATTTGACTTTATTTGGCGTAACATGGTAATATAATCAGTCTTTTGTTCAACATTAGATCTAGTAGTAGAAAATTTCCGTTTAACTAGTTTACGTTATATAGAGTAAATTATATTAGTAGAATAATCACGATCTACAATTACAGATTTGATGTAGTTTAATTTTGATTTTAATAAAAATTCAATGGATTATTTAGAGCACCAGGAATATACGTATTGAAAGCAGATAGTTTTTGGTTAAGGGGCTGAAACGAATAATGGTGAGAAAAAAACAAACTGCAAAGGGTTTTGGTAAGTAATGGTTTAGAGGGAATTGTTTGCTCGGAAAAGAAGAATATCAAGAAACAAAAGTTATTAATTATTTTCTTTTGCATGAGTAAATTTCATATGTTTGCCGAGTGAATTTAAAATAGAAAAAAATAGCTAAATTCAATTGCTTAAATCATTATGGAAAATTTCATTTTATGCATTATGAGGATGTTAAACTAGGCCTAAAGGAAATATCTTTTATAGACCGTAATATATTCAAAACATTTTTTGTATCTCTTTACACACATGTGTTGCACAATTTGTACCATTTTTAATAGCAATGAAGAGTTTGTGGACTTAATAATATATATCAGCCTCTAGGCATTCAAATTATCAACGGAAATGAAGCTGATAGACAGACAAACCGAATTAATTAGCATTTTCCAATTTTGTTGGAAAGTGTAAAAAAGAAAACAGAAATTTATATTTGTGTCTTTAAATTATAATTTACAAAACTCAAACTCAAATTGTGTTTACGTATATATACATATACTTAAATCAAAAATTCATTTTAGATCTACATCATAGAATGTAAAATGTTAACTACAGTTACAAAGCAATGTCAATAGAAATGAATTAGATCAACAGCAAATGCAGATGAATTAACCCATCGGCTCCTAACGTGGATGCCTGTCGTTTAGCTCGGACACTTGGCAACATCTGAAGCGGTAGATAGCGCCACCTGGTACAGATTGCGCGACTTTTTTATTCAACAGCCACCAAAAATTTTTAAAAGTGAGATTTGATATGCATAAAACGCGAATGAAATCGAAGAAACTTTCATTATATATGTAATACATCACTTCTTAAAATTATTGGTGACGTTGAATAAAAAAGTAGCGCAATCTGTACCAGGTGGTGCTATCTACCGTTTGAACTGTTGCCAAGATTCAGAGTCACGCGACAGACATCTAGTTTAGGAGGCTATGATTAACCCTACTTGTTGCAGTGTAGTTATAAATTTTCGTGAGATATATCTTTTGAAAATAATGGCTTTGGTTTTGAAACTTACCGAAAAAATGATGATCTGAACTATAACTACATTTATTAGTATTCATTTGAAACAAGCTCCGAAAAAAGTAAGAATTTAGGATTCATTATTGTGTGATGTATTTCTCAGAACAAATCTGAATCTTCCAAATTTGAAAATGAAAATAATTTGTTTTAGTATGATAAAATTAACTATTTAATAGAAAAAGTAGATCCATGCAAAAATTTTGCTTTAAAAAATTTCTCGAGAAGTAATAATCGTCAAATGATACTAATTAAATTTCTGTTTAGTTTAAAACTTGAATTTGATACATAGAAAAAAAATTAATCTATGTCTATCTAAAGAGAATGCTTTAATGGTATATTTGGTAAATATATAAAGTCATAATAATAAAACATACTAATGGATGAATTTGTTTTCGTCATTTTCGAAGAATACTATTAGATTAAACTCAGTCTTCACTTGAACACTGAAATCAAGTGAATTGACTTTGGTGAGTATTTATTTATTTGCTGAAAGAGAGGAGCTGCTCGGAAGAAGAGTTTGATTATGACCGGAAGGCACTCACACAACCACTTTTATAACAATTAATTGGCTTATAATAAACGAAAATTCCTTAGTAAAATAAGAAGACAACTTTTTATATATACTATTATATAAAGAAATGTCTTAATGGAAATGAGGTAATTCGATTCTTTAACTTCTTCCATTTCTTATAAAAATTATTTCTCACTGAAAACAATGAAATTATGTTGTAGTCTATTATATATAACAAAAAAAAAAAAAAATACCGTTACAAACTAGTGGTGACACTGTGTTCAGGCCTCATTGGTGCTCAAGAGAGCATTGGCCCTCCTTTCTTAAAAGTGTTAAACATATTTGCATAGCTGCCAATATTTTAATTTATTCCGGAGTAATTTTAGCCCCGCCTCTTTTTCGTACCACTTATTTTTCATGAGTAATTTTTTCTTGTTTTATCGAAGTTATATATTGAAGAAATTTTTTCTATAAATAAAGAGGTGCGAAATAAAGGCGGGGCTAAAAGTACTCCGGAATAAATTAAAATATTGGCAGCTATGATATTGGGAGTTGTGACTTCGAGAAGAATCAGTTGAAATATGTTTTTGACAGAGAACCCCTCAATGTGAGACTAATGGGGCCAGGTAAGAAATTCTAGAATTATACTGGATAGGAACGAAGAATATCTTCTCAACAGCTCGACTAGTATGAGAAGAAGGTCTGGTCCTCGTTAGAACTGTTTCAAGCACACCAACAAGTGCTTGACTTAGTGCGCATGTCGTTATGGGTTAATAAAACGGAAACGCATTCCTTTCGTGGAGGACTAAAATAGCGTGTGCGTCTCCGGCCAACTTACGTGTGACTTACATATCGCCCATTATAGCTAGTTGTCTAGCACTACTGCGAAGATAATTCCACCAGACGTACTCTTCATATTGTAATTAATGCTATTAGTTCCTGTCATTATTTTCATTATATATATATTGTTCGAAAAATTAAAACACAAAATACTTAATATTTTAGAAATATTATTGTGTTGTAAATCGTAGAATAAATGAACACTCACGTTAAGGACAGTATTTTTTACAATAGAAAACATTGTTCCATTTAAAACACAATATTCAAAATACATTATATGTTAGAAATATTATTATGTTGTGTTGAGTAGAATAAATGAACTTTTACTTAAAATACATTTTTAATGCAAAATAAAGTAACAATGTCTTCTAAATTATCATATGAGTTCAGATTCAGCCTTTTAAACGTATATATGCTTGTACTTGAAATGTTATTTGTTACTTGTTAAATAATGCGAATGAAAAACAGCTTAAGATAAAGTATATTTAAACCCTTACAAAAAAAAAACAGCTTAATAAAGGCTTACTTTTAAAATATTCAAAGCTGAACAACTTGAAATAAAAGTCACAGTAAAAGTGTAAACTTGTATGTAATTTCAAAAAGATATTCGCCTGGATTATTTTGAATACATTATGATGGCAGATATTATTGAGTGAAAATTTATGGTAGAATAAACATTTAAATTTCTTTTATATATTTATACAATTTTTACATTTAGTCTATTCTCAAAGGAAATTTCAAATCAAAAGTATTAGTTTGGTTAAAAATAAAACTTTTTTTTTTTTTTTTTTTTTATGTGATTTGGGCCTAAGATTGTTTGTTTTATGATTGTAAACAAACTCTGTATTATTTTACATCAATTCAATCCTGAAATTCAGACTATCCTCAAAAAGTAATTTTAAGTTAAAGGTATCTATTTTATGTAAAATAGACGAGAACAGCTTTCTTCAATTGTAAATTTAGCTAAGATTTCCATTTTTATTCTCTTAAACAAAATCTTCACTATACTTATATCAATAGCATTTAAATAAACCTTTCACAATAGTATATTGAGCTATTGCTTATACATGTCTGAAAGTATTATAAATATTTAAATCCCATCAAGGTTTATGAATTTTCCATTATTCCTTAAGTATAACGGAAATTTATGTATTGAAGCGAAAACTTCATGCATCATTTGAGGAATTTGAATAAAAATTTATATTTGAGTTGCTCAACCTCAAAATATATTGCACAGCGTATAAACGTTATATACTGAATAAATTAGGGGTTTTATACCCAAATAAACATGTATAGAATAACGTTTATAAACTCCGCGCTTAATATGGTAATCTTTCATAAGGCAGTTTTCATTAGTGATCGAATATTAAAATATATTTGAAATAACCCAGGGATGAAAGTGTTCGCATATTTTGCTACCATTATTTCCACAGGGAAATATTTATTATAATTCTACAGTAATATTTTGTGAACGAATATAACATAGATTATTGATAATAGTTAGTGGTGTAAGAGTGCTGCTTTAAGACGGAAACGCTTTCACCCTTGAGATTCGCAGTGACTTGAAGAATAAACACGCCTTTTTTCAAGGACTCTTCCACCAGAATAACTTTAAGATAAATTTATACTTAAATATAAAGTGTACCTTTAAGAAGAAATTTATTTTTAGATAATACTTGTGGAAGAGTCCTTGAAAAAAATCGGGCCGTGGGAACCCTGATAAAATTCATATTTAACCTATTATGTTGACTGTTTGACTTTTGTAACTAGATTTTTGTCGCCATGAAGTGAAAATTTTAGGATATCAACATATACTGAGCTACATGCGTGCTCCCCCAAAGAAATTTCTTGTTTATTTATTTTGTTCTGTATTTCTGTACTTTAGCAAAGAAATAACAGTAGGGTGGTGAAAAAGCTTACGACGCGTCTTACATGAAAAATTGGTAAAGTTGTTTGTAATCATAAATACTAAAATGCAATAAAAGGTTAAAGAATTTTATGTGTCATTTTCAAAGTTTTCAAATTTTAAGCTCATTTTTAAAGACTAGCAACCACCATTTTCTAATAATATTTTTCAATGCAATTAATTGTAGATATTTAGAAGATAACCGTTACTAAAAATTCCCTTTAAAAATTAGTGGTATTAAATCTTCTCGAAAAACCCGATAACTTGGTAATTCTTCACTTTTAACAAAATGTAAACAGGAAAACTCAACGTTAATATTTTAATAGAAATAAAATATTTGTAAATATATAGTAGATTTCAGCGTTTTAACGTTACGAATTATTTTTATATCCTACTGACCTTACATTATGGTTGGTAATTTAAACGTTTTGTTGTTCAGGTGTAACATAGTTTGAAACAAGATTAGAGAAACATAAAATCAACCTAAATTTTGAATTAAATAATATATTTTTCCACTTTAATCTGTTGCTTTAGGGCATCTGTGTTTAGATTAAATTATCAATAACTTATATAAAATTTGTTCTATTTCTTAATCTCCATGCTTACGTACTTTTTTTTGTGTCGAGAAAGATAATTATTAAAATGAATATTTAATATATGTCTTTCCTGATTGCGGTACGCACATAATAAAAAGTACCTGAGTGGCTGAGTTCACTCGGTCTCATTGTAAAATTTATTCGTAGGGTAGATACAGTGATTTATTTTCAGATAATTATGTTTCTTATTTGTTTGCCCTGAATGGAGCGCGGGTAACCACTGAAAAATAACTTTCCTGGAGACAGAGCCTGATTAAGGGGGAAGCACACATTATTTATACTTACACCGTTATTTTTTAACAAATACTTTCCTCCTATAATAAACAGAAAATTCTCAATAAAAATTATTTTAAAAGAATTCTGGTGTCTAATAACGGTGAGTAAATTGGATTGTTTTTCACTGTTCATTTTTTATAAAAAAAATTTCCTGGTCAAAGCGTGGAATTTCTATGACATAAAGTAAAAAATAGTTGTAAAAATATTCCGGTGAGAGCGGAGATAATGTGTGCTTCCCTCTTAATCAGGCTCTGCCTTTAAATCGAGATTTCAGCTATATATTGTTCCCGGCAAAGACCAGCGACAGCTCATTTGTTTGAAGTAGAAGATAAGTGAGAGCGGTTTTCATAATAAAAAAAAAAAAAAAAAAAAAAAAAAAAAACCTAAGCACTTTTTTTTTTCTTCAAAATCTTTCCAGTGTATGCCAAGAAAACATAGTTTATGCTGTATTTTTCCCGAGTGGCACGTGGGTTACACTGTAAAAATTTCGTATAAATAATGATTTATTAACCTTTTACTCTACTCTTACTTTACCATTTATTTATAAAACAGTAGAAACACTGTTCATATGCAAAGATTTCTTTAGACCATGCCTAAAAAAAACTATCGTACAGTCATTTAACCGAAGTGAGGGCAATTAACCGTAATATTACTTCTAGTTTGACTGTTTGGCAACCCCGACATTTTAAATTTCTTTCATGGCGGATTGGATTCATCATTCCTGTGAAAGAAAAAGTAATTCAGTACATTTCTTGTATCCTAAATGAAAGAATAAATGGACTGTAATTATAAAGTAAATAATAAGATTCTTATGTTTTGTGCAATATTTAGTGTATAATTTCTATTTATTTGACTTATTTTAAAATGTGGTTAAACAACTATTATATTATCTAAAAATAAGGTCAAACGTATGGACAGAAAACTGCCATTGAAATAACCGTTTTTTTTTACGGCGAAACTTTAACAGTGTACCCATGAGCGCTAAATATACTGAAGATGAGAATATTTCAGATCGAAATGTCATCTCAAAAACACACTAAGTCTATAAACTTATCAAAATCATTTAAGTACTTAAAAAAAAAAAAAGTTTCATTCATTTTTTTTTTTTTTTTTTTTTTTTTTTGAGGGAAGCGTGTGTTACTCATGAACGCTGAATGTTCGAAAGAAACTTTTGTGTTTACAATTCAATTATATACTCAAAAGTTCCTTAAATCTAAATATTATCAAAATTATTCAAATCGTTTTTAACAAAACCATGTTTCTGTTTTTATATTTATAGATAGTAGTATTGCCAGACTTGGGGATATTTTTATTCAATAAGCCACCAATAATTTTGAGAAGTGGTATTTGATATATATAATAGACGATTAATCTTCAAAGTTATTAGGCAACCATTATAATTGAAATTTAGTGGTGGACATTGAATAAAAGCACCCCAAATCTGGCAGTGCTGATAGATAGCCCATACGACTGCAAGACATAGTCTTTCAATGTCAGAGTATTTCTTTTCTGCCGTTATTAATGTTCTCGAGGCGTATGCAATGAGCCTTGCAGCTTCGTTCTCTGTCTGTACCAGAATTTCATCTGTATCAAATTCAATAGCATCCGTATGAATTTCTAAAAGAGAATTTTCATTATATGTTCTTAATATTGGATCAGAAGTAAGCTCTTTTTTAGAGTGTCTAGTGGATTGCATCTTTTTATTACCCAAGCGAAACTTTGTATCCTCTCTCAAAAATGAGTAAAGTTTAAGCTAGATAGCAAAATCCTCCAATAAAAGTTTAGAAATACGAACACAGTACATGAAGGCTTCGTATATCACGTAAATTCTTAGATTTTAGAAAATATCTTACGGCTTTCACTTTCTCATGAACTAGCCTTACAACGTCTATTGATTCAAAATGACCTAGTTTTTCAATTTCTTCTGAAAAAAAAAAAAAAAAAAAATCTTGGGATTAAGCACAAAACCCAGATTTTGAATATTTTCTAACACAGACCTTTATCGAATGAGGTGATTTTCGAAAGATTCCGAGAACACTATTACGTTGTCTAGGTAAGAAAAACACACTGTTGATTTTAAAGGGCCTAGCAAATTAACTAGTATCCTCTGGAAAGTCACAGGCACATTACAAAGTCGAAATGACATGACATTAAATTCAGACAAGCGTTCAGCAGCACTAATTGCTGTCTTTCGATGATCCTCTTCGCTCATTTAAATCATCTAGTAGCCAGATCGGAAGTTCTGGAAGAAAATAATTTCGAGTCTTTCAAACAGTCGAGGTTGTCATCGATACAAGGTAACGGACATGTATATTTTATACTGTAATATTTTTTTATTTAAAATTAAATTCTGTTTTGACTTTTTTTATAAAACAATTTCTTTGAATTATCATTTGTTTAAGAAATAAAATATTAATATTTCTTTAAAATGTAAAATGTTTGTGAAAGTCAATATTGTTTTGTCTTGGATAAAACAATGTATTCAGAAACAGAAATAAAAATAATAAATGAACTTTCAGATTAAGTGACGCACAATCGCCATAAGGGAAGATATACTTTTATTTATGGTACCATAAACAAACAAACAAAAAAAAAAAAATCAGATAATTGACAATAAAAATGTAACATCCAAGTCTTCGTTGAAATGATTCTGAAAAATGGTAAATGAAGAAAGAAAATAATATTATTTTAAAAGGGTTAATCACTCAAGCTTAGTGTCGAAAGAAAAAAAAATAATGGAATTAAAACGAATTGATTCCAGGGATTGCTGTACAGAAAGTTTACAAAGAGATCCAAAATTATTGTTTCTAGTTACGTGTGTCAGCAGTACAGTTCATAGAAAAAGAGAAATTGTATTTAACTAAAGAAGTGTGTTATTCATTACAAATTTTGGCAGAAATGCTGCAGTATTTATAGCAAATAATGTTGCCAAGCATATAATATCTTAATGTAAAATACGTATTTTTACTTCATTTTAACAAAGGAGAAATGGATCGTGAATTGTATTTGTATTTTTTTATCGTTTTCTCGTGATGTATTTCAAGTATTTGATGGAAAAGGAAATAGATTTATTTTAAAAAATAAGGTAATAATTAAAAAATAATAATAATAATAATAATAATAAATGGACGTTGTGAACTTTATCATTAAAACAACTTTAATACAGAAGCATATCTAGCAACATCAGATATTAAAAAAAAAGGTCTTCTCATCAAAAAATAAATTCAGTAGGACAGAATTTTAATTTGTCACTTCTGCATAAGAAGAAAATTCAAAATGATTTAGTCCTTGGATAACACTGACGTTGGGTCCCACCGAGTGTATAAATTACCAAAATTCACCAAACTGTGTAGCGACTCTCAAACATCATCATTATCACGAGCACTTAGAGAATAACTAGAGTGGTCGAAATAACCACCTACCTCCACCTGAAGATACAAGGAGTCTGAAAATTAGTTACCTGATCAAAATAATTTGCACAATTAACTTAATGAGATTCGAGAAACTCCGACGCGATGATATGCTGAATTACATGTCTGTGTTGTACAGAACAGAGAATGTAGAACTTCAAACAAAGCTGCCAATTTTAGAGACTTTTTATTCAATATCCACCATTAATTTTTAATTGTAATTTTTGGCTAATTATATCGAAGATTAATCGTCTATCATATATATTAAACAATATTCCTTAAAATTAATGGTGATTATTAAATAAAATCTCTCTAAATTTAGTAACACTATCTTAAAACTTAATATTATATATTTATACAGGGCGTCCCAAAATTACAACGATAAATTTTAAGAGGCCGTTGGGCACATTACAAGAATTCAGAATTGCACAGGAACCTATGTCCGTAAATGTTATCTTAACCCTTTAAGAATCGGGTGATTTGGGGAATTTTTATACAGATGTTGGCGGAACAAACGTAGAGCTACAAGCTTTAAATGGATGTAGTTAATAGCTGAAGGAATATGGATACATAGCAACCCATGACTGCTAACATCATATTAATCCTTTAAGGAGCAGATACATTCTGGTTTTTTTTTTACATATGAGTACTACAATTGCCCACGTGTAGGCTAGCCTTTTAGCTATCTATAACTCCGTCTACCATGTGAATTTTAAAATCTTGTACGATTCATCATTTTACAAAATCATTCACGATATTCATATTGATACAATCAGTGCTTTAATCACATCGATCAGAAACAGCAGCATTACTATTGTACGTACACCTCCTTTTATGTAATAATTTGCACGAAAAAAATATTTATTTAAAATTAAAAATTTAGGAGCCACGCCCACATTCGTTAAGACATTTCCGACCGCTGATGTAGATTCACGTCATTTGGAAATCTGTAACTACTCCAGTGGGCGTTTCTTTTGCAATTTGTCTGTTGCTTTTTTTCTTTCAATATTCCCTATATTCATATATGTACAGTCAAAGTACTATGGAAACAAATACATTCACTAGAAAGAGAATAATTATTATGTATATTTATAGATAATAAAAAAAGGTAAAGAAAATTTTGTTCTGAAATGTCGTAGTTTGAAAGAATAACGCCCACAGGTGGAACCTTCTATCAAAAATATAAAAACATGCGGTCGCGAATGTTTTAAAAATATACTTCAAATACCCAGTTCTTAAAGGGTTAAAATGACATTTGCGACATGAGTTCCTATGCAATTCTGAATCCTTATGAACATACCCTCCAACATCCTAATTAATATTCCGTAGTATTGTTAGTCCCGCCCTTTTTCTCCCACCAATAAATTTTTAGAGTAATATTCTCCAAATGCAATTGCGATTAAATAAAAAGAAAAATACTCTAAAGATATACTGGTGTGAAAAACAAGGCGGGGCTAACAATACTACAGAATATTAATTAGTATGTTGGAAGGTATGCTTCTGATGTGCCCATATCCACTTAAAGCTTGTAGCTGTAATTTTGGGCCACCCTGTATCTAAATTACAATTATATAACTATATATATATATATATATATATATATATATATATATATATATATATATATATATATATTAACTCTTTTACAATAAAATATTACTGAAAAAAGATACAATTTTTTATTTACATAAAATTATAGTTAATGAAATATGTGGTTAATTCATAAACCATTTAATAAAAAAACTATTTGAAACATTTGTTGTACTAGTATATTGACATGTACGCAATACAATCGTAATACTTTAAGACTACATATTCTTTTCTTCTTTTTAATTTCTAGTAAATGGCGCGTCACTGAAGAATTATTTTATAACACCTTCTCCCCAACTAATTTTACGGGGATTAGAATATCTAATATCATTTTTTAAATATATAGTTTTAAACAATTTATAAACATTATTTTTTTTTTTAAATAGCTATAACTTGACGTGCAATGAAACGTATTGCAAAGCAGTAACGATGAAATCTTTGAAGTAAATACTTCTTTACAGTTGTTACAGAAACAATGCCTGCCACGATTTAAAAAAAAAAAAAAGAAAAAGAAAACTAAATTTATAAATAAAAATTTAGAATAAATATGGTATATATAATATTTCAGATATTTGGGTAATTTAGAAAATTGCATTTGAAAATAACTTTTACAAAAGCAAAATAGAACAAACACAGAGATAGCAACATTTTAATTTATTCCTGAGTATTTTTATACCCGCCTTTATTCCGTACCACTTTTTTCTTAAGAGTAATTTTTCCATATTTTATCGTTGTTAGAAGTTGGAGAAAAATATTCTATAAATAAAGTGGTGCAGATTAAAGGCGGAGCTAAAGATGCTCCAGAATAAATTCAAATGTTGGCAACTATGCAAACATGTAAAATTAAATATATAAAGCGTGATAATGTAATGAAAAGTCCAGTTCACAAAACTGTTTAAAGTATCAATCTATTTAAATCAAAAACATCTATTTATTATAAAATTTATTTTCTCTTTCAACCAGAGCCTGATTAAGGGGGAAGCACACATTATTTATACTTACACCGTTATTTTTTAACAAATACCTTCCTGCTATAATAAACAGAAAATTTTCATTAAAAATTATTTTAAAAGAATTCTGGTGTCTAATAACGGTGAGTAAATTGGATTGTTTTACGCTGTTCATTTTTTATAAAAATATTTCCTCGTCAAAGCGTGGAATTTCTATGACATGAGGTAAATATAATTGTAAAAATATTCCGGTGAGAGCGGAGATAATGTGTGCTTCCCCCTTAATCAGGCTCTGCTTTCAACGTTACATTTAAAATTTAATAGATGGAATAGTGACTCTTAAAAAAATAGATTATTTAAAAAATATCTATTTAATTTAATTAAATAGTGTAAGTTTTAAACACATATAATAAAATGATGAAAATTTTAAGGCTGTTAAGAGTCCTTGATGTCTCTTAAATGCACATTCAAGTTTCAGATATATAATTACGAAATTATCAGAAAATGAGGTGATTTCGGTAGCGAAAATTGCGGTCAGTGTAACAAGGGAAATTCTTAACTTAGATAAGCTATAACAGGATGTCGACTGTCGAAAATTTTCCCCTGTTTCTTTCACTAGTATTTTTCTTTCGGAAATTTTAGTAATAAGTCTGCATGATTAATTAAGTAAAAAATCATTATATGAATATGCTGGTGGAAGAACCAGGGAATATATTTCGAATGGCCCCATCCCGCATAAGGAGCATAGTTTTATCTTTTTGGAAATTGGTCCCCGAAGACTTTCAACCAATGAAACTCAATGCAACATCTCATACAATAACGGATACTTGCCACCATCTTAATAATATTCCCTAGTCCCGCCCTTTTTTTCACACCGTTAAATTTTTAGATAAATATTCTCCAAATACAATTACAATTAAATAAGACGAAAAAGTACTCTAAAGAGATATAGGTGTAAAAAAAAAAAAAGGCGGGACTAACAATACTACGGAATGTTAATTAGTATGTTGGCAATTTTTCGCGTTTCTGATTTGATTTAGTATTAAAATAGCTCATTTTCCTTTAAAAATGCAATAAAAATTTACTCCAGGGCAGAAAGGCCTGGGTAACGAATATGATGCCATGCAGTTTATCGCCCCTTGGCGACGTTTTGGCGATTCTGGCGAGAATATCCTTATAATCGATATATCTACTAACGAATTTCTAAATCAAATATTTCACAAAATACATGGAAAATTCTGGAAATATGTTAGACTATAAATAGGACCTCATTTCGATCGTCGATGGTTCAGTTCAAGCGAATTGCCTCTCATCTTACCAAGCCTTTGCTATTGATTACGACGCATGGTGTGTTTTATGCTGTGATACAGTATTTGCTGCAATTTTTATGTTGTCATGTGTTATTTAAGCTGTGTTTTATGGTGATTCTGAAACTGATACTTGGTTGACAGACTGGAATCTTTTGGAATATTCTAAAAATAAACTTTTAAGCCTCTGCAAAACCTATCATTCACTCACGAAGAATTCCCGAATCCCGATGATGCAACAACATCTATAACATGGGTCGTATTGGATGTAATTGCCGATCTTACGTGACGTAAAGCTCAGCTGCGAGACATTACTATAGGACGTATTTTTTATCGAGAATAAGAATGTCATAAACATACCACACAGTTTTAATGTTCCCCATAGGAAAATTATAGATTTAATGCAATCATAAGATTTCCCCTCCACCCCATCACACTATCATTATAACTGAAAGCAAACAATAGCTGACTGAAAAAGTTAATATTTCGTACATGGAAGGAATAATCGCTCCAAGACTTAAGCAATATTTATCCTTGAAATCTAGGTGATATCATTTCGGTGGGAGATTCAATTATCTGTAACACCACCACTCTAAATAACTCTGCCGTTTTAGCAGATTAAAGGCAAACGCATTGCCGCTGTAAGCGTCACTCAGACTTACACACAGTGAAGGGATGAAGGGTACCATGGTTTATATGGAAGTTACTAATCCTCCAATCCGTCCATGAAATCGTCTCATCAACCATTACTACTATAAACTTTGCAAATCTGTATCATGCAATGTTTGTTATGTCCCTCTGTTTTAATTATGAAAAATGTCTAAGTATCTCGACTATAATGTTAAAAGTCGCCAATTTCGACAATGCCATAACGGTGTTATTCAGATATGAAAGCATTTTACTTTATTCTGGATCACTGCTGGTACTCGCTCTTTTTTCACATCATTTTATTTGTAACGAAAATTTCTCAACTATGTAATTTCGATTAAATAAGAAGAAAAATACCCTTCAAGAAAAATGGTGGGGGAAAAATCTGGTAGTAACAATGGTCCAGAATAAATTATAATGTTAGAATGTCTGCATTTTTTCTTGCGAAGGCAGCAAATATGTCAAATTTATAATTCATTCCGTAGTACTGTTAGTATCCGCTTTTTTTACACCATTTTTTTTTTGTCGTCTTATTTAACCCTTTCATGGGCAATGTAATTACACTTATTTAAAGCCAAATGGCACCAGAATGTGAGAACAAAATTAGAAGAATAAAAATAAAGGAATTTTTGCGACAGCTAATTTAAAAAAGCAAAAAAAGTTTCATTAAGCTTAACCAGAATGAATTTTTGTAGTGTAGAATTAGAAGTGAGTGGTGAAAAATGCATGTCACCGCGACTAAAGGAGTCAAATTCAATTACTATATATTGAAAATAATATCTTTACAAAATGTGGTTAGCATCCATGACTCCTGCACGACTGGGCCTGTAGTCGAATCCTGCAGAAGGCATGGACGTGTTGTCCCCATCAAGGGTAGAGATGACCGCCCATTGCATACCCCTTTACAAATGATCTGCAATTAGATGTCTCCCTGGCGAATGCTTAGTCGCATGTGCCGCGTTATTAAAAACAGTTTTCGACGAAATAAGTGGTGTGAAAAAAAATATAAAATGTCGAGTACTAATAATGCTACGGAATAAATTAGTAATGTTGGTGTACCTGTTGCAGTGAACAATGACGTCCAAGATAAGAAAATATCCATTCGAAATTGTTGCCTATTTTATGAAATGTTAGCTATGCAATAGAAAAACGTGCTAGAGCAGAAGCGAATAATATTGTATTATCTATCTGAAATGTTCATGAAAATTTAATGGTTTGTATATTTGATATAAAAAAAAGGCCTTTTTTTGATATTTTTAAATTTTATTTTAAAAAAGGGAAAATTATTTTTTCTCGACCAAACATTTTTACAGTGACTTACAAAACAATTTTCTTCAATTTAGCACGAAAAAAAAAAAAAATAATAATAATAATAATAATAATATCGTGTTATATGCATCCGAAGCATGATTGACAATCAGTTTTGATTTTATAATGTAAAAATGTTCTATACTATATTATAGTGCATAATAATGTTTTTATTTCCATTTTTGTCTGACTTAGGTAATACAAGAATTGTTTATGGTAATATATATGTATAAAATTTTCAACTTATTTACATATTTTAAGGTCTTTTGCGACCAAAAAGTGGATTTGGCAAATGTTAGTGTTTGTGTGTGGGGTTGGGGTATCTTTTGACTATAATATCCTTTAAATTACAAAAGCTAGAACGACGAAACTTCAGAATTAAGACATGCCCGTTGTGCAGATGATTTCGCTTAACTTTTGGTGAAAATTCAAAACCGTAAGCTGGATCGTAAGTCCATATCTCAAAAACGGTTCTAACGATTTTCTTTAAGTTTGCTGTATAAACCCCTTTTTAAGTGTCCTATTGTATGCATTAATTGGTTACTTTAGGAATATTAACAGACGTTTTGCATAAGTAAGCATAGCCTCCTAAACTAGATGCCTGTCACGTGACTCGGAATCTTGGCATCAGTTCAAGCGATTGACAGCGCCACCTGCTACAAATTGCACGACTTTAGCACAATCTGTACCAGGCGGCGCTGTCTACCGCTTCAACTGTTGCCAAGTATCCGAGCTACGCGACAAGCATCAACTTTAGGAGACTATGAAGTAACTCAGTCCCAAACGCGTTTCTTAAAAAACGGGTCTGCGGACAAACTCATCCATTAATTCATTTTTAGATGTTCTTTGGCATGTAATTTCCGGTGAACGAATAAGTTTGCCAAATTTTAATAAAAATCGGGAGTGGGACCGAATCTTGGTATCTCTAAAACGGCTCTAAAGATTTTCTTTAAATCTACTACATAAACTCTTTTAAACATGTTCTTTCGAGGGTATTATTTTGTTACTATAGGAAAATATATAGGCAATCTGATTAGATGTTTCAGTTTTAGACCTGGAAATAGGAAGTCTCAAAAAACGGCTCTACCGACTTATTTTAAACTAGCTATATATACTCTCTTTTATATACCTTTAGGACGTATGTATAAGTTTGTTCTTACTTCAAAATTGTTAGGAGTCTAATTTGAAGATATAAAATTGATCTATCTCAAATAATAATAATAATAATAATAATAATAATAATGTTAATAATGCGTGCAGCGTAATACTGGTAATGGAAAATGTGCAATTGTTATACACCAAATTTTTTAGTAGATTTTTTTTAATTAATTAATTTATTTTATTTTTATCTTTATTTTTATTTATTTATTTTATTTATTTATTTTTTGAGTAATTTCATAGGGAACTAACTATACCTTCTGAATACCTCTGACTTTTCGAAAAAGAAAATCGAATTTATTTTAAACAATTGCATCCAAATATATAATTAATTATATCGTACTGATTTAGAATTTGATTGGTATTAATTATCAACATTTTTATTATTTACGTTAATAAGTCTGCCTGTTTCACAAAAAGATAGTGGCGATTATATATTTCTAAACTACTTCAAACTTTAATGCATTCAAAAACAAGAAATAAAATTTTCCTTTAGCAAATGTATTAATAACATCACTTCAAATATGGCTAATTAGTTAAAATGTCATTACTTAGTTTCATAAACTTAATTTCAATATTCTTCTTTGTTCTAACTTTATTAAACCATTTACATTAGTCTTTTGTGCTCTTCCAAGTATTTATTCGAAAAATACTGATAATTAAATTACAATAACTTATTTTAAAGAAATGTAAGTGAACATTTTACTGTACAATTCTAAATAGAATTTTAAAGTACGCTAATGTAAATTTTTCATTCCAAGAATATTCTTGAAATAACAGAATTTAACTTGGTAAATGGATTTCCTTTCAAAATTTGATAATAAAACAAAACTTTTAAAAAGATAAATAGAAAAATATATCTTTCTAGACATATATAATTTTTCTAAACCTTAGCAAAGCTCTTTAAATAATTATTTTTTGGTTTAATGTAAGGTTATCTTAAAGTTTTATATACAATTTAGAAGTAATTTAAACACGTAGATAACATTTTTATGCGTATTAATTAAATATTATGCACAAATTTAGTTGCCTATTTTTACGCATTTTTGAATGCTTCTATTTTAACCGGTTACCAGCCCTAACGGTCTAGAACTGTTTAACCCTTTGCGGCTCAAGGTAATTCGGAACATTTAAATTACACTACCGCCAGAATTCACGAACAAAATTAAAATAAAAGAGTTTGACGACGTTTTCCGCTGTGTTATACAAGTAAAATTTTGCTAAAAAAATTCCGGGATGATTTTTGTCGTTGAAAATTAAAATTAGGTGATGCTGTACTGCCATCACCGCATAGGTGCCAATATTTTAATTTATTCCGGAGTACTTTTAGTTCCGCCTTCAAACCATACCACATTTTTTTAAAGAGCAAATTTTTCTTATTTTATCATAGTTATATATTGGAGAAAAGTATTCTAAAAATAAAGTGGTGCGAAATAAAGGCGGAGCTAAAAGTACTCCGGAATAAATTAAAATATTGGCAGCTGTGTCACCGCCCCTGATGGGGTAAGCAGTGATGCCAAATTTAAGGACTCTTTCATTCAACTACAACCAATGATTTTGTAGAGTGATATTTGATTTACTTAATGGACGAATAACTTTCCAAGCATACTTCCCAACGATCTCATTAATAACTGTACAATTACTAACGCCCCTTTTTTCACACCACTTTATTTTTAGAGTAATTCTCACCAAATATTGTTACTATTAAATAAGAATAAAATTACTCTAAAAAATGACTGGTGTAAATAAAAAAGGCGGAAACTGAAAATTGTACGGTTCATAATGAGATGATTGGCAATTATGTCGAAGTGATTAGGCAACCGTTACAATTAAAATTTGCAATAGATATTGAGTGAAATGTCCCTAAATTTGGAAACATTGATTAGAGGAGTGCAATTAAATGGGACCGGCAAAGGTTTAAAATAGTCTTATCTGTATTATTCAATAAAAGAATTGTAGTCTTTAAATAAATTATTATTATATTTTTAGACAGATAGTGGTACATTGCCTAGTGGTACTACGTAAATGCCGTAAAATTTGGCATTTACGTAGAAAATGTTAAAAGTTACAAATCTTTTATCTAATTTATTTTAAGAAGCTGTTGATCGATAAACGTCAGCATAATTCTACAATTATAGTCTTCAAATAGTCAGTTAACATTGGAAAAAGTATGTAACTCTCTCAGCATTGCCAACTTTTACAATTTTTTCCGGAGCATTGTTCGTACCACCCTTTTTTTTCACACCACAATTTATATTGAATAATAATTTGAAATATATGAATATGATTAAATGAGAAGAAAATCACCCTTGAAAAATACTGGTGGATAAAAAGGCGGGTGCTAACAAAACTGCGAAATAAATTATAAAAATTGGTAAATCTACTTTGAATGAAGACAATATAGCGAGCCTACCGAAGACTGTGATGTACAATATTGGTGGCTGGTGCACGTAAAATCCGTCGTGGTGCTCCGGAAAAAATTGTTCCGGAATGCTCCGGAAAAAATTGTAAAAGTTGGCAACGCTGACAGAGTTACACACTTTTTCCAATGTTAACTGACTATTTGAAGACCACAATTGTAGAACCGAGGCAGCGGTGGAGGATCAAATTTGTGGTTGTATGTCACCGGTTGTCGCTTTCTGGTATGTCCCAGATCGTCACCATTTGCCCATAGCGTAGCACTAACGTGACATAGAATCCACTTACTCGCAGACTTCAGAAAGAAGTCTTAAAAATAGGAAATAGAAATTATCCTTCTATCTGGATTACTTTTAATTATAATTATTTTATGGCTCACCTCTTTGTGTGAATATTACTATACAAAGACCGCTTTTTATATATAAAAAAGGCAAAATATACAACTCTATTACATTTAAATAATTTATTTTCTTTTGAAATCTGCGATGCTGATACTCAGATGATTTACAAAATTATGTAAATGTATTAAAAATAAAAAACACTTTTAATTATGTGAAAAAAATATAATTAAAATATATGTATATAAACATTGAAAAACATTAAAAATATAAGTAAACTTTTATGTAAATGTATTAACAATAAAAGCACTTTTAATTATGAGAAGAAAATATAATTAAAAAATATTTATATAAACATTGAACACATTAAAAATATAAGTAAACTTTTCGAAACTCGCTCGAGTTTCATTATCAGTATTAAAACAACATCTCTGCAAACTCATATATACACTCAAAGAATTTATAGAAGGATGGATTACTGAGATGCCATGACTCATTGATTGTGTACACATGGCTGGCAGTGTCACAACCTTGAAGGAAAATACGAGAGTTTACATCCAGAGTTTAAAATTTTTACAATTTCAAAATCAGGGATATGATATAAAACTTTTTTATTTTAAAATTCGGAGGTATGGTGACGCAAATGTGTCTCGCTAGGTGATTTATAACGTAAACTAAAAGAAAAATGTAATGTAATAAAATTTATAAAAATTATAACATATCATTTCGTTTTGGAAATATATTTTGAACATTTATAGTTTTATAAATACCAAACTACATAAACCTCAGAAATTACTTCGGTTGCGTAATAAATGAAAATATAAAAAAAAAAAAGAAAATGTATGAAAACAGCGATGTATTCTGTTCAAAAAAATATTTTAAAGCACCGGAAACGTAAACATCAATTCTGCGTGATAAATGTTATAATAAATGAAAAATATTAAATACAAGAAAAAAATATATATTACTTTTGTAATTATAATTAAGCTGCTAGACCTAATCAAGCTTATTAACGGTTCCGTAAACATAAATTTGTGATCTACGAAGCAAAAGTTCTTAGATGTAATCAATATTGTGAGAAGAGGCGTATTTCTTAATGACATTAAATATATTACTTGTTGAACATATTTGCTTATATTTTTGTCATTTTTCTTACTGCTGTCAGAAACAACAACGAAATACGATTTTCCAATAAAACAGTTTTCCTTAGAATTTTCAGAAAATCGTTTCTAGATACCTTCCTGTTTTCATTCTTATAGGAAATAAACTGTTCCATCATGCAAATATTTAATTTAATTTTTATTATATTTAATATAAACTGCTTTCAAGATAAAGACAAAATATTTAAAATGTATAAATACATATATACAGAGTGATTGTATTTAGAATTACGATTTCAAAACACTATAATTTTAAAATTGCTGATTAGAATGATTTGATATTTTACCAAAACAATTGTGAAGCAATGGAATTTTATTAGGTGGAGAAAAAATGTAGTCCCAAAATGTCTCTATAGATGGCACTGTCTGGATAATGTCAGTGGAAACGACTAAATTCATTCATTAAATACAGGAATTTTGCTAGTAGAGCAGGACAGATTAGCAGGAAACAGTAGACATTAAGAGTTAACATTTTTTTTTTCTTTTTTAGGAAAATGAAAAGAATAGGTGTTTACAGCGAAACCAGTGATAGTGACAAGAGAAAAAGAGGAGCTTTCTGAAACAAACACCTTACGGATGATTCACGACATATTTTGGATTTTTTTTTCTTTGCCAATACCAAATCACTCTGACAGGTAGTTTTATAATTATAAAGTTTTGAAATTGTAATTTAATTATAATCACCCAATATGTATATGAAAGGATAAAATAAGCAAGATTCTAAATTAGTATTTAAATTAATATTAAGTGATATCTTAATAGTATTGGCTCAGAATAAATCTTAATTTTAAGAACAACTTTGTGAGAATTCTATTTTAGAGCCCCAGTAAAATTAGTTTTTCAGCAAAACACATCGTAGCGTGGGAATCGGAGTTAGAAGAAGTTTCATAATCAAAATTATGCAATAGTCGGAATAAGCGGCAATGCATTGCGAAATACGAAATCCTGGATATCCGAGTCAACCAATAAGAGAATGTGGGCTGGATTTCAGCTTACTTAATTATCCAATAAGAATTCAAATTAGGAGTTTGACCTCGCCCCCAAATATCCATATTTAAGCTGGAGCACCCGAAAATCGGCGCCTTTTTCATGGAAGTATTTGCTTAATTAGTGCACGTCAATAAAAAGTTTATTTTAGCGGTCCCAGGAGGGGATTGGTTCGCGGTTCTGCCGTTAACGGGACGATTTCGGCCCGACTCGGCATTGGATCTGTACGTCAACGTGCTCAGAATGATTTGACTGTTAATAAAGTGTAAAATGACTAAGTGTCTTCAATAAACGACTGCATAAACTATTTTGGAGTATTAGTTATTTGAGTGAACTCTCTTAAGATGAAGTGACTGTCATAAATCATCTATTAAAGAACGATACGTTACAATAAAGCCGGCAAGGATGGTCTAGCTGTAGGGAAAACCAACAATTCATCATGAAATGAATTGTGTTCAGCACCTTATCTTAATTTTTAAATATTTGGATAGAACTGCAATATCTTGGAATGTGACCTCCTGGGACAGGGAATTTTTTTCCAAACCGGACCGGAACTTTTTCAAACCAGCCGGAAATTTTCCATTTGCCAAACCAAGCCGGACGATGTCAGACTCTAGTCATAAAGATCAACTGTAAACAGTACCCATAGGAAGAAAGAACAGGAGACGTGACTTACACCATTTTGTTTCAAGTGTTCCGATTGCTTTCGCAAGTGCCGGTAGGATGAAAAAAAAAGATACGTGACTTACACCACTTTGACCCAAGTTGTTCTGATCGCTTTGTCAAATGCAGTGATGTATACCAGATGGCCTTTTCGCGTTGGATCATCAGCTGACAGAAACACCTGCTTCTTTTATGTGTTAGCCCAGATGTTTCGATTAAAGTTTTTCTTTTCCTCCTCCAAGTAAAAAGAGAATTTTTTTTTTTTTCTCAGTGTAACAGAAGTGGGTGAGTGATTTCATTTTATTTCTAGACAGGAACGATGATTTATAAAGTAAATAGTTATTTTTATTGAAGTTATATTTATCTTAGGTTATTAATAAAAATTAATTATGTGCTCAAATATCGTTTATTAAATATTGTTTATTTTATGTTCTATTTTATGTTCGCGATATATTGTATGACTTGCATTGAAATTGATAAAGATAAATAAATAAATAAGTAAAATAATAATAATAATAATAATAAATAAAATAAATAATTAATTAAACTAAAATAAATTTTCATACTTGGTTATTATATTTCATGTTAAGATATTTAAATGTAAATTGTCATAAATATTTATAGAGAAAGTTTAAAAAAAAAAAAATAATAATTTTTAAGAAAGGAATTTTGTTGTGTACTATTTATACTGAACGTCAATAAATTTGATTTATTTATTTGTTATATGTTATTTATATTTATTTATTAGTAGGATTTATTTAGGTGATTGATATAACTGTGATATATATATATAAAAAAAAGGGCAGACTATTTATATTAATTGTGATATTTACTTTATTGAATAAAGCTGTGATAATTAATAAATACCCAATTTAATTAGCAAAATTAAATAATTTACCTGTTTCAAAAAAAAAAAAAAAAAAAGTTTTCTTTTTTTCAAAATTTTGAATTGTGAATAAAATTAACTATGTCCAAAGGTGACACCCAAACAGGTGTATTGACACCACCCAAGGGTATAGATGAAAATTTACTTGTGGACACAAATTTACAAAATGACCTACTTGATGTGAATAAACTGCCCTCCCCAAACACACTAGTAAAATCAAAACTCAACATCCCTAATGCCTTTCATTGGCATAGTGAATGCTCTTTTAAACAAGAAAATCCAACTCATGTCACAGAAGAGTCAACAGTGGTAGATAATACAACAGATGGTACAAATAACATCTATTGACAGTTTGCAGCGACCGGTCGCATTATATACAAGGATATCCAAAGAAAAAACAAGCAAACTAATCAAGGTGTTAAAAATCCAGAATTGTACTCTACCATTCCTTTAATCTTCGATACGGGCAGCAGCTTAAGCATTATACCTCAACATTTTGTCCATAAATTTAAACTTCAAACGAAAAAAGTCTCATCATTACATGTCATTCAAATACAGGGGATATTGACGATTCGAGAAAAATGTTATTTTAAATTACAAATTGGTAATATTACAAAAAATATTGAAATGTTTATATTAGATAATAACTTACCTTATGCTCTCCTTAGCTTATCACATTGTCGTCTATTTCAATTGAATATTGATTGTGCTAAAAAGCTGGTAAAATAAAATAATACCATTCTCCCATTGTTAAAA
Organism: Salticus scenicus; assembly: GCA_963930645.1. Classification (NCBI taxonomy): domain Eukaryota; kingdom Metazoa; phylum Arthropoda; class Arachnida; order Araneae; family Salticidae; genus Salticus; species Salticus scenicus. The sequence goes on from OZ005662.1 coordinate 153,052,317, forward strand.
AATATATCTAAATGTATACAAACTTTACATATAACTTCTGAAAGTGAAAATACCAATAGTCAAAGGAAAAATTTTAATATTCCATCAAACAATAGAGTAAGGGAGTTCAAGTACACTCAAGCCACTGAGAACCACGTAAATCCTCAGGCTGCTGGAGAAGGAAAACTTCCAACTTTATTATCAAAACATGTCCAAATTTTTGCAAAATCTAAATATGATGTTGGAAGAATTCATATGGAACCACAAAAGATTCGTTTAACTTCAGATTTACCTATTTCGCTCAGAGCATATAGAACTTCCCCTAAGGAAGAAGAGGAAATCAAAACCCAAATTCAAAATTTATTACAGGCCGGTATTATAAAAGAAAGTTGTTCACCTTATTCCGCACCTGTAACTTTGGTGTATAAACGGGAAGAAGGAAAAAAGACGCGATTATGTATTGACTTCCGCAAACTCAATTCAATCACTAAAACAGATGCTGAACCACTTCCCATAATAGATACTTTGTTAGATAAACAAGCTAAAGCAAAAATTGTTTCCACTCTTGACTTGGCAAGTGGATATTGGCACATTCCTATTCACCCAAAAGATACTGAAAAATTTGCCTTCGCTACAACTTTCGGATTATATGAGTGGAAATACCTTGCCTTTGGGCTTAAAAATGCCCCTACTATCTTCAGTCGAACCATTAGAAGGATTCTAAATAAATACAAAATAGACTTTGCCTGTAATTATTTTGATGATATAATTGTATTTTCACAGTCAGAAGATGAACACTTCCAACACCTACAACAACTTTTTGATATATGTGTTAAAGAAAACTTAAAATTAAAATTATCAAAATGCAATTTTGTCAAAACAAAAATTAACTTCTTAGGATACGAAATAACTAATGGCCTAATTACCCCTGATAATCCAAATGTTGAAGTAATAAAAAATTTGAAACAGCCAAAAAATGTCAAGGAATTACAGAGAGTTTGGGATCAGTTAACGTTTATGCTAGATTTATTCCAAAATATGCCGAAACAAGAGCTCCTTTAAATAATTTATTAAAGAAAAATGCCCCCTATGTTTGGGACCAGAAATGTGAAAAATCCTTCCAAAAATTAAAAAATGCTCTTATAAGTAAACCTATTTTAAGACTTTATGATCCCAGAACTCCCTGTCAGTTATTTGTTGACGCCTCGAGTCATGGTGTGGGATGTGCTGTTAAACAGGCAGATGTGAATGGTACTTTACACCCAGCGGCATATCGTTCAAGAAATTTACGAGATTATAAAAAAAAATTATGCAATTTCAGAATTAGAATGTTTAGCAATTATTGATGCCTTAGATAACTTTTATCATTATTTGCACGGTCAAAAGTTTGTCATACATACGGATCATGCGTCTCTCACTTGGTTAAAAAATGTTAAAAATTTAAGAGGAAGATTATTAAGCTGGTCCCTTAAACTTAGTATGTTTGACTATGAAATTAAATATCAAAAAGGATCAACAAATATTGAAGCTGATATGCTATCTAGATTGCCTGTTTTGGAAAATGTGTCACACCATGCACACCTCCTAGACTTAAATGAAATTAAAGAAAACCAGAAAAAAGAAAACATAGGTATTAACATTAAGAAAATTCTTGAAATTGAAGATGTAATTGTAATTAAAAAGAAAGGTTTGTATAAGATAATAGTCCCGATGTCATTAAGATTACCCCTCCTAGAGAAAACCCGCACTCAATTTGGACATCCAGGAATTTATAAAATGATAAATTTAATTATACCACAGTATTATTGGCCTAATATTAATAAAGATATTGAAAATGTTGTAAAACATTGTCATACCTGTCAAATAAATAAAAAATGTAGACAAAACGGTTTGGTTCATTACAGGAAGTACCGCCAACAAATAAACCTTTTGAATGTTTGTCTTTGGACACTGTTGGTGGGCTGAACTACTATAATTATACAAAAAATATTTGCATTTGGTCGTGGACCATGCAACCCGTTATGCGTGGGGATTTCCATCAAAGAGCGTTACCACTGAAACTTATACAAACTTTTTAAAACAACTTTTTCAAATTCAAGTACCTAAAAAATTGTTAACAGATAGGAATGCAGCATTCACGGCATCCCGTTTCAAAAAATTCCTTCGAAATTATGATACAAAACATTTGTTAACAAGTAGCCATCATCCCGAATGCAACGGGAAAATCGAGCGCCTCAATCAGACTATTGTTACGCGTCTAAAATGTAAGGTTAACTCTTCTTCAAATAAAATTCCCTGGACTAAATTAATTGGTGAAGTTTTAAATCAATATAACTTAACACCTCACTCTGTAACTCAATTCCCACCTAGTTATTTATTATTAGGAGAATTACCATATGATCCATTATTAGCAAACAATAGTTACTATCCTTCAATTGATGAAGCTAGAAAAATAGCAAAAGAAAAAACAATTCAATATCATAAAAAAAACAAAATCCTATTTGATGCTCGATTTCTCCCTGTTAAATTTAAAGTTGGTGATGAAATTATTTATAAAGAATTCCAATATCCCAATAAACGTAAGTTAAGTCCACCTTATTCAGGCCCTTATACAATCTTAAAACTAATATCTGAAGTTAATTTTGAAAAAGACAAACCCAGTCCCCATTTTAAAAGAAAGTCAGAAATTGTTCATTCATCTAAGTTAAGGTACTATAATAATCCTAAAAAATTCAAATTAAGTCATGAATAATTTGAGTTAGGGATCAACTCCGTGCCCCAAGTATTTTTTTTTTATTTATCATTCACGTGATCTCCTGATCTTCACCACTGTAAAGTGATCAGAGAGCACGGGAAAAATGATTTGTTTTTGCCCTCTGTAGAAATTCACCAGTTTCCACCTTTATCCCAACTCACCTTTTTGGAAAGACTTGACTTCTCACAATTTCAAAGGTCAAGTTACCCACAAAACAATTTTTTTTTTTTTTTGGCTTGCCAATGGCTAACCAAACTATGTTGGTACCAATGTAGTATTTCAAAACAATTAATTACTAACAGAAAGTGATTAAGTTGGTTTTGTGTAAATAGTTTGTAAAAAGAAAATGCCTAGTAGTACTGGTATTCTTAGTATTAGTAGTATTATTAGAGTTGATTAAACACTATTGTGTTTATTAAATAGTTTTATGTGTCTGTTAAATGTTATATTTATGAAAAAATTATTTGTGTTAGTATGTAAATAAAGTTTCTAGAAATTGTTAAAAATGTACTATGATATAATTGTTTTTCATATACTTTATGTTTAATTAAAAGATCTTTGCATTATTAAAAAGATACACAAAAAATGCCATTTGTTTACAATGTGCTGTTGAAGTTACAGTGTTATAATTATTGTTATACATATTATATATGGACTCAATAACCAAGATCAGACTTTTTACAACAATTATTTATTGTCAAAGATCAGAGTTATTATTCAAGACATTCAAAAGCTTTTAATGGCCAAAAGGAACTTTATGTTTTAAAAACTTTCCTCAACACAAACTAGTTTGTAATAAAGAAATATATCTTGTCAAATATGTTACGCCGGCAAATATGTTATGTTATAATTTTTTTTTCGTACAGTATGTCATACGTTTTCATACATTATATTAAACTTTTCTTATGTTTGTAAACAAGTGCTGTAAACACCATTATATGTATCAGGCGAGCACGTTGACAAGTCCAACATACAAGTAAATAAATTAAATAAGAAATATTATTATTATTTTTTTTTATAAATAAAGGAAAAGGTCATAACTCCTACATAAAAATGATAACCTAGACAGACAAAAGTGTTTCCTAAAATATCTTCTGTCTCTGGGTGACTTCCCGCATACTTGCAGGCAAGTATGGGGAAGCATCGGCTTGGAGGGGGGGGGATATGAAAGGATAAAATAAGCAAGATTCTAAATTAGTATTTAAATTAATATTAAGTGATATCTTAATAGTATTGGCTCAGAATAAATCTTAATTTTAAGAACAACTTTGTGAGAATTCTATTTTAGAGCCCCAGTAAAGTTAGTTTTTCAGCAAAACACATCGTAGCGCGGGAATCGGAGTTAGAAGAAGTTTCATAATCAAAATTATGCAATAGTCGAAATAAGCGGCAATGCATTTCGAAATACGAAATCCTGGATATCCGGGTCAACCAATAAGAGAATGTGGGCTGGATTTTAGCTTACTTAATTATCCAATAAGAATTCATATTAGGCGTTTGACCTCGCCCCCAAATATCCATATTTAAGCTGGAGCACCCGAAAATCGGCGCCTTTTTCATGGAAGTATTTGCTTAATTAGTGCACGTCAATAAAAAGTTTATTTTAGCGGTCCCAGGAGGGGATTGGTTCGCGGTTCCGCCGTTAACGGGACGATTTCGGCCCGACTCGGCTACGGATCTGTACGTCAACGTGCTCAGAATGATTTGACTGTTAATAAAGTGTAAAATGACTAAGTGTCTTCAATAACGACTACATAAACTATTTTGGAGTATTAGTTATTTGAGTGAACTCTCTTAAGATGAAGTGACTGTCATAAATCATATGTTAAAGAACGATACGTTACATTTATATATATATATACAATATTAATTAGTTATCCTGAAAATAGTTTATTACAAAATAATATACGATAGTAATTTTTTTTTTTATAAGTCTCTGGAAAGAAAGCTGCTGTATTTGTTTTTAGGATACGTTACATCTACCGGAAAGTTCTGCCCTTTTGAACTAAAATATTGACATCGAAAATTTATTCTGGACAACTTTTAAGTTTATCTTCAGATACTGTGAAATGGAAGCACCTGTGACCACACATCTTCCTCCGCCTAAGGATGGAACTGAAGAGGCGTGAGCCCTGAAAAATCACAATCACTGCAATGGAGCAAGGGGGGCGGGAACTAAAAAGGAAAGGACAGAACATTCAGTTATATCTAATATACAGGGTGCCCAAAATTACAGTGACGAACTTTAAGAGGAGATAAGCTCATCATAAGGATTCAGAATTGTATAGAAAACCATTTACGCAAATCTCACCTTAACCTTTTAGGAGCCCGAAGTTTTGGAGTATTTTTTAACAGACATAGACGGTTCTTACGGTAGTAGAAACTTTAAGTGGATATAGATAACAGCTGAAAGAATGAGGAATACATAGTCTTCCATGACCAGAAACATCATATTAACCTTTTAAGGAGCGGATACATTCCACGAGCGAGTTACAAATTTTCAAATGACGTGAATTCACGTCAGCGGTCGCGAAAGTGCTAAGATAATATTTGTGGACATCGGTTCCTATATAATTCTGAATCCGTATGAAGTGCCCTTTCTCCTCTTAAAGTTTGTTGTTGTAATTTTGGGACACCCTGTATATTGCATAATAATTTTTAAATATTTGATGTAATTATATTATGTGATTATGTACCACAAGTTCTTCTTCTTCTTCGTCTTCTTCTTCTTATTATTATTATGTATACATACCGAGTATCCCGATTCGCTTGGCAGCGTGACATTAAAAAAAAAAAAATTAAAGATGTGACAGAAATAAAAGTTCTAGCAACTGGCCTGCATATTTTACGACTTTTTGAGTAGCTTAGTGGCGGAAACGAATAAGTCAATATTTTGTAAGTGGTACAGGCCAGACTTTCAGCAAGCATGAATAATATTTATTTTAGAAATTTGAAATGAAAATAAAATTTCGTAATAATTCACATAAAATTTCGTTTTCATTAATTTCTACACATTACAATTATTTCCATACTATAAAAAGAAAAAAGATAAAAAATTTACATTTTCGTCAATTTGTAGGTGTTAAGTGTGTCCAGGATGTTTTATACTTAGACATGAATGCATACATATTAAAATATGAACATTTTCTAACCTTTTCACGCCTCATTTATGATTGTACTTACTTTGTTTCAAAAGGTATGAGCAAAATTGAATCACCAGTTTGAAAATGAAAACAAGTCCAAAATCAGTATTTTCGGAAAAACGAGAAAAAACATTTTAACTTACTGTATACTTATTTGTAAAAGATAAAATATTACAGAAGTAATTTTGCCTTATTGGAATTATATTATGATCAGTGTGGCTAAATTTAGGGAATTTTTTATTCGATATCTACCATTAAATTTTAATTGTAATGTTTGTGTAATCAGCTCGAAGGTTTATGCATCAAATCGTCTACTATGTAAATTAAATATTCCTCTTCAAAATATTGGTGAATTTTGAATAAAACATCACAAAATTTGGCAACATTGAGTACGATGTCGTTTTGATCAACATAATGATACATGTATTTTATTATCATATACCATATACTTGCAATGGATTTGTCCCTTCTTTAAACTTACATCAATAAGATTATTAAAAAAAAAAGTTATAAAATATTATGTTGTTCGGAAAGTAATTTCGTTTCTCAACAAAGGAATTAATTGTATTTTTTACACCAACTTCACAGTTAAGCCGCATTGTCATTATATATTTTAACAGCTTTTATAGTGAGAGTTTTTTGTGAGAAAATTTGTTTGATTCTGCACAATAGATCTTTCTTTCTTTCTTTTTTTTTTCTTTTTTTTTTTTCTTTTTTTTTTTTTTTTTTTTAACTGCCCTATCAAACATAGAAAAATTTCAAAATATTTTGTCTTTCTACTATTGAAAAGTCAAAAATGCTGTTCAAGAAAGGAAAAATAATCCTGTGTGTAGGAAGATGTATTGATAGAATCCCAGTGCCACCAGTGCCATACTTTAAACCTGCTGTCCCTTCTCTTAAACGTCTAGGTGTAATCTATAGTATTCCTTGTAAAAACTGTGATTCTATATATATCGGTGAAACTGGCAGAACAGGTGAAATTAGATTAAAGAAACATCAACGCTCATATAAAACAGGAGATTTAAGATCAAAACTCGTTATTCATTCTCTCAATATTGATTATAATCCGGATTTTGAAAACTTTAAAATTTTAGCTTCTAATGTAAATATCTATGAATCCCGTATTTTTCTAGAGGGCGCTTTTACCAAAATGCAACATTCTGCCTTGAACGAGGCTAAAGCTATTCCTCCTGAATATATAATCTTGCTATGATGTTTTATGAATTTTTGTAAGTGTTGTTTGTGCTTGTATGTTTGACACTGAGGAGGGCTAGTGTTCTAGACGAAACTTCTGTCTTGTGTTTTAATGTTTTTAATTAAAATGTATTGTTAAAGTTTTTAAATTTTTGTAATTTTTATCTCATTTTAAATTTTATATTGGTTTTAATCAACAGACTTTTTAACGTTTTCTGAGACACCTGTGCTACAAGATTGAGTGAAATTTTTATTCAATGACAACCATTAAATTTAAATTGTAACGATTGTCTAATTATTTCGAAGAGTCTTACATTTACATGGTACTCTTCAGAATAATTATGTAACCATTACAATTAAAATTTAGTGGTTGATATTGAGTAAAAAATTTCTCTCAATCTGGGAGCACTGCTTATATTGGGTTTTTCGAAAAGTAATTTCGTTTTTATCAGCAGAGGACTTATTTGTATTTTTTCACACCATCTTCACAATTAAGCTACATTACCATTATATATTGTGACAGTTGATACAGCAAGGCTTGCTTGCGAAAAAGTTCGTTTTATTCTGCTCAATAGGTTTTATTGGTGCCCCATCAAATAAAGAAAATTGGAAGCGATATTTTCGGTAATTTTTGTTTTTGCTATCAAGAAGGCGAAAATAATGTTCAAACAAAGAAAAAAGTATAAGATGCGTATACAGAAAATTTATTTAAAGAACGCCAGAGTGAAAACTGGTTTACCAAATTTTGTCCCGGAAATTTTCACGTTGAAGATGCATTGAAGAACCAGTTTATGCTAATGAAGACAAAATAAAGTATTTGTTAATGAAAACTGCCAAATAACAACTCGTGAGATCGCTAAGAAACCGATCAAAATGGAGAATATATAATTCAATAAAATATTTATACAATATAAGAAAATCGTCTTTCATTTTTAAACGAGATTATTTTCCGAACAACCCAATGCATAGTTCCTCATAGTAATTATCTGATGGTCAAAAATTAATGTAATTCTGAAATTTTTTAACATATTTGTTTCACGGGTTAATGGTAAGCTTCCATCGTTATTCTCGTACTAAAAATTATTTACAAACAGAAATAATTATTAAAAAAAAAGAAAAAGTAATTTTACTAAATAGCTCATTTTTTAACTATAAAATTACATTTACCAGACCTACGTGATTGGAGTAAAAATAGTCATCTCAATGGTATTTATCAGAAACTTTAAAAACCTTACCCGGTGATACAATGGAGCACCTTGTATATGTACAGTCATTGTGAATCATATTTCTCTAAACATCATGTACATAATACACTATTTATTTTTGTAAACAAAAATATGGCTACCGGTACAATGTTATCTAATTCATGTAATTGTATTTAAATACTATTTCTTTCAAAAATCTATTTAATTATTGTAAAGCGTATATGCGAAAATATTCGAAAAGTATTTGTAATTTTTTTTCTTCGAAAGGTTGTATTTTGATAATTTCTTCATTTATTTATATTTTTAAAAAGGTTAAGTCTTATATTTATATTTGATAGAAAGAGATAAACTTAATCTGAATATCAGTAAATCTCTTCTGATTTCTTAAAAAATAATTCACATAATAACAGAAGAAATTAGTTCTTTATATTAATTTTCAGATAAAAGTTAAGGAACATTTTTATATAAAAAAATTGAAATAATTAATGCGTATCAAATAAACTTAAATTCATGATACACATTCTGCGTAGATTCTAAAGGGAAAACGATAGTCCATCTGAAAAAGAGCATTACAGATTTAAAAGAAAACTTTTAATTTTATTTCCGCCATTTTAATTCGCACACACAATTTTAGGTTTAAACATTAATACTATTAATAAAAATAATAAAATCTGTCTATTATATGCAGACCTGCAAAACAGAATAATACGTATTCTTTTTTCAAATTTTTGTTTGGATGTTCCAAGTTAAAAAAAAAACGATTCAAATAAATTCCTGACGCATAAGTAATATACTTGCGAACGTCCTAATTAATATTCCGTAGTGTCGTTAGCCCCGCCTTCGTTTTCACACCAGTATTAGGGATCGTACACTCCGCCATTTTTTCAGGACACTCTCAAAGAAAAGAAATTTTCGACTTCTTTGCCATCATTAATTTGATAAAAAAAATGCAATGTACCATGATTATACAGGATAGATATTATTGCATAAAAATAGTGGCAGCTATAAGTTTTAATTTTTTTTTTATTCGTGAGAGTGTCCTGAAAAAAGGGCGGAGAGTACAACCCCTGCAACATTCTTTCAGAACATTTTTCGTTTTATTTAATCGTAATTGCATTTGGAGACTATTACTCTAGAAATTTACTAGTGTGAGAAAAAGGACGGGACTAACAACATTTCGGAACATTAATTAGGGTGTTGGCAAGTATGCTAATGTAAAACATTATTTTCAATGTAAAATGAGATTAAAAGATACATCTTAATTCCTATAAAAGAACGTTCCATTAATAGATCTATATAAGTATAAATATTATAAGTACAAACATGTAAGTATAAGTTATATATATGTATATATGTGTGTGTATGTTACAACATACTAAATAATATTCGATTGTGTTGTTAGCACCGTTTTTTTTTTTTTTTTTTTTCGCACCAGCATCTTTTTGGAATACTTTTCAACTTATTTAATCGTAATTGCATTTGTAGGATATTATTCTAAAAATTTACTGGTGTGAGAAAAGAGCAGAATTAACAACACTATGAAATATTAATTAGGATGTTGGCAAGTATGGTATGTGTGTGTGTATGTATATAATTATTAGTTTAAACAATATAATAATATAAATATAAATTTTATGTAAAATAAGAAGCGTAGGATTTTAAAATTTATTTCGAAATTATTTATCAATTGGTTTTAAATTGTTATGCTTTTCAGAACAATAATCCCCTGATAATATTTTGCAATATTACCATGCGAAAAATAAAGTTTGTTGAATATTTAATATTAAGCAATAAATGTAAAATTTGAAAGCATATTTATTGAAAACAGTTATATCGCCCACTTATACAAAAAGAAGAACGCCGTTCAACTCCCTTGAATAATTTTTAAAAAAATTGTTATTTTAAAACCTAGAATAAATTCTTTTGTAAAGAGAACTTATTTCTCAAATTTGTAGGATTTAAAAGAAATTTTAAATTCCAATTGTTGAATTTCAGGTGATGCTTCGGGGCAAAAAATATATATCTAACACTCGATAAATAAAATGTATTGTAAAATCTTTAAATAATCTTCGAAAGTTTGAATGTTCGATATTTATGATAGAATGTAATATTTTAAAAACTCTTTAATATGTATCACGTAGAAAATATATGCATCATTGTAACAAATAGAATTATGTATATACATATATAGAAAATTAAATAAATAAAAAAAAAATCTTTTGCTTCCTTTATATCAAATAGTTTCTCGCAATTTCTAAATATTAAATATTTTATTAATCATCTGAATTTATTAATTCTTTATCTATGTAATCCAGGATTGCCAGATGAATACTACAATTTTACTTATTTTTTGGTGTTCAAAAATAAAATTGTAGTATTCATCTGGCAACCTTGATATAATCATTTATTTAACATAAGATGTGTGAAAATGTATGCATTTCATATAATGATTTTCTCTAGGCTTACACAATATTCATGAATGTATATCCCATCCAACCATCCATATACCCCATCCAACTTATATTTAGAACAATGAGAAATTATACCATATCCTCCTAAACTAGATGCCTGTCGCGTAGCTCGGAACCTTGTAAGCAGTTCAAGCGGTAGCAGCGCTACATAGTACAGATTGTACAACTTTTTTATTCAAATTTCACCAAATTTTTTTTAAGTGGGATTTGATACATATAAAAGGCGAATAGAATCGAAGAAACGTCGATTACATATATACGTATCACTTCTTAAACTTATTGGTGGCAGTTGAATAAAAAAGTCGCACAATCTGTACCAGGTGGCGTTGTCTACCGTTTGAACTGTTGCCAAGTTTCTGAGCCACGTGACAGGCATCTAGTTTAGGAGGCTATGATTATAACATAGATGCCAACATTTTAATTTATCCGGAGTATTTTTAGCCCCTCCTTTATTTCATACCGCTTATTATTATTATTTTTTTTCTTATTTTATGAAAGTTATGTATTGGAGAAAACTTTTTTATAAATAAGGTGGTGCGAAATAAATGCAGGGCTAAAAATACTCCGTAATAAATAAAATGTTGGCATCTATGATAATACCTTAAAAAAAGTGTCTAAGTATAGTAAATTGGCCCTGAGTTATAGGTATAGATTGGTTAGAGTAGGGCGGTCCAACCCAAAACACGTGTTGTGCCGCATTGGAAATCTGTTTTATTCAAGCGGGCCGAAGCATATGTATATATGTATGCGTACATATGTTTGTAAGTATATGAATCATGTATGTATATGCTTTCCTCAGGGAAAGGCAGGAGAATATTAGGAGAATACATTAATTTAAATTATTTTCATTGATAAATTAACAATAGTATCATAAAAAATTTGTGACATATAGTTGTACATTAATCAATACTAATAAAATCAGACTTTTGTCTGTAAATTTGTCAGAATCAAAAAAATTTGCGATATCTTCACTTTTCACGCACCATGAAATCCGAAAATGACATCAGAATTTTTTTTTCTTTGTGTCTTTATGTTTGTAACGCTATTTTTGTCCGGGTATCACAAGAAAACGGCTGGATGGAATTTAACGCCACTTGACAAGAATTTAGGTTTTTACCCAACTTGAAATCACATGCATTGAAAATTTAAAAAATTCGATTAGATTTTGAGATATGGGTAAGAAAACGCCAGCGCGTGCGCCATAAGGCTTTTGTCAGTAAAACGCATTGAATGGGAGGGGGGGATTACGTTATCTTTATGTTTTAGACATCAGGGTGCCCCAAAATGATTTCAGAAAATTTTTTCTTTGTTGATATACTTTTACTTTTGTCATATATTTATCAAAATCTAGAACCTTTTTTAAAGCAAAAAATAAAAAATAAAATAAATAAATAAAATAAAATAAAAATAAAATAATAACAATAATAATAATAATTTTAACACTTTTTTCACGAATTTATAAAAATTTAGTACTTTTTTTTGAGATTGGTATAGCACAGATGCCCGATAACAAGTGGGCAACACTGAGGCTGCCACAGGTGACTATACTTATTATTTTCGTACCACTATTTACATAATGTAAAATTTATAATAAATTTATGCAGGCAAAGTGCAGATTTTATTGCGAAAATGTATTGTAAATTTTATTTTATTTTTTTGAAACAGTATTAGAAAAAAGATTATAAAAAAGTCGTCTGTGACAATCCTCCAATAGTCGTTTGTTTTATTACCTATTAACCGTATTATTTCACATTTTGTATTTAAAAGTTTATAAGCGGTTTTCACATTATTTCATTATTTTCTGTATCTGAATGACATCATAAAAAGTTCATGTTTAAAAATTACCGTACTATTCCATTATATCATTTTGAATCCAGTTTTACAAATTTGGATTATCTATTCTTTATCTAAAATAATATTGATATATGTATAAATATCATTCAAAATGAAATGTAAATTCGAACTTTTTAACATATAACAAATAGGTAATGGAATCGGTAATGCAATATTGTGAGTTATTACGCATTTGATATTATTCTGACAATTCATATTTACTCTCAGTTACATCCGACATTTCTCATGGTTTCATTTTACCTCATTTGTTTACGTGTAACCGTTAAAGCGAAAAGGAATAAAATAAAATAAAATACTCAAAAAAAAAAAAAAAAAAAAAAAAAAAAGTAAATAAGTATCTGGAAAATTTATTTTACTTTTTATTTTTAAAGGCTTTTTTTTTTTTTTTTTTTTTTTTTTTTTGTGGGGGGGGGGGGAGGGGAGATGGACTTAAAGAACATAAAATGTATCTTTCCGCTTATGTGTAAGTTTTATATTTTGAAATTTCAATTTCTATTCAGACTGCAAAATACTACTCCACAAAAATTGAAAACAATCTATGAGAAAATGGAATATTTAAATATTCAAAGCATCTGAAAATTGCATCTAAATTTTGCATCTAAAAAATTCAATTGGCAATTTCTAAAGACATTGTTGCGTATTCAAAACATAATGAGAAATTTTCATGCCCCGCATTGCCTTTTATTAGTTTACTTTCAATTGAAAAGCTTAAATGGAAAAAAGCAAAATATAAATTTTGATTTAAGTTTCAAAAGACCGTTTTTTTTTTTTTTTTTTTTTTTTTTTAATTTTGTTGTTATTTCCCACTTGTCGTTTCAGATTCATAAATTTAGAATACGTTTTTCTATGTAAAAACCTAAAATCTCATTTTCTGTGGGGGCAATTTTAGAGTGACAGTGTCATTAAAAAAATGTTATATCAAATAAAAAGCATTATTCTAATACTTTGTTCTATCTATACAGATTTCTGTAATAATAATAATAATAATAAATGTACCTAACAAAAGAATTTAAAAAGTATATTTTAAATTACTAACAGAAAATACACAATGATTCTCACAAACAATAATAATAATAATAATAAAGTAATAATAACTAATGTATTAAAAATAATAGTTTGAAAAAATTTAAAAGCAACACATATAAGTTTCACAAAACTGAAAATATGCCATGTAGTTGTTTAACCCCTTAACGCGCGCTGTCCTCGCTGCTAGGACGCAAAATTTAGGATCCAGCTGCAAAAATTCATCCCGGAAAATTTTTAGCAAAAATTTACGTTTATAACATATCAGAAGAGGCCGGTTTTTTTAACATTAAAATTTAAAATTTCTTTTAGTTTAATTTAGATCATGAATTCCGGTGGCAGTATAATTTAAATGATCAGAATTGTCTTGCGCCGCAAAGGGTTAAAAAAATTAACTAACGCAAAAACATCAATCGGCTAGCATTATACTACGCTTCAATTAAATCATAGATGTTAATTACTCTTTGAATAATATTATTTTATACATAGTAGTCATTTTTGTCGTATTTAGTTGCACAATTTTAGTCTTTGTATAACTCAAAACTTAATCTTCTGAGATAGCACTGTTAAAAAAAGAAAGATTTAGCACGAACAGAGTGACCATAATTAAACTTACTCCATAGCTGTAACTAAAAAAGGTGAACTGAGTCAAAAATTAATATGTAGTCATTTTAAAAGATTCATTCAAAGATTCTGTAAATAAATAAATAAATAACTGTATATATACTTAATAAAAAAAAAATCGGGTAGGGGGTCATACATCTAAATACAAACATAAGTTTCAATACAAACACTTTTATTTATTATTACAGAAATTTTTGTTGTTTCTTAGAGACTTTTTAGCGGTGTAAAACATATTGTTCAATGTGGACTCTATTGTTAAGTTGTGAAATCTGCAGCTGATGAACAGTATGTTCAACAGCAAACAGCAGCTAGTGGCAGTTATCTGCTGCATATGCAAATTTATGCGGTCCTTCAAGTCAACCAAAGTTATAATATTTTTATGATAATGTAAATTTCTAAATGATTCCATAACCAAAACACATCGAGCGGGTCCAGATAAGTGCTGCTCGTATTATTACAGGACTGAGAAACAGTTGCGTCAATGACATTGTCCTTTTTGAGGCCGACTTGCAACCACACAGCTCTCGAAGAAACTCAGATCTAGTAAAATATTTTAACAAATTACTCACAAGGAACATCACCCAAGTGTCCGGCTGTGATTTTAAGGAAATTTTAATTTCTGATAGAGGACATGTACCGAATATTTTTGATCATCGAAATTTTTGCTATCGTCCATGTTTTCTACATTTATTTAGTTTTTAAAATGTTAAAAACCACATCAGCCACATATTAACAGTAAGCTCCGCCTTTGGGCGTGACTTAAAAATGATTTAGCAAAATGGTTTTGCGCTTTCATGTTTAAGTTACAAATGAAAATTTATAGTATTGAAAATTATTTCAACTGAATTATTCATTTGAGTATGCACTTGCTGTATGAATACAAATTTTTGCATATTTTTGAGTAAAATTTGATAGCATATCAAATATGAAAGAGACGCCTCTATGAAAGAAACGCCTAAATTTCATTGAAATCCGAGCCGGACACTTGGGTAATGTTCCTTGTCAGCTTTGGTTCCAGCAATCAAACTTTTGATTACCTTCGGGCTCGGTGTAATAATCAGAGACTCAAGAAAAATAGCCCATTTAGACAGATGATCGGGGAGGATTTGATATACAAAGCTGTAGAACCACATTACTTGAATTCTTCTATTGATCCATCTGAAGGTCTTCCCAGGGTGTTTTTCCATCCAAATCTTCCTACTCACGTCAACAAATCTTCTGATATCCCAGCATATCTGAGGTAAATTGCTCTCGAATTGATCACTAATGTACAAAGGAGGCTACTATTATTTATAAGATTGAAGTAGGAATGAAAATTCTTGTTCTGTTAGTTGTGTCTGCAGGAGATCCAATTATACCTTGTGCCATATTAAATTAAGAAATCCTTATGGCTGCTCTGTTTTTCGCAGTGAATTGATAGCGATTGAAGCTGGCCTCAATGGAGTACTTACACGAGTGATAGACGGATTGCAATCCAGCATTTTTCAAACTGGCATAACGTTTGAGACAATGTCGGAGTGGCTATTTTGAACAAGCTCAAAAGTCTTTCCATCTCTCGTGAGATTCATTTGCAGTGGATACCTTCCCATGTAGACACTGCTGGTAATGAGACTGCAGACTCCCTTGCTAAAAGTTGCGCAGTTCTACCATTGATTTCTCAGGCATCTCTGAATTTTTCAGAATTGTATTCCCGCTTTATCAATCTGCGTGGTCCCACTGTCCCTCCTGTTCATCATTGGTATCAGGATAATCGTCCTGGTGGTTCCTTGTCCCTCCAGTGCAGCAGACAAGAGCAGACAGTCATTTCTCGCTTTCGCAGTGGTCATTTGAGGTCTATGACTTACATGGATAATGTAAAGGTTTTCCCTACTTGCTCTAAGTGTGTTGCTTGTCAGGCTAAGCCTGACCATATCCTCGAATGCCTTAACCTATCTAGAGGGGATCTTTATAAAGATCCGCTTATTGTTCTTGATATGATCAGAGTTGCTGGAGTCATAGACATTGTTTAGCTTTGCTGACAGATGGGGACTAGCAACAACAACAACAACAACCAAAACACATACAGATTAAAATCGGGAGAACAGGCCGGCTAAGGATGAAATGTTCAAATAGAACATAGTTATTTATTGCATACCATTTCAAGCATTTTGACTGTAATGAGACACCTAGAGGAAATTTTTAAAATTTAATTTAATTTATTTTTATTTTTACTATTTATTTTTTCAAAATTTCTTAACGCATTTTTTGAATTGTACGCATTTTTTGAATTGTTTTTAGAGTAATATTCTCCAAATGCATTTAAGATTAAACAAGAAGAAAAATACTCTATAAAGATACCGGTGTGAAAAAGAAGGCGGGGCTAACAATACTACGGAATATTAATTAGCATGATGGCAAGTATGATTGCATTATAAAGATACAAACAAAGCTTTCTGATGGTTGAAGCAAATTAAATTTTTCTTTTTATATGATTTTTAAAAAATAAATTTTCTCAATATTCACGGTGCTTATTTCAAGAGTAGTAGTCACCGCCTTTTTTTTTTTCCCAGGACACTTTCAAAAACAAGAAATTATAGCCTCTTTTTCACCACTTTTATCTTAGAGGAAACTTTATTGTAGTTTTAAAGAAATACGTTGCGATTAAAAAGCATAGAAATTGTTGTACACAAATAGTGGTAGCAAAAAAGCCATAGACTATGACACCTGTTATTCTTAAAAATCTGTCTATTTAAATTAATTCTATTTAAATAAGCAATCATAAATAATGTTATTATTATTCCAAATTATTATTTTTACTATTATTTTTTTCAGACATGTCAGAAAGAAAGTTAAATAATTTTATTTTTAATTTCATCATTTTAGAATTTTTATAGTGCATACCTAATATTAATATATATATCTATATTAAATTTGAAATCTTAAATTTAATTGCTGTAACTTAATGACAAATTTAATAAGTTTTTGTTCA
This sequence comes from Salticus scenicus, assembly GCA_963930645.1. Classification (NCBI taxonomy): domain Eukaryota; kingdom Metazoa; phylum Arthropoda; class Arachnida; order Araneae; family Salticidae; genus Salticus; species Salticus scenicus. The sequence continues at coordinate 153,069,533 of OZ005662.1, forward strand.
GTTTGTTTCTTTCTCGCGGCTATACTATTATAAAAATTGTTGTCAGTCAGCACACATTTATAACTAAATAAGTATCTAAATATTCATTTTAAAGGTAAAAATTACAAAAAATTTAGAAAAAGCACGAAAAAAAAAAAAAAAACTGCTTTTGCTAGTAATTATATTCCTTCTACCTTTTTTTTTTAACCATAAAAATAGAAGTTCTATTAAATAAATAAATAAATATTCTAAGCAATTATTTGTGAGTAAACGGTATGTGAAATTTTGAGTCTATTGTCAAAATGAATCAGGATGGTCACAGACTATATTTTTTCCCTGGTTCTTCCACCAATATTTTTCTTTCGGAATTTTAATAGTTTGTTTACATCGTTAACTAAGTAAAAATTATCATATAAATATTCATGGAAAAACGGCGGATCTGTAACAACCCTGTAATTATACAAAAATCACAATAATGCTATGATTAAAAATTTCTCTTGAATACAGCTCATTAAAAATTATTTTTGGAAGAATATTCATTTTTATGAAGACATGATAAGTGAAGAATATAATTACGCTCATTTAATGTTCAGAGTTATCATAATTTTCGTACGAAGAAGAAAAGAAATAAACTAAATTTTTCCGCTAAGTTAAAAGAGTCAAATTTCTTAAAAAAATTCTGTGTTAAATTCTTAAAGTTGAGAATTAAATTTAGATGGGAATAATACGCAGACCTGAAGTACAGAGAGGACGGAACAACTTTTTTGTGTGGTAAAGATCACCCAAAAAAATGTTGCGTAAGTAAAACATTTGTAAAACATTTGGCTTACTGTATCGTCTACAGTAAGCCAAACTGGCCAACATTAAAATTTTCTCGCCAAGATCTAAACTCTGCATTTTCTTACGCAGACGATATCTTTCCTTATTTCTTTAACCGTTTGACTGCTAAGCGCGCGATAGCGCTGCAATGTTCAGTCTCGAATACTGCGAAGCAGCGCTATCGCGCTGCGTGAGGTACAATACAGTGATCACCGGAATTTTAATTTAATTGTTTTACGTAAATAAAATCAACCATTCAGGACCAAAACACAGTTGGTAAACATTATCTTTTCATTATTCTCTTTTACAAGAAATAAATATATATAGATACCGAGCTGCTACCCCAATCTGGTAAATCGTTAGTACCGCCCATTTTTCTACACCACTTCAATAGAGTAATTTTCTTCAAATATATTTACGATGATTAAGAAAACAAATACTCTAAAAAATAAGTGGTGTAGAAAAATGGGCGATACTAACAAGTAACCAGATTAGGTTGGCAGCTCTGTATATATATATATATATATATATATATATAGTTCTTTTCTTTCATTATTTATTTGTAAAACGTAAAAAGAATTAATAAATTAACTGACAATTGAATGGGTGATTATGTTTTATTATGTTTTATTTTTTTTAATGCTCAAAAAATATTACCAGAAAACAACGTCAATACTCTAATCACTGAAATAAATTAAATGTATTTCTTTCGAAAGAGAACTATCTAACATGATTTTTGAAGCATACAATATTACGACGCTCGTTTCAACATTTTTAAAATATATATAATTATATTTGTAAAATAAGTTGGAAAAAAATAGAAATGGGCGGAGACTCGATAAAATTTTATCAAAATACGCCCTTCACTACGCCGAATTTCATATCTGGAAAACAAAATTTGATTTTTTCGCTGATCCTAAATTTTCGTGAAACACTGTGTGTGAACAATTATTAATGGTAAAACACGTTTTTTGTTTTTATTCATCCTTTAATGATACTTAAATTGGTCTTTTACAAACGCTACAGTAAGAAGTGGTTTTCATTAATTAGGTGTGTTTTTATAGATCATTAGAAATTTTCCTATTTTATTTCTGTAGAAAGAGCTATCGAGGGTAAATAATTTAGGCATAAAAATACACATTTATACATTTCCTTTCGCTTTCTGCTTACTTGTTTTTTTTTTTTTTTTTTTTTAACTGGAAGGCGTGGTTTTTCAGTTGGCATGATCGGGTTTCAAATTATTTACAAAGCTAAAATTAAATATTCACACCGGAAAATTTTTTATTGAGTCCTGAAATAGCGATTGCAATTTAAGGATGTATTTCAGAAAATGCTTCAGCATTCAAACGGTTGAGTTCTTTCTTAAATTTACATTTCCTTTTAAAAGTTAGATTGTTTTGAATATAAAATATATTTTACTGCAAGCAATGGTGCTTGCATGTTCTATGATAGATATTAAAAAACTGTTTTGTTGAAGGAGCAGCTAACATATTTCACTGGTAAGTTTTTTATATTTTATTATTTCATACTTTATAAGTAAAAGAAAAACCTTCTCCTTTGAAATTAGATAAATATTTGCATACATTTTAAATTTACGTCAAATATCAGAAATTTATTTTTCACGTAATTTACGTCTTTTCATTTTAACAACATTTTATTAACAGCTAATGTCATTTTCAAAACACAAAGGAAAAGATAATAAAGTGATTTATCAAATTAGTTGTAGGTGTATATTGAAACACAACGTGACATTTCGTTGAAATTACTTTAAAATGGCTTTAAGAAAGAACTACAGCAGGCAACGTTCACGGAATTTTCCGTTCAGACAGATCCCAGACATTCAAATATATAAAAAAGCAAAACTGCACTCTCTATTTTGTAATAACTGTCTGGATAACAAAAGTAATAATCATGAAGTTTTATAACCATTTCTGCATTTGTCAGTTAAATGACATGGAAATATTTCTTGAAAGGAAATGCTCCCACATTTGTCTGGAGAAGTATGCCAGTAAAGACTTATTTTAATGGTTTAGATTTTCTCTTTAAAAACGTTCAGATAAATCAAAAAAGAATAAATTTTTCAGTCATACAACCAAAAAAGAAGTTAATATTGAATTTATTTGGCGGTCTTATAAAATTCAGCTAAATAAGATTAAATAAGCTCTTGAAAAGAAAAGTGGTGAATAATGCATATTCAGCATAGTTGCCAACATTTTAATCTATTCCGGAGCATTTTTAGCTCTGCCTTTATTTCGCACCACTTTATTTGTAGAATATTTTTTATCACTATATAACTACCCTAAAATAAGAAAAAGTACTCTTAAAAAATTAGTGGTATGGATTAAAGGTGGGACTAAAAATGCTCTGGAATAAATTAAAATGTTGGCATCTGATATTCAGTATTTAGAAAGGATTTTTTTTTTTTTTTTAATCCGATATTAGAAAATGTGAGGTAAAAACATTAGTACAATTTAGACAAATTTTATAATTTGTTTTAGAACATTATTAGTAGGAGATAGTGGGGATGAATGGAACATTTTTCATGTTTTTATTGATAACGTCGGCCATATGTAATTCAGAATTTTGCAGCATTGCTCATAAGTACACTTCAATAATCAGTTACATATTAACATATTAACTTTAATAAAAAGTTATAATTAATAATTTTTTTCTTTACATGCATGTGCATTGTCCCATTCATCCCCACCTATGGGGATGAATGAAACAGGACTGGAGTTAACAAAGAAAAAAAAATGTAAAGTAAATAAATTTTTAAAGTTAAATTGTTTTATGTGATTTTATTACACACTATGAATTTACTGAAATTAACATAAACTGATGTATTGACTCAAATTAACGTCAAAAGGCGAAAGTCCTTTGATTCACACAGTTCCTAGTGCTCTAGGCTTTGGTAATTTACTCTAATAAGATCTAATCTAAAAATAAATAAATAAATAAGAAACTATAAAGAGATAAATCATTATAATAGAGTACAAATTATCCAGATAAATTTTTGTTTCCGAGTAATCGGGAAAATCAACATTCTATTCTGTATTACATTAATAATCACCAGAATTTATTTACTTAGCTTGATTGAAATTGTGATTTTAATCAAATTATTAATAGTTTATTTATTTATTTTAATTATTGATTTAATTTGCATTGGATATTCTAACTTATAATTTTTTTTAATCATAATTATTATAAACAAAAATCAGAACAATTAATCTCAATTCTTTTTTCTAAGTCCACAAAATTAAGAATCTTGATAACCAATATGGCTAACTTACGCTTTAATATAATTGTTGCGTAAAATTTTAAATTAATACATAGTGGAGAATATCCCATTCATCCCCATTTAAACTGTCCCATTCATCCCAACCATCACATGATCATATAAAACAGGAAATAAGCTTAATGAACAATTGTCAATATTCTTCTTGAATATCAGAAACACAATACAAGATTATGCCATTTCACCATATAAGAGTTATATTAACTTTAAGCAAATAGTTAATCTCTTAACTGCTACCTAACTGAATCAGTAAAAACTTACTTTGGCAGCTGAAAAAGACACTTTAATTTTTTTCTGCCCTTCTATGAATAGCACAATTGTGAAACTACACTTGATGAATAACCTCAGCGCTGCCATATATTAGAAAAAATGTCAAGTTTCCGGTGTTTGCAAAACATAAAAATTTTGCTATTGTCCTATCCATCCTGCGTCCCATTCAACCCCACTGTTCCCTACCCAAACATTTTTCCCCCACCACATATTTTTAGGGATATTTTTTTCTTATTCAATCGTCGCTACATATTGGAGAATATTACTCTACAAAAAATGTTATGTTAAAAAAAAGCGGGTACGAACAATGCATCGGAAAAAAAAAATATATATATATAAAAGATGCCAACTCTTATTGTGTTTTTAATACAAATAATTAGGGATTTAATTTTTTCTTCTGCGTTAATGTGCAGATGAGAATATTAAAATAAAATAAATTTAAAAATAAAAATAATGCTAATGTGTTGTTTTTATTTCCAAAGTACTATAAGAGATAAGTAAACATTCATTTTTATTTTACAAATATTGTATTAAATTAGATATAAAATTAATGTATTTAATTAGCATGTTTATTAGTATGAAATTAGTATTTATTAGAATGGAATTAGTATTTACTTAATATATTCAATTATAAAAGATGTAAACTCTTATTGTGTTTTTAATATAAAGAATTAAGGATTTAAATTTTTCTTCTGCGTTAATGTTCAGATGCGAATATTAAAATAAAATAAATTTTAAAATAAAAATAATACTAATGTGTTGTTTTTATTTCCAAAGTACTATAAGAGATAATTAAACAGTCATTTTATTTTTACAAATATTGTATATTAAATTAGATATAAAATTAATGTATTTAATCAGAATGTTTATTAATATGAAACTAGTCTTTTTTAGAATGGAATTAGCATTTATTTAATATATTTAATTATAAAAGATGTCAATTCTTATTGTGTTTTTAATACAAAGAATTAAGGATTTAAATTTTTCTTCTGCGTTAATGTTCAGATGCGAATATTAAAATAAAATAATTTTAAAAATAAAAATAATACTAATGTGTTGTTTTTATCTCCAAAGTACTATAACACATAATTAAACATTCATTTTATTTTTACAAATATTGTATTAAATTAGATATAAAATTAATATATTTAATTAGAATGTTTATTAGTATGAAATTAGTATTTATTAGAATGAAATTAGTATTTATTTAATGTATTTAATTATAAAAGATACCAACTCTTATTGTGTTTTTAACACAAACAATTAAGGATTTAAATTTTTCTTCTGAGTTAATGTGCAGATGAGAATATTAAAATAAAATAAATTTAAAAATAAAAATAATAATAATGTGTTGTTTTTATTTCCAAAGTACTATAAGAGATAATTAAACATTCATTTTAATTTTACAAATATTGTATTAAATTAGATATAAAATTAATGTATTTAATTAGAATGTTTATTAGTATGAAATTAGTATTTATTAGAATGAAATTAGAATTCATTTAATGTATTTAATTATAAAAGATGCCAATTCTTATTGTGTTTTTAATACAAAGAATTAAGGATTTAAATTTCTTCTGAGTTAATGTGCAGATGAGAATATTAAAATAAAATAAATAAAAAAATAAAAATAATACTAATGTTTTTTTTTTTCAAAGTACTATAAGAGATAATTAAACATTCATTTTAATTTTACAAATATTGTATTAAATTAGATATAAAATTAATGTATGTAATTAGAATGTTTATTATTGTGAAATTAGTATTTATTAGAATGAAATTAGTATTTATTTAATGTGTTTAATTATAAAAGATGCCAAATCTTATTGTGTTTTTAATACAAAGAATTAAGGATTTAAATTTTTCTTCTGAGTTAATGTGCAGATGAGAATATTAAAAAAAAAAAAAAAAAAATTAAATAAAAATAATACTAATGTGTTGTTTTTATTTTCAAAGTACTGTAAGAGATAATTAAACATTCATTTTAATTTTACAAATATTGTATTAAATTACATATAAAATTAATGTATTTAATTAGAAATCCATACTTGTCGAAGTTTAGTTTAATTTTAAAAAAGTAACTACCACTATTTTCGAATAATATTCTCCAATACATTTAAACGTCGAAAACCCATAACAAAATTTTCTGTTAAAAATTAGTGGTGTACTAATACTATTTTTCTATATAATTAAACGCAGCTAATTTGTAGAAAAATCAGATTAGTATTTTCTATTAAAAATCAAACTATTTCCAGGGATGGAACACGGGCGCAGAATTCATACCACTATGAATGTAAGAAAATTTTCTACTTCTTAAATCAACGATATTATAGGTAGAGGCATTTCTTAAACGGATTCCGGTATGAATTCTGCGCCCATGTTCCATCCCTGTATTTCTTAATAGTATATATATATATATACATATACATATATATAATTAAATGTAGCAAATTAATAGAAAATTTCTATTAAAAATGAGTGGTATCCTCTCTTCCGGAAAATATCGGAAATGTTGGAAATAAGTAAAATTGTAGGATTTTTATATCAAATCACGTTCAATCAGGTTTAAAATATAACTTAAATGAAATTAACCTTTAAAATATAATTTAAACGAAATCGTTCTTAAAATATAATTTATGACATAAATATACGTAAGTTTCTATACAGACAGTACCTAGACATAGTGCATTAGCAGAATATCATTTAGCGGTGAAATTACTCAATTAGTTTTGTAATTGCTATCCACATAACAATGGTAATTTAGATGAAGTCTCATAAATGTTCTGCAATCATCCATTAAATGAACTAGAAGAATTTCTTGAGAGAAAATTCCCTAGGTATTTCCGAGGAAAAGAATTCTTAGAGATACCGATTTCAACTTCATTTTGTCCTTATATTTTTTTTTTTCTTTTCGTAAGAGATAAAAATCTTTAAAATAAATAATAAACCTTCCGAAAGATAATTAAAGGTCTTTTAATCTTTATTGAGTTCTAATTACATATTTTCTATCTAATTTGAGAAATAATTTTTTTAATGAGGCCTTTTAAGTACTAAATTATTTAATATTTAAACCTGTACTGATTACACGCGCAAATCTAATCACAAATATGTTTACGCCGTTTATTAAAGTAGGTAATTATTATTATTATTATTATTATTATTTATTTAAACAAAATGTTTAATTTTATTTCATAAAACATTCAATTTTTAAAAGTTAGATATCAATAATATAACTTGTACATACAAACTTTACACTGTTTCAGTTCTGTTTATTTCTAGATATACTAGATTATTATTCTCAGAATGTTTTTCTATTTTTTTATATCTAAAACAACATAAAACAATCACATATTTCTTAATACAATCTATTTTTAATATGACTTTTTGAATCTCCATTTCATATATTTAGAAATTGAATTCTTTAGTTTCAAATGAATTAAGTAAGGCATTTCTTAGTTATTAGTCATAAGCATTCCCAACAGAGTTCCCAACTTTTATAATTTATTCACGAGCATTTTTAGCTCCACCTCCTTTTCATACCGGAAATTTTGAAAAATGATTTTCGTCTTATTTAATCGTTGTCACATATTAAAGAGAAATAATCCACAAAATTTCTGGTGCGAAAAGAAGGAGGTACTAATGCTCGTGAATAAATTATAAAAGTTGGTAACTCTTATTCCCAGGCAAATTTTTAGAACGGTTAAAAAATTTCACGCATAAAGTCAGACCTAATTGTTTCTTATATTTAGAACATTTCTATGATAAATCAAATTCTTTAAATGTCTTTATAATGAAAAATTACATGGATTAATATCGGGAGAACGGGCTGGCAGTTTAAAATAAACAGCTAATCACTATATCATCTGCTAAATTTGCCGCAAATCCTTTACAAAATATAAGAATAACAGTTTTAAATCCCACAAGATTTAGTAAACGTTAAATAAACCATAGTTATTTATTGCATATCATTTCAAGCATTCTAACTGTAAGACGCCCTCTAGCGGAAATTTTTAATTTTTTTTTTATTTTTTTATTTTATTTATTTTGAATAATCTTTTAACGCATTCTTTGAATTGTCTGTATACAAATTTTTAACCCAGTCAGCATTTTAGGTACAGCTACAGAGTTCTTTAAATAGGCAAAGTTCTATTATGGTCACCTTGCATTTTAAGTAATAAATTTACCATGAATCAACGCTATTTTTAATTCAACTTTGACTAAAATGTTCAAAGTGCTACCGTTACTCAATATAAAATTCAATAATTATGCCAAATCGTTCTTCACAGTTTCAATAAAAGTAACGCTTCTAAGAGCTAGTTGTTAAGAGCTCTTTTAAAATGTGTCTTATATCTTTAAACGCATGCCCCGTCATATGTTCAATTGGTGTCTTTAAATAGTACGTCTCTATCAAGTTTGACATATGTCTATCAATATCCTTGCCTGATAAACATAAAGTTCTTCACTATGAACTGTGAATAAAATAAATCCTTTGTCTGCATCAGATCCGGTTCTGACCACTTTATTATCTTTGATTAAATCCTCAGCAGTCCAATATTACACTTTATATTGCTCCAAACTTTCAGAACTTTAAAATCTCCCCCCCCCCTTTTTTTTTAACTTGTCGTTTCTAAAATCCGAAGAACTAAATGATGTACGTAATTACACAAATATTCCCTTATTTCAACAAGGTCCAAAGATATCAACAAGATGTAGATAACCACTCAATAGATTGCTATAAAAAATGAAAGTGAGAATAAATGAGCAGCATTTAAATATTAAATTTTTCCCAAAGGATAACAGCACTACTCAGCTTGCAGGGTTGCCAATATTTTTATTTATTCCGGAGCATTTTTAACCCCGCCTTTATTTCGCACCACTTTATTTATAGAAAACTTTTCTCCACTATATAACTACGAAAAAAAAAAAAAAAAAAAACTCTCAAAATAGAAGTGGTGCGAAATAAAAGCGGGGCTAAATATGCTCCGGAATAAATTAAAATGTTGGCAACTCTGATCTTATCTTGGCACCATATGATGTCATTTTCGTACAATAGCGTTACATAACTACCACCTTACTAATTAGTATTCCAGAAGCTTGTCAGCCCCGCCCTTTCTTTCTCACATCTGTCTTAGATTATTTTTCTTCTTATTTAATCGTCATTACATTTGAAGAAAATTTCTCTGAACATAAAGTGGTGGGGAAAAATGGGCGCGTAATAGCAATCTTCCTGAATATTATTTAGTAGTTTGGCAGGTATGCCGCTATTTCTATTCGCTCTCTTATCTAGCCATTTTTTTTATATTTTTTTCAGTTTTTACTCAGATTCATCAATACATAATACATTATAAAGGTACAAACAAAGCTTTCCTATGGCTGTAGTAAATTACATTTTTCTTTATATATGATTCTTTAAAAAGGAATTTTCTCAATATTTACCTTTTCTTTTCTAATTGCGTCATTTTGGAATATATATAGCGCCTTCCTAATATATATATGTATCATATAAAAATTAATTTTGAAATCTTAGATTTAATAGTTGTAACTTTATATTAAATTTAATAAATTTTTGTCCAATTTGTTTCTTTTACACGACTATATTATAAAAATTGTTCTGAAGAAGCATTTATAACTAAACAAGTACCTGGAAACTCATTTTAAAATTCAGTATTATAAAACTTATAGAAAAATATAATGAAAAAATTGTTTTGCTATTAGTTATATCCCACCCATTATTTTTTATTTATTTATTTATTTTTTTTTTACCATAAAAATAAAAATTCTATGTATATATATTTATATATACATACATACATAGATATATATTAAGCAATGATTTGTGAGTAAACGCTGTATGAAATTTTGAATCTATTGTCAAAATAATTATGCATAAATCACAATAATGCTATGACTAAAAACGTCTTTGGGATACAACCCATTAAAATTTATCTTTTGGAAGAATAATAATTTTTATGAAGTACATGGTAAGTGAAGAAGATAATAGCGTTCATTTAATGTTCAGTGTCATCAGAATTTTCAAACGAAGAAGAAAAGGAATAAACAAAAATTTTCCTCTAAGTTAAAAAAGTCAAATTTCTTTAAAAAAATTTGTGCTAAATTCTTGCAATTGGGAATTAAAACTGGATGGCAATAATACGTAAGCCTGAAATACCAGTGGACGGGACAATGACAATCTTATTGTGCATCTCTACATGCAAGTCATTTCTACATGCTTTTCGTTTGCATGTAGAGAATATCAGCAGTTTCAACAATGTATTATTTGCGTGAAGCTTAGGAAGACACCAGCACGCAAGTTGATAGACAATTTAATTGCTGAAGGAAATAATAGATCGTGAAAAGAATGACATATGTAATATCGATTGTAAGTTGTTTGTTCAAATGTTTAAATAATTAATGTAAGAATACTTCTGTTTATATTTCTACTGCGAATAACTGACGTGTTAAGAACTATGACAATTTCTAAGGCATCGGTCTTATTTAAAACTCGAGACAACGAGAAAACGCTTACTAAAAACAAAATTTGATTTCGTGATAGTTTACCTTATTCCTATAACAGAGTTGTCAACTTCATAGATCGGTGTTAGTCCCGCCTTCTATTTATGCTACTGTTTTAAAGAATAAAATTTCAACAAATTGCTTTTTTTTTCTTTTAAAGAAAATTACTTTACAAATAAAATGGTGTGGAATAAAGGTGGGGTTGTAAGAGCTCCGGGATAAATTATAAAGAAAAATTTGCTATATTGTATAAATATTATTAACTTAGAATTTGCTTAGAAATATGTTTTTGCTACAATACAGACATGCCAACATTGCTATTACCCACACTTCTTTGCCACCACTTTTGTTGAAGGGGTTTTTTTTAAATCGAGATTATTCATTGAAGAAAATTTATCTACAAATGAAGCAATATGGGAACAAGGGCGGGTACTAATAATCCTCCAGAATAAATTAAAATTTTGGTATGTATGTACGACATAACATTTCATCACGTGTTAAACACATAACTACTGACGTATTAATCATATATTAATTAAAGATAAGGATTAATACAAAATAAAATATGTGCTTCTGCCTTGGAGGCCTAAACCAAGACTGTCTCTCTCTTGATCCCAAGGCGTATTTTGCACCTGAAGAAGAAAGACCACGTCTTTTCGACGTGTTGTGAGGTTGAGACTACAGAACGTCTCCACAGTTGTTTGAAATTTAAGCTGGATCCAGCAAAGTACAAAGTGGGGACGGTTAAAATCGCTTCGACGCCAGTGACTCGGCGAAAGTTGAATTTATATTAGTTTTTTGTCGGTATGGCGCTGCAACGAAAGAATTGGGTTTTGAAAGGTAGATGAATTAGAAGTGATTTTAAAAGTATTGATTGAAATGAGGAGAAAAAAGGTTAGCAGGAAGAAGTATAAGATGGAGATGGTTTTAGTAGATTATAGTGGATGGTGGTGTATATTATAGTGGATGGTGATGTATATTGTAGGTGATTGTGGAGTAAATTGTGAAGAAGCTTATTTTGGCGAGTATTGAAGTGTAGAGTAGTGGAGATTTAGTCGCGTGAAGACTAAGTAGTGATGAGTGTTGGTGTGCGTATCTACTAGCATTCGTAAAGGTAAAGTTGGATCAGAAGGGAATCCTCTGATCCACAGTGAAGTCGCAGTAGCGGAGTATACGAGTGCAACCGTCTCTACACCTACGACTGTGGCTGGGGTGAGATATTTATGATTATCCAATTTAATATCTGATACATATATTTTGATAAAGTAATTAGATACGCTGACTGAGCTAGTTTAATTGCCAGACCGCCCTCCCATTAATCTGTTCAAATAAAACTCTTATTTATTGTTTAATTCAAGTCTTGTGCTTTCTTTACTTATTCATTTAGTTATCTAATTAAGTAATTAAGATGGAGTTTGCAACAACGCAAACTTCACCATGTATATTCATTAATTTTGCAGTGTGTAAAGAAGTTTTCAATTTTAAATATTCTAATTAGTTCTCCTTACCAGGAAACCATCTCATACCGTAATAATAAAAATAATCCAAACAAGTATTAATCGAAAGACAATATATAAACATGATATTTAACACATAAAACAATAGCCCTGGTCAGCTCGTTTTCGAGTCATAATTTTAAAATTTCGATGATAATCGGTGCAACCACACCTGAATCGTTAATACCACGTCTAACTGAAATAAGTATTGAAATCCAAAACAAGCAATAATCAAAAGTGTATCGACAAACATGTTGTTTGACGCATAAATCAGTTGCCTATTTTAACTTTAAGATATATTCTATCGAGATATAATGTCTAAAAATTCGTTAATGTAGAATGTACAAATTTATGAAAGTCATTGTTCTGCCAGGTTTTATCGAGACTTCTCCCACTTACTTCTTGTTACTACATTTTTACCCTAACTTAACTATAGATTGCCCAAGCACGCGCTCACGAGGGCTAACAATTTACGAGTCGAAAATCACGTAAAATGATGTTCTCTCGAATGAACGTAATTTAATTGATTTCGATTATTACACTATTCGGATGGTTTCTTGGTTAGTGTTGTTAGTACCTGAGGGTTTTTTTTTTTCTTTAATCGCATTTATTTTTATTTTATTTTATTTTTTTAATTTAACCGTTATTGCATTTGGGGAAAATTACTCTAAAGATAATGTTGTGTTGTAAAATGGGCGGGCACTAACAATGTTAGGGGATATTACCTAGGATCAGAGTTGCCAGATTGGGGACTTTTTTTATTCAATATCCACCACTAAATTTTAATCATGAAGATTATCTAATCACTTCGACGACTATTAATGTGTTATGTATGTCAAATATTACTTTTCAAATTTATTGGCAACTATTGAAGAAAAAAGTCCGCAGTCTGCCAACGCTTCTTAAAATAGCAGGTATGCTACGCATTAACCTTTTGCGACTGCGCACGCTGCGAGAATGCAATTATTAAGTTCAAAGTGCTGAAACTCATCCAGGAAACTTTGTTAGCAAAATTTTACTTTTATAACATAAAGGAAAAGGTTGTCAATTTTTTCTTTTTTAAATTTTTTTCGTGAATTCCGATGACATTATAATTTAAATGATCCCAATTACCTTGCTCCGCAAAGGGTTAAATATTTAGTTAGTTTGTGTGTGTTTGTTCATTAGTTCGTTAGTATGCGTGATTTTACACTATCTTAATAAAAAAATGTCCGTAAGGAGATCGGACGTACTTTAAAATATCACTTATGATACTGGCAAGAGCCCCATTAATTTGGAATATTCCAATTAAAAAACTTCATCAGTAATTCGAATTTACGATTTTCTTAATGGGCAAAAATTTCGCTACAACTTTCTTTAAAAGGAATATTTTTATCGTAAAGCTGTCACAGTAGCTTTAAATTTTCATTTATGGTTCTGGCAGAAACATGATGTACTAGAAATATTTTATTTCTAAAACTTCGGGAATTTTTCAAAATTTACGATTTTCTTAACATGGATGAATAGTGCGAATTTTCACTTGAACGAATATTATGAAAAATCATTTTACGCAAAGTTATCAAACCACATTTAAGATATCATTTACGATACTAGTATGAGCGTTATTAACTATGAATATCCCAATTTCAAAATTTCGCGTGTTATTTGAAATTTAAGATTTTCTAAACATGGCAAAATAAGTTTATATTTCCCATAAATATGCATTATTGGTATCATTCCATGAGAAATGAACTGGTATTGAATGAAAAGTACAATATCAAAGTAATCCTCATAAAATTCATCAGCGAATAGAATAAGCCAAATGTATTAAATCGAAGAAAGAAAAACCTATTAAGTGAGACATTTCAGACAGTAACCGTTATTCATTGATCAGTAATATTCATTTTAACATGAACCCTGTATTAGATTTTTTATAAGAATAAGGTAAAACTAGGAGAGTTTGCGCACAATTCAGCAAAACACTATAAAAAATCCAAATATTATTATTATTATTATTATTTTTTTTTTTGCTAAATTATTGGTGCATAGTTTTGAATTGAACCTCGTTCTATACATTTTCATTACTATTTTGTTTTTCTGTTATAATTTAAAATAACAGCTGTAGTAAAAACAAGACAACTATTTTGCGCAATCCCTCCGTATAGGGTAGGACTGATTATACACATGAGTGGGAGAGATTGCGCATAATTATCACTACAATTAAATTGTTAATAGTAATAATTGCATTTAAATAACATTATTGTAAGGTATTTGTAAACAAACTTTTATCTAGAGTGGATATTTGGATTTAATAATTAAAAAAGTCAGAAAAAAAAAAAAAAAAAAAAATACAAAAATTTATTTAAAGAAAATATATTGAAGAAAAAAAAAAAAAAAAAAAAAAAAAAAGAACAAGACCAGATAACGATAAACAATTGTAAAATAACATTAAGTTATTAGATAAGACGTTTAACGTTTAACTTAAAAATTAAGATATTTCCTTTTTAGCAGCAATGTTTTCATGGTTGGTGACCGAATCATTCGTTGTCCACAATCCTTGCACTTCTTCTTGATGGTGAAGCTAATCGTGTAATCACCTGCCACAAGTTTTGTTCGAGTCGGATTGCACACCGTGTGCAATGCATTTCCGAGCCAAAAAACGGGTAGCAAATCGCGTGTGCAATGATACATGACTAAATCCGCCTACTTTTAAACCCAGAATCCACCCACTGTTTAATATTAAATAAAGTTTTTTTTTTTTTTTTCCTCTCCTAATCTTCCGCATAAAAGTGTTCGAAACACAAAATCTAAATTTCACTTGGTTTAAAATCTTCTCTTTTTAATTTTAAAATAATTTACGTTTATATATTTTATTTTATTAAAATTTAGACGATCAATTTTCTTAAGAAGAATTTTTCGTTGGCTGATATTTTTTGCTTACATTCAGTTTTATCACTTATGTTTAAGCCGCCGACAGCTGCGCAAAACTTGAGCATCATGACTGAAAATATTGCAGAACTAAACAGATAAAAAATAACATTTAAATACTTTGCGATAATTTTTTACAGGCTAATATTCACATTCAAAAGGTAAATCCCACCAGATATGTGGCTTTTGTCGATTATGCAGCTTCCGAATAATGTTCATTTTCAGATTCTGGAAACAGTCTCCAAAAAGATGCACCGTCTCGAATGGGTTGAACTAGTCCAGTCTTTTGTCGAAGTTATTTCCTGGTATAGTTCCAAACATTCAACAAAATCATCCTCATTCTATTTCCATTATGAATAAGCTGCAAAATCTCTATTATTATAGAATTTTATAAAAATCAATGCGCAATCTCTCCTAAATAGCAAAAGCGCAAACTCTCCCACATTGCGTAGTCTTTTATTAAATAATTGGTCGCTTTAAGAGAAAATTATGGTGCTCGTACCGTTAGTCTAGGTTAGTAGCTTATGACAAATCGTTTAAATAAAAAATATTTTGTACCACTACCATCGTATTGAAATTCGTAGGAAGGGTTATGAAAATTCAAGCATTTGTTTTTGAAAACGAGACAAAATAATCACGTTATGTCCTAGACTCTTGAAGCAATCAACACATACATTCAAGTAGACACTTCACTATTGATGTTGTACAACAACATGAAATCTCAACTCACGCACTCTCTTCTTTCGCGCCGATCCCCTATGTGCGCAATCTCTCCTACCGTGCGATTTCTCTTAGCTGTAACTTATATATGTATATGATGTGGAACTGAGCAGACTACACGCTTGCCGTTTAGTAAAAACCAAAATGTTCTGGTTTATTATTTATATTTCAAATTCGATTTAATTAAAATTGTAATTATCATTAATATAAAAAAAAAAAAAAAAAAACTAATTGTTTTTAATTTAAGATAAAAAATACTTTTTTCACTTCATACTGCGATAAATTATTTCCTGTACAATATATAAATAAATAGAAAATAAGAACTTTCAATGTCTGTATATTTCGGAAAAAGCAATGTTTTTCAGTCTGTACTGGAGAGTTAGATACCGGTTTTGGTGGCCGGGTGAGGCCTTTGGCCTCATGACTCTAAACCGAAAGGTGAGTCGCCCGGCTTGCTAGTGTTCAGTCTGTACAATATTGTTTCTCCAGAAAGAAATATGTATTAAAGCTTTATATTAAATCATTCCTCTATTAACTTTTAACAAGTATAGTTAGGCTTTAAATAAGAAACAAACACTTTTACACGCGTAAGTTAAAAGGGTCTTTATATAAATTAAAATATAAAATTACATTAAAAAAAAAAAAAAAAAAAACTTTTCGCTGTTATCTTATAGCATCATTATGCGGTGTTAAAGCAGGACTGCGACAGGTGACTTTTTTTTTTTTTTATATTACTTTAGTATTACTATTTTGAAGAAGTAGAATTTGTAAGGCCTTTTTCGCAGGTTAATTTTCACATTACCTGCAAATATTTATGATAAATTTAATGTTGTGCAAATAGTGTACGAAAATAATTAATAAAGTCGACTTTAGCAGCCCTGATAAAGTTACTTACAATTGACAAAAATGCATATGCTTCAGTTGATGTATGGTAAAATTTATGTATACTTACAAACAATGTATTTTTTTCCTTTTGTTTAAAAGTTCGTTTATGGTATTTTTTTATTATATTTTTTGACAACAATTGGTAACAACACATTGGTAAATAGCAACAAAAAACATTTGTGTGTGTGTGTGTGATTTTAATTTATATAAAGACCTCTTTTAGCACATGTTAGTAAAAGTATTTTAATTTCCATTCATATCTTTAAACTATAAAACAGAATCATTGTTACATCTTTTAAAATATATATATAAATAAAAATATTGAATAATACATGCTTTCTATCATAATTTTTCATAATTGTTAAAATCTGTATTTTCCCCCTGACTTTTCCATTACTGTAATTTATTCAAATAAATTTTGTAGAAAATAAAAATTGAAGAAAAAATATCTACGAAAATATATAAATCAATGTCGAGGATAATATCTCAAAGTTGTGGACAATCTAGTCTATTGTATAGTTATTCTTTATATTATGTTTCCATTATCAAGTAAGGGGAAAATTGCTACCTAATTCATAGCTACCAACATTTTATTTTATCTTGGAGTGTTATTAGTCCCGCATTTATCTCCTATAAGTTATTTTTTAAGAGTAGCTTTTTCTTATTTTATCGAAGTTATATAATGGGGAGAATTTCTCTATAAATAAAGTGGTGCGAAATAAAGGCGGGGCTAAAAATACTACTTTTATCTCCACTTTATGTCATATCACTTATTTTCTTAAGAATAGTTTTTTTTTTTTTTTTTTTAATCAAACTTATCGTATTTTCCGGCGTATAACGCGCAGGTCACATAAAGCAGTTACACACCATAAAATAATTTACAAATAAACCTATATTTGTAAGAAACAAAAGCTTGTTAAAAATTTGCTTTTACTGTAAATTTAAGTTTCTGATGTATAACTGGTTTATCAAACCTGCACGTAGTACGCCGGAAAATACAGTACGTAATGGGAGGAATATTTCTATAAGTAAAGTGGTGCGAAATAATGGCGGGGCTAAAAATACGCCGGAATAAATTAAAATGTTAGCAGCTATGCCTAAATACATAGCTGCCAATATTTTAATTTATTCCGGAGTATTTTTAGCCCCGCCTTTATTTCCCACCACTTTATTTATAGAAAAAATTTCTTCAATATATAATTTCGATAAAATAAGAAAAAATTGCTTTTAAAAAATAACTGGTACGAAATAGAGGCGGGCTAAAATTACTCCCGAATAAATTAAAATATTGGCAGCTATGCCTAAATACATTGATGGAAGAATCAGGGGGGGGGGGGGGAGACAGAAGCAACACTGTTTATCATTATTATTATTATTTTTATTGTTGTTAAATTTTCAATCATTACAAATTTTTTTCCTTTTCAATCGTAGTAAAAGCAATAGATGAATTATTTTGTATATTTCTTTAACTATTTGTGTATGAATGAAGATATACAACTCTGACATTGGAAACCGTGTCAATAAATGTATTTTTAGAGCTTTCATTACTATAAATATTATATGACGAACAGTATTTAAACGAGCTAAGGAAATCAATATGTCAATAAATAGATGCTACATAAATCAAATTTATTGATCCATGAGTTAAAAGAGATTCAACAGAATTTTCAGATTCTTTTTTTCTCTTGTAAGTAATAAAAAAAAGGGAACAGCAGTTTAGGTTTATAAAAATATATATAAATAAAAGAACTTCTGATTTTTTCCCCTTCAAATATAAAATTTATTAGTCGAGAATACAAATTAATTTCTGTATTCATGTCTAGAGACTGTTTAGAATAAAATTTCTAGTGCATTAAAAACCTTAACCAAAACAAACGGTGTCAACAGTAGAAAAATTTCCCCTGATTCTTCAACCAGTATATATATATATATATAAGTAATCGTACAAACTCACTACCAAAAATTCTGAAGGAAAAATATTTGTAGAGGGATCAGGAGACAATTTTCACCTTTCGAGACCCTTAGGGAAAAAAAAAAAAAAAAAAAAAAAAAAAAAAAGTAAATTGTTTCATAAAGTTTAGGATTAGTTTCAACTGAAAATCAGCACTAAATATAATTGAATTACGTTTTTGAAAAATGCTAAATATTTTCTCATTTAAAAAATGCAATATTGAAAAAATATCATGTAAGATCATTTTCATAATAACTGCAAAAATAGTCCTCTTTTTTTTTTTTTTTTTTTTTTTTTTCCACATTCACCTATATATTTTTTTTTAAATAGAAGTTTATTTTTATTTTTATTTTATTTTATTTTATTTTATTATTTTTTATTTATTTTTATTTTTTACTATATTTTGTTAATTAACAGGAATCTTTTAAAATCTTGAGTTTAAAATGGATAATATTTATTGCGCATACTTTGAAGAAATAGTAGAAGTAAATATGAATTATCATTAAATTCATTTAAAATAAAATATTTAAATTTGGTTTGTACATTTCTTTATAAAATCATCAAAATACATTTTCTAAATATACGTGCTAACATTTCGATAATGCATGTTCTAACGTAGTAACAAAGACCGTTGCAGTCATTTGTTTTGTATACCCCTATTTTTATGGAGTAATTTTCGCGTTGTTCAGAGATATCGAGTTCTTACGGATTGTCTGTAACCTTGTTACCGGAATTTTGTATTAGCATTGTTTTTTTTTTTTTTTTTTAATAATAATTACCTGCGACAAATAAAATAAATATTACTATTTCTTACAAGGAACTTCACCCAAGTGTCCCGCTCAGATTTCAATGAAATTTAGGCGTTTCTTTCACAGAGGCGTTTCTTTCATATTTGATATGCTATCAAATTTTACTTAAAAATATGCGAAAAATTTGTATTTATACAGCAAGTGAATACTCAAATGAATAATTCAGTTGAAATAATTTTCAGTACTAAAAATTTTCATTTGTAACTTAAACATGAAAGCGCAAAATGATTTTGCTAAATCCTTTTTAAGTCACGCCCAAAGGCGGAGTTTACACTTGATATGTGACTGATGTGGTTTTTAACATTTTAAAAATATAATAAATATAGAAAAGATGGACGATAGCAAAAATTTCTATGATCAAATATATTTGGTACATGCCCTCTATCAGAAATTAAAATTTCATTGAAATCGCAGCCGGACACTTGGGTGATGTTCCTTGTTAGTAGTGTTATGAAATTTATCATTTATTGATTGTAATTTAGCACATTTGATTGTACAATCGAAGAAAATTATTACCAATGATTTCTAAATTTTTCGATTGAAAAATAATGGTACTATTAAAATATGGGACGGCGCATACCCCTGTAATAAAAATGTATGATAATATGACTTTTATGTTTGATAATATTCCATCTATCAAGGTTTAATAAAAATAGTTTCCATTTGTTATACAATTTGTCGGAAATAAAGTAGAATAAAGAATAAAAATTATATAAAAATATCATGCTAACAATCTAACACAAATTTCTCTTTTTACTATTATTATTATAATTATTTATTTCATTGTTTACTAAAACATGTTAAGCAATAATATAAAAACACTTATTTATATAAGACAAAAAAGGCAATTTGCCTAAAAGCAATCCTTGAAATATAAGCGGGCATTTTTCCAAAGAGGTGATATTACAAGGCCTTCTTAGAGTGTAAGTTATTTGTTATACGATACAGTAAATGCCAGTATTTTCTATTTAACCATACCATATTAATCCTTAATTGTTTTGTGAATATCGGAATGATACTTTTCTGCCTTTAAGGATAAAACAAATAAAATATATATCTCTAATAAATATAAAATCAGGCATAAAAATTTATCAATCAGAAATTTTCCCTTTTTAAATAACATATTACTAATGCATGAAAACAATATACATTAAAAATGAAACTTTAAAGGTATTCTCTAAATTATATATGGTACAGTTCCGCTTTTTTTTTCTAACTCTCTCTCCACTATATTTACACATAGCTGCTAATATTTTAATTTATTTCGGAGTAATTTTAGCCCCGCCTTTATTTCGTATCCCTTATTTTCTAAAAGTATTTTTTTTTCCTTATTTTATCGAAGTTATGCATTAAAGAAAATTTTTCTATAAATAAAGTGGTGCGAAATGAAAGCGGGGCTAAAAGTACCCCGGAATAAATTCAAATATTGGCAGCTATGTATTTACATTACATAGCAACCATTGCTTTAAATGCTCGTACAAATATATATTACAGGTGATTACAATATAAATATAGTTGTTAAAGAGTCAGTGAAAAAAGTGGGACTGTACCATGTCTGCTAAATTGAATACATCGAATCATAGTTGCCAACTTAGCACCTTTTGTCTAGTTGAAAATTTTAATAGAAATATTTATTTTATTTAATCACTGAACTGTAGCGTTTTTCACTGATTGAGTAAAATAAGAAAACTTAATAAAATTTTTCGTCAGCCAAATGGTTCTTATGTTAGCAACTATGCTTCTAATATAGTGATTTTGTTTTTTTTTCCATTACACATCGAGTTGGTATCGTATCATATTTTTTTTTTTTCATTATACAAAATCCTACCAGAACTAATAGTCTTGATTAATAGGGACCAACTTCTACGAATTTTGAGTGCTATTATTAAAAAAATTCTTTGTCTGAATAATTTAGTCTTTACGTTAAGTGCTCTTTTATTTATTTATTTTAATTTTTTTTTTTTTTTCAGACATAATGATATTAAAAAAAGGCGTAAAAGTGAACAACTATGATTAATACTTGTTACTTTAATAAAATGTATAGTTAAAATGATAAATATAAACGTAGCTGATATATATACGTAATTGCGAAAGCTCGTTTATTATTACTTTTAATTTCCAATAAATCAATAGAGTTCTAGATTTAAACTGAAAACACTATTGATCTAATTACTATTATTATTATACTACTTGTTATACATAATTTTCTTACATGAAATTTTTAAGGAAGTTCAACTTATAAATTTTAAGTGGTAAAATTTGTTTGATACATAAACAACATTTTACAATTTGCGTGTTAGCAATGAATTCATAATAAATATAACTCAGTTACACTTTCTTACAAAAATAATATTTCTTAATATCTGAATTAATGATGCAAGAGTTTCCGCCGCAAGACGGAACTTTTACGACATAATTTTTTGTCAATAATTTCTAATATTCAATCTAATGTATATATATATATATATATATATATTGCAAGTAATTATTGATAAAAACTTGCTATGCGAGTGTTCCGACTTGAGAGGTAAACTCTTGCACCTTTCACCTGAATACTGTTAAACAATAATCATAACCTATTTTTTATTTGCTTTAACCTTTTGCTGGACCTATTTAATTTCACACCTCCGGTTCAAAAAGCTGAATTTTTATCAAGCAATGAGGCTTTGCCTTTTTTCTAACGATAACTATATTCAGTATTCACCCCGGATTGAACTTCTCACTTAAGTACGTTTATACTAACACATTACACGTGAATGTTCACGCCAGAGTTCTCAACTTTTATAATTTATTCACAAGTATTCTTAGCCCCGCCTTCTTTTCGCACCAGAAATTTTGCAGATTATTTCTCTTTAATATGTAACAACAATTAAATATGAAGAATATTATTTTTCAAAAATTCCGGTAGGAAAAAGCGTCGGGGCTAAAAATCTTCGTGATAAATTATAAAAGGTGTTAACTCTGGTTCACGTGATTTTAAAGTAAAGTTCCGCTCAGTTTAAATTACGATAAACTATTTTATATTAAAATTAAGGGATAAATGGATGCATAAAGTAGTACTATATTACAAATAAGTATAAACTACGATATATCTAATAAATAAGATATACATTGATGCACATAATTATTGCCTATAAATTATTATAGTTTGGAGAAGAGAGCAGGAAGGCTGCTGACTCCTATGGCAGAGCTGCCAATCTAATCCGGCAAATTGTTACTACCGTCCCTTTTTCTACATAACTTAATTTTTAGAGGAATTCTCTTAAAATATATTTTTGATGAGTTAAGAAAACAAATACTCTAAAAATATATTGGTGTAGAAAAAGGGGCGGTACAAACAATTTGCCGGATTAGGTTGGCAGGTCTGCTATGGAGTAAAAATCCCATAAAGGTACGTGCTCTGCATGCGATTTGCTAAATGTACTACGTACAAATATAGTAGTAGGTACATTCTCTTTTCCTGAAAATTCATAACTATTAAATTATAACAGATAGACACATAATTATTTATTTTCACTTAACCCGCTAGTAGTCGCTAGTTAGTCGATTCGCCGCCTATCCCTTCAGTGTTGCCAGATTTTTTTTATTTGATAGCCACCAAAAATTTTTAGAAGTGGCATTTGATATACATAAAAGACGAATCGACTCGATTAATCGGCGGTTATGTATATCAAATGCCACTTCTAAAAACTTTTGGTTGCTATTGAATAAAAAATCTGGCAACACTAAAGGAATGGGCGGTGAATCGACCAACTAGCGACTACTAACGGGTTTTAAAAAGAAAATTCTTAATTTTTTTCTCGTAGTTTTTGTTTAATAGTTTTTCGAGACTGTAATATGAGCATTTTAGAGCGTTTAGGCCGACAAGGGGTATTTACAGGTCGAGCGCTTTAGAGCGTTAGGGCCAGTAAAAGGTTAATTATCACGAATTTCATTAAAATATATTAAGGAAAAATAATATTAATATATTATATTAAAAATAATATATAAATAATATTAAAAAAAAATATATTACTCACCAAGGAGATAGTAAGCCAGTATCTCATTGGGTACTGAAGCTATCAAAACCATAAAGTCAGCAATGGATAGACTAACTAAGTAGCAGTTTGTCGGTGTGTGCATAGAACGTGTTTGCCACACGACGATAACCACCATGATATTTCCTAGGACACCCACTAAAAAGACAATTCCTTGAAAAACAGTACCTATTATCCTGTAATTTAGAGAGTAGTATGAAGGGTCTAAATAAACGGGTCCATCATCCGATACACTGTCGTTCGTAGAACAGTTGCTGTACATAGTTGTTGCATTATCGTTCAAAATGGTCGAGTTTAATCCACAATCGAACATGTTGATTGGTGATTCTGTGATAATATTTAAACTTTAAGATGTCTAGGATTATAGTGAATATTTTAACAACTTTCTTTATTAAAAGCACTTTGATTCATAACATTTTTCTTTACAATCTAATTTTCTTGCTTTTCTTGAAGACATTTTGGTTTAGAAATTGTGATGTAAAAATAGTATTATTATAATTTTCAGAGTAACTTGTCAATAATAAATGTCTTCTTAATATAGTTTCTGTTTATGAAAGTATTTTATCTTGAGCCTTGTGTAACATTAAATATAATGTTACTTATTTTACATAATGATATGATAAATTAGATCCTCAGTTATTATGCAATATAAAAATTATATGATTTGGTGCTTTTTCACAATCTTATTCTTCATTATTTGTAATTTGAAAATTTGTTCTTAATCTTCATTAAAAAAAAAAAAAAAAAAAAAAAAAGTCGAATTGTTGCAAATAATAAAGTTTTGTATCAAAATACTATAATTTTTTTAATAATTTGGAATACTGAAGTAATAAAATTTTAAATTTTTCTTAAGCTTTTATTCAAGCTTTTTCATTACCAATTTATTTTTTATTTTTTGCTTGTTTTGTTTCTTGTTTTTTATTCAATCAAACAAAATACCTGTTGAATAATTCTCAAATTTATAATTTAAATTATTTTATATTTCAAACTGTATTTTTTTTTTTAAAAAACAACTTATCTTTTTTAAATATAGAAACATAATATTTTACAGCTTCTACTTACAGTTTATTTTTTATTTTTGCAATCTTATTGAAAATTGTATATCTTTTTCAAAAGTGTGTAGTTTAATAATTTTTTCACTTTTATATGAAAAAAAAAAAATTATTATTTATTATATACTTAAAAAATAAAAAGTAGGATTTCGGGCAATATTATTCAATTTTTTAAATTTTGAAAATATCAAAGGATCACATAAAATTTAATTCGGAGTAAATAATAATGAAAATCTTTGACATCTTAACTATTAAAAATGTTTTGCATCCCAAATAAAAATAAAGGTTCTGTTTACCAATATATTCTGAAACTAACAATTTGGTATCCAATTATATTATATTTTTTATCTAGTATAATATAACGATTTTATTATTTTTAAAGTCTGTAAAGTTTACACATAATATTTACTTTTTCATATATCAAGCAAATTAAAGAAGTTAAAACTGCATATATTAACAAATATATTAAGCTATATTGCTTTTTTACCTACAAAATTAATTAATTAATTTTCTCTTTTTCAGATATTATTATTATTTATTATTATTATTATTATTATTATTAAGATAATGATCAATTAATTAAATTTCAAATGATACAAATCAAACATTCTATTATATTGTTTTTCAACTAAAGGAAAAAATATTTGTTTAAACTTTCAAGAAAAAATTATTTTTGAAGAGCCAAAATTAGTATTGTGAATTTAATGGTGGTATTCCAAGCATAAGGATATTAAGAGGGACTATTCAAACAATAAATCATAGCTTGATATGAAGTTTAAAATTTATTTAAAAAAAAATAACTTTAATGATGATTTCAGAAATGTATAAAATTTTCAATTCATAAAAATGTGTATATAAAATCACTAGCTAAATGAATGTTTATAAGTACGATAGAATTATTTTTTAAACATTTTATTTCAATAATATTTTTAAACATTGGTTAGTAAACAGGATGAACAAAACCATAGCGATTAAAAAATATTTTTAGAAACTTAAATAATACTTAATTTTTTATTTTATACAACATAATCGTCAAGCTGAGTTTAAACCGTCAAGTGTACAGGAATTCATCAATAAACGAATTCAACAGTTTGCACAGAACTATTTCGAAACACTTGTTGAGCTAACCTTAAACGTAGATTAATATCTTATTAAATCTTTCCATAGACTGTACACTCAATTCATTGTCTTATTCATCTGAAAATATATATATCAACGTTGCGCTCTTATGAATTGTGTAGAATTTGTTTGAAATTGGTACATTATTAACGTAATATAAGAAATAGTATTTAAAGTAGTATTTTCCTTTACTTTTTCTTCAATTAACTCATAATATGTGACTTTGTAAACATAAATTTCCAATTATAAATGTAGAAATTATTTACTTCAAAAATAAAGAAATCGATTTAATATTATTTAATTCATTTTTCGGAAATTTAATGGAATATTTATGTTTTTTTTTTTTTTTTTTTTTTTTTTTACTAAATTAAAATTTTTTTATCTTACTGAAAAATTAAATTTTATGGAAATTTAGTTTCAATTTAAAATTGTTCTTAGATAAAGATAGATATTTCTTTAAAATTTTTCTTATTCATTTGTGCTCGGGTATATTAATTACTTTGACGAGAAAGTTATCACGAAAAATAAAAATGCTTGGTGGTTTACCTTTTTCTAATTATATTGGTTTTCAATTTTTAGTTTAAGCATGTGAAGTTCATCTATACCAGAACAATCATAAAATGAATTTTTCAAAGTTTTTAAATAGAATTAAAATTTCTGGTAAATTAATGAAAGTAATATTTTATAAAAACACTGAACAAAAAATATTTTTTTTTTTTTAATCACAATTATAATTGTTATTTGAAAAAAAAAAACATTTTGCTTACCCAATATTCATCTGAAATAATATATAACGAACAAAAAACAAAAATGAAGTTTAAAAAAAAGTGAGAAAGAAGATGTGATAACTTTTATCGTCACTAAAATTATTAAATCTTTTTCGAAACTGCAAAAGCACTGTCAAAGTTAAATTTGTTTTTCTTTCAAAACAATAAAATTTTACAAAACTTCGTAAAACTTTTGAAGAGAAAGATATAAACGCCTAACACATTATGTAAACACATCATGAAATCTTCGTAACGACACCGGATAACATCTCCCGGACACAGGAGTTTCTTTATCCGGCTGATGATGAGAGAACGAATGCGGCCAGTTCTAAGAGTTAGCCCACTCTGCTTGCAGCGCCACTGTTGCTATGGCAACAAGAGAGCATGATTTCATCTTTGTTTCTGTAGTTTTGCCTGCTTGATTTACTACACATGTTAAACGGCAATAATTAAAAGTATTGCTCAAATCGATTCCATAGAGAAAAATTCCAAATGTGCTGAGTTTTAAGATTTATTTATTGTTTAACATCATCAATAATGGTGTTTTACTTTACTTTTCTGTTTTTTTTTTTTTTTTTTTTTTCTTCTTTGTTCAGAATATTTTTCATAGCTTCGCAACCAGAAAAAAAAAAATTATGGTAAACAATTATTTTTTGCACGGCAATTTACTTACTAAATATATACTAAATATATATTATTACAACAATAGCTTTTATAAAGGTAATATAATTGTAAGTTAAAAGTAATTTTTAATGAATAGATCAAACTGTTTCGGCATGTATGAGTAACGATCAGTGTCCTTTGTCGTTTGTTCTCAGATATATGTATAATTTTTTTTTCACCTTGATTAACACTTTCGCGACCGCTGACGTGAATTCACGTTATTTGAAAGTTTGTAACTCCACCAGTGGGCGGATCTTTAGGTTACATAGGTTACATTATTTCTGGACAATACACCTAATATTTACATTTGTGCAATCAATGCACTATGGATACAAATGTACTTTGATTAGAAAGAGTATAATTGTAACGAATATTCATTTATATTATAAATTTGAATACAGAAAATATTCGTTTAAACTAATTTGCCAATCATCTCAATGTAAACCGTAAAATTTTTAGTACCCGCCTTTTTTTTTTTTTTTTTACACCAGTAATTTTTAAGAGTAACAGGGATGGAACACGGGCGCAGCATTCATACCACTATCAATGTAAGAAAATTTTCTACTTCTTAAATCAACGATATTATAGGTAGTAAAATTTCTTAAACAGATTCCGGTATGAATTATGCGCCCGTGTTCCATCCCTGGAGTAATTTTATTCTTATTTAATCTCAACAACATTCAAAGAGAATTACTCAAAAAAATAAAACGGTGTGAAAAAAAGAGCGTTTTTTCAAGGAGCGTTAACAATTGTACGTGCGTTAACAATTGTACCCGCCTTTTTTTTTTTTTTTTTTTTTTTTTCACACCAGTAATTTTTAAGAGTAATTTTATTCTTATTTAATCTCAACAACATTCAAAGAGAATTACTCCAAAAAATAATACTGTGTGAAAAAAGGAGCGTTTTTTCAAGGAGCGTTAACAATTGCACGGTTATTAATGAGATGGTTGGCAATTATGCGACTCGTGACCTTTATTTTTATTATTTTTTTTCTCTATTTATCTGGTGTTTGCATTTAATTCTGTTTCTATATATCTGGTCGCTGAGGTGGGGGGGGGGGTCATTAATTAGACCCCGGGTACTCGGCATGCATCCATCTCTCGAAGTCTAAGAAGAAAATCTTTCTTAAAATACACTGGTATGAAAGGAGGGTGGGGCTAACAATGCTCCGGAATAAATTATAAAAGTTGTCAACTCTGCTATATGTGTACTTCAAACGAGTACACAAAGTTATACATATATATATATATATACAGAAAGTGGTAATATAAATAGTGAAGAATACTATCCGAACTGAACAGTTTAAATAAATATTCCCCCACTTTTCTTTAAAATTTCCCTCTCTCAGCTAATTATTTATTTAAATCTTGCTCATTTACTCACTTAAATCTTGTGTAATAAGATATATGTAATTAGAACTCTTATTATTTTGGAAAGCTTTACATGATATTTAATTTAAAATTTTTAAATTGAATACCTTGTTATATGTAGGAAAAAAAAAAAATATCGACTGTTCTAATTACTACAATGCTAATTTTTTAATCAGGTAATTTTGTGAAGTACATTGATTATAACATTTCCGTCTTCTTTAAAGTTTTCAAAAATTTGAAACGCTTCGTTTTATTCTGTAATTTTCTGTGATTTTATTTTTTCTGAAATTGTAGAATGTTATTATCATTATTATTATTATTTTCTTTATTCATTTTCCTTTCTTTCTTCCTTTCTTCCTTTTTATTATATATATGTATATATATATATATTTAATTACTACCACTAATATCAAACACAGAATACCGGTTCTTACGTTCCGTATTTTTCAGAACCTGCATTATTATTTTTTTTTTTTAAATAATAGTTTTAAATAATCCGTGTCCGCGATTAATTAAGAAAAGAATTACTGTAGCATAGATGGCAATATTTCAATTTTTTCCGGAGTATTTTCAGCCCCGCCTTTATTTCGCACCACTTTATTTATAGAAAAATTTTCTCCAGTATATAACTTCCTAAAATACGAAAAAAAAAAATTCTTAAAAAATAAAAAATATAAAAAAAGGCGGAGTTAAAAATACTCCTCAATAAATTAAAATGCAGGCACCTATGCTATAGAAAAATAGTGATTCTTAAAATATGAGCTGTCAGAACTGTAAATTTAATTTCAGATTAAAAAAAAAATAAAAATAAAAATAAAAAAAAGTCACTGCAAAACATTTTTCATTATTAAATATATATATATATATATATATACACTTATTTTCAAGATCAAATGTACGTTTTCACAGTCATGTGTAATTATGATTTTTAATGATTCTCTATCAATATTTTAGTCATTTTCACATAATATTTTATTCCGAGTTATCATACAGTTTTATCCATCAAATTTTATTGAGACTATTTTAAAAGAAACTCAATTAAAATTTTATTTACAAGGAAAAATATTCTTTCCTTTCATCATATTTCTTTTGTGTTTTATAGTTGAGCAATATATTCCAAGAAATACAGAGGAAAGAACATTTAAGAATGCTAGCAGAATTATTGCTCCAATCAATAACGTACAATTAATTACGATGATTCTTGTGTTCAAAGATTTATTCTTTTTGTTCTGATAGCTTTCCTTTTCATTCCTCAAAATATTTATGAGGAAAAGTAAATCAGAATATTTCTTCTACTTGACTTTTTGTTTCTACATTTGCCTATTGTACTTTACAAGTTTGTTATATTTATTATATATATATATATATATATATATATATATATATATATATATATATATATATATATATATATATATATATATATTTTGCTTAATTATATTTTGCTGCTGATACGCATAATATTTTTCTTTCTTTTCTTTTCTTTTCTTTTTTTTTAATAATATAAGTGTTTGAATAGACCATATTTGTTCTCTGAATCTTCTACAACGGTTCTAAAAAAGTCCACTGTGGCGATCGCCACATGGCGAATAAATAAAATAAAATGGCGTTTTAAATAACTAAACAATTCGCCACATTCCTTGGCCATAAAAGCCTACTCGCCAAGTGTCTCGAGTTCCACGAATGATTCATATAAGAGATTTTCTACAACAATTTTCATTTTATCTGATCGTAGAAAAATTATAATAGCACATCGTTCTATTAAAAAGTAGGGGAGACAAATATGATTTAAAAGTTCAATATGAGCCAGTATGAATAAGAATGAATTTCATCTATCGTGTTTCTTCAATTAATTAAGTGTGCGGTAATTACGTAATACTGCAATTAACTACATTGCGCTGAAAAAAATAATAAAATAAAATAAAATAATAATAATATTTCGAGCCCTGATACCATTCTTGCTGATTCTTATGTAAAATGGCCTCCTGGATCCGAATATGATCTCATTTTCGACAATTATTATCACTGTTCGGTCATTTTATGGCCACGAATTAGATTTGAATGTTAGAAAAAGAATATTTTACCGCTAAAAACAGTATATATATATATATATATATATATATATATATATATATATATAATGTATAATAAATAATAATATTAAATTCATTAATAAAATATAATAAATGTAATTTATAATTTGAGTAGCCAATCCTCCTAAATTTTACCCCTTGTTACAAATGTTCATGTTTTAGAATTTTTCACATCTATAGCACTCAGAAGATATTTAACACTTATAATAATCCTTTTCCACCCTCCAAATCAAATTCATATCCATGAAATGATCAAACAATGATAAAAATAAGTGGGTGTCCAAAAAAAAAAAAACAGTGGGTGATGAGGCAAAATGGGCGTCATATTCAGATTCAGGACGTCATTTTACATAAGAATTTGCAGAGGTGGCGTTGTGGCAGATTTTTATGCAGAGCAGTGCTATCTGACAGCCACAGTCGAATAGACAGTGTGCAGTGTTGCCAGACTTAGCGAATTTTTCATTCAACAGTCATCAAAAGTTTTTAAAAGTTTAAAAGTCATATTTCATATACATAATTCACGAATCGAATCGAAGAATTGTTGATTTTATACATCAAATATCACTTCTCAAAATTATTGGTGAGTATTGAATAAAAAATCGCAAAGTCTTGCAGTGCTGACGATTAGTTATTTCTCTTTTTAATTAATTTATTTATTTTTTGTAATACATTTACAATATAAAATTCCTTAATTTAAAACTTTTTACTTGTATTAATGTGTGAAAGTTATATAATGTGTGAAGGTTTATCTTCATATACATAGTTATGTTTTTTAATGACAAGATGATATAACCCTCGTTTTAGTGCATTATAAAACTATGTAGTGAATACGATATTATAATTCTACCTTTCTCTAAGGCGGTCAGGTGGTTAACAGTAAAATGACAGCAGAATGATCTCGCATTTCGGAAAGAACGCAGAAAAAAAAGATGACATATTACTGACTTGAAGCGAAATAATCATTTGTTGTATGGATTAGTTGGGAAAAAAAACTAGAATTTTGTCTATGAACGGCAAATAAAATTATTCGCCTATTATAGTATTTACCAGCGTATACAAAAACTGCTAATTTTAGTGTTTAACTGTGATTACATTTTATTTATTCATTTATTTATTTTATTTTTATTTATTTATTTATTTTTTAATGCAGAGCTCGGAGTACCTTTTTTTTTTTTTTTTTTTTTTTTTTTTCCAGAATATTTTTCTATCACTATTCAGTAACAATAAAATTCTTTTTTAAAATTTACTCGTATTTTATGACAAAAATTGTTATTTAAACATAGTGGTGGAAAATGTTCTGAAAAATAAAGGGACAGACTAGTTCTGCATTTTAGCGGCTGGTTGAAAACATTTTTTTTTCTCTCTCTCTCTTTTGCCAATAAACGACGAAAAAGTGCAAATTTTATCAATAGATTACATTAAAAGAAAAAAAAATTCTGTCATCTGTCTAATAAAAATTCGGGTTCGGAAGCTGAACTTGCAAAACTATCAATAATTCACTAACAATTAACAAATACGGAAAAAAAAAAAAGAAAAAAAAAAAGAAAGAAAGAAATCGTTAGAAATTTTAAACGAGAAAATTATTTGTATTAGTAATTATTCGAAAAAATAACAAGTTAGTGGCAAATAATTTTAAGCGATTTACCGGTTACTTGCAAGTGATTTGAAATTGAAATTTTCAGGTCACTCCCATATTTACTATTGTAACGATTGCCATAAAACAAGTTTATATACAATAATAATAAAAAAAAAAAAAATGTGAAATCACGGTATTTGACTGTATAATTTTACGGGGAATGACCGTTCTGCTAGCTAAACGGTCAAAGACCGTATGTCATGAAACTATAATTTTAGAATACTAGCAATTTTGTACAGGCAAAAGCCGTTAATCTGCGTTATTTGTTCAAATCTGCCATCAAACTGTATTTTTACAGTCAAATCCCTTCAAATGTAAATAGATAGCTTTTCAGTGACGTCATATAAGTATTACTCCGTATTTCAAACTAAAAATATAATTGTAGTTTTATTGGTTGCTAGGGATTATTTATACTTTCATAAAAATAGCAATTAATATGAAGCAGCTGTTGTTTTTCTATTTTAATATCAAGAATTTAATTCAAAGTTGTATGTTTGTCACAACGTAAAATTACGGGGGAATACAACATTTATTGTCCAAATGTTTTTTCTACGGGCTTTGGAATCTCTGCTGCAGGGCGTTACCTGTAATCTGGCTTGATTTTTTTTTTTTTTTTTTTTTTTTAATTTAAAATGTAATTAATTTTGCCAATACAGACATTCCTGCTCTTTTCCCCCTGAATCTTTCACAATTTTATTTTTATAGTAACTTTCCTATTCACAGATTTAAGAAACATACTAATAAAGGATTAGTAGATAAATACAGTGGGGGTAGAATCATAGGAAATATACTGACCGCAGCAATTTTGGAATAGTTGTGGAGGATCCATATGAATGTTCTTGGAAATTACATTGAGCAAAAGATATTAATAATAGTAATAATAATAACACTGTGTCGAAAAAAAAATCGAGGTTGGATACAATTCTTGTTGATTCTTATGTAAAATGACTTCTTGAATCCCTATTTTGCCCAATAACCCACCGTTTTCTCGAAACGTTACCCCTCCCCAAATTTTTATCACTGTTCGGTAATTTTATGGTAAGGAATTTGATTTGGGGAATGGAAAATAATTATTTAAACTCAAAAAAAAAAAAAAAATATATATATATATACATATATAATGTATAATAAATAATAATAATAATTGATTATAATATAATAAATGTAATATATAATTTCAGTGGCAAATCCCTCTCCCAAAATTTTCCCCTTACTGCAAATGTTCGTGATTTAGTATTTTCCAAATCTGCAGCCCCTCAGAAGATATTTAACAGTTAAAATAATTTTTTGCGCCCCTCTAAATCAAATTTATAGCCATAAAATTATCGAAAAGTGATAAAAATAGGGGCCGTCCCTAAAAAAACAGTGGGTGATAGGACAAAATGGGCGTCATATTCGTATTCAGAAGGTCATCTTACATAAAAAAAAAATTGCAAAAAGGTATTGGGGCCGATTTTCATGCAAAGCAGTGTAATATGTAAACTTTTGTAACAAAATTTTATATCATAAAAGTACCAAACGAAACCTACGAAAAAAGAAGCATATTTTTGTTTTGTAAGTAAGAGATATAAATTTCTGCAGAAATCCGAATTTAAATTAGCACGGCAGGGTATTTTCAATCTATTCTTCCATATAAAGTCATGCGGTAACTTAATTACAAATTTACCAACATTGCAAATTTACCAATTTTAGCACCTTTTGGCTATTCGAAAATTTTAATAGATTTTTTTTTTTTTTTTTTTATTTCTGCAGCAGTTTTCACTTATCAAATCAAATAAAAATTTCTCTTAAAAATTTCCGGTAGTCAAAAGGGACTAACGTTGACCAGTATGCCCATGAGCAAAAAAACTTGAAAAAATTTCTTTATTTATTTCTTTGATCTTTCTTTAATGTTTACTGATAAGAACTTAACTAATTTCTAAGCACCATAAGTGACCTAAGAACGTTTAAAATATCTGGCCAAAATCTTGAAATTCTCCCTTATTTTCTTCAACCATTTTCTCCGTTTCTAATGGACATAAACGATTGAAATTTTTAAGGCAATTTTAAGAGGTGTTTGCAACTACTGAATGAGGAAAATGCTTATTTGATATCAATACCCAATGACATAAAAGCTCAAAGTATAATTTTTTTCGAGGCAAGTTTCGGCAAGGAATAATTCCTAAGATTTATATATTTTTTTTATAAATATCTCCCATACAATATATGTACTTACTATTTTTAGTAACATTTTTAAATTAAATTAAAAACTGACTGTAACCATGTTTCGTAGACCCAGCAGTGCAGACGATTCTAAATCTTTGGATGGGTGTCAAATTGGTTGAGAGGTTGGGATTGGTAAGCATCCAGTCATTCGGAATTTTTTTTATCGCTTATTTTCTCTCAGCGACAAGGGTTATCAGCCCTATTTTAACACTGGACTCGTTGAGTCTGCTCCTGCGCAATAGATGTCTTTTGGATCTAAAAATACTTTTTAATACGTTCCAGCAAAGTTTAAAAGTGAATATGAGTTCCGTTTGTCAGACTATCCGCGCTCTAATTTCCGTAAAATTCATGGAATTCCTTAAAATTAATCTATATTATTCAAGTTCACCATGTGATGTTCTCTGTGGAAAGCAGAGTAAATACCACAATTGGTTTGTATACAGGGACATCCGAAATAATTCCAAAGCATTGCGTTCTAAATGAGGTATAATATGTTCACATACAATAAGATGTGTAAATGGAAATTGCTACAGTTCCATATTTGCCTTTGTTATGCTTTATTAACATTGCCTAGCAACACTCAAGAACAATTACTCTTTTAATTTATCTATTTGTCAGTCTTTCTGTCCACTTGTCTATCCGACCGTCTGCCGGCCTGTAGCGTCCGTAAATATTTTCAGACTTTCTTCAAAATCATACATGTTATTGAAGTTCATTGTGGCATGTTCCCAGTATATAATATGGTATAAATAGCGCAACTGGTTTAAATAGTACGTACTTGCAAACATCCTAATTAACACTTTCGCGACTGTTTACGTAAATTCACGCCATTTGGAAATTTGTAACCACGCCAGTGGACGTTTCTTCTGCAATTTGTATTTTATTATATTTTTTAAGGATAGTCCCAATATTCATATTTATAGAATGAAAATACTATAAATACAAATGCTTTAATAAAAAAGAGTATAATAATATTGTATATTCATTTGTAGCATAAATATGGATGAGAAAACCCTGTTCTGAAGTAATACAGCTTAAAAGAATAACGCCCAAAGGCAGAACTTGGTATGATAGAGGCAAAAACATGCGATCGCGAAAGTGTTAATATTCCGTAGTTTTGTTAGTCCCACCCAATTTATCACACCAGTAAATTTTTAGAGTAATATTCTCCAGATGCAATTACGATTAAATAAGACGAAAAATACTCTAAAACGATACTGGCTTGAAAAAAAAAAAGTGGGACTAACAATGCTACGGATTATTAACACTTTCGCGTCCGCATGTTTTTGTCTTTTTGACAGTAAGGTCCGCCTGTGGGCGTTATTCTTCCACGATACAATATTTCAAAACAAAATTTTCTATATTCAGTTTCATATTACAAATGGATATACATTATAATTATACTATTTCTAATCAAACTATTTATATCCATAGTAGTATATTGGTTGTACAAATATAAACATTATGTATATTTTTAAGAAATAAATGTCATGCAAATTTCAAAAGAAACACACACTGACGGACTTACAGATTTTCAAATGACGTGAATCTACGTCAGCGGTCGCGAAAGTGGTAAGTAGTATTTTGGCAAGTATGATAGTAAAACCAGAGCCTCCTTAAGTAGATGCCCAGCGAGTCGCTCGAAAACTTGGCAACAGTACAAGAAGAACATAGCCAGTAGATGGCGCTTGATACCGAGTCGTAAAGTTCTGTTTATTTCCCGCGATTCAATTGAGTTTCAATTGAGTTCTTCATGGTTTACGTTTTATTAATTTAACAAATGTGGGAGTTTTTTTTTTTTTTTTTTTTTTTTTTTTTATATAATATGGTGTATTGCGTCGTTCCATTTTGTAAATCGGAGTCGCCGTGAAAATATAAGTTTTCACGGTTTCATATTTCAAGACAAGGTATGTAAACTGCATAAGTAATTAATGCAAAATTACCAACCCTTCGGATTTCTTAATATCAATAATATTTTTCACAAAAAACATTATTTTTATTTATTATCGTAAATTCTGTGATTAAGACGAAGATAAATTTAAAAGAAATTATGATATAAAAATTCGAAGGGTTGACACCTCTGTTAGTAAGTTAGATTTAACAAATAAAATAGTTATGCTTATTACAAAATGAAATGAAATTTTTATTTATTGATGTAGGAATACAGAAAAATAACTTGTTCTTAGTTACTTTGAAGTAACTCTATATTGTAGTATTTTATAGTTTTATTCATAAATTACATTAGTAACTTATGAATAAAACTATAAAATACTCCAATATAGGAACAAGATTGATTTATATTTTTTTAATACCACTGTTTTTTAAACACTTGTGTAAATGCGTATAAAAATTTGATTATTTCAGTTAAATCGATACAAAAGTGTTGGGAATATTGAAAAGAAAAAATAGAACATTTTTATTTCTACTTTTGTTCTTTTTAAAAATATTAAGTTTTAAGATTCATAACATTACTTTTATTAACCTTTTACCACACAAATGGAATATGGAATTAAAAATTCATGTAAAAATTAAATATCATGATTACTGATTTGAAAAATTATCAGGTATAACAGAAAGATGACTTGATTTTTTGAAATAGAAATTCTCCACATCCATACACTCACATATACACACACACACATATACTGGCTAATTGCCAAAAACTACTTTTTTTGGACTCATGAGACCTTAAAAATATAAATCAGGGGAAAACTCGATATCGAATTTTTGGACCGAACACAATACTTTCATTACCTACGGTAGTAGGGTAATGGAAGTAAAAATATTTCAAGGATGTTATTAATTTATCCTTAAATTTGCCAATCTTTATCAATTTTTTCAAATTGAAACCTAATACGAGTTTTAAAATACAATTGTGAATTTTCTGCATTTGTTTGTTTTTAAGTTATTCTGATAATAAATATGCATATAAATCAATCACTAAAAACAGAAAAAAAAATGCTTTTTGTATTCAGAGAACCCCAAAACGTGACTTTATTCAAAAACCTGAGTTGAAAATAGAACTTCAAAAAAAATACTTTGTTTACATTATAGGTTCGAAAAATTAATTTTCCTTCTTCAACAATATTCGTCGACATAAAAAAAAGTGTAGCAAAGCACTGTCGTCAATTACATTCTACAGAAAAGAACGTTTAGCTTAATTTTGAATAGCCCTGTATGTTTTCAATAAACTATGTGCACATCAGATTGTGCATTTAAATTTAATCTTATATGAAAAACACCTAACACAAAATGAAATACACTTTCAGCATTTTCCAAGTATATCCGAGATAGACAAACCGACGCGCACAGACCAACCGCTAAAAACATTATTTTTGTTTCAGGAGACCTCAAAACATGTAAACATAACACAACTTTATTTCGAAACTGTCTATCAGTTTCGAAAGCATACACTCTCGGAACTGGTAAAGCTAATAAAATCTTGAAAAAAAAAAAAAAAAAAAAACTTCTTGCGAGAGAAAACTTATACTCAAGAAATCCTTAATTTTAAAAATTTAAATCTTAATGGTTATTTATTTATTTTTTGTGACGGACTAGACAACAGATTGTTTTCTTCTCCAATTTTTATTACTGA
Organism: Salticus scenicus; assembly: GCA_963930645.1. NCBI lineage: Eukaryota > Metazoa > Arthropoda > Arachnida > Araneae > Salticidae > Salticus > Salticus scenicus. Next base: position 153,107,714 of record OZ005662.1, read on the forward strand.
ATGTTAACTTATCTCATAAATGTGCTGGTCTATTTTTCTTATAAATAATATAAAATTCTCAATTTAAGAAAAATAATTCACACCTAATAAGGTAAAAATGTAACGTAAAGGACATGACCAAGAAAAAGAAAAAAGACATGATTTTAATAATTTATCATTATAAATTATTCATTCTAAACTGAAACTCATTTAAAGTTCAGAGATTTTAATTTATATAAACAAAACTTTCATCTGATATCTAAATTTTAAAAAAAATTGAAATTTTTATTGAATAAATATATAAAAAATAATTTAATCGCGTGATAGACATGCCATATTTTTGCTTATTTAATTTTAAATTTCGTTTTTTAATTAATAATATATTTTAAAAAAAGGTGTTATTTATTAGATTCAATTAGTTGAAAAGCTAAAATAGGTCTTGTCCACTTCCGAAGAAAATTAAACCCTATACTTTTTTAAATATAAATATTTTAATATTTTTTTGAAAATATTTACGATAAAGCACTTTTACATCATTTTTTCAAATTAAAAGAAAAAAAAAATACAATTTTGGACTTTAAATTGAAATTAATAGCTAGATTTTTATATGAAAAATATAACTTATCTATGAAAGAGAAGAAAATTGTTGCTCTGCGTAGGTGCTGTCACCTAGCGTTAGTTTTGTTTTTTAAATGTTGCCTAATTTAACATTGGGATTCGCTGCGCGTGGAAGGCATCTACTTAAGGAGGCTCTGGTAAAACATTAAAAGAATGCTAATGCAATGCGTTTTATAAGAGATATTTTAATAAAGAGTATTTAAATAATTTTGTACTGCAGGAATCATAATAGAAATCACATTTATTATTCACAAGCTAAAAAAAGTTTTCTATAGAATGTAGCACGTTTAGCGTTAAGATTCATAAGGAAATGCTAAAATACTCAGATGTTATGGGATACAATTGGAAGTTGCTAGAATTGCATTTCCGTTTTGAACACTTTGCAAGCATGTTTAACCCATTAGTAGTCGGCAGTTAATCGATTCGCCGCCCATTCCTTCAGTGTTACCAGAGTTTTTTCTTCAATAGCCACCAAAAATTTTTAGAAGTGGCATTTTGTATACATAATTGCCGATTATTCGAGTCTAATCGCCTTGTATGTATAACAAATGCCACTTCTAAAAATTTTTGGTGGCTATTGAATAAAAAGGTCTGTGAACACTGAAGAGATCGGCGAAGAATCGACCAACTAGCGACTACAAACGGGTTAAGAATAATTATAAATTCTATTAGTCAATTTATCTGTCTTTCTATTATTTTGTATGTGCGTTGATTCATCGTGTAGGCAACGTACTTTGAGTGTTAAATGTTACAACGCATACGTAGATCTGGAAAGTGTTAAAAATGTATGCGAACAACATGTTTTTAATTTTAATTTTATTTATTTATTTATTTATTTATTTTTAAAGGTTTGTTGATAATATTAGCTACAATGTTGTTGACAGACCTAGATTCTTGTATTGGGACCAAATTACAAATAATGATCGTTAGGATATAGATATATAAACTGACATTCCTGAACTTCTTTTTAAAGAAATTTTTAAGAGCTTTTCGAAAAAAAAAAAAAAAAGTATTTTCTAAGATACATCGAATAAAATTTAATATAGTACTTTTCCGCCTATTCAATAAGTTGTGTGGTTCTAGAGAGCAATAATTTATGTGAACCGCATGATTTTTTTTTTTTTCTTTTTTCTTTCTTTCTTTTTTTTTTTTCTTTTTTTTTTTTCTTTTTTTGAAATGTTTGTTGATAATATTAGCTTCGACGTTGTTGACAGACCTAAATTCTTGTACTAGGATCAAATTACAAATAATGATCTTTAGGATATAGACGTATAAACTGACCTTTCTGAACTTCTTGCTAGAAGATTTATTAAGAGTCTTTTGAAAAAAAAAAAAAAAAAGTCTTTTCTAAGATACATCAAATAAAATTCCATAAAGTAATTTTTCGCCTATCCAGTAAGTTATGTAAGACTAGACAGCAATAATTTATAAACGATCCCCAACATGTTTTTTTTTTTTTTTTTTTTTTTAACCTTAGTTAATAAATTTAGCATAAAATCTCTTTTTTCTGTTTTGCTATTAAAGAAATTCAGACGAAATATAATATTTTACTCATAATAATAATAACAAGGAAAGAAAAGTTAGTGTTTAATCAACAATCTTTCTTCTAGAGTAATTAATTCAAATGTATAAATATATATATATATATATATATATATATATATATATATATTTTGGCTAAAAAGAAACTTTCAATGTAAATTTAAAGAATTTTAAAATTCACTGTAATAGCTTATCTTACATCGTTATTATATGTCTACATTATTTATAATAAATTTTAAAGTATTCTTAAAAAATAAATAAATAAATAAATAAATAAACATATATTTTACTGTACCTTTTCATAAAAAAAAAAAAAAAAAAAAAAAAAAAAAACTATTTTAATTATATTTTCAATAGAAATCCTGTAATTAAAAGTATATAATCAACGAATTCTGTTAATGTAGAAGATACAAAAAAGGATAACATAAAATGGGACACAAAAGAAATTTTCTTTGACTTTCGCTTTCACTTCGAAAAATGAAAAAGAACTTAATTAATGGCTTTTTTTTCTATTTGAAGCATATGGTTGCATATTAACTTTAAAAAAAGAATATTGTTTGTGCTATGTAAGATTAATACAATACTTGTTTGCTCAGCTTTCCTTTTCTTTTATGTGCTACATGTAGCGGCTTGCGTAGATATTAACGAGGGTCATTAAATTTCAGAGAATTTATACCTTGATATAAAAGACGTTTTTCATTCAATAATGACAATAAGGTATAGAATTTGCAATAAAACATCTTTAATTAATGTTCTTTTATTTTGTGTACCACGAGATGCTATTACTATATATTTTAATTTTTCAAAAATGTTGGAAAAGGTTTTAATTACATTTCTTTCAAAAAATACGTCTCGTGCATAGATGCCAACATTTTAAATTATTCCGGAGTATTTTTAGCTCCGCCTCTATTTCATACCACTTATTTTTTAAGAGTATTTTTTTCTTATTTTATCAAAGTTATGTGTTGGAGGAAAAAAAACTCTATAAATAAAGTGGTGCAAAATAAAGGTTGGGCTAAAAATACTCCGGAATAAATTAAAATGTTAGCATTTATGCTTATGAAAATTGGAGTTTCCAAATTCTTTCCATGAGATAAAGTTCATGATGCGTACAATACTTATTGTTTAATACCACTAATTTTTCCATAGCAAATTTGTTATAAAAATACCCTATAGGATTTTTCTTTAAAAAAAAGTGATGGTAGAGTATTTTTAATCCGTTCAAGGGCGGTGGTATATATTTTATACCACCCAATTTCAGTTCCTAACCGCAAAAATTCATCCCACAAATTCTTTATAAAATTTTTGTCTTTTACGTTATCCGAAAACATACGTTTATAACTTTTCTTTTAATGTTGTTCTCGCACACTGGTGGCACTTGATTTTAAATGAACTTAAATTCTCTGCGCCCCGAAAGGGCTAAAAAGGATGTCGTACGCACAGTGTTGCCAGAATTTGCGATTTTTTTATTAGACTATATTTTAGTCTAGCCAACATTATGCCAAGCGCATTCATTTCATACCGTAAATTTCATTAGGTACTGGGTGAGTGCGAAAGTTCTACCCGCTTTTGAACATGCAAATTTGCAATGGAATTGGCGTCACGAATGACATTGTAATGACGCAAATCGTCGGCCAATCAAACGTGCGGATGCCCAGAGCCTGATTAAGGAGGAAGCACACATTATTTATACTTACACCGTTATTTTTTAACAAATACTTTCTTGCTGTAATAAACAGAAAATTCTCATTAAAAAATATTTTAAAAGAATCCTGGTGTCTAATAACGGTGAGTAAATTGGATTGTTTTACACCGTTCATTTTTTATAAAAAATATTTCCTCGTCAAAGCGTGGAATTTCTTTGACATGAAGTAAAAAATAATTGTTAAAATATTCCGGTGACAGCCGAGATAATGTGTGCTTCCCCCTTAATCAGGCTCTGCGGATGCCTTACATATAAATGCATTGTGCCTCCTAAAGTTGATCATCTGAAAAAAAAAAAAAAAAAATCAGAAGCTGTAACATGGAAAGTGAGAAGAAGCATATAAGACATTATTTGTTATACGAGTTCGATAAAATGAGTACGGGGCCCGCAGCATGTCGCAATGTTTGTCATGTTTAGGGTAGGATGCAATAGATGAAAGCACATGCCGTCGATGGTTTCGTAAATTTAGGGAAGAAGACAGAAGCTGCCAAGATCAGGCTAGGAGTTGACGGCCATCACACGTTGCATTCGACGATATTGACCTTAGCCATAAGGATCAACCCAAACCCAACTGTGCAAGAATTAGCGAAGACCTTCAACGTGCACCGGACAATGGTCGAGAGACGGCTGGTTAAGTTGGGTTTTACTAGAAAGTTGGATCGTTGGGTTCCACATAACCCGATCATTGGGGTGGCCGAATCTCTACCTGTGTTTCCTTGCTTTCCCTGTACAAAAATGAGCCATTCTTGACACGAATTGTGACAGGGGAGGAGAAATGGGTTATGTATCGTAACGTAAAACGTCGTAGGATGGTGTGTCGCTCTTCGGATCTGCCTGCATCGACTTCTTAAGCTGAACTTCATTCCAAAAAGGTGTTATTGAGTGTGTGGTGGGATCTGTGTTGCCAGATTTGGGGACTTTTTTATTTAACTCCCACCAATAATTTTGAGAAGTGATATTTGCTATACATAATAGACGTTTATCTTTCGAAGTGCTTAGGCAACCGTTACAATTAAAATTTAGCGGCGGGGGTTGAATAAAAAAGTCCCCAAATCTGGCAACACTGGGTGGGATGTGCAGGGAATAATTCACTGGGAGGTCCTGCCACTCAACCAAACCATCCATGCTGTCTTCTACTATCTACAGTAGACAGGCTACATTCAAATTTGGTAGCAAAGCTACCAGGTCTCATCAGTCGTTGCGGTGTTATCCTTCATAACGATAACGCCAGGCCACATGATGCTGTCATCACTCGCCAAAAATTACTGGGCTTTGGTTGGGAGGTTTTACCCCACCCTCCCTATTCTCCTGACTTGTCACCAACTTACTATCACCTTTTTCGTGCGTTGAAAAATTGCTTCAGTCAGAAAATATTTGATGATCTTGATACTGTGAAAACTGCCATCCAAGACTTTTTTGACTCGAAACCGACGTAATTTTACCGTGTCGGGATTCTTCTCCTACCAGAAAGATGGCAAGAAGTCATACATAGCAACGGGGATTATGCACAATAATAGGTACTGTTCATATTGCGTTTATTTGCTCTTCTTTATGGGTAGTAAAAACTGGTAGAATTTTTGCACTCCTCAATAGAATAGAATGTCGTGTAAAATAATTCCCAATAAAAAAGTTGCAAAGCAAGGCGACACTGCTAACATATGTCAATGCCTGATCGTTATTAGTACCCACCCTTCTTTCACACCACTTTTATTACATTTTTTTTATCCTTATTACTTGTAATTATTTAATTACAGTCAGAGGAATTAGAGAAAAATTCATTACAAATACAGTTATGTGATAAACGGGCATGTGCGTTCCAAAATAAATTTAAATGTTGGCTTGTCTATGTACGCAATCTGAATGGTGCTACGAAATACTCAGTAGACATGATTAATTATATATAAATTAAAATAATTCATTATTTTTTTAACAGTAACACGTTGGCTAGTTTTTGGATAGTTCGTAATAAATTGCAAAACAGATTGTCCTTCAGTGTATGAAATAAAACCAAACAAACCTATTGAAAAAATCAACAAAGATCAAACCTTTGTATATAATAACACAAATTATCAAAATATTTTATTTCACATTTAACCGAAAGCTGACCGATAGTAGCAAATCCCATTTATTTATGGCACAATTTTCAAAGTCAAAAATAAATAAATAAATAAATAAATAAATAAAATAAAATAAAATAAACTCCTATTTCATGAAGCTACAAAAATGAAATAATTTTTTGGTTTCTAATTTTCTCATTCACCTGCAGTGTTGTGAATGTTTCATAAACTTAAAATTAAAACAGAACATTTCAGAGAATATTGTAAAAGATGTTTCTTTAAGTTTTAGTGGATTGCGTACACATTTTAGTATAGAGTATTTCGTACACATTTTAATGAAAGTTGTTTATAAATATCGAATTTAAAAACACCGTTTAGTGAAATACAATACATAATATACAATGATTTACTTGTTTGAATCCATATGAAACATAAGTATATATTGCACACACTGTTGCACTTTTATTTAATAATTACCACAAGTTTTGTAGAATGTAGTTTCCTATATAGGATGTCTACGTATAACCTGAACGACCTTTATTTTCCTAACCATTCTAGTCTTAGATGCATACTTCCAACTACAAAAATTCTCAAAATTAGATGTAGGAGTATGCTAATAAGTATTTGAAGCGAAAAACGTTTTAGTAAAAAATACAAAATCTAAATTTTTAAACAACCCGCAGCTCCCTACATTCATATTTAGGGCAATCCTGTCATTATAAAAACGTTTCAGACACAAAAGTTCGATATTTGTACAACCAATGTTCATGGAGAAGTTCGAGTTCAGAGTTTTAACGCATAGTGTGGAAGGACCGTACACAAATGGAGATGTTCGTACAGTCGGCAACAAAAGTGTCCAAACACTAGCAAAAGTTCCTATGTAAAAAAAGTATGCTTAATACTGTTTTGCTAAATAAATCCTTGTCGAATCCTACTCTTAGTCAGTCTGAGAACGTGATTCAACAAGGATTTATTTAACAAAACAGTATTAAGTGTACTTTTTTTATATAAGAATTTTTGCTAGTGTTCGGACACTTTTGTTACCGACTGTATAAAAGTGTAGAAACTCCGATTTATCTTAAAAGTAAACTTCGATAATGGCATCTATTTGAAAACTTTCGTGCATTCAAATTATCTATCACATGAGGCATCACATGTAAGACCACAGGGGCGCATAGGAGCACCGTGAAACACAAAATCAATTTTTTCAAATAGAAAAAAAATATTTTTTTTTAATTTTTTTAAAGTAGGAGGCACCAGAACGCAATTAAAAGTGTAGAAAACTCCGAATTATTTTACAAGAAAAACAGCATTCAAGTAATCTATGAGACGAGATATCACAGGTGAGGCCCCAGTGTATCCAGACTTTTAAAACACCCTAAACCAAACTAAATCTTTTTTTTTTATCTTTTAACACTTTTGCGACCGCATGTTTTTTGTCTCTCTGATACCAAGTTCTGCCTTTGGGCGTTATTCTTTTAAGCTACAGTCGGTAACAATAGTATCCGAACACTAGCAAAAATTCCTATATCAAAAAAATTGAGTTAATACTGTTTTGTTAAATAAATCCTTGTTGAGTCGTGTTCTTTGTCAGTCTAGGAATTTTCGCTAGTGTTCGGATACTTTTGTCACCGACTGTACATTATTTCAGAAAAAAGTTTTATGTATCCATATTTATGTTACAAATGAATATACATTTTTATTATACTCTTTCTAATTAAATCATTTGTATTTATAGTATTTTGATTATACAAATATGAATATTGTGAATGTCCTTAAAAAATATAGTAACATGCAGTCGGTAACAAAAGTATCCGAACACTAGCGAAAATTCCTGTGTAAAAAAAGTAGAGTTAATACCATTTTGTTAAATAAATCCTTGTCGAATCATGTTCTTAGACTGACTAAAAACATAATTCGACAAGGTTTTATTTAACAAAACAGTATTAACTCTACTTTTTTTACATAGGAATTTTTGCTAGTGTTCGGATACTTTTCTTACCGAATGTACAGCCGGCTGTAAAATTATTCGAGCACTAGCCAATAATTCCTATATTTAAAAAGTACACTTAAGACAGTTTTGCTAAGTAAATCCTTGTCGAATCATGATCTTAGACTGATTAAGAACATGACTCGACAAGGATTTATTTAACAAAGCTGTATTAAGTGTACTTTTTTTTGGCAAGGATTATTGCTAGTGCTCGAATAATTCTGCAGCCGACTGTACAAACTGCAGAAGAAACGCCTACTGGCGTGTTTACAGATTTCCAAATGACGTGAATCTACGTCAGTGGTCGCGAAAGTGTTAATATGTATATTTAAATACAACTTCCTCTCTTAAAATGTCTCAATATACAGGTGAACTTAAGAGATTCAACTATTCAATTTCATTTCAATACAACATAATATCAATTAGTATTTAGCTCTTAAAACTGTTTATTTCATGTGTTTCAATGATTTTAATTGCTATTTTTTGAAACAAATGGATATTTATTTAATTTTTATTATCTCATGACTACCCCCCTAAAGTAATGAAATTTGCATCAAAAATGGATGCTTGAATTGCAGGTAAATTGGTGTAAGTCTTCAGTTTTAATTTCAAATAACTCGGAGACTGTTTTACTTAGAGACATGGAGTTTCTTTTATTTTGCTTCTTAGAACGACAGCATTTTTTTTCTAAATATGATTCATAGAAAAAGAGGGATAGTCAAAAAATTAAGTTTGGCTTCTAGAATTAACGACTGTGAAAATAAAGCTCGTTCAGATTATACGTGGACACTTTGTGTATGACAGTGGGTTAGACAAGCAAATAATTAATCAAGCATTGCAATTAAAAAATTAATGTAGAAATTTAATATACAGTCATTTGCACAAGTTTAGGACCAGTAGCCGATTTTCAGTAATTTAACACATTGCATCATTTATGCAGATTATTGCGTCATCGCATGTGCTGATTGCATCAGACGCATTCTAATGCTGTAAATAAAGGTTCCCGACATGTTTATCGCCAGTTGCTTATTGGATTTTGTCGTAGACATTGCTGTTGCGTAGTTATTGTAATAGGTAAAATCTTCACTTACTGTTACAAAAAGTTCAGAAATATTGACCCTGCATAAAATTGGATTTTTTGAACGTCAAATAAGTTCGAGGGTAAATGTGAGCAAGACAGCTGTGCATCAAGATATTAGTAAATTTAAAATTTCGGAAAAATTTGTGTATATTGTGAAAGAGAAATATGCATATTATTAAATATGAACATATGCTATGTAGGTTATAAATTTTTATCTTAATAATGTTTTCCACTGTAGTATATATATTTTTTTTTTCCGTCTAGTACTTTTTTTTTTTTTTTTTTTTTTAATAAGATTATTGAGTGCTGTTGGTCAATTTTTGTGAAAATTATTCGACTTCTTAGACTTAATGTCATTTTTAAACCTAGGGCTATATGTATCCCTCACGACGTTAAAGCTGTGTTTTTTTTTTTTTTTTTTTTTTTTTTTTTTTTTACAGTTTTTATTAACGGTTCATCATTTTTCCTTCATATTTTGAATTGTGAAATATATAATCTTCAGTTGCTTGGGCTGAATATTACATTCTTAATATTTTCATCAAAATTTTTTTCTAGATTTCTACGCACTTTTTTGGTAAAATATGATATATATATATATATATATATCTGTATGTATGTATGTTAGGGCACATACGGACTCGTTTTTATTCAAGAACTCTCCCTCAACTAATCTTTAAAACAATTCTTTTTTTAAACGTATGCTTATTTTATATGAAAAATTGCGATTTACAATTAGAGGTGTACAAGTGCTGTGCGAACCTTGTATGTGTGTGTGTGCGTGTGAGTATATATACTATATATATATAGGGAAACATCTTCAGTTGTGGCCATTCTCCGGTTGTGGGCACCCCACCATACCTTTTAACAAAAAGTAAATATGGTGAATTTGATTACTCTCAAACATGTATTGTAACAGTACGCAGTTATGGCGCTAACACCGTATTGAATAGACGCATTTTCTTAGTAAGTGCAAGCATCGAAACAAAATTTTGAACAAAAAGCAACACAAAACTAATTTCTGAATTTTTTCAATGTGCAATAAATCGAAGTGAATTAATTAAAAAATGTGAGTGTAATATATATTCATTCAGTATATTCAATATATTTTGTAATGCAATGTCGAATTAAGCCAAAATTTGGAATGAAAATAGTTTTTTCTGTCATTATAAAAGTAACTATTATTCCCGGTTGTGGGCACCCATGTTTCTTTCATTTAAAGCGTGCTTTTGACTTACAAATTGTAATATATGGTCGTTCAAAACAATATAACATATTTTATTAGTGTTTTAAGTATTTTTAGGCATTTTTAGGCATTTTTAGCCATGTGAACCCCAGAAAAGTCAATCGGTCCAAAAGAAATGCATTTTAAGGCGATGGTTAAAGCCATTTAGGATTGCTTAGTATATACGAAATCCATAAAATCGACTGACTGAGAATATAGACCTCCTCGCAGCTTCTATGTCCACACAGAAGAAGCCTAGAAAAAGTAAGGGTTACCTGTCAAACTGCTGACCAAGCGCGCTAAAAATAGGAACATTCACAATCAGGAGATGATGTCAATTTCTGCATCATTTGTTTGGAGCACCTGCTACCATGCCGAACAAGAGCAAATTCAGTCAAATGCAACGAGCATGATCGTCTGGTACATTTCAAATGTGCCAATATACATGAAGATTATTTTATTTACAAGCATTGCACTTCTGATTTGAAGGATGAAGAAAATGAGGAATAAAATTGGAAAAATGCCATTTTCTGTTATTATTTCAGACCCTGAATCCTTACAAAATGAATAAATTTTGTTGTTTTCTATATTTATGGTGTTTTGTTTTATTATTTTCCCATTTTTAGCGGATGTTTCAAGTGTGCCCACAACCGGGTACAAAATTTTCTTTGGCAAAATATGATCACTTCACAAAATTGGTAATGATTTTTTTCTGGTTGACGGAATCAATACAGTTACTTCATCAAACGTTAGCTAATGGTTCTAGCTTTCCATTCGTATTCATATGTTTGCATAATATTTATTCTATCAAAAGTTATAAGCTAAAATCAAAACTCTGCCCACAACCGGAGATGTTCCCCTATATATACAGTGCTGTCTATCTTTATGATATGTATTTGCAATGCGACGCTCGAGGTCTTTTGAATTGGATTGGCCAGTTCCTACAACATATTTAGTCCTAGTTACCAACTTTCACACTTTTTGACTACCGAAAATTTTGAATAGATTTGTTTTATATATTTCTGTAGCGCAAAAGTTGGCCTTTATGAGTTAGTGAATAATAATGAAGTTTATATTATATCACCACATTAAAATTTGTTCATGATATTTTTAAACACATGAAAAAACATTTATTTTGCTTGCAAAACAATCAACAACTAATAATAATGAAAAAACGCAAAATTCCAGAAATAATTCCAAAGAAAGCATTTATTTATTTAATTATTTATTTAATTATTTAATTATTTATTTATTTTTCGTGTTAGTATTAATTTTTCTCTTTCAAAAGAATATGTTTTATACTTTTACGAACAAAACCAAAGAAAATATATTAACCACAACTCCAACTTTGTGGAAAACATCTTTATTTACTTTTTTATTTAATATTTCTTTTACAAAGCCGATTATATTCGAAAAATCTATTTAAAATAATTTATGCAATATAATTTCATCGAGTAGTGTTAATGAAGCCACCAACTAATTTTCATATGAAAGAAATATTCTTAAATTCTAAGCAGTTTTTCAATGAAGATTTTAGATGAAGATACCAAAATCAATTAAGCTGTCCTTACACGAAAAATAAAAAGTAACAATATATATATACATCGAAAACTTAGAAATACAAAAGTGACTTTATTATTCAATTTTCATTTTTATGAATTATCACAAAATCTATATTATTAAAGTTAAAAAAAAAAATAATAATTGCGATAAAAGAGAATAAGAAAGAAAAATCCTTTAGCAATTTTATAATCCTTGAAGGAGTAAATTAATATCGATATCGCTTATTTTAAAATAAATTTATTAAAAATTTTTAAATGTATATATAGTGATAATTAAATAAATTTTTATGCAAATATAATTTTGTGCTTAAGGGCGAATATTTTATGCGCACATTCTCGGGCATGCTGCATATTTGTATTTTATACATGATATAAAAATATTTATATGATTTTTTATATAAACATTATTATTATTTAGACCCCGATCATAGTAACACGGGGCACTGGGAAAGATTCGAAATTTCGGGACGTTTTTGTTCACTTATCGAAAATAATTTCAAGAAGTTATATTTCATATACGTTATAGATGATTAAACTTCGAAGTAATTAGGCAACCTTTACAATTAATCTTTAACGTACACAAACATCAAACCGTCTCAATTATATATATATATTAAAAGCAAAAACTGTTTTATTTAAGAGACAAAATTTTAAGTTAAAATACACTTTAAAAACAAAATATACATATAAAAGCAATTAAAATCTAGACGCTTCGAAACCCGTCCGGGTTTCCTCATCAGTAATTACAACACAATATGCAAACATTACATGAACACTCAAGGAATTTAAAGGAGTACCGAATATTGAGGAGCCAGTGCGCATGCTTCATTGATAGTGTGGAGATGCTTGGCAGTGTTCCTTGAGAGCTGGCACACTGAGTGAATTTGTGTAGGAAAATATAGAAGAAAGCCTTGTGGTGGCCACAACATCCTAGTTTTTTTTTTTTTTTTTTTTTTTTTTTTTTGGAAAACGAAATCCTGCATTTACACCGTAATAAATTTCTCATTTCAGTGCATTAATATTAAAACACAGATATGTTAAAATAAATGTCCTTAATTGAGAACCTTATTCCGGTGTAAATTTGGAATTTTATTTTTGTTGGAAAAAAGTGGAAGTTTCATGTTTGGCATAAATATTAAGATTTTTTTCATGAATAAAATAATTTCAAAATGAAATAAGGAGTAATTTTTTTTAAACTTTTTTGTCATTAAAATTCATAATTATTTAGTAAAACAGTTAAATAAATGACGGGAAAAACACAGTAGTAATATTATTCAGAATGAATATGTGACTCAAATTATTAATTTTAAAACTACTTTATTTCAATTGCATGTCATATAAATATTATACAGGTGATTGCAACATTCATAAAAAATTTCTGAATTTATATGGAAAAAAAAAAAAAAAGATTGAGTATTAAATTAAAATTTAATGACAATAACTGATAAAATGCAATATAAATAATTGCAAATCTTGAAAATATAATTAAATCTGAATGCATTTCACAAATATATATTGATTAAAGTAAAAATAAAGATGTCTAGAAACCGGTTACAAATTGTATATGAAGTTAAACCTTCAGACGTTGTGACTTCATCCATACATGTGAAATCAACATAATACATTTTTATGACGCGTATGTGATTAATACACATAAAATCTTATCCTGTTTCAATACATTCTTCCATAATAGTCTAAAGATGTTATATATAATGATAAATAAGGTGAAAAATAAAGTAAACAAATATTGATATTAGACAATTTTATTCGGTCTCCTGCTGGTAGCCTTTATTACATTAATATACTTTGCTATTTTCGGGGTGTTAAAGTCTTTGTCATCATAAAGAGAAAAGACTGGTGTCATAAATGTTTCTCTTGCTCCTATCTAAACAAATCTTTATTGTTTTATTTTCGGACATAATATTGTCTCATGCTATTCGATGATTAAAGATATTACTTCTACGACTCTTTTAGAAAAGTGATGACTCCATTGGATTTTTTTTTCTATATCTACTACGTTTATTTACAACGTATTTCAAAACGTAATTTAATTATTTGTTTTTATTGTACAAGATAATTTATCTTCTTTTTTAATAGAATATTTAATGATATTAAACAAGCGTCTTATATTTCAAGTTTTCTTTCTCTTATTGTTAGTAAAATATTTCATGTTAACCAAATTGATATTAGTGCACGATTCGTGCGGGCCACTATTTCTCGCTCATTTTTTCACCACTACTCTTAAACAATATTTTTCCTTTTAAATCTATAGGATTAATATAAATTATGTAACCCAATATAAATTTATATTGATAGGTTTTATTAAAAAAAAAAAAAAATGCAGTGTATCATAGTACAATTTTCTTGATTTCCTCTAGTTTCAAGGATTTTATAACTTATGTACAATTACTTATTTATTTTGTCTTTTTTCCCATATTTGAAAACATTATGTATACCTAAAAACGATAGTTAAAGAATGTAAAACCAAAACCGGTATCTTTTATTATTCCTCTTTTTTATTACTATAACTTTAAGATTGTTTCGCGTACATTCTTATTCCTTTAAAAAATAAATATAATTATATATATATATATATATATATATATATATATATATATGGTTTAAAAACGTCAATTTGTTATTTTCTTGAAGAGAAGTTCTAAATTATAAAAATAGAAATAAAACCATACTTTTCAACATATCAAACTATTTAAAATATCTTTATATTCCAAAATATCTTTACATTCCGACGTTTTGGTTAATATTCAATTTTTAACCATCCTCAGGGAAATGATGTACATAAACTATAAACATAAATCAAATTAAGCCATTCTTGGATATTACAAACACAATTCATAAAGATATTAATGCGTTCTATCAACGTAATTTTCGAGTTGATAAAACGTATTTTTCTGAATTACAGAAACTTTCTAGCAGCAAACAGGACTTTTTTTAACAGTGCAGGTCTGGCTTAATTACCCTTCATAGAGAGTTTTTCGAAGGCAATCTAGTCTTTATTTACGAGAGTTTCGCAGGAAACCATGGAAATTTTTGAATGACCAGGCGGAGGCCGATTTATGTGACACGGGGTTAAATATGGCGTATTAATTCTATAAAACGACGACAATGTGATAAATTAATCGAATGAATTCAAAAACCTATTTTCAATCTGACTTTCTCGGAAAATAATTATGTGAAATCTATAAAATTTTCATTATTACTTGAAACTTCATTGAAAGTCTATATTTCTTGAAATAAATATGATAACAAACAAGATAACATAAAAATGTTCTTTTGATGAAAGGTAAGGCTTAAGGTAACATAACTTATGGTAACTTAAAATGCAAACTTAAATAACTTAACGTAACATAAATAAGGGTGAAATTAATAAAAAATTGGAGTAAATGTAAACTTTAATGTGCATCTAAAATGGAACACCAAACATCACATCTACTAGAAAATACAATGTTGGTATTTAGTTCGTGGGCTGAAAATATGGCAGACGAATACAATTTGAAAAAAATTGCAATTAAATGCATTATTAATATGCTGTAAATTGAAAGCAGAAAAGAAAAAAAAATCAGATTTTTTTTTTCATTCTTAAGTTTATAAGAAGAAAGGAAAGCAAAATCGAAAGACTCGGTTATTGTATGTTTCATAAGTTAGAAATATGATTAGTTGAAGACAATTTATAAAAAAATAAAAAGAAGAAGAAGAAGAAAGGAATCACCGTAATTTCCTGTGTATAATCCGCAGTCCAGACCTACCCATTTTATGCCAGAAATTTTATTTGATGAAATGTAAAATATGTGTGTATGATAGTACACGCTGCAAACAAAACTCTAATTATTAATTAAATTTTCTGATGTCCAACTTATTTATCTGACCTGCGGCTTATACACTGCATATCGGTAATGCATAGTTGCTATGTCTCGAACAAAAAACTATAACCTGCCAATTTCAACGCAATTTGTAATAAAAGAAAGAAAATTATTTTAATATAGTGGTATTTATTTTTTTTTTTTTAGAAAAAAAATGCTTTATTTGGAGAAAATTTAACAAAACCAAGACAACTTTTTTAAAGCAGTGTTATTTAAAAAGCGTGAAAGTTGGCAGCTATGCCTTGACGCATTCTTCTCAGTTCCTCATCCTATATTCATTCTTAAAAATTTCTACTGCAGGGCACACTGTACTGATGTTCAGTGAAATGAAAATCGTCAATCACTCAAACTATCACATACTGAAATTGCTTTACCTAGCAAGCTATCTTCCATTTGATACGATACATTTACCTAATCCTAATTTTCTGATTAATTTCATTAGGATTGATTTTATATTTAAATTTACATTCTATTTCAAACTTTTTCCAGTGCAAGTTTAGATGAAATATTGCTTTATTTTTAACATTTTAAGAAATTGTAAAATGTCGAAAAACTTACGAAGTTTCTAAATTAGAATATTCTTAGTTAAATAATGGATGATGTTCATGCCATTATCATATACGATATTATAAAAGTGATCTGATATATTAAAGTATATCAGATCTCTTCTTCGATCTGCCAGGTCAAGGAAATCGTAAATTTCGAATAAATTACGAAGTTTTCAAATTAGAATAATGATAGTCAATGGCGTTCATGACATTATCAATCTGTGGCCGCAGCAGTCCTATATTTTTGCGTGCATTTTATTATTTTGCCACCACTTTAATCAATCAGTATACTTTTACATACTGCTTTAGCTTTGAAATTCTTCACAAAAAATGTATAAAAATAGTGGTGTTAAAATAATAAAACAAACGTGAAAATATAGGACCGCTGCGGCATAGCCTCCTAAACTAGATGCCTGTCGCGTGGCAACAGTTGAAGCGGTAGACAACGCCACCTGGTACAGATTGCACGACTTTTTTATTCAACATCCACCAAATAATTTTAAAAGTGGGATATGATATACATAAAGGGCGAGTAAAATCGAAGAAATGTCGATTATATATATCATATATCGCTTCTTAAAATTATTGGTGAGAGTTGAATAAAAAAGTTATGCAATCTGTACGAGGTGGCGCTGTCTACCGCTTCAACTGTTGCCAAGTTTTCCAGTCACGCGACAGGCATCTAGTTAAGTAGGCTATGGCTGCGGGCACTGTATCATAAATGATGATTAAAAGGCAGTTTAACATATTTAACATAAAATTTTTCTTCGTAATGAACCTCTATGTGAATTTTGACCTATTCAGCTATACTAAGAAAATCATAAATTTAAAATAATTTATGAAGTTTTTAAGACGAATGCTGCAAATCAGCAGGTTTTATAAATCATTTTGCAAATCCCCAGCATTATAAGTGATATTTCAAAGTTTGTTCCAGTTCTTTGTGCTATATATAGGGTGTCTATAAAATGTTGAACGCATTTTGATTTTTAATAATTCATAAAATAATTTCTTGTAAACAAACGTATGGCATTTATACATATAATAACTTATATACTTTCATTTATAAAGAAGATTGCTATAGAAAATTTCCTTTTCACATTTGAATATCATTTCTTTTGTAAATATTGTCTACCCGAGTTATTAAATTTATGTTTTTAACTGAAAATTCTCACACATATTATTTACTTAGACATGTTAGAAAATTTCGTATTTCCACAACTAGAAAGGGTGTCCCACATGTCTTTTTGCAACAAGATGGTGCACCACCTCATTAGGGTACCATTGTTTGTAGATCTTCGAATGACCATTTCCCACAAAGATGGATTAGTTGAGGTGGCCCGATTCCTTCGTCACCCAGATCACCTGATTTAACACAACTTAACTTTTTCCTTTGGGGATTCGTAAAGGACATCCTTTACAGGAGGAAAGTGTCGAGTGCTGGTGACTTAAAGGCCAGGATTACAGCCGCAATAGTATCTGTGGATGACGACATGCTTGCCCATACCAGGGGCTCTAGAACGAACCCATCGGAAAGAACTCGACGCGGAAACTTTTCGCTATCAGAAACGTCCAGTTTTCACTAAAATCATCCCGATATGCATTTTATACTCTAATGCCAACTTCTCGGAAAGGTGAGACAAAACTTCTCCCAGAGAGAAAAGACTGTTTTCGAAATCGGATTAAGTTGACCAATCACAGACAAGGATAATTTCCTCCTCGCCACGAGATTTCATTTGGATTTTTTAGATAAACATAAAGATGGCTGCCTCTGCTTGTGTGGTTGTGAATGTGTGCTTTGTTTTATTTAATAAGAAAAGAGTATTTATCCGCATTTATTTTTTGTAAATACCGTATTTATTTTCTCTATATTAAACCCATCTTATTACCGAACTTCACCTTTTGCCAGTTGCTAGCATTTTAAGGCAGTAAATGTAAATGATTTTCTGCCTTGAAGTGTTAGCTGCTAGCATTCATTATTTAGTGAACGACGAATTATTATGGATATAGGAGCTTTGGATATTTTTTCATTTTTATTTATTTATTTATTTATTTTATTTTTTTTTTGTCCAATCTGTATTAACTTCATAATTACGATAATGCTTCTTTATAACATATATATGTATATATACAGAGCCTGATTAAGGGGGAAGCACACATTATCTCCGCTCGTACCGGAATATTTTTACAATTATTTTTTACTTCATGTCATAGAAATTCCACGCTTTGACGAGGAAATATTTTTTATAAAAAATGAACGGTGTAAAACAATCAATTTACTCACCGTTATTAGACACCAGAATTCTTTTAAAATAATTTTTAATGAGAATTTTCTGTTTATTATAGGAGGAAAGTATTTGTTAAAAAATAACGGTGTAAGTATAAATAATGTGTGCTTTCCCCTTAATGAGGCTCTGTATATATATATATATATCAAAATTTTTGTTTAATTTCCTTAATTAAAATTTTTGTGTACATATATATTATTATAATTGATTTATTGTATTTACATGTGTTAAAGCAAACTTAATAATATATATATATATATATATATATATATGTATATTTATTTATTTATTTGCATGTTTGTATATACTCTTTCTAGAATTTCTTTTAGAATTTACAATATACAATAAAATATGTTGTGTAATTTTAAACCTTTAAGCATAGTAAAAAATTATCTTCCATCAAATTAAGAAAAAGTAAAACCGTCTGAAAATTAATTTTCATTTTGTAAGTGAATTTACATAATATGTCTAATTTAGATTGTAAATCTGAATTATTAAATTTAAAAAATATATATATATTCACTTACTTTTCCCTCTCTAGGAAATGAGAGATTCTTATTAGATTCTATTATATAGCTACAAATGAAGTTTTGCAAGTGAATGTAGAATTGACGTGCTGTGTCTCAAACTTACTTAATTCAATTATAATAAAATTTAAAAGGGAAAATAAATATTTATCATAATTTCCTTTAAGCTTTATTAATGTTTTATATACTGGGATATACATCATTGATTCATAGACATACTTTAAATAAGACTTTTAGTTAATATATATATAATTGCAGTTTTCATTAAACTTAATTTTTAATAACATTAAATATTAAGGCTTGTTCTTCTTAATAGATATGCTATTAATATTATACATGATTAATAAGAATTTTAATTACAAAATATATATATATGGGTAATTATTGTAATTTTTATTATATTTAATTATATTTAATTAATTTTCAATAACTTTTAATATTAAGACATGTTATTCTTCATACTTTTTAAATAAGAATTTTAGTTACCTATATATATTACAATTTTCATTGTACTAAATTAATTTTAAAGATTTAAATATATTTAAAACTTGATTTTTCATTTTCTTGAATAACACCTAATGCCAAGGTGGACACTATTGGAACCGTGAGTTGTTTATCTCACGACGATTCCACCCGGAATTGACCTGTTGAAATTTCAGAAAACAATTCCGCGAGAAAATTCCGATAATGAAAGCCATTCGATAAGTTCGTTACAGAAATAAGAAAGGCTGTCGGAAAGTGACGTTACATCGGAGAAATTCCGACAACGATTTCGATATTTTCGTTCTAGATCCCCTGGCGCGAAATTGACTTCCGTCTTGATATAATGCCCGTGCGATGAACGGCGCACATGTGGAAATCCATTGACAAAGGCTATAAAACTTTTTGAGTCTATCTAACATTTAGTGTTATCAATTTCAATTTATCTTAATTATTTTATGAATTATTAAACATCAAAATGTGACCAACATTTTATAGACACTCTGTATATATATTTATAGATTGACGTGTTTAGATAATTGCATTCAGAATTCCCAAATTTTGGGTTTCTTTCTTTCTTTTTTTTTATTTATTATTTTTTTTTTAATTCAATAACTAATATCACTAAATTTTAGTTATAACGGTTACCTAAAGACTTCGTAGATTAATCGTCTGTTATATTTATATAAATCATTCCTCAAAATTATTGGTGATTATTAAATAAAAAAGTCCAAAATTTGGCAACATTGTTTGCATTTTAGCCATGGCCTCCTAAACTAGATGCCTGTCGCGTGGCTCAGAATGTTGGCAACAGTTCAAGCGGTAGAAAGCGCTACCTGGTACAGATTGCGCGGCTTTTTTATTCAACTGTCACCAATAAATTTTAGTAGTCATATATGATATATATAATCGAACGTTTCTTCGATCCTATTCGCCGTTTATGTATATAAAATCCCACTTTTAAAATTTTTTGGTTGCTATTGAATAAAAAAGTCGTGCAATATGTACCAGGTGGCGCTGTCTACCCCTTGATCTGTTGCCAAGATTCCGAGCTACGCGACAGGCATTTAGTTTAGGAAGCTATGATTTTAGCATAACAAAAATTTCATTTAAATTAAAGAATTTAAAATTTATTAAATGGTTTTACTTAATTTAGCTATGAAATGTATAAAAAAGTTATACTACAGAACAAAATTCTACTTTTATTATTATTATTATCTTTTGAATATAAATTATGTAGAGAATTAAGATTAGCAAAGTTTTAATTACAAGTGGAATTGCATAAATTTAAGAATTTCATGACTAACAAATATTGAAATCTCTGAAACTTTATAAATACAATCTTCAAAGGAATACATATTTTGCCATACAAAAAATATTCTAAATTTACGATTCGTAAAATTTAAATTAACGCGTAGCAGTTTTAAATTAATTAATTTGTATTCATTTTTCAAGAGAAAGAAGTAAGTAATTTCAGTTTTCAATTAAACTTTTCTTTAAAATTGGAAAAGATATTACTTTTGTATTTTCTTTCTTCGCGGCTTGCTTTTTTAAAAGAAATTTAATTAAACCAACGAAATTTAAAAAAAAGGTTCAGAACTGTAATATATTCTTATTATTAAAAAATTTTAAAAACAATTTTATTTAATTTCACAAATTTATCAATCATACTTTTGCATATGTAACAAAAATGTGCAAAATGTATGAAGTATAACTTAATAACAGTAAAATATAAAATTTATATCAAAATGGGAGAAGAATAAAAACTAGTTGACATAGATGAACTCTGCTTAGCTCTAATGACATATTTATTCTCATAAATTTCTATTATAAGTCATATTATTTTCGTGTCAAGGAAGGGAAAATTACCTACGACTCATCAAGGTCGCGAAAAGAAATACCCCACCAACCATGTTACCTTCCCTCCTCTTGTATTCATTTACCGTATCCTAATTATTTGATTATATTTATTAGGGTCAGTTTTATATTACAGTTTTCATGCAACTACTTAGTATTTCTAATCCAATAATTCCCATCATGCAAATTTCTGGGAAAATTTCTCCTATTCTGCCATAAGATAATCACAATTGTCGAATAACTTACGAGGTTTTCAAAGTAGTATATCCATAGACAATCGTATTCATGCAAGTATTATTTTAATACTTGTCCAACATTTTTACAATGAAAATAATTCCCATAATACATAGTTATGGGACTTAATGGGTAAGTAAGGTTTTGCCCTACCTTTCCATTAAAAAAAAAAAAAAAAAAAAAAAAAAAACGTAAATTTTGACTAACGGATGAATCTTTCAAAGAAGAATGTTCATAATTAAAAATGTCCATGCCAGTAACATAAATGATATTTTAAATCTGGTCCAATACCTTATTGCTAAAATTAATCCTCGTAATATATGTTTATGCTAAGATTATTCTTATTTTTCCATGTTAAAAAAAGTCGTAAATTTCCGATTGCATAAGAAATTTTCAAATAAGAATGTAGAAAGCAATGTGTTTTTTGCAGTGTCATAAGTCATATTTTAAAACTGATCTAACTTTTTTACGATCAATTTTATTTTTGATCGGATTCCTCACATCCCAAAATCTGTAAAAGCTTCAACTAACCAAGGTCAATAATTTTCATGAATACCTAAATTACACATACCCCCTTGGTTTATAAAAAGGGCAGGGCACTAATAGTAAGAAAAGAGCACTTTTTAAGATTTTAAGGGCAATTTGGTATTCTTAAGACCATATTTAACATTTAAAATCCACACTCATTTCAAAATTCCGTTATAAGTATGCATAGTATAATTAAAATATTTATAATTTGAACTTTCTTTCCTTTTGCTTGTTACTAATAAGTAAATAAGAGTTGAAGATCATACGAAATAGGTTTACTTATATATGTATGTATTTATCTTCAGTGTATCAACATTCATCAAATTGTAGGTTGTCCACTCCGAAAGTACTCTTAGCCAAGGCGGCAATAAGAGGGTCTTTTTTTTTTTTTTTTTTTTTTTTTTGATTAGGGACAAGAACGGCGCTATTTTTCCAGACTATGGTCAGGCAGGGCGCAACACCCTCCTTAAGCTGTCTGGGGGAAACTCTGCCTATAGCATGACGAGTAATTAACGTTATATTCAGAAATTTTGTCTTAATAACCAAGAGCAAAAAATGTCTGCATCAATGTATCTTCAAGCTTGATTTATCAAATCAAGAAACTTGCATAAACTTGAATATTTTTTGAAGAAAAAAATGGAAAATAGAGGTTTTTTGAAAAAAAAAAATATAATGTAAAGCTAGGAGAGATCGCGCGGTAGGAGAGATTGCGCACATAGGAGATCGGATGGAAAGGTTAAAGTGGGCGAATTGAAATTTTAGTTGGTCTTACAACACCAGTAGTGAAGTGCTAACTTGAATTTGCATATTGATTGCTTCAAGTGTTTAAGATAAAACGTGGTCAATGTGTCTCTTTCTCAAAAATAAGTGTTTGAATTTCATAACCCTTCTTAAGAATTTCAATACAACGGTAGTAGTGCAAAATATTTTTCAATTGAACAATTTCTCATAACCTACTGACCTATACTAACGGTACAAGCACCACGCTTTCCTCTAATGGTGAGAAAATATTTAATAAAACACTGCGAAGTCTCTCCTACCAAAATGGGAGAGATTGTGCTTTTGCAGTTTACGAGAAAATGCGCATTAAAAATTCTATACTAACAGAGATTTCGCAGCTTATTGTTGATAACAAGACAATGATGATGCGTTTGTTCAATGCCTGGGACTACCAAAACCTAACTTCCATAAGTCATCGGACTCGTTCCAACCATTCGAGACGGCGCTCCACATTTAAGGAGACTATCCACAGAATCTGAAATCAAATTGAACATTATTCAGGAGTGGCACAATCGACAAAAGCCACACCTCTGATGGGATTTACTTCTAGAATGCTGATAGCCTATGATAAATTTATCGCAAAGGCTTTCAATGTTACTGTATATCTATTTAGTTCCGCAATACTTTCACGTATGATGCTCAAGTTTTGTGCAATTGTCGGCTGCTTAAATAGAAGAGATAAAACTAAATGCAAGCAAAAAGTATCAGCCTACTCAATCTTCTTTTTAAGGAATGTAATCGTCTAAATTTCAATAAAATAAAATAAATAAAATAAACGCAAAGGATTTTAAAGCGTAAAGGATTTTAAAACGTTAAGGACTTTTTGATGGAAGATTTTGAGGAAAAAAAAAAAAAAAAAAACCTTTAATAAATGGTGGGCGTATTCTGAACTTAAAACTGGGCGGGACTAGCAACATACCATTGCACGCACGGTGTGCTAACTTTGCTTTTATTTTGCTCGGAAATGCCTGTTCGAGACGGATACACCGTCTCGAACAGATTCATTTGTGGCAAGTGGTTGCACAATAACTTTACATGTACAATAATATGTGCAATGATTGCAGACCGGACAACGAGAGATTTGGTCAGCAAACAAGAAACTAACCTAGCTGAAAAGGTAATGTATTAATTTTAAGTTAAACGTTTTAACTAGTGACTTAATATTATTTTCTGGTCTTCTTCTTTAACTAATTTTGTTCTTTTTTCTGTTTCTTTAATATATATATATATATATTTTGATAAATTTTTGGAGTTCTTATTACATTTTTTTTTATTTTTCTGATTTTTTGAATTGAAATATCCACTCCCAATACAAAAATTTTTGTTTACAAATACCTTTCAACAATGTCATTTAAGTGAATTATTATTATTGATAATGTAATTGTAGTTATAATTAAGCACAATCTCTTCTACCCATGTGTGCAATCACTCCTACCCTGTAAGGAGAGATTGTGCAAAGTAGCTCTCTTGGTTTTATTACTACTGTTGTTTTAAATTACAACAGGCAACAAAATAGCTATGGAAATGTATAGAAAAAACATCAATTCAAAGTTTTGCACCAAAAGTTTAGCAAAAATTTAATATTTGGATTTTTTATATCATTTTGATGAAATGTGCGCAACTTCTCCTAGCTTTACCTTATATATATTTAAAATACTAGTGTTAAAAAACCGTACTAATGTACACCTTTCACAGAGTCTTCAAGCTGGTTACACGTTGGTCTATCGCTATTTAGACTGTAATCTTTTCAGAGTTCACTAATGAAATTTTACACAAAGAAATAATATATTTAAAGACCATTTTGAAAGAATGAAAGGTTGCATAAATAAGAAGGTTACGTGAATTTTAAAATTTCAAAAAAACTTTTTTCTTTTCTTTTTTTCCTTAATCTGATACTATAATATGTCTAGAATATTTTTCCAAAGTTTCAAGCCAATTGGAGCAAAAGCAGAGGAAAGAAAACCTTTGGAAAATCCCCTCATTATGTTTATTTTATTTATGCATAATTGTTATAATAATACACACATAAACATTTTATTAGTGCATTCTGAAAAAGGGATTAAAGTGTTCAACTTTAATCACTTTTTCAGAATGCACTGTTTTTGAATTCGGTGAATTCGGTTGAACTATTTCTGAAAAACTAATGCACCGATTTTATTGAAATGCATACTTCTTCTAATAAAATTGATTAATGATTGATTTATTTTTTCTTTTTCGATTACTATTAATTTTACATGGCTATAAGTGAGGGTAAATCTTACCGAAAATGTTATTGTTTTGCGTAAAACTTTGTCAAAATTTGAAATTTCATAAATTCTTTGTTCAAAGCATGAGTTACACTTGTCTACTAACATATATATATATATATATATATATATATATATGTATATATATATATATATATATATATACATCTTTTTTTTTAGATAAACGTGTCATGAGTTATTCTCCCCACCGCGAAGTCACTTTTTTCTGAGCAGACTATGAAAACTAGGCATCTCAGAAGCCGGTTGAACTTTCAAAATATTCTTAGTGAAATTTTTCAAAAATATTCTTTAAATGTTGGTCTTTTATATGCTTAAAACTTTGAATAATTTATTTATTTTATTAAGAATATAAAATAAAATATGTTTTATTTTATTTTCCCCAGACTTTAAAATCCCTTAAATGTGCATGCAAATACCACTTACTTGCATAAATGTCAACCATCTTATTTTGAAGCGTAAAATTTTTACTACCCGTCTTTTTCTTCACACCAGTCAGTTTTTAGAGAAATTTTATTCTTATTTAATAGTAACAACATTTGGAGAGAATTACATACTCTAAGAATAAAGTGGTGTGGAAAAAGAGACGTTATTTCAAGGGTCGTTAAAAGTTTTACCCTCATTAATGAGATGGTTGACAGGTATGCACTTGTGATCAATATGTACAATCATACTTTAGTATAATCATAGCCTCCTAAACTAGATGGCTGTCCCGTGGTTTAGAAATTTAGCAACAGTTGAAGCGGTAGACAACGCCACCTGGTACAGATTGCGCAAATTTTTTATTCAACAGCTACCAAAAAATTTTTTAAGTGGGATATGATATATATAAAAGCGAATAGAATCGACGAAACGTCGATTATATATATCATATATCACTTCTTATACTTATTGGTGACAGTTGAATAAAAGAGCTGCAAAATCTGTACTAGGTGGCGCTGTCTACCACTTCAACTGTTGCCAAGTTTCCGAGCCACGCGGCAAGCATCTAGTTTAGGAGACTATGGTATGATAGAAGCTATTTCTTAACTTCCTCTATACTTACGAACGTACTTTGTTTTCCACAAATACTCTTACTTTTGCACAAAATACATCATTAGACTTTTTTTCTTCCCATCAGAAAAATTTAATACAAACACATAAAGCGTAAGGCAATTTCCTTAGATCAATATCAGCAGTATTTGTATCCTTAATATTGTGTGTTATTCGTTTCCACATAATGTCTTTAATATTACGGTGCACTATCGTCGGTATTCTGTCTATCGTAGTTCCTTTACTTTTTCCGAAAGAAAAAAACCTGCATTTATCGTTGCAATTTCGAATAGGAGAACCTATCACTGAACGTTTTACGTACAGATGTTGCTCAAAAATTTCCTTTAAAATAAGTTTATATTTGTTCAGTGTCTTTCAAAATGGAAAAACCAATACTTCTTCAATAAAGTCAGAATCCTTTAATTTTACAAGGATTACATTCAGACACTCAATATTGCTAAAACATTATTTTTATATATTGACCGGAGATTGCTGACATTATGTGATACTAAGATAAGATTTTTTTTTTTTTTGTGGAAAGATATAAATAAATTTCTATACTACACAAACCTAGATAAAATTCACATTTATTTTCATCATAATTTTATAATATTCAGTACATTAAACATAGTTTGTATATATATATATATGTGTGTGTGTGTGTGTGTTTAAAAAAAAAATTACAGTGAAACATACTTTCTTTCTCATAACTTTAAAAGAAAAATAATTGGAATTTATTCACTTCATAAACAGTGTAGTGATGCTTAAACTATAACTATCAAGTCTTCAGCTCTTTAAATACCACAATTTCTCAATGAAAAATATTTAAATACATTTAAGAACTTAACTTCTGAATCTAACTGCATATCTAAAATCTATATTTTAAGAAGCAAAGTAGATCAAGATTTTGTGCATGTTAACCAGAGATATGCCAACATTTTACTTTTTTTTTTTTTTTTCCTGAGAAATTTTAATACTGGCTTTTTTTCCCCACCACTGTATTTGTAATGAAAACTTATCTAGTATATAATTACGATTAAATTAGAAGAAAACCATCATTCAGGAAAAGTAATGTGAAAAAAAAGGCAGATACTAACATTGTTCGGTAAAAAAAATTTTAATGTTGGCACGTCTCTGGTTAACATGCACAAAAGTTTTATCTACACTGCTTCTTAAAATAAATATTTTATATATGTAGTTTGATACTCTATTGCCAATAGATGCCCAGATATAGCCTTCTCAAAAATTGTGGAAGCTGCCTGCCAGAAGCACTGCCAGACGGCCGATATGTACACTAATCAAATCAGCATTCCTTAAGATAATGCTTATCTCCTAATTAAAGTTTGAAAAGTAACCATCATATAATCGGTGAATATCGAAGCATAAAAACGCCACCTACTAGGCATTATGCGCACAAATTGAACCACTATAATTTTTCATAATGACCTTAGGTTTTTCCAGTTTTTACGGCAATCGAGTTTGTTTCAATAACACCAAACGAAAGTCAGTTATAAATTATATTAATTTACCATGATTATATTAATTAGGTTTTGCCGCTTCGCAGGTCACTATATTTTAATGAATAAAAAAAAAAAAAAAAAAAAAAAAAAAAAGCAAGAACCCAAAAATTATGTGTTACGCATTGATTATTAACACTTTCCAAATGTACTTAATTGTTGTATTGTATAACTTTCAATACTCTTTCCCACGTAATCTCACAATGGACAGACAGTAGCTCTGAAAGACATACAGATAGACTAATTGAATTCCTAATCATTCTTATACATTGTTAGAAAGTGTTAAAAATGCTTAGCACTAAAAGAAACGTAACCTTTATATTCTAATTGCAGACTATAAAGTATCTGAATTTTTTAGTGTAGCCCTGTAAATCAGAAGGATAACAAAATAATAGTCTATGCAAAATATTTTTTCAGATTATTAAAAATCATTCTCAATTTCTTTATGCTTTTTACACTAGGAAGTTCTTTAAATGTAATTTATAAAAATGTCTGCCCTAAAATGCAATGCATTGACATATTTGGGTGTCCCTGTACACAAACCAGTTGCACAAGACCTATTAATGTCATTTAAAATAGGGAACATTCCATAGTGAATTTCAACAACATAAATAATTTTGTTAAAATTTTGAAAATATTTACGGAAGCTGGGGCGAGCAGAGAGACAAAAAGACAGATGGGCAGTGGAAAAGATTGTATGTATTTAAATTGAAATCTTATTTCCACTTTAAAAATGTTTAAAAGTGTAATATCGCTTAATATAAATGAAAATGCAATTTCAGCAAATTTGTAATAAAAGCCTCCAATAAAACTGAATATTTTTGCGTGGACCTGTAAATCTAATACTAATCGTACTACATTCTGTAGAAAGCATTCTTTTATGCATATGAATAACATATTTATTTTTTAACGATTTGTTTGAAGTAAAATTATTAAAATTTGGTTTATAGGAATACCTTTCAGGGAACGAATGCTTTGGAATGCTTTTGGGTGTCCCTGTACACAAACCAGTGGTAGTATTTATTCCATTTTCTATAGCAAACATTCGATAGCGACCTTGAACAACATATTTCAATGTCACTGAAATTTGTTTAAAATAAAGAAATTAAAATACAGTTTACAAAAATACCTCTCATAAAACACAATGCTTTGAAATACTTTTAGGTGTACCTGTACACATGCTAGTAGAGATAATCACTCCATTTTCAGTTGGGAACAACAGATTGTGAACTTGAATAATATACATCGTTTTCAACATATTCTATTAATACAGGGTGACAAGAAATAGCTTGGACACACATGATACATTATAACTTTAATGCTAATGAAAATATTACGACCAAACTTCAATAAATATGAATACATTATTTTGTCTATTATATTTGCAAATTTTCAAAGTGGCTACCTTTAGCCTTAATACAGAGCTTTAAATGTGTCACAAAATTTTCGGCTATGGGCCCGCAACTCACTTACTGATATTTTATCCCATTCCTCGCATAAGAATTCCTTTAGGGATGCCAAAGTTTTATGAGTTTTAGCACATACCCTTGTCTCCAAGATAGACCAAACAGAATAATCCATTGGGTTCAAATCTGGGGAATACGGTGGCCTATCTTGAGCTCCAATGAAGTCAGGAAAATTTGTCTTGCACCAATCTTGAGTGCCTTTAGGTCTGTGTGCAGGTGCGAAATCCTGTTGGAAGGTCCATCTTTTGTTTCCAAAGAACTTTTGCGACCAAGGTAAGACAACACCCATACAGCACAGAATGTTTCAGTTATGTTGCAAAAAGCTTACAATCTTTCAAAAACGTAACACGTTTTAGTATGTTCTCTGATACCTTTCTAAAACATTCGCCCTTTTTAACACTTTCCAACAAGGTTGAAAAGTGTTTATGCATTGGGTTTGTCTGTCCGTCTGTCCGTCTGTCTGTCTGTCTGTCTGTCTGTCCGCGCTCTAACTTCCTTAAATATTTATGGAATTTATTGAAACTGATATATATTATTCAAGTTCACTATCGGATGCTCCCTATTGAAAATAGAGTTTATACCTCTACTGATTTGTGTACAGGGACCCCCGAAAATATTTCAAAGCATTGTGTTCTATGAGAGGCATTTCTATAAAACATATTTCAGACCCTTAATATACAAAAATCTTAATGAAATTGAAATATGTTATACAAGTTCACTATCGGATGTTCCCTGTTGAAAATAGAGTTTATGCATCTACTGGTTTGTGTACAGGGACCCCCTAAAATATTTCAAAGCATTGTGTTCTATGAGAGGCATTTCTATAAACCATATTTCCATACCCTTACTGTACACAAATCTTAATGAAATTGAAATATGTTATTCAGGTTCACTATCAGATGTTTCCTGTATAAAATGGAGTAAATACCACCACTGATTTGTGAACAGGGACACACAAAAGTATTACGAAAGCATTGTGTTCTATGAGAGGCTATAAACCATATTTCCATACCCTTACTGTACACAAATCTTAATCAAATTGAAATATGATATTCAAGTTCACTATCGGATGTTTCCTGTATAAAATGGAGCAAATACCACCACTACAGGGGCACACAAAAGTATTCCAAAGCATTGCGTTTTATGAGAGATATTTCTATAAACTAAATTTTAATAACTTTACTTTCAACGAAGATTTATGAAATTGAAATGAGTTATTTATAAGCACAAAAGAAAATGCTTTGCATACAATATAGCATGATTAGCATTAGATTTACAGGGTGACACAAAAATATTCAGTTATATAAAGAGCTATTAATAAATATTTGCTAAAAGTGTACTTTAGTATATATTAAGCGTTTTTAACCCTTTCTAACATTTTTAACACTTCCCAACAAGGTTGAAAAGTGTTAATGACTTCGGTTTGTCTGTCTGTCTGTCCGTCTGTCTGTCTCTCTGCGCTCTAATTCACGTAAATATTTGTGGAATTTCTTAAAACTGATATATGTTATAGAAGTTCACTATCCGATGTTCCCTGAAGAAAATGGAGTTTATACCTGTACTGGTTTGTGTACAGGGCACCCGAAAGTATTTCAAAGCATTGTGTTCTATGAGAGGTATTTCTATAAATCATATTTTCATACCTTTGCTGTACACGTATCTTAATGAAATTGAAATATGTTATTCAAGTTCACTATTGGATTTTTTCTGTATAAAATGGATTAAATACTAACTCTGTTTTATATACAAGTACACTCAAATGTATTCTAAAGCATTGCGTTCTATGAGAAATATTTCTATAAATAAAATTTTAATGACTTTACTTTCCACGACGATTTAGCATATTGAAATATGTTATTTATATGCACAAAAGAATGCTTTACATAGAATATAGCATGATTAGCATTAGATTTACAGGGTGACACAAAAATATTCAGTTATATTCAGAGCTATTAATAAAAAATTGCTAGAATTGTACTATCGTTTACATTAAGCGTTTTTGACACTTTTTATCATTTTTTTAGTGTGAATATAATTTCAACTTGTGCATATGTCTGACTGTTCTTCTGTCCGTCTGTCTGTCTCTCTGTCTGTTTTTCTGCTCTCTAATTCCCGTAAATATTTATGGAATTGCTTTAAAACGATGTATTTTATTGAAGTTCACTATCGGATGTTCCCTTTTGAAAATGGAATGGATACCTCTTCTGGTTTGTGTACAGGGACACCC
The DNA here is from genome assembly GCA_963930645.1 of Salticus scenicus. Taxonomy (NCBI): domain Eukaryota; kingdom Metazoa; phylum Arthropoda; class Arachnida; order Araneae; family Salticidae; genus Salticus; species Salticus scenicus. Next base: position 153,139,096 of record OZ005662.1, read on the forward strand.
AAAAGTATTCGAAAGCATTGTGTTCTATGAGAGGAGTTTCTATAAATCATATTTTAATACCTTTAATGTATAGAAACTTTAATGAAATTTTAATATGTTACTGAATTCTCTATCGGATGTTTCCTATGTAAAATAGAGTACATTTCTAACTGGTTTGTGTACAGGGGCACTTGAAAGTACTCCAAAGCATTGTGTTGTATGAGAGTTATTTTTATAAACCAAATTTTAATAATTGTATTCTCCACAAAGCTTAATGCAATTGAAATATATTATTCGTATGCACAAAAAAGTGTGCCTTCTATGTAATATAGTATGGCTAGCATTAGATTTACAGGCCACACAAAAATAATCAGTTACATTAAAAGGTATTAATAAAAATTTGCTGGAATTGCACTTTTGTTTACATGAGCGTTTAAACACTTTCTTATAATTCTATTGGGAATATGATTTCAATTTGTGCATCTGTCTGTCCGATTGTCTACCTTTGTATCTGTTTGTCTCCGGCTCCTATCATCCGTAAATATTTTGAGAATTTTTTAAAAATGATACACTCAAGTTCCCTATGGAATGTTCCCTATTTAAAATATCATTAATAGGTCCTGTACAACTAGTTTGTTTACAGGGACAACAACAACAAAAAAATATAAAAAAAGCCAATGTATTACGTTTCATGAGAGAATTTTTTTAAAGTTATATTTAAAAAACTTTCTACTACAAAAATCTTAAGAACATTGACATGTATTATTAATATTCTAACAAATTGTTTTGTATAGAATATTATATGATTAACTTTCAGATTTACAGGGCTACAGTAAAATATTCAGGGATTTTAAAAGCTGTAATTATAATCTAACGGCTGCATTTTCTTTTGCGTTAATCCTTTTTAACACTTCCCAAAATGCCTAAGAGTAATTTTAAAATCAATTAATCTATCTGTATGTTTTTCAGTCCTTCTGTCTGTCGTGCGATAACGTAGGCAAAGAACATTAATAGTTATTCGATACAACAATTGTGTACAGTTGGAAAGTGTTGCTAATCAATGCGTACTGCATGATTTTTCTTTCTTGTTGATTTTCTATCTGTTAAGTGTTTCTATCTGTCCGTAACGCTCCTGTTACGTATCTGATTTTTTGTTATGATCGCGGACATTTCTACGTTCTTGAAACTAATCGGAAAGCAATCTGAACGTTTTTAAACGTTTCAGAAATGTTTGTAATGTTTCATATGATATGATTGTTACGTTTCTGGAACATTTTGTGCTGTTAGGGCATCTTCCAAGGTGAGTTTGCGATAGTGGTAGTTACAGATATTTGGTTTGAAACTTCGTCCAAGTTATTTCTTGTCACCCTGTATTTACGGGAGATAAAGCGTAGACGGACAAACCGACAGACAAACCGAAGTCATAAGCTTTTTTAACCCTTTGCGGCGCAAGAAAATTCGGATCATTTAAATTATACTGCCACCAGAATTCATGAACTAAATTAAACTAAAAGAAGTTTTAAATTTTAAGGTTAAAAAAAGCGGCATTTTCTGCTATGTTATAAACGTAAATTTTTGCTAAAAAATTTCCGGGATGAATTTTTGCAGCTGGATGTTAAATTTTGCGTCATCGCAACGAGGACAGCGCGCGTTAAGGGGTTAAACCTATTGGAAAGTGTTAAAAATATTTACAAAACGATTAATATAAACGAAAATGAAATTCGAACAAATTTCTAATAATAACCATTTTTGTGCGGCCCTGTAAATCTAATGCTAATCATACTGTATTCTATAGAGATTTTATTTGTGCATATCAAAAATATATTTTAATTTTATTAAGATTTGTGCAAAGTAAAGTTCTTTAAATTTGAATTATAAATTTAATGTATTAGAGCTAACTAAATTTATATAAAATTTTTGGAACAAAGGAAAAGAAATAAAATTTTTAAAGTAGTTATTATTACTATTACAAATCCTATACAGGGTTCTGATAAAAGGAAAATTGGGTGTCACTATTTGTATGCAGTAAATTTAGGCTTGGCGAATCGCTGATATCCATTGATACTTATTTAAAATAATTAATTTATAAAAAATCTGGTATCGAAATTTCTCTTTTTCAAATTCCAGATGCTACCTCCTGTATATGAAATTCCTACACTATCAGTAAATAAATTATGTTGTTATATATATATATATATACGGAGCTGAAAGCCAAATCCGACAAATTGTTAGTACCGCCCCTTTTTCTACACCACTTAATTTTTAGAGTAATTCTCTTCAAATAAATTTACGATGAATGAAGAAAAGAAATACTCTAAAAATTAAGTGGTGTACAAAGGGGCGGTACTAACAATTTGGCCGCTATATATATATATATATATATATACTGTTGCAGTGTACCATACTATAATTATCAAGATTATTTTCCTCTAGTTTCAAGGATTTTATAAATTACGTACATTTATATTTTTTTCTCCATGTTGAAAAACATTATGTATACCTAAAAACGATATTCAAATAATGTAATCCGGTATCATGCCTATTTTATTTTTATTTATTTATTTTTTTTTAATTATTACCTCAATAATATTACGCGTACATTCTTATCCCTGAAAAGAAAAGAAAAAAAAAAATGCAATTTATTTTATTGTTTAAAAACGCCAATTTGTTATTTTGTTGAAAAGAATTCGCTCGAAATTAAGGTTTCTTATCTTCACCGTATTATGCAAGTTAATTACACAGAGACGCATAATGAAGTCAAGAAATATATACTACTTTCGTTTTTTTTTTCTTTTTTTTTAAGTTTTCTTAATTTCGTGATATTGAGTTCATTAAGATTGTAATTTAAAAGAGAATATGTATTGCATCGGTAAAAGAAAATATATTTTGTTCGAATGTTCAATATTAATTAAGTTTTCATAACATATTCGAATCTTGAGGAATCTGTATTAAAATAATTGAAAATTTTCATTTTCTTCTTCGTGCAAAAAAAATTCCATAACTATACGATTAAAGAAAAGAGTATTATGTGTTTTAAATAATTTTGAAGTTGAAAAAATTAAGTTTTTATTTATCCACCAATAGCATCCAGGTATGAGGATATCTAATAATAAACCTTGAACTTTTCTGTTTACCTTTTATTTATTTATTTATTTATCTTTTTGAATGAGATCTTCTTTTTAGTGATAAATGGTGGAATTAAAAACAATCATTCTAAACAATCTCACAGATTTACATGTAAGTACTTTTAATTATAATTTCATTATAGTCATTTATGATTTTCATTCATCGAACATGTGTTTGCTTTTTGCGCCAGTATAAAAACTAAAGTAAAGTTAGATACTCATATATTATATAATTCTTAACATTAGATGTCATTGTTATCATATTGTTGCCAAATTTAAAAATAATTTATTTTTATTAGGACTGAGGACTATTAGTCTCAATCTCGGATTTTTGAGGCGTTATTTTTCGATAGTTGGACATTTATCAAAATCTAAAATTTATCGAAAATATAATTGAATAATTTAAAGCGATGTTATAATTTGAATAAAAAAAAAAAAAAAAAAAAAAAAACTAATAGTGCTCCGTTTTAAACTAAATTCTGCTTTTTCAAGAATTTCACCAAAATCATCTTTTTTTTTTTTTTTTTTTTTTTTGAAAGAAAAATAAAAGAAAATTAATAATAATCAGTATCGAAACAAACACTATCGAAAAAGATTTCTTTAGTAATTTTGAATTAGGAAATAAAAAGCGTGCGTGCAAAATGAAATAAAAATAATTAAAAAAAAATGAATTTAATGATTTAACTTTTATATAAAACATGATCGCGTGCTATCTTAAAAAGTAGATGTAAATTTTAAAGTTTATGTGGTGCGTGTGGCATCTATAAAAGTTGTTTTAAGAAATAGAATAGAATAAAGAAAGAAACGATGTTGGTTGCATTTTGTTAAATAAGTTGAATTTTTGAAATTTATGGAAGTAATATCTACCGTAGGAATAATTTCTTATGTTAAAACTATAGGGAATTCTTATGCGAGCATAAGCGATTCTACTTTTTCATTTATTTATTTATTTATTGCAATTTTATTTAAAGAGGTTTAGTCAGGTTATAAAATGTCTTTTTTTTGTGTGTGTGTGTGCGTGTGTTTGTGCTTTGTTATGGCATTAAAATAGCTCGTATCCCTTTAAAAAAAACAGAAATGGATAGAAAATGTGCACAGAACTCATATCAGTATATATATATATATATATATATATATACATAAAATCTTCTTCTTACACTAACGACTTTACAAGTATAGAAAAATTTCAAACAAATAACGCAAATTTCCAATCCTGGTTAAAAAATTTCACCAAGACAGAAATGACCTTGGCAACAAGTTTAATGCCAGACTGCCGCGTTTTTCGCCACTTGGCGACCTTTTTGCGCGATTTGCGTAAAAAAATCTTTATTATCGATATATGGATAATATGAAATAGAATACTTTTACTTAATATCCAAAAGCCTCTGGATGTATAAGACTACAAATAGGGTTGCATTTCAGCCGTCCAGAGTTCATTTCAAGCCAAGCGTTAGAAGTGTTAGGAGCTTCTGTCTTACATCTGTTACTGAATACAGCTTATATTATATGTTACGTTTATGAAACAGTTTATGTAGTCATCTACTGTCTAAGCTTTCTTTACTTGTGTATTCGAAGCTAATACTTAATCAGAGCCTGATTAAGGGGGATGCACACATTATTTATACTTACACCGTTATTTTTTAACAAATACTTTCCTCCTATAATAAACAGAAAATTCTCATTAAAAATCATTTTAAAAGTATTCTGGTGTCTAATAACGGTGAGTAAATTGGATTGTTTTACACCGTTCATTTTTTATAAAAAATATTTCTTCGTCAAAGCGTGGAATTTCTATGACCTGATGTAAAACATAATTGTAAAAATATTCCGGTGAGAGCGGAGATAATGTGTGCTTCCCCCTTAATCAGGCTCTGTACTTAATAAACATACTTTTAATCTTCTGCAAGATTTTGTTACTTAAGTTTTAAACTTCATTAACGGACAATACACGAACCCTAAATACATAACAATATAAAAGGAAATTAATCTCTTATCTAAAAATTTTCTTATCTTGAATAATTTTCGCAAACGCTGAGCATCTTCAAGTGAGGATGCTTTAATTTTAAATCTAATGGAAAGATTGTTTAACTTGCAACATCAATAGTGAAGTGCCCATTTGAATGTACACGGTAATTGCTTCAAGAGTCTAGGAATTAACATGATTATTTAGTCTCGTCTTAAAAAATAAATGCTTGTATTTTCATAACACTTCCTAGAAATTTCTCTAGAATGGTAGTTATTCAAAATATTTGTGAATTAAACGATTTCTCACAACCTTGTAAACAAGATTAACGGTACAAACACCACGGTTTGCTCTAAAGTCGAATAATCATTTAATAAAACACTGCGCAATCTCTCCTACCAAAATAGGAGAGTTTGTGCTTTTGCTATCTAGGAGGGATTAAAATTCGTTTAAAATTCTATACCAAAAGAGATTTCGCAGCTAATTGGTAATGGCAAGGCGATGGGGATGCTCTCGTTGAATGTTTGGAACTGTACCAGGAAATGACTTCGACAAAAGGCTGGACTAGTTCAACAAATTCGAGACGGCGCATCTTTTTAGAGACTGTTCGCAGAATCCGAAAATAAAAATTTTTCGGAAGCTGCAGGATCGACAAAGCCACACTTCTGGTGGGATTTATCTTCCAAATGCGAATGCCAGTCTATAAGAAATTTATCGCAAAGTATTTAAATGTTATTTTATATCTATTTAGTTTTACAATATTTTCGAATATAACGTTCAACTTTTGTGTAGCTGTCAGCGGCTTAAATAGAAGCGATAAAATTAAATTCAAGCAAAAAACATCAGCCTACTCAAAATTCTTTTTAAGGATATTAATTGTCTGAATTTCAAAAAAGTAAAATAAATAAACTTAAATGATTTAAAAAAATTTTTTTTTCGAACCAAGTGAAATTTAGGTTTTGTGTTTTGAACATTTTTGCGCAGAAGATAATAAGAAAAAAACAACAACCTTTATTTAATATTAAACAGTGGGTGGATTCTGGGCTTAAAAGTGGGCGGAACAAGACATGTATCATTGCATACACGCAGGGTTCCCATGGCCACGCCTTTTCAAGTACTCTTCCACCAGAATGATATTAAGATAAATTTATTCTTGCATGTACACGTACAGTGTACACTTAATGAGAAATTTATTTGTAGATAATACTGGTGTAAGAGTCCTTGAAAAAAATCGAGCCGTTGGAACTCTGACACGGTATGCTACTCGTTTTTGAGCTCAGAAATGCATCTGTCTCGAAGAGGTTAGATTGTAGCAGGTGATTATACGTTTAGCTTCACGAACAAGAAGTGCAAGGATTGTGGACAACGAGAGATTCGGCCAGCAAACAAGAAAATATTGAAGCTTAAATTGAAATGTGCTAATTTTTAAATTAAACGTGTTATCTAACAATTTAATGTTCTTTTACAATTGTTTATCTTTATCTAGTCTTGTTCATTTTTTTTTTTCTATTTCTTTAATATTTTTTGTTTAAATAAATACTTGAAATTATTTTTAAATTTCTTTTATTTTTCGAATTTTTTAATTATTGAATTGAAATATCCACTTCTAATAAAAAAAAATGTTTGTTTAAAAATACCTTACAGCAATGTCATTTAAATGCAATTATTACTATTAACAATTTAATTGTAGTTATGATTAAGCGCAATGTCTCCTACCCATGCACGTAATCACTTCTACCCTATAAGGAGAGATAGCGCAAAATAGTTGTTTCGGTTTTATTACAGCTGTTATTTTAAATTATAGCAGAACAGCAAAATAATAATGAAAATGTATAAAAGAAGGTTCAATTCAAAAGCATGCGTCAATAATTAAGGAAAAAAAAATATATATTTGGATTATTTATAGTGGTTTGTTGAATTGTCCACAAACTCTCCTAGCTTTACCTTATATAAATTTGTGTTTGAAAACTTCTTCAAAATATATTTTGCAGAATTAATTCCTACGATCACAGGTTAAATGTAATTGTTCTACACAAATGAATTAATTGATATTAAATAAGTTAAATTTCTTCTAAATAAAGAAATAATTCAAATGGAGAGAAAGAACGAAAACTAAGAAAAAAAAAAATATTTTCAAGTCAAAAGTCAGTAACATAATCACACCTCATACGATTTTATGGTACTGGAAAAACTTCATAGATTTTTTTTTCCGCAACAATTTTCTCTGTATAATTAAAATAAAAATTTCCATAAAGAGTTTTCGATAAACGTAAACGTTTGAAACTGTGCAGCAAAAAAATCAGAATAAATTATAGTCTAAATAACAGAAACCCATACGACGTTCTTTTTTAATTAGATAAATTTTTCTTTTTTAACCCTTTAACGGGCAATTCTTAACTTACCACCAAAATCATAAATTTTTAAACGAGTAAGGCATATTAAGTTACTTTACTATGCCAGCCGTTTTTCTTCGATGAACAAATTTATTTCATGGGAACATACAAAAAATTCCTAAAAATATCAAAAACTCTGGAACCCTTTATAAAATTCAGAATTCTGGAATCTTTTAGAAAATTCTAAAAGCTGTCTGGAAGTGAAAATTTTCTAGGTTGTTCCATGAAGTTTCCACAAAGCTTTTTAGTTATATATAAAACTAAAAAATATAAAATCACTTTTCTACATAACTAAAAAACTAAAACTAAAAGAACTGTAAAAAAGAAACAAGAGCGCAAAATCATGTGGTACGCATTGATTATTAACACTTTCTAAATGCAAGTAATTGTTGTATTGTATAACTTTCAATACTTTTTGCCTACGTAATCACTCACAGACAGTAGTTCTGAAAGGCATACACATACACTAACTGAATTCCTACCCGACTTTTTTTTTCTTTTTGTTTTAGGCAAATCAGCCTTTTTGACAAATAATATTTCAAGATGATAATGCCCCTTGCCACACGGCATCTGTGGTACGTTTATTTTTTTCAAATTTTTAAATTTGAAATAAAAAAATTCATCTTCATGGGCACCTATTATCGTTTAAATTTCTTTCTTTCTTTCCTTTTTTTTTTTTTTTTTTTTTTTTACATCTTAAGTTAAATCCTACAAGGAATATCGGATAATTTATTCTTTACCCGACCTGGATGGAAATTGCCCTGGTTTCAATCCGATTGAAAATTTTTAGTCTAAAAAGGGAGAGGGGAGTCGACATTTGTAACATACAACTTTACAAGAACATAGAAAAAGAATATTTACAATGATTGACACAATAAAATGCATGATATTTATGTTATAAAACTGCATAAAACTATGCCGTTATACATTAATGCTGCAATTCCATACGGAGGTGGAATTACCCAATATTACCTCATTTTTTATTCAGTAATTGTTTAGATCTAACAATTAACTAGTTTTATTTCATATATATTGAATTAGAACGTGTTTATTTCATATAATAAACCATAGTAGAATACAAATATATAAGTATATTATATTACGTTTCAAAAGGGTTATACCCCCGTTTCGCCGACACTAAAATTTCCTACCCCCTTTCGTTGACAAGTTGACAAATTCCCCCAAAAAGGGAAAATCATCGTTATCGGTTCAACACCTGTTTCGCTGACATTGTGTCGGCGAAACGGGGGTATAACAAAACTTTTTCAAGCGCCTTTAAGAATGTTGAACATCTGTAAGAAGTGTGTTGTTTGAAAGCAATAATCCTAAAAAAAAATAGAAGCTAAGATGCAGAAAAAATTGGGAAGTAAATAGGCTACACCCGGAGATAGAAATTAGAATGCGAAAAACAGGCGTCAATGGCACTTAATTATTTTTTCTTTATTACCAAAAGGGTCAACTCAGGCACAATTGTTAAAATTTTTAATAGGATAACACTTAGTTTATTAATTATTTACTTAAATAATAAATACAAGCACAAAAATTAATATGAATATATTTATATTTAAAAAAAAGTAAATGAATAAATAAAATAAAAACTTCCGTAAAAGTGAATAAATAGTAGAATTTATTTTTAATTATCTGCTGGCCAATTCATTTTTAAATTCAGCAGAATTCGAAATATTACATCTTCAAGCAAAATGAGTATTACTAGAAAATATTCATTTTAACTTTTTTTTTTTTCTTTTCGGCTGTTTTAATTATTAATTTTAAGTCCAAATTTGATTAAATTAATTCAATATTTCAGAAATTATCATGATGACAAATTTTTGATTATATATTGATAAATTAAGGAATAACAATTGGTAGAAAATTAAAAAATAAATAAATTGAAATATTACGATCCTGATAGAACTTACTTCAGTGTTGTTATTTTAGATATGGAATCTAATGAGATAAGGAAAGTTAATTTTAAGCAAGGTCTAGGTCCTGAAGATAAGTACCTAAATCCTTTTAACCCAATAATATTCATGCTTAAACACACATACACACACACACACAGGCAGAGAGAAAAAAAAAAAAGAATCCATAGACTCAAAATATAAATAAATAAATTATTTGTCTTTACCTATATTTCTAAATTGTAATAAAAATTCCAAATTTATAATACAATTATTCTTGTACTAGCAGGCTATGCCCACTTCGCTGGTCCTATATTTAAATTAATTTTCAAAAGAATTCAATTTCTATTCATTTTTATACAACCTTATAAGTAAAAACTCAAAAAAGAATAATTTAAATCGTTCTAGACCTCCCTTCGGGTAACCGTTGCCTACGGCAGTTACATTTGTGCCAACACTACATCGGGTTAAAGTTCTCACTACTTGTAGAAAGGTCTTTCCTCGGCACTTCAGTTTTTGTACTTATCGACGACAAGTGGATCTGTTGTTCTTTAAGAACTGCGATTGGCAGTATATCAGCATGTAATATTTTAGTTTTTGAACCACGTATTTTATAGCCCTCGTTCTTATATATTGCCATTTGATTCCAATCAATATAATAAATAAAAGAAAATGTAGATTTTTCTTTTAAAAAGAATTAAACAGATGACAAACAAAAAAAATTTAAGTAAACTTAAATTAAAACTAGTATGTTCGGGCCACCACAAGACTTTCTTCTATATTTTCCTGTACAAATTCACTAAGTGCGAATAATTTATTAAAACTATTATAAAAAATATTTAACATGATGAATGAAATGATTTTCATCTTAGGGAAATCTAGCACTAAATATCCAAAGAAAGACAATTTTATCGTCTATAAATAACATCTTAATATATGTAATGTTTTTATAATGGTTATCTCACATATCAAGTTTCGTACAGTTACATGCCATAGACATTGAGATATAGCAATGAATAGATGATATTTGCAGTACAGAAGCGCCACCTATTGGCCGATAAGCATCGAAACTGAGTCAGCATAACGGCCTTCTCTCATATCAAGTTTTTGTTTGATGATACGCAATAGAACTTGAGATATAGCCTTCTTTTGAACTGTAGAATTTGCTGTGTAGCAGCGGCACCTGTTGAGCGGTTGACACCAAAAGTTGACAGACATCAAATTATGTTAAGGTGGACCTATATACAAATTTATATGCAATTCTGTGCAGTAGGTCCTGTGATATAGTCTTTCCTTAAATTACGGAAATCGCTGTATAGCAGCGCCACCTACTGCCCGATAAGCATTCAAATTGAATCAGCGTAATATCTCATAATGGACTTCCAACATATCAAGTTTTGTTTGATTATACGCAATAGAACCTGAGATATAGCCACCCCTGAAATTGCAGAAATCGCTGTATAGCAATGCCACCTGTTGGGTGGTTGACACCAAAGGCTGATAGGCACTAACTTAGGTCAAGATGCATCTACAAATAAATTTATATGTAATTCTGAACTGTAGTTCTGGAGATACAGTTACCACAAAATTTTTGTCACACAAACAAACAGACAGACATTTTCTAAAAATGGTCAAATTGGGTTCTAAACCTCTCAAAACGGGTAAATTCATTGAAAACCGGAAGTCGAAAATTTTTAAGAATCCAATACTTTCTTCTATTGAATATAGAAGAAAGTAAAAATAAAATAAAACAAAATAAATGATAAAAAGTTGCTTTATTATAAATTTTATGTGTGTTTTTATTACATTTATACTCTTTATTTGCTTTCATCTATTTATTACTTTCTTCTATATTCAATAGAAGAAAGCATTGGACTCGTAAGAATTTTAGACCTCGGGTTTTTGATGGATTTGAGAGCTGTAGAACACCATTTGACCATTTTTATAAAAAATCTGTCTGTCTGTGTGTGACAAAATTTTGTGGCAACTGTATCTCAGGTACTACTGCACAGAATTTCATACAAATTTGTATGTAGTTACACATTGACATAAATTAGTGCCTACACAACAAACACAGAATTGTCGGTAGCTGTACGGTCCAGCATCGGCAATTACGGCATGCCGATTTATTCATTAAAATGAAATCGGTCCGGAATCGTAACAGTGTCGGCAAACCGATGACTGTTTTGTGATCGGAAATACGCTTATGGGCCAAAAACCTTACTAAATGTTTTAAACACATAGACTATTGTTACGTCGATAAGATATATTTCGCCGATACTGATCCAAATATGGGCCGATGCCATTTGGCGACGTTGCGGCGGAGAGGACAAAAACTTTATGGAACCGATACTGAAAGTGGTATGTGGGCCATAATCACTGTTTGGCATGCCGTACGCCTTCCGTGATAGGCCAGACTCTCGTGTGTTTGTTGGATATCAACTTTTGGTATAAATTGTTCAACAGCATGCGTTGCCATCCAGCTTTTTCTAAATTTATAACATGGTGGGATAGGACAAAATTTTGCAAAATGTGCATAAAGAGAATATTTTTTTAATAATCATTATGAAATTTAAAAGAATTGTTTGTAATAGAGATAGTCAACAGCTGGGAAAAAAAATGTGTATGTAGTAGCCTCGACTGGGGGGAGTAAATTTGCATGATGCGTATCTTTCAAAAGAGCTCGTCAATACCTTGAAAACAAATGGTTGAACCATCGATCTGAGATAATTTAAAATAAAGTTATCGATTTCTTTATTTTTAACAACAACAAAAAAGTAATATTGAGAATAAAATTGACTTTTTTGGGATATTTAGTGTTATACTACTTCTCTAACGTAGAAATCGTCTGCATTATCATTTTAAATAATAATGTTAATGAATTATTTTTACTGAATGAATTTGCATAGGAAAATATAGAAGAAAGTCATGTGGTGGCGACAACATACTATGTATTTTATGCTAAATTATCTATATCATTATATAAAGCGCAAAAAATTGTTTGTTTGTGGAGGGTAATCTCTGAAACTACTGAACCGATTTAAAAACTTCTTTCACTGACCGAAAGCTACAGTATGCCATATTGTTATAGGCTATATTTAATTTTGATAAAATAAATTTTAGTTTAAAATCTGAGCATTTTAATTAAAATCCCCATAGAAGCCGTAATAGAAATGGAAATAATGAAATATTAAAAAAATTAGCTGCTGCCAACATAAAAGAAACAATTACATATTCATTTCGTTTTTAAAATATCTTGACGTGAAAAGAAAAGAAATATATTTGCACGTGCATTAAATTGAAATTCATATAAAGCTTTTTTAATTGTTAAACTTACACGTTAAATCTGACGTCATTATAGAATTAAAAGTGTTTATTTTTCTAATAATTTAATTTAATATGATATGATATAATATGATGATCTAAGCATCAATGTTTAAACCACGGAGTTTTATTACTCCGTGGTTTAAACTGATGTGTGTAAACGAAATTGGAATTTAAAAATAAATAAATAAATAAAATAAAATAAAATAAGAAATTCTATTTTATAATATTATTTATTTTAATTTATAATTGTTGCCAAAAAGATTTACGAATTAATTTATTTTTAGACATATAATAAAATATATTTTCACGCGAACAATAATATAAAAAGTGAACTGGATTTTTTGTAAAAAAATAATAAAGATCGAGGAAAATTATTTCCCCATTTTAACCCCCATATTTGGATATAGATATGTATTAGTTATCATGTGCATCCGTCAGATTAAATTGTTTTTGTTGTAAAATTGATAAAATTGGAATTTTAAATTTCAAAACTCTAGAAAAAAAATGGCAAATTTCCATATTCGATTGAAAACATAAACATTTCATTTCAAAGGATGATATTTACACAATAAACATCCAACTAATAAACTAATTAAAAGGGAAAGGATAAATATTCTATCATAATTTGAAGTCAAATTTGTTTTCAAATGTCTAAATAATTTATCTGATATAATATACTAATATGTTGCAGCGGAATAGATTTGATATCCGTCATCCTTGGCAGAAAAAAAAAAAATATCGCCAAATTATCTGGCGAATATAATTAAATTCCTTTCAAAAATCATGGTTATTTTAAAAACTTACATTAAGTGTGTAACGAATAATATGAAACAATATTTCGTACAATACATATTACGAAAATATACATCTGGCATGTATATTTTCGTATTACTTTTTGATCGCCAAATACAAAAAACGCCAAGGGTGACAGTTTTGAAATTTAAAATTAAAATTTTGTCAATTTGACAGCAAAATAACTCAATCTAACGCATGCATACAATAACTAATACATATCTATACCCAAATATGAGGATTAAAATCGGGAAATAATTCTTCTAGAATTTTAATAAAAAAAAAAAAAAAAAATCCAATGAGCGATTAACATGGAAAATTGTTGGAGTAGCGAACGATTCATTTTAATAAATAAAACAGATGCGCCTTTAATTGCGCATGCGCGTGAAAGAGAGCTCTCCAACTGCTCCCAGCGAAGCACGCCAGAGTTAAAAAAGGAATGTAGCTGTGTGCAACGGCCTTGGTGGCCATTATTACCTGTGTGGTTAAATAACTAAAAATGTACGAAGTAAATGTACACTTAAATACTATTTTAATTCTACTTATTTTGAATGTGTGTAATGTAAATCGTCTTGTTTATCGTCTACAATAAATGTCAGCTATATATATATTCAAGAATTTCGTTTTAATGGAACTCATATTACAACAAATGGCAACAGAGCGTGGTTATCTAGGAAATTCTTGAAATCAAAATTCTGAAATAATTAGTCTAAAAGAAAAGAATGGAAAGAATAAATATACCGCAGTTAAACGGTAATAATTATTTCATATGGGCTATGAAAATAAAAGCAGCCCTATCAATTAAAAGACTCGATTCTGTTATTACAACGGTGAAACCAGAAGGACTGAGCGCAGCGGAATCTCAAGAATGGGATCTGAAAAACTCCGACGCAGTCGCCTATATGAAGCTTTCTCTATCCGACGAACACGCTCTTCAATTTTCAAATGAAGAAAATGCCAAAATCTTATGGGAAAATATAAAAAACACTTTCACTGGGCAATTAGAGGATAGAAGAATAGACGCCGGAAATGAACTAAAAAATTTGCTGATGAAACAGAATGAAACTGTAAATGACTATATAGCACGTTCAAAAGGACTAGCTGTAAAATGCCAATCGTTAGGATTGGAAATGTCTACAAGAGAGTTGGTCTATCACACAGTCAGAGGACTATCGGGAAACTTTAGCAAAATCAGAGATGTGTTGAAAACACAAAGGGAAAAATCTATGGAGGAAGTTTTAGAAATCTTAAGAGAGGAAGAAGCAAACTTGAATCCGCATAATGAACAAAATAAACCCGAAGCGTTCTTCGTAAAGAAGGATAAGAACAAAAAACTGTGTTATATCTGTAGAAGGAGTAATCATCTTGCAAAGGACTGTTTTTATAAAAACAATTCACAAAGAACATTTAACACTTATGGTTATAAAGGACATAAAAATCGAAAAAACAATTCTCGTTTTGATAAGAAAGAAGAAAAGAATAATTCTGTTTTTAGTGCTTCTACTATTGATTTATTGTGTGATAATGTTTTCGTTTTAGATTCCGGGGCGACCGACCATATGGTAAAAGATAAAATCTGGTTTGATAAATTAAAACCAGAAAGTAAAGAAATCTTCTTGGCAGGTAAGGATGCAAAAATTATGTGCCATGGCACCGGAAACGTCAAAGCAAAAACCGTAAGTAAAAATCCTGTTTATTTAACTATCAAAAACGTGTTATTTGTACCAGATCTTAGATATAATCTTTTGTCGGTAACCTCATTAATGGATAAGGGATGCAGCATTAAATCTACTAAAAATTCTGTACTAATTTTTGATAGTAATAATAAGTTAGTTACTAAAGCATATAGAAATAATAACAAACTTGAAATTAATTTAGAACCAATTACTAGTAAAGAATGTAATGTTGTGATGAATGATATTAATTATGAAACCTGGCATAGTAGGTTATGCCATTTAAATCCTAACTATATGCTTAAAATGAGTGATTATATAAATGTAGATATCATAAATGATTTTAATTGTGAAATTTGTGATATAAGTAAGGTAACTAGAAAAAATCATCCACCTGTTAATATAGAACAAAGTTCCGAAATTCTAGAATTGATTCATATAGATTTGTGTGGGCAAATTAATCCTGTGTCGTTAGGGGGTGCTAAATATTTTATGATTTTAGTGGATGATTATTCTGGCATGTACTTTACTTATTTTTTGAAAAATAAAAGTGAGGTATATGAAACATTTTGTAATTTTAAGAGTAAACATGAAAATTTAACTGGTAAAAGAATCAAAAGGCTCAGGTCAGA
This sequence comes from Salticus scenicus, assembly GCA_963930645.1. Classification (NCBI taxonomy): domain Eukaryota; kingdom Metazoa; phylum Arthropoda; class Arachnida; order Araneae; family Salticidae; genus Salticus; species Salticus scenicus. The sequence continues at coordinate 153,154,881 of OZ005662.1, forward strand.
TAACGGCCTGGAGTTTGTAAATGAAAAATTGGATAATTATCTAATTAATTCTGGTATTTCACATGAAAAAACGGTTCCTTATAATAGCGAATCGAATGGTAAAGCGGAACGTGGAAACAGAGTATTACTAGAAAGAACTAGGACTATATTATACGAAAGTCAGTTACCATTATATTTTTGGGCAGAAGGTATAAACTTTAGTACACGAGTTTCTAATGTAACACCGCGTAAAGGAAAAAATAAAATACCCCTAGAAATTTGGACCGGTAAAAAACCTAAATTAAATTACTTAAGAAAATTTGGTTGTGTAGCATATTTTCATATCCCTAAAATATTGAGAAATAAATTTGAAATTCCAGGGAAGAGAGGAATTTTTCTAGGGTATAGCCGTGAACGTAGGGCGTATAGAATTTATGATCTAGAAAGTAAAAAAGTAATTGAGGAAAGATCGGTCAAATTCAACGAATCATTAAAAGGCAGTTCATTTTTTGAGAAAAATAATAATGTCTGGGATATTCAATCATTCTATGATTCATCCCCAAATGAAACCGAAACTCAAACAACAGAAAACAAAATTCCGCATTTAGAACTCTTTCATGAGAAAAATGAAGAAAGTAGCATATCGAAATCCTCTACTTCTGGCGCGCCAGCAGAGGGGAGCGCCAAAGGGGGGAAGCAAATTGAGCAGAGTTGCAGAGTCGAAGCCGGAAGTAATTTGGAATTACGAAGAAGTGAAAGAATAAAAAATAAACAAATAGTGAGTAATTTTACGGAAAGTGTCCCAAATAATTATTTAGAAGCGAAAAATGGTATTAATTGGCAAAATTGGGAAATAGCGATGCAAGATGAAATGGATTCATTAAATAAACATAATGTTTGGGAGATCGTTGATAAGCCAAGTGACGCAAAATTAATAAAAAGCAAATGGGTTTATACTAAGAAACAAAATGATTCAGGTAACATAATTTTTAAGGCAAGGTTATGTGCAGCGGGTTATAATCAAATTAAAAACGTCGATTATTCGGAATCTTTCTCACCTGTTCTGTGCATGGAAACATTTCGTTTGCTAATTGCAATTGCCGCTAAATTAAATTTAATTGTAAAATTCTTTGATGTTAAAACCGCGTATTTATACAGTAATTTAGAGGAAAATGTATACATGTTACCACCGCAGGGTTTTGAGGGGTCTATAGGTACAGGAAAGGTATGTAAATTAAAGAAAAGTATCTATGGCTTGAAGCAAAGCGGGAGAAACTGGTATTTGAAAATAAAATCTGAATTGGAGAAATTGGGATTAGTACAAACAGCTTCAGATAATTGCATATTCATTAAAAGTGATAATGATAAATTTCTTATTTTGAGCATCTATGTGGACGATTTCTGTATTTTCAGTAATAATCAAGAAATGTATGAAGATATAATCTCCAAAATTAGAGTAATATTTGAATTACATGAAAATAATAAATCAAAATTTCTAGGTATAGAAATACTACAAAATAACAACGGTATCTATTTGTCACAGACTCAATACATTGAGTCATTACTAGCTAAACACAATCTAAGTGATTGTAAAACAGTAAAAACCCCAATTGTTAAAGGAGAAGATAAAAGCTTATCACTCACAAATGAAACTATTGATGTAAACGTGTATCAGGAAATTATAGGTGTATTATTATATTTATCTAATAGAACGCGTCCAGACATAGCTTTTGTAATTACTTATTTGTCACAATTTAATCATAAGCCTGAAAAAAGGCATTTTTTACTTGCAAAAAGGGTTTTAAGATATTTAAAGGGAACTAAAGATAAAAAATTATTCTATAGTACAGAATTTGGGTATTTAAATGCAAGTTCAGACGCAAGTTGGGGGAATGCAGAAAATGGAAAATCATTTTCTGGTGGTGTAATTTTGTTGGGTAATTCATTAATATCATGGAAATGTCATAAACAAAAAAGTGTAAGTTTATCAACTTGTGAAGCAGAGTTGTTTGCTATTTCAGAAATCTCTAAGGACATAACATGGATAATAAATTTATTATCGGAATTAAACTTTAAAAATTTTATAAACAATACTGTATCACTGAGTTCAGATAGTCAAGCAGCCATACAATGGGCTAATTGTGCAAGATCATCCAACAAGTCAAGACACATAAATCTCAGATTACATTTTGTAAAGGACTTGATTAGAGACAAAACAATTGATCTGTATTATACTCCAAGTGAAGCCCTAATATCAGATTTCTTGACAAAGGCTGTAAACGAGGAAAAACTGTTATATTCAATGGAACATATTTCTTTAATTTCTTAATTTTATATATTATTATGTGTTCATCCTGTATTATGTTATATTTGTATTTATATTTTTTATTTTTGTGTAGATTAAAATGCGTCGCTCGCAGGGGGGGTGTGTTGGAGTAGCGAACGATTCATTTTAATAAATAAAACAGATGCGCCTTTAATTGCGCATGCGCGTGAAAGAGAGCTCTCCAACTGCTCCCAGCGAAGCACGCCAGAGTTAAAAAAGGAATGTAGCTGTGTGCAACGGCCTTGGTGGCCATTATTACCTGTGTGGTTAAATAACTAAAAATGTACGAAGTAAATGTACACTTAAATACTATTTTAATTCTACTTATTTTGAATGTGTGTAATGTAAATCGTCTTGTTTATCGTCTACAATAAATGTCAGCTATATATATATTCAAGAATTTCGTTTTAATGGAACTCATATTACAACAAAAATCTTTTTCTTGCATCCATGGGCGGTCAGTGATGTCACACTTCGCTTGCGTATTGAGATGTTTAAATTTATTTGGCGACTATTTTTAGCAACTAACAGTTATGGCAAGTAGCTCAATATACATAGCGCATACAGCCATTACTGAAATGTAAATAGCATTTAATTATTTGAGTTACATTATGTTGATTGGAAACCTATTTAATATACCTATGCTCTATAGCTATACTAATATAAAAAGAAGAAAGGTTTATATGCATATGTAGAGAACGATCGCTAGAACTAAAAAGCCGATTGCTTTTTTTTTTTTTTTTTTTTTTTTCTTTCAATAATCAAAAGTTACACTGTCTCTCTCTAAGTGCTAGAAGCTATAATAAATTTTGGTAAAATAAATTTTTAATTAAAAGTTTCAATAGTTTAATTGAAAACAAAGCATAGATTTGATATCTATCGTCATTGGCGATTTTTGTATTTGGCGATCGAAAACGTAATACGAAAATCTGTATATTATCGTAGTAAATACGAGATGTATGTGTTTACTTCAATTACCCTACTACCGTAGGTAGTGGAAGTATTGTATAGGTTTTGGCAATTGGTCAGTGTGTGTGTATATGTGCACGTGTGTGTGTAATCTTCTGGCTGTCATATCTCCAAAACTAATAAAAATAGAACTACTAAACTTCACAAGTGATTCAGGTCTGGTGTACAGATAAATTTTCCAAATTTTCGTGAAAATTGAAAAACCGGAATTGGGTCATCGAAAACCAGAAATGGGACCGTAAGCCCATATTCAAAAACACCTCTAATGATTTTCTTCAAAGTTGCTGTATAAATAATATATTAGATGCCCTTTCGATTGAAAAGTTGCTTAGTTCAGGAAAATTGATAGGCGTCCTCTATAAACAGCTCAATTTCAGACATCGCAAGTGCGTTCCTTTAAAAACGCCTGTACGGATTTTTTTCAAACTCGCCATGTTAACTTCCTATTAAATATCCTTTTGTATGTAATTATTGTTTTTAGGTCAATAATTGAGTATGCTAAGTTTTGGTAAAAGTTGGTATCTCAAAAACGGCTCTAACGTATTCTTGAAATTTTTTTTCTTTAATCCAATTTAGATAACCTTTCTCAAGTATTACGTGCTTATTACAGGAATATTAACGGTCATCCTGATTAGGTAGTTCAGTTTTAGATCTCGGAAATTCGTGTTTAAAAAAATAACTATCTATTTTTTTTCCCCTTATTTTTTAACTCGCTATGCAAACTCTGTTGTATGTGTCTTTATACGTGTATCAAGTTTCTCTTACTCAAAAATCTCAAAAAATGCAAGTAATATCTCCAAAAAATTGTATATATTACGTGTAATAGTGGGTAATGGAAGTCGTGTGGTTGTTTCACACCAGATTCTGTAATAGTATATATTGTACGAATATTGTTTCATATTATTGATTTCTCTTTTAATATACATTATTAAAATAATAATCAATTATGGAAATAATTAAATATATTTGAGAAATGAACAAATAAATAATAATTAAAGCTATTATGACGTCAATTTTATCAAAAACATTTTCGTGTCATAGGTTTATTTTTCAATATTTTTTATTCATGAGTAAAGAAATGTTTCTTTTTATGAAATAAATAAATAAATAAATAAATAGCATTAAGTAAAAATTGCCAACATTTAACAACTAATAAAAAAAAAAAAATAATTGTAAAATTATATTTTGACTTTCCAGTTAATAATATTGCCTGACTATAACATATAAACTGATATATTTCTTGATTTTTTACATATCAATCCATCTTTAACTAAAATTTGTTCATCAGTGCGAAGCCGGACGGGTCAGCTAGTTATTTATAAAAGTATATTGCAAATAAGCATTTGTCTATAGAAAATTAATTTTCCTTAAAACAAGAAATGTCCACGTAAAAGAATAAAAAGGAAGCTACATATCAATGGTTATTAATCATACATTTTTTTATCATATTGAAATATTACATTTTTGTTTAACATTTAAGCACTTAGTTATTTAAATGAAGCAAATGTCCTACTGCATCAACATAAAAAAAAAATCGAATCAAAATCAAAAAACTCTAATTCATTATGTGTTTATGTATCTGGGACTGTCAGTCATATCAACCGATAAAAAGGAGTGGACTAGACACTAACTAATCTTCTTACGTAACTAGTGCCCATCATTTCGTCGAATTGAAATTTCCACTTGTTTTCCCCATTCCTATAGACCAATTCCCTAAATAGCTCAAAAGGGAAGCTTGAATGGGAAAAATGAAGGGGTAGGAAATTTCTTGTCGACGAAACAGGGGTTACACCTTCAAAAGAAAGTTTTGATGTGGTTTATAAAGAAAGTTTTTATGCTGATTTTTCTTGAGTACTTTATAGAGTGTAGTAAAGTGAATTACTAAATGTACGTAGGTATCATTTTATCTCTTTAGGGTTTTGCAAACATGACAGTTTTATTTATTTTCATGATTATCTTTAAAGCTATTATAAGTAAAAAATGTATAAGTCAATTTTTCTGCAATGTGTTTTTCTTTTTCTTTTCTTTTCTTTCTTTCTTTCTTTTTTTTCTTTTTTTGTCCCTTAGTGTACTATATTACAAAATTTATTACGTTTTTGCATAGCTTCATACATTTTTATAGTTGCGAGATTATACATTCGCTTAAAGGGAGCAAAGTAATATAGTATTCTATACTAAAATTTGTACACAACAGATTTATGTTCGTTTATTTATTTATTTATTTTTATTTTGACATTTGATTGATAAAAGTGGGCCCTCCGTGGCCAAGTGGTTATGTCACCACACTGTTAATCGCCTTCGAGCGGGTTCGATTCCCGCGCTGGCCCTGAGTGTTTTTCCATTTCTTCGTATTGTAATTCTGTCATGTGCTATCTGTAATTATCTGAGGCCGCGGTAGCCCAGTCGATAGAGCGCCGGCCTCATAATTGGAAGATTGCGGGTTCGGTACTCGAGCCGGCCAAAGACCGTCGTGTACACTAATGGTGACTGGTGCACGTAAAATCTGTCGTGGCCGCAATGTCCTCCATGTTCCTATAAAAAAAAAATTATACCTCTGAGGGTCACCGAAGCGGGAGAACCATCCCTTCCGTGGAGGATCAAAATTGTGATGGCATTTCTCTGGACAACCCCTTGGAGTGTGTCCCAGACCGTCGCCAACTGCCCATCTGCGCAGCACTAGTGCGACGTAAAACCCAACCACCCAACCATCCATCCTGTAATTATCTAACGAAGATTTACAAGCGGACTACGAGTCAATCATACAAATCTGATGTATATGTTATCAATAAACAAACAAAAAATCATAGATAAAATTCGAAACAATGTAAAATGTTATTATTATTGCCCTGCACAAATGTTTCAATTTCTGTTCTTCTTAAAGTCGCTTTTACACTTCTAACAATTCCATTCAACATTATATATTTTGTACAATGTCTCTTAATACTGTCTATTTTAACAGTTGGTTAGTTTCTGTCCAAAATGTCCGAATTGGTATTATCTCGAATGCGATTTATATTTTTTATTACTTCTTGATTTGACATGAATACGTATATTCCAATTCCTTGTCTGAGTTTTTATCTTAGTAACAATTTCAAAGGCTATTGATGAAGAGTTTCTTTACCAAACAGAGTACTGGTATAATAAATTTATTCATAGTATGTAAAAATTCAAAAGTACAGAAAGTAGTAAGTTTAAAAGAATTGGTACAGTTTTATTCTCATGTTTATTCTATATTTTAAGCATTTTCAATGAATATCACTATTTTTGTAGAAATGTCTCTGCTTTTTTTTTTTTTTTTCATTTAAATAGGACAAACAAAGTATTTTTTAAATTGTGTGTAATTAAAATTGACGCCTATGATGTAATATAATGGTTAATAATAGCATACAAAATAATAAATTTTAGTTAAACTTTAATAATAAATAAATAATACAAAATTATTTATTTATTTAATTCGAAATTCAGAACAATATCTTTAAATTTAATATAACACTTGCTGATAAATAGTAAAACGTAAATAAATGTTTAAATTAATTAAAATAAATTAAAACAGGCACATTTTAAATTAATAATAATAACATAGTTGCCAACATGTACCGTTTTTTAAAACAACTTTTTTAAGTGAAAAATTTCATTTCTTCTGATCACAGAAAAATGCTTTAAAATTTATAAGCATTTCAATGAAGAATTCTTTCCAGGAAAAAAAAAACTGTACAAGATGACAACTATGTAATAATATGTAAAACATGGATAAAATCTAAAATTAATGTTACAAAATTTCATACATTAATTTTTTTGACTAAATGAAAATATTTCGTATTATCAAAGTAGTCACTTCGGTTAATAAAAGCAATTACATTAATTTTTCTTGCAAAAATATTAGACAATAAAATATATCATACTTGCCGTCATACACTGTAAAAAAAAATAAATAAATAAATAAATTAAAAAAAAAAATAAATAAATAAAATCTAAAATAGGTCAAAATTTGTAAGATATTTGGGCAAAGCAATGTTCCAAACTGAAAAGTTATGTTTATAAACCAAAATGGGTCAGAAAATCTATCTATTTTGAGTTTACAAACTTGTTATGTATGGTTTACTACCTTATTTTATACTTTTGTCTATAATAAACAAAGATGTTGTAGAAAATATTGTACTCACCTCTTATTAAAAAAAAAAAAAAAAAAATCTAACATATGTAGATGATCTAAACAAAATGTAAATATTTCGCATGTATGCGTATGTAGTACACTGCAAAAAAAAAAAAAAAAAATAAAAAAAATAAATAAAAAAAAATAATAATAATTCCATCCAAAATTGGTCTCGTTTCCAATTTAGGCTGAAATTTTGGGTTATAGACAGAACTTTCTAATTTAGAACATTGCTTTACCCAAATATCTTACAAATTTTTACCTATTTTAGATTTTTTTTTCTATCTATTTTGAGTTTACAAACTTGTTATGTATGGTTTACTACCTTATTTTATACTTTTGTCCATAATAAACAAAGATGTTGTAGAAAATATTGTACTCACCTCTTATTAAAAAAAAAAAAAAAAAAAAATCTAACATATGTAGATGATCTAAACAAAATGTAAACATTTCGCATGTATGCGTATGTAGTACACTGCAAAAAAAAAATAAAAAAAAATAAAAAAAAATAATAATAATAATTCCATCCAAAATTGGTCTCGTTTCCAATTTAGGCTGAAATTTTGGGTTATAGACAGAACTTTCTAATTTAGAACATTGCTTTACCCAAATATCTTACAAATTTTTACCTATTTTAGATTTTTTTTTTTTACAGTATACTAATTAATATTCCGTAGTATTGCTAGCCCCGCCTTCATTATCACTCCAGTATCTTTTTAGAGCATTTTTCTTCCTATTTAATCGTTTGCATTTGGAGAATATTACTGTAAAAATTTACTGGTGTGAGAAAAAGGGGAAGAATAACAACACTATGGAATATTAATTAGGATGTCGGCAAGTATGATCTATGGTAATGATGTCAATTTCATAAAATTGCAATTTCATTTTTTACGCCTAAATAGATCTGTAATAGGGTCTAGAAGTAATTGTTTCTGTACTAATAGGTTCTTATGCAGCAGCCTTATTATTTATATAATTATGTGAAATAACTCTCATCTCTAATAATGAAAATAAGGATATAACTAAGAAGACGTCTAAACAACCCTCAGTAAAAGAAAAGGGATATTCAATAAAAAATTGCTACTGAAAAACAACCAATCAAGTAAATGTACACAACCAGAAGGCAAATTAGGAGAAACAAGAAAGAAAAATCATGCAGTACGCATTGATTAGTAGCACTTTCCAACTGTACGTAATTGTTGAATCGAATAACTTTTAATATTCTTTGCCTACGCTATCACACTACAGACAGGACTGAAAAATATACAGATAAACTAATTAATTTTAAAATTACTCTTAGGCATTTTGGAAAGTGTTAAAACGGCTTAAAGCAAAAGAAAATGCAGCCATTAGATTATAATTACAGCTTTTGATCTCTCTGAATATTTTAGTGTAGTCCTGTAAATCAGAATGTTAATCATATCATATTTTATACAAAATATTACTTGGAAAACGAATCTAAACGATAACAGATCTCCCCCAATAAGCTAATTTAGCTTTACTGCGCATCCCATAGCCAGTGCTGCCAGGTTGAAGGAAATTTTTAATTAACTCACACCACTAAATTTTAATTGATACGGTTCTGTAATTATTTCGAAACATTTTTCACAGTAATCGTCTATTTGTTTAGGTAACCGTTACAAGTGAAATTTAACGGTATCTGTTGGATAAAGATTTCCCTCAAATCTGGCAGCACTGCCCACAGCCGCTATCAACAGTCTTCTAAATCAGCAATAGACAGTAAGTAATTACGTTCCATTGCTTACACGAAGTAGACTACATTAAAAACAAATACTAACAAACCAACGCATGTTGTTTTATATGGATGTCAATTTGTCAATAAAATTTCTGGTTTGAAAAATTTATTAAACGAGAAAAATTAATTTCCATTGCGAATGAAATTCTGTAACTCTGATTTTGCCAAACTTTTCGCCTTCATCGGCCATTAAATCACCATTATTATTGTTGATTAAGAAACACATAAATACATTTCTAGAAAAAAAAATCATACAGTACGCATTGATTAGTAACACTTTCCAACTGTACGTAATTGTTGTATTGAATAACTTTTAATATTCTTTGCCTACGTTATCACACTACAGACAGAAGGACTGAAAAATATGCAGATAGACTAATTAAATTTAAAATTACTCTTAGGCATTTTGGAAAGCGTTAAAAAGGTTTAACGCAAAAGAAAATGCAGCCATTAGATTATAATTACAGCTTTTGATCTCTCTGAATATTTTAGTGTAGCCCTGTAAATCAGAATGCTAATCATATCATATTCTATACAAAACATTATTTTAGAATATTAACAATACTTTTCAATGTTTTTATGATTTTTAGAGTAGAGAGATTTTTAAATATAACTTTCAAAAAGTTCTGTCCTAAAACGTAATACATTTTTTTTTTTTTTTTTTTTTTTTTTTTTGTCGCAGTAAACAAATTAGTTATACAGGGCCTATTAATGTCATTTTAAATGGGAACATTCTGTACGGAAAATATTTATAAAAATAAAACTCATAGAACACAATGCTTTCGAATACTTTTGAGTGTCCCTGTACACAAACAAGAAGAGATATTCCCTCCATTTTCAATATGGAACATCCGATAGTGAACTTCAATAAAATATATTAGTTTCGAGAAATTCCATAAATGTTTATCGGAATTAGACCGCGGGCAGAAAGACAGTTAGATGAACAGATACACAAACTGAAATCATATTCATACTTAAAAATGTTAGAAAGTGTTAGAAACGCTTAATGTAAACGAAAGTACAATTCTGGCAATTTTTTATTAATAGCTCTTAATATAAATAGATATTTTTGTGTCGCCCTGTAAATCTAATGCTCATCATGATATATTCTATGCAAAGCATTTTTTTGTGCATATAAATAACATATTTCAATTTCCTAAAACTTCGTGGAAAGTAAAGTTATTAAAATTTGATTTATAAAAATATCTCTCTTAGAACGCAATGCTTTGGAATACTTTTAAGTGTCCTTAATTTCCTCCATTTCATACAGGAAACATCCAATAATGAACTTGAACAACATATTTCAATTTCATTCAGATATGTCTAGAGAAAAGATATGAAAATATGGTTTATAGAAATATCTCTGATAGAACACAATGCTTTGAAATACTTTCGGGTGTCCCTCTACACAAACCAGTAGAGGTATAAACTCCATTTTCAATAGCGAACGTCCGATAGTGAACTTGAATAACATATTTCAATTTCATTAAGATATGTCTACAGTAAAGTTATGAAAATATGGTTTATAGAAATACCTCTCATAGAACACAATGCTTTGAAAAACTTTCGGGTGTCCCTCTACACAAACCAGTAGAGGTATAAACTCCATTTTCAATAGGGAACGTCCGATAGTGAACTTGAATAACATATTTCAATTTCATTAAGATATGTCTACAGTAAAGGTATGACAATATGGTTTATAGAAATACCTCTCATAGAACACAATGCTTTGAAAAATTTTCGGGTGTCCCTCTACACAAACCAGTAGAGGAATAAATTCCATTTTCAATAGGAAACGTCCGATAGTGAACTTGAATAACATATATCAGTTTCAAGAAATTCCATAAATATTTACGGGATTTAGAACGCGGACAGACAGACAGACAAACCGAAGTCATAAACACTTTTCAACCTTGTTGGAAAGTGTTAAAAAAAACGGAAAATAAACACACACGTACATATAGAAAAAAAAGAAAGAAAGAAAAAAAGAAAAAACATTAAATATTAAGCCGAAATATGAGTAAAACATAAAATAAAAGCGACAAATTGTACATGTAAGTAAAATACAAACTAAGTAGAAAAATTGTTACAGTTAAGGGGACTTGGCACCATTATTGGGACCACTGAAGTAAGATTTATATAAAAGACTCTATGTCCATTTATTATCTATAAATTAAAAAACATTTGTTTTGTTAAATAAAATATATTTCAAGCAACCATTCTTATGGTATATATATTTTACACAGTTGAAATCTTTAAATTGCATTTTCTTTGCTTGCATTTTTTTTTTTTTTTTTTTTTTTTATGAATTCATGATTTTTAAAATATTAAAACTTCTACTGATATTTAAGAGAAAAATAACATATATACACCCCGCGACAAAAAGATATGTACAAAGGGTTTTTTTCTTTGACATTTTACAAAATAACATTATCTAAATTGTGCTGATCATTTTTTATCATAACAAAATATTTTCATATCAAAAACTTAATAAAAATTTGAATCATATTCAAAATATTCACATTCAAAATAACCATATGAAAAAATATGAAAAAAAAAAAAAACACTTTGTTCCTATCTTTTTGTCGCGGTGTGTAGTCTTAAATTAGAAACATTTTAGTCTTAAAATTTTTCTAAATTAGTCTTAAAACAAAAATTAGTCCGGGAATTGTGTTATTTTATGATAATAATAAATGATAAGCACATGTTAGATAATGTTCTTTTATGAAAAATCAAAGAAAAACCCCTTTGTACCTATCTTTTTGTCTCGGGGTGTATATATATCAGGGATGGAACACGGGCGCAGAATTCATACCACTATCAATGTAAGAAAATTTTCTTCTTCTTAAATCAGCGATACTATAGGTAGAGAAATTTCTTAAACGGATTCCGGTATGAATTCTGCGCCCGTGTTCCATCCCTGATATATATATATATATATATATATATATATTGGATGTGTAATACAGGGATGGAACACGGGCGCAGAATTCATACCACTATCGATGTAAGAAAATTTTCTACTTCTTAAATCAACGATATTAAAAGTAGAGAAATTTCTTAAACGGATTCCGGTATGAATTCTGCGCCCGTGTTCCATCCCTGGTAACAGAACCTAGTTAAAAGAATTAATGATGGATATTGCAATATCCTCAAAAGAAAAATATTAAAAATAAAAATATAACAAAAAGCATGGTTTTTTCCAAATTTTTTGCAAGAAATGCACTTTTTATTTATTTATTTATTTATTTTTCAAAAGTAATTAATTTTAAAACCCATCTCTAATTACTTTAGCCCTAACGCTCATATAAACGCTCTAAACATGTTGCCAAATTTATATAATGTTGAAACGCTTTCATTCAACTACCATCAATAAATTTTTTGTGTAATACATACAAGGAAACATGCAAAAGATATCGTCTTCAAAAAATATTGAAAAGAAAATATGATTCTACTCTTCATAAAACACCAGGAAGTGAAAAAATTATCGGCTGAAATGAATTACCAAAATTAAGCATTTATGGTGATTTCCCACTGTTAGGCGATTGATCTTGAATACTTGGCGAAGAAGCAAAACACGGCTCTGTTCGTACACGGCAATCTCGGTGCCAGCGAACTTATCGCCTAACAGCGCTAAATCGCCAAATATGTTTAATTTTCCTATTTTTTTTGTGGTCTCTGTAATTCATTTCGGCCTATAATTTTTTCACTTTCTAATGTTTTATGAAGAGTAGAATCACATATATTTTTTTCAATATTTTTTGAAGACGACACCTTTTGAATGTTTCCTTTTTAGTATAATTTGTGAAAGATGGTTGGATGGTTGTGTTTTACGTCGCACAAGTGCAGATGGGCAATTGGCGACAGTCTGGAACACACCCCTAGAGGTGGTCCGGAGACATGCCATCACAATTTTGATCCTGTGCGGAAGGGATGGCTCTCCCGCTTCGGTGACCCCCAGAGGTATAATTTTTGATGGGAACACGGAGGACATTGTGGCCACGACAGATTTTACGTGCACCAGCCACCATTAGTGTACACGACGGTCTTTGGCCGGCTCGAGTACCGAACCCGCATATCTTCCAATTACGAGGCCCGCGCTCTACCGACTGGGCTACCGCGGCCTAATTTGTGAAAGAAAAGTCTTCGATGTGATTTTGTGTTAAAGTCAAAATTTAGTAGTGGATATTGAATGAAAACGTGATTAAATTTGGCCATTTAGAAATACTGACCAATGTAGTGAAATTAAATAGGTCTGGTGATACATCTACATGATAAACACCTTACTTCGGCTTCATCATTACTTGCAAGAAGCTTTTCGTGGGAGGATCCTGCCCCTTCTCAATTGCAAACTTGTTGATGTGGGCCTTGGTTGTTTATAGCTTCGTCTTGCTCTTTCAGCAGGTAGCGCCACTGTGGATCGATCTTGGCGGACTCCGTGGTCATTAATGGCAACCTGATTTTAATTATTTCGATGCTTTCTCTATAAAACGCGTACATGGGGTTATTATAGTTGGCTATTTTTGTTACGTCATTGAATTTAATATTTATTTCAATTTCTTGATTGGTTCTAAACAAAATAGTTCAGTAACAAAAATAGCCAACTATAATAACCCCATGTACGCGTTTTATAGAGAAAAAATCGAAATAATTAAAAATCAGGTTGCCATTAATGACCACGAGTCCGCCAAGATCGATCCACAGTGGCGCTACCTACTGAAAGAGCAAGACGAAGCTATAAATAGCCAAGGCCCTCATCAACAAGTTTGCAAGTGAGAAGGGGTAGGATCCTCCACGAAAAGCTTCTTGCAAGTAATGATGAAGCCGAAGTAAGGTGTTTATCATATATTTTTCAATTAATTGTGCTTCATTTTAAGTTTAAATTAAGTTAAAAGTTTATTTCAAATCAGTCAGTCAACTTTCACCCGCACAAATCTTGTAACTTTTCAACCTTCGTCAAACTTTTCAAGTAGCAAACTCTTATGAACTTCATATTACTGCGTTTGAAATACCTGCAAATATTTCTTTTTAGGTTACGCTGATAACAGACGTACACAAAAGTCAGCTATCAAAAGCTTGACTTTTGTATTCAGGGTATCAAAAACTTGACTTTTCTATTCAGGGAACATTCGCATTTTTGTGCATCAATTAGCAACGAAGTTACGTCGAGTGTTGCATTTCTTTTCCCCCGACAGTACATTAAATATTGTTTAACACATATTGGCACATACTTTCTACAGAAAGCATGCTTTAAACCATCTCAATAATGTATATGAATTTCGTTTTGTTAATTGGAATGTAACTATGTTAAAATGTGTTTAAACGAAAATTTGCCCAGGCGTAATGATAAGACAATTTGTCATGTGTCCCTGTACACGAAGAATAAACAATATGTTCCTCAAAAATTATACAGCTGTTTCTGTATAGACCCTAAACATATGTACCATTATGCAAGTCAATCGGTGATTTTTGCGGGCTGTTATTGCAATTCATGGAAATTCTGTCCATAAGCCATATTGATAAGTAAAACTCTGGTGTGTCCCTGTCTGGATTCTCAACTTTTATTTTTGAAAATTTCCGGTATGAAAAAGAGGCGGGGCTAAAAATGCACATGAATAAATTATAAAAAATGGGAACTCTGGTCCCTGTACACGAGCTACAAATAGAACACTCACCCAAAATATTTGAACTAATTCTGTGCGGCTCATGAACATATGTACCAACTTGGAAGTCAATAGGGTGTGTATAAAAAACATGTCCTATTTACTGCCAGGAATTCTCTGTAATTTGAAAAATATGTTCTGATAACGTAAATTATGCGTATTTTCAAAAATTACAGAGAATTTCTGGCAGCAAATAGGACATACTTTTTACAGTGTAGCTTATCAAAAATTATCTTAACTATCATAATTATAAATATTCCTTAGTTTGAGATGAAATTTTCTAATTTGGACATTTACTTAATATTTTTGTATACGTTTAAGAAAAAGTAATTAAAAAAAAGTTCTATAATCGGACAAATAAAATAACATTATTATTAAAATCGAGGCTAACATCTCCAAAAATATGAAGAATTATACAAATTTAATCGATTTGTACTTTTCAAAATATTTTTCATTCTTTTTCTATGAAATATCTAAGATATTTTTTTTTAAATATTCCATTCAATATCTGGAAATTCAAAACACAAAAGATTTTCTAAATTTCCTGTTAAAGATATATTTCTTCTTGTGCCATCTGTCACACTGAAAAACTTTCCTCCTCAAATTAGATTGAAGCAGCGAAAGAATTTTTATTGAATGCAAAACGCATTTGCACAAATTCCCAAGTATCGTATTGTGGTGCTTCGATGCACAGACACATATTCTGTTGAACATAGACTCTCAGAGTCGATAAAATTGCACAGAATTAGTAAAACTAAAAAGAAATTTTTGCTTTGTGTTAGTTAAACTATATTCATTTTAATATATTTGTTAAGAAAATACTTTTCGTTTTATTATAAATTTCAACTGAAAGTTACAGAAATATTTTCTCGGGAAAGGTTCTTTTGAGCATTTTACAATTTTTAATCAATGTCATTATTATTATAGGATTTCTACCTTTCGTATTTTCCAGAATCACTATTTTCTCACAATAATTTTTCCCTTAATCAACATATTGCAAACAGAAAATATAACTTTATGTTTTTTTTTTTTTTTCAGCTTTTTAACGTAAAATTTAACGTTCAGCTGTAACGTAAAATTACGTTTTTTTTTTTTTTTTTCAGCTTTTTAATGTAAAATTTAACTTTCAGCTGCTAACGTAAAATTGTTTTTTTCTTTTTCAGAAAATGATTTCCGCTACTTTTAACTCATTATTAAGAAAGAAGAGAAAAAAAAAAAAAAACTTTCGTTTTATGAACAGTCTGCGAGGAGATATTCCCTCATGCAATGGGTTAATCGTGGTCGTACGCTATAGAAAATTACTATTATGAAATACTGATTCTATAAAAATAGGACCGTAAATACACCTTGTTTTATTTGTTTTTAAAATATAATGGCCAGAGTTTTTATTTTTTGAACAAGTACTTTTCTATAGTAATCTGAAAAATGATACAATAACATATATTTGAAAATAGTTTTTCTGGAATAGAAATCTCCAGACACCCTGAATAACACTAGTGTGTTGCTCTAAAGGGGTCGTACATCCATTTCTTTTGTCTTTTTTCAGGACACTTTAAGCAGAATTCAAAATCCTTTTTAATTTAGTTCGGCGAACCACCTGGAATCCATCTATTTTTCGCACCACGATTTTTGTAGAAAACCTTTTTCGAATATGTTAGTAGGGTTGTGGGATGTATAACCAGTGCTACAACGCTGTAGGATTGAAAGAAACTCTTATTCAGTATTCACCACTAAATTTTAAATGAAATGTTTGGATAATAATTTTGGTGATTTCTCCATCTAATTACTTCGAAATGATTACACAATTGTTAAAAATAAAATTTAGTGATGGATATGGAATAAAAATTTCTCTCAATCTGGCAGCGTTGCCAGATTGGGGAAATTTTTCGCGATTTTGGGGAAAAATATTGTTCGCGGGGAAACTTTGGGGGATAAATTAGAAATACTGGGGATAAAATAAATTCTTGGAGAAATGTTGGAGAAAAAAACGGAAATCTTTTTTTTTTTTTTTTTTTTAATCATTTCCTCTTAAAAATACATATAACGAAGAAAAAAATTTGTTGTAGGATAAAATTTTTAAAACTGCATTTTTGATAATCAGAAAATCAGGTTTTTAGAGATTGGTTTGTGTGTTTATCTACTATCACCATAATTTGAAAAGCATACATTATACGGAAATCCAAATTTGATATTCTAATTCTGTGTCATATAACATATGTAGAATTTACGTGACACTTTTCGTTGAAATCGAACAAATATTACATGTATATGGACATCCAGAGGAATTTAAATACATTACGTTTATGGGAGAAATTTTTTGTTAGTATATTTTAATATATTTCAACTGCGCTAAATAAAATAAAATAAGCACACATTTCTTATAAGTATATAAGTAGGTTTCACACAGAATGTGGTATGAAATGCTCTCACTATTTATTTAGGAGGCGCCATATAAAAGAATTCAGATTTATTAGGGTCTATAACCGAAATTCTTCGAAGTGTGTTTCAAATGGTTGACGGTATAAAGTTCTATTACTGTGGTATATTTAAGTGCGCTTCAGTGTATGCAATTTACACAAATGTACAGAGCACCCAAAACTAAACGATTACATTCTTCAAATAAAATTAGATTGTGTTTTTGTGGTTAAGGCCGACCAACTACACCTGGGTCTTTAACCTGGATAGAATGTTCTCTGTGAGAGACCTTTCTTAGGAGTCATAGCCTGTTCTTGCGCAAATTTCGCGGGAAAACCCGAAAAACTCCGAAAGGCTAAACCAAGGAGGTTTCATATATTGAACCTTCTTGGGCTAAACCAACGTGCGCAACCTGCAAAGATATTTAGGAAACTATAATTTGTCCCGAAAAATTGCAAAATGGTGCACATTTTCGAAATATTACATGTGCATTCTAAAATATTTTAAATTTTGTGTTGCAATAGAACATAACTATGCATTGATTATTGTGTATTGCATATCACATAAAAATTAGACAGTATACAAAATCGGTAAATTTTATGGGTTTTTTTCGTTTTGAAACTTAATTTGAGAATTCATAAAAAGAATCATAATTACATGCTTTCAAAACTAATTAAGAGTTTGGTAAATAATAATCTGCTGTGCAACTTACGCTCTTTCTTTCAACTTACATTACTATAGGCACATTAATGCAGCTTAGGGTGAAACATAACTGCCAATTAGTACATTTTTATTTCTTTTTTTCTACCGGAAATTTTTGATATATATATACATATATATATATAATTTTTTTCAACAGTTTTTTGCGATTCAACATGGTGATTTTTCTTTTTTTTTTTTTACAAAGTAATAGTGGTGTGAAAAACCGTACAAGTCCATGGTTATTGTAAAAGATGAAAAATCTGTTCTTTAATATCTACAAAGCGTTTTATATAAAATATAAAATTTATTTTAGAAACTACAGTCGAACCTCGTTAACAAGAATCTCAAGCGGAATAAAAAAATTTTTGTTCCTGTTATCAATAGTTCATGCTATCAGTAACCATAACTAAACTAATATTTATTTTGACGGGGATTTTGGAAACAGTTCATGTTAAAAGTAATTCACGTTAAATGTGTTCATGTTAACGAGGTTCGACTGTATATGAAATAGTTTTCAATGTGAGGATCACCGCCAACTCTCTCAACCCCTTTTTGAATACAGTAGTTAATTCGTAAAACATTTGAAGCTGTTATTTGAAACTGTTATTATAAATACCCATTCCAAGCTATTCAGAAGACATTCGTTTGAAACTTATTTGACTAATTTTTAGTGACCTTGTATAGTACACTGCTGGACAAAATTAAAGCAACAAAATGTTTTCTCGTTTTCTTCTTTTGCACATAATTTGAAAAAAAAATAAACATATGAACATAAAATTTGGATGTCCTGTTCTTTATCATATTATTAACTGAATTATGTAACTTAAGCATAAGAATAATTTTTTAAGCTACTAAATAGTCATTTTTCTCTCAAAAGTAAACTTTGGAAAAAATGAAAAATTTTAATAATTTTGGAAAGAACACTTAATGAAAAATGGTCACAAGGATGCCTTACGGATAGGTGAAGATGCACATGCATCCATATGTTAGATTACAACCAAATATTTCTACCTGTATTCACTTCTCTGTTTCATATTTTTTCCGTATGTGAATAACTTTTTAGAAAATATGCATGCAAACATTAAAATTGGATAGGATATTTATTATAAAATTATTTATCAACATTATTATTATTCTAGTGCTGAGTATAGTTTACAAATTCGTAATTATATATTTTTTAAAAGTCTATTATAAAAGTAAAAGAAAAGTTAATGCAGAAAGAAAATCGAGATTTAGTTTAACATTTCAAGGCATGTGCGTCTTTACCTATCTCTAATGCATCCTTAACACCACTTTTTAATTAAATGTTCTTTCCTAAAATTATTGAAATTTTTAATTTTTTTCAAAACTTACTTTTGAGAGAAGAATGAATATTTATTAGCTCAAAAATTATTCTTATGCTTCAGTTACATAAAATTCAGTTAATAGTATGATAACGAACAGGCCACCCAAATTTTATGTTCATATGTTTATTTGTTTAAAAATTATGTGCAAAAGAAGATAACGAGAAAACAGGTAATTGCTTTAATTTTGTCCACCTGTGTATATAAAAATTATAAACACTTCATACAATGCAATTAAATTTAGAGTCGATATCAACACTACAAATCACCTTACAAATTTTCATGTATATGGTACAAATCTTAAATTTTTGATTTGGGTAGAAACATTATTATTTTTCAATCATTTTCATTTGTTATTATACACAAGTGCATCATGTAAAATTTAAATATCTATTACGATAATTTTCTTTTGAGAGAGATTTATGCTAACATATCATAGAAAACTCATAAGTTATTCTAAAACTTTTTTTAAAAGTTTTTAACACTGGAACGTCCTATCATTTTCATGTTTTAAGAAGCTATAATTTTAAAATTATCAGAAGTGTTGTTAGGATATCATATTTTAGCAATGCGTAACAATTAGCAGACATGCCAATATTTTAATTCCTTCTTCAGCATTGTTAGTACACACCGCTTTTTTACGCCACTGTTGTGTAAGAGCATTTTCCTCCTTATTTAATCGTAATTACATAAAGGAGAAAACTTCACTACCAATAAAGGGGCGTAAAAAAACGGCGGACACTAAAAAATGTTTAAGAAGAAATTAAAATGTTAGCATAACTGCGATTTGATTTGCGATGTGCAATTATGCAGAAGAAATAATTATGTTTTTAATTGGTTAAACAATAAAATGTGTGCAAAAAATTATGGAATAAATTATACAAACATGCATGTGCTAACATCTGCCATTAGCTGCGAGTATCTATCGTATTACTTTTAACCCTAACCAGGAGACAATCCCATACTGTAATCATAAAAATAATCTATAGCTGCCAACCTAATTTTCTACACCACTTAATTTTTAAAGTAATTTTCTTCAAATATATTTGCGATGAATTAAGAAGAAAAAACACTAAGAAATGACTGGTGTAGAAAAAGGTGCGATACTAACATTTTGCCGGATTACCCTAGTGGCACACTTGTCCACAGGACATCCTGAGGAGGTCCATAGGATTTCCCTTTTATCAACAGGACATCCTGGGATGCTTTTCGGAGAAGGTGTACTATTGGGGTAGGTTGCCAGCTCTGATAATCCACACAAGCTTTAATCGAAATGGCATATATAAATATGTTTTCTGACGCATAACACAATAGCCCTCGTCAGCTCTTTTTCGAGTTATAAATTTTTAAATTTCGCTAATAATCGGTGCAACCACGCCTGAATTGATAACACCATGCCTTACTGAAATAATGAATGAAATCCAAAACATCATTCATTATTTCAATCATCATTCAAAGCAGAAATCGAAAGAGCATAGACAAATGTGTTCTTTGATGCATTAATCAGTTGCCCATTTTATCTTTGAAAGATATTCAATCGAGATCTGATGTTTAAAAATTCGCTAAAATAGAATCTAAAAATTGATAAAAGTCATGGTTCTGGCACGTTTTAATGGGACTCCTCCCACTACTTTCTTGTTACTACATTCCTACTCAATTATAGATTTCTGGAGAACGGGTTTACGAGGGCCAACAGTTTATGCGTCAAAAATAGCTTTAGATTACGCCCTCTCGAATGAACATAATTTAATTGATTTCTATTATTATGCTACTGGTATGGTTTCCTGGTAAGTTGCCTGATGTCTTTTTTCTTTTTCTTTTATTTATTTATTACTGATAGATTAAGACCCAATGACAGTTTGACGTTTTTGTAAACTTTTAGAAAACATTTCATGAATTCACAATATATTCTACATGTAACTTAGAATTCAAAAGGGGCTTTCCGCCATTATACTGTTTTCTCAAATATACTTTTAGAGGATTGTACCACAATGAAGTCCGTTGGAAATACTATACGTTACATATTGATAATAAAGAAAAGTGCAAATATCTTGAATGTATCGTGACTAATTATATTTTTTTATATTGTGAAGTAAATTAGTATTTGCAGAGCTGCAACCTAATTCGGCAAATTGTTAGTGCCGCATATTTTCCTACACCATTTAATTTTTAGAGTATTTTTCTTCTTAATTCATTGTAGATAAATTTTTAGAACTCTAAAAATTAAGTAGTGTAGAAAAATGGGCGGCACTAAAAATTTACCGGATTAGGTTGGCAGCTCTGTATTTGTAATCTAATTAATGAATCTCAAGGCAATTTGTTTTTCCCAATAATAAAATATATAAATTTCATATAAGATTTGCAAACTTCAAGCTAAACATTTAAATATTTATATCTATGTATATATCTATCTATATGTATATATATATATATATATATATATATATATACATACCTGTTAACATTCTAATTAATATTTCATAGTATTGGTAGTGCTAGCCTTTTAGTCCACACCAGTCTATTTTTAGAGTTTTTTTCTTCTTATTCAATCGTAATTACATTTGATGAAAATTACCCTATAAATAAAGTGGTGTGGGAAAAGTGGCACGGAATAACAATGCTACGGAATATTAGTTACGGGAGTTGTACTCTCCGCCCTTTCGTCTGGAGAATGTCAGATATAAGAAATTTCGCCTTTTTTTCCACCACTAATTTTATGTAAAAATACCTCTAGTATATTTATAGTAATATGCTATGATTACACTCAGTAGAGATTATTTTATAAAAATAGTGGTATCAATAAATTTGAAAATTTCTCATTCATGAGTGTGTTCTGAAATGTGGCCACCTATAATTAGAATGTTGACAGTTATGTATATATATATACATACATACCAACATTTCTAATTTATTCTGGAGCATTGTTAAAACCCACCTTTTTATCTCACCACTTTTGTTTTGCAGAAAATAAGAGCAATTTTGCTCTTACTGAATCATAATTACGTATTGAAGAAAATTACTTTATAAAAAAAAGTGGTGAAACAAAAAAGGCTAGCGCTAACAATTCTCCAATATAAATTAGAAATGTTAGCATATCTATACTTAGAGATAATCTTATGATTGTAGTATTATAGCCTTTACAGAATAAGTTAAAAATTCATAGTCATGTAGTTGTGAATTATAAGAATATTACAAAAAAAATCACCTTTGTGAATCCGACAATGGTAAAAAGGTTTACATTTTTCCGTGTTCGCATATAGAAAATACACTTGTTTCGGTCTTTTTTTTTTTTTTTTTTTTTTTCTTTTTTCATGTTTTTCAAATTTATTTTAAACATGTAAAATGAAAAGTTTCGTAAGTAGAGTTTTGCATTTTACAGTATCAAAATAAAATAGTATTTATATATTTAATTTATTACTATTATTATTTATTTATTTATTTATTTTAACGATGAGACTCTTTTAATGATCATGAAATTTCTGAATGCGAAAGTGTAATTTAAAAATGTGTATTATGTAACAAATGATACACATTAGGTTAACATGATTGTCTGCCTTGAAGTAGCAGTAAGCTGTAACAGTTAATTCTTGTATTTTTCATGGTACAAAAATATATTTTATATTTATATTTTATAGACTACTTTATTTTTCTGTTATAAGTGTTACAAAAAAAAATAATAATAAAACAATAAATAAAAAGTAATAATAATAAATAAAATAAATATGTAAATATGTAAATATGCTGAATATTTTATAAGATTGTTGACACAATTTCTTTATGAACATGTCTAATAATTTTTTTCTAAACTTCTCTAATAATTATATAATTTTTCATGTTGTTTTCAAAATAATAGATCACAAGAAATTCTCACCATGGAGCTATATGCAGCGGTTACGCAAAACAAGTAAGGAACTGTAAACATAACAAGTACGCATAACAAGTAAACACTAAGCAAGTGTACATAATGATTAATTGAAAGAAGAAAATTAATGCATAAAATTAAATTAATTGACTGCTTTGTATTCTTCATCTTCCAGTGTCTAGATAAGTCGTCCTTTGGCAAAATTTTGAATTTTGATCGTGTTGGAGTAACTGGTTATCCAAAAGTTTTCTTACTGCCCCTCTTCATTCAGGTGTAGTCCGGCGAAACTGATGCTGTATTCAGGGCCTGATTAAGGGGGAAGCTCGCTCTTCACACATTATTTATACTTACACCTTATTTTTTAACAAATACTTTCCTGCTATAATAAACAGAAAATTTTCATTAAAAATTATTTTAAAAGAATTCTGGTGTCTAAAATACCGGTGAGTAAATTGGATTGTTTTACACCGTTCATTTTTATAAAAAATATTTCCTCGTCAAAGCGTGGAATTTCTATGACATGAAGTAAAAAATAATTGTAAAAATATTCAATTATGAGCGAGCTTCCCCTTTAATCAGGCCCTGGCTGTATTGTTAAATTAAAGGTACTGTCATCTTTAGTAAAAAAAGAAAAAAAAAGTGCTGTTGAGCAAAAAGCACGGTGCTGTTGGTCAGAAAATACTTCGTTGTTTAGAAAAGGATAAATTGTTTTTCAACGCAATGGTGTGTTCTTCGTTTCAAGGATTTTCGCTTATAAATGAAAATGTTTGGAAATTCCGGAAAATATGTGCTAGTGCTTTGCTGATCTTCTGTAGAAGCTCCTCTCTCCACGCAAAATACATTTAACGGCCCTCTTCACTTACCGTCGCCGGAAGTCCGAGCCAATGTTATTCTATGGGAAACTTTTCTTTACAAATAACTTATTAACTAATACATATTTTTAAATTCTGTTTTCACATTCTGAAAATTCCCAGCTGTTAAACTGACTGACCTTTTTTAAAAATTTATTTTTTTAATTTTTAATATTTAATTTTGTGAAATTTCAAATTGAAAAAAAATTTACATATTGAAAATTCGTATTTTGCAGCTTCAAAATAAAATATAAAAAATTTGAAAAATAATTTTTTAAAAGAGGTCCGTCAGTTTAACAGCTGGGAATTTTCAGAATGTGAAAAAAGAATTTAAAAATATGTATTAATGTTAATGAGTTATTTGCAAAGAAAAATTTCCCATAGAATAACATCAGCTTCGGCTTCAGGCAGCGGTGAGTGAAGCGGGCCCTTAAGCGAAAATGCTCAATATCAATCGATAATCATAATGAAAATGTTTTCTGAGAAGACTTGTTTCAGGTTTTTAAGTTTGCATATTTACAATCAAAATTTTGAAAATTTAGTATCCACGTGGGCATGCAAAAATTCTACCACAGTAAAAGTATTTGAAACCCGACCATGTAAAAAGAAATTGTGTGTTTGTTAAGAGAACACTTTGTAGGAAACTCCTCAGGAAGTCCGAGACTATGCTAAACAAGTTTCTAAGAAATAAATTACAATTCTAAGAAAAAAAAAAAATTCGTTCTTATTAAAATTACAGTTTTGATTAACACAGAGACTACACATATATTTATTCGTATTTAAATTATTTTTGAGTTAAAAACAATCTAACGTATATAAAACATTACCAAATTTAAGATAGCACTGTTATTTTATTTATTTTTTTTTGCTCATTTTATTAAGGAAAAAGAAAACTATAGAAAAATAGTTATAAACGTTATATTTTACCAATTATTGCTATTATTATATTACTATTGAACAACATTTTTTGTCGTTTATAAAGTTTATATATCCAGTTTAAATAAAATTGCATACAAAAATGTTTCACTTGCTAAGTCTTTGTTTCCAGATAGTAGAAATTCTATTCTGTGACATTACTTTATATTCTTCCAATTTGTTATCTCCTATTTTAATTTACTAGACAGAAGACATGTCTCATTAAAGTAAACCCAAACATAAATACAGATTAACGTGACTTTATTTAAATTGTAAATACAAATCTTCCGATGTAACATGTTTTATTATCTAGACTTCTTGCGTGTGTGTGTCAGAATATTTGTAAAGCTTGCTCGTGTCAATATACTTCAACACACTCTATTTTCTCAACCATCTGGAGTTATTTACACAAAGAACTGTTGAAATGAACACGTAGTTTGTTAAATATCTCATGTTATTTTAATCCAATCCAACTACGTTACATAACAACGATAGTAAATTATTCCCTCGTTTACTTCGACATCCCATTATGAAGTTTTATTTATTTTAATAAAGCATCTGATTAAGAAAAGAACATATAATGGATATTTTTGGTGTATTTGCGGACAAGCAAATATTTTAACATACATGCCAAAACTTTAAGCTGTTATAGAGCATTATCAGCCCTGCCTTTATTTAGCACCATTTTATTTATAGAATAATTTTCTCCGATGTATATAGAATGACAAAAAGATGGCTCTTAAAAAAAAAAAAAAAAAAAGTGGCTATAAAAATAAAGGCGGGCCAAAAATGCTCCAGAAAAAGTAAAATTGTTGACAAATCTGTTTCATTTTAATCTCTAGCACTGTTGGTACCATAGCCTCCTAAACTAGATGCCTTCCGCATGACTCGGAAACTTCGCAACAGTTCAAGTGGTAGACTGCGCCACCTTGTACAGATTGCGCACTTTTTTATTCAAATATCCCCAATAAATTTAAGAAGTGATATATGATATATATAATCGACGTTTCTTCGATTCTATTCGCCTTTTACATATATAAAATCCCACTTTTAAAAATTTTTTTGGTGGCTATTCAATAAAAAAAGTCGCGCAGTCTGTACTAGGTGGCGGTGTCTTCTGCCAAGTTTCCGAGCCACGCGGAAGGCATCTAATTTAGTAGGCTATGTTGGTACCCTCCCTTTTTTCACACCCTTTTATTTATAATGAAATTCTTATAATAGTTACTTTATACTTATTTCCATGAAGCAGATGAATATGATATAGAAAATGAAAATTTTTGAGAGATGTTTACGT
Source organism: Salticus scenicus (assembly GCA_963930645.1). NCBI lineage: Eukaryota > Metazoa > Arthropoda > Arachnida > Araneae > Salticidae > Salticus > Salticus scenicus. The sequence goes on from OZ005662.1 coordinate 153,181,109, forward strand.
TTTTACGTTAATCTTAATATCTGACTGTAGAATTGAGGGAAAAACAACATTTGATGTTCTTTCGCTAATAACTGGCGTAGAAAAATCTAGTAAATAATATCAAACGGTAAATTAAGTGTATTTTTTTTTTTAAATGACGTGAAGTTTTGGATAAGAAATCATCTACATGTAAAAATGAGAGCTAACATTAAATTTTTCTATAGTAAAACCCTATTTTAATTTCATGTTTGGATTTCTGGTGTCGATGCAGTGCGAAAAATTATTTAGTTTGTAAATTTTTTCTTTGGTGTACTTAGAGACATGACAGAAAGAATGTTAGGGCAGAGCTGCCAACCTAATCTGGCAAATTGTTTGTACCGCCCTTTTTTCTACACCAATATATTTTTAGAGTATTTGTTTTCTTAATTCATCGTAAAAATATTTGAAGAGAATTACTCTAAAAATTAAGTGGTGTAGAAAAAGGGGCGGTAGTAACAATTTGCCGGATTAGGTTCGCAGCTCTGTTAGGGTTTTATCCGAAAATCTCGAAAAATAAAATCTGGATTATACAAGTGGTTTTATTTTGGTGTTTGGTATTTTAGGAGTAAGCTGACTGACTGCACTATAGTACTAGGCCTAAGGGGGAAATCCCTCAGAGGGAGTCCTTCTAAGGGGTCCTAGCCGTGTTTAGATTATACAAGGAAAGAAACGCAATTATTGCGTTAACAATGCGAAATGTTACGTGAAAATAAAGTTAAAAGACATAAATCAGCATGTAGTGACTGAACCATCACCAGCAACTTCATTGTGTGTGAATTTAAATTTATTATATTTATCTTGCATTATCAGCTAAAATTGATCACTCAATAGTATTTGAAAATTGTACAATATACATCACTTGAAAAATTTTTTAAATTACCATAGTTGCCAACATATAACACCTTTTGGCTACCGGGAAATTTTAATAAAAATCAATATTTTACTCAATTAGTGAAAGATGTTACAGTTCGCTGATTAAATAAAATAAATACTTCTATTAAATTCTTCCAGCCAAAAGGTGCTAAGTTGGCAACTATGGATGTGACAGATCCAATGAGGCATAAAAAGTTAACCTTTCTTCGAACTTAATGAAAGTCATTTTTGTATATTGTCGATTTCCACTGAAGAAAAATTATATTTTTATAAAAATGTTTAACAAAATCAATATAAGTAGCATTGTTGTATAATGATGAAAGAAATAAAACAAATTTCAATAAAGTGCAACAGCTGTTCCTTCTTAAATCAAGTAAACGATAAATCACATGGGGAAAAAAGTAGTTATTTGTTTAGCTAATTTGTTATAGTTTTTTTTTTTTTTTTCTCCTGGTGAAATTTTGTGCTTCATTACTTTAATTATTTCGCTATTTTGTTTGGAATTTTGTTTTAAAAAATCAGCACTAAGCGAGATTTTATGTAAAGCAATTATAAACTTCCTTTTCATTTCTTATTATTAAATTCTATCAAATTTGCTAACTTTTAAGTTTTTTTTTTTTTTTTTTTTTTTTTTTGAGAATAACCATAACTTTTTTTCTAAAAATATTTTCTAATACAATTAACCGAAGATGGTTAGTAGAAAATGTTTGCTAAAATATTTTATTAAAAGTTAGCGATAATGTATCTTCCCGGTGTTGGTGGGTTTGGTACAACGCACCGTTTCTCGCCAACTATTCTCGCCAAATGGAATAAAATTACACTATCTACACTGTATTGATTCTAATAAACTCTAAGTTAAGTCAATGGATCGCCGATGGGGGATTTCGTAATAATCTGTAAAATACTATTTCAGAGCAAGTGATGTTTGCAATCTCCGGTAATTACAATCCTAGTATCGGGACTTTTGTGGTTGGAGTAATAGGTTTCTTGGCATGTTTACAGGAATATTTATGGACTGAAAACTGCCTGATTATTTTCGAACCAGTTATCGCCCAAAACATTTCCAATTTTTTCGAAACAATATGTATATTTAAATAGGTGTATAAGGAAGTCGTGTTGTGTCCAAATCAGATATCAGAGCTGCCAACATTTTCAACTTTTAAATCAAAATTGACACCAATATTTTTTAATGAAAAATGTTATATATATTTTCGACAATTAATAATACAGGAAACAGCTTTAAAAATTTTCCAGTTTGAAGTCTCCCTTGAAAAACGGGAGACTTGACACCTACGAGACATTTTACTTTTGGTTTCATTATTTTTTTCCCTTACAAACCTACTATCGTGACTTTTGTGGTTGGAGTAATAGGTTTCTTAGCATGCTTTCAGGAATATTTATGGACTGGAAATAGCCTGATTATTTTCGAAACAGTTATCACCCAAAAAATTGCCAATTTCTTTCGGAAAAATATGTATATTTAAATAGGTGTATAAGGAAGTCGTGTTGTGTCCAAATCAGATATTTTACTTTTGGTATCATTATCTTTTCCTTGCAAATTTACAATCCTAATATCGTGACTTTTGTGGTTGGAGTAATAGGTTTCTTGGCATGTTTTCAGGAATATTAATGGACTGCTCTGTAAAAGAATATTTATTACCAACTGCAAGAAACTCTCTGTGATTTTCTCCATACTTGCCAACCATCTCATTATGAACCGTACAATTTTTAATACCCGCCTTTTTTTTCACACCAATAATTTTTTAGAGTAATTTTTATCTTATTTAATCTTTACAACATTTGGAGAGATTTACTCTAAAAATATAGTGGTGTGAGAAAATGGGCGTTTTTTCAGGGGGCGTTAACAATTGTACGGTTATTAATGAGATGGTTGGCAAGTATGTTTCTCCAATCACAGAGAGTTTCTTGCAGCTGGTAATAGTTATATTTTTACAGTGTGGAAACAGCCTGATTATTTTCGAACCAGTTATCTCCCAAAAAATTGCCGATTTTTTCGGAACAATATGTATATTTCAATAGGTGTATAAGGAAGTCGTGTTGTGTCCAGATAAGATATTTTTCTTTTGGTTTCATTATTTCCCCCCCCCCCCCATCTTAAATGTCTTTCGATTCATTGTTCATGTCTTTGAGTTGTTGGGGAATGATAGTGATTTCATGTGATTTTGAGAAACAAATCATTTTTTACTGCTCTGCTACTATAATTACCCTCGATAACGATATAGTAGCATTTTGAGAAATTCCAATACTTTTTGTTGCATAATGCTTCGTTTCCATATATAATTATTTACTGATGCTTGTGTTTGATCATTATAATTTTTAGTTATTTTTTATTATTATGTATGTTGTTAAGAAGCTAGAGTTCCAAAAAGTGTTATGGTATATACAGACTGTAATATATTATTAAATTATACAAAAGAATTTTGGTTGTATACACTTATTATTCAAAATTGATGCTCGAAAAGGAATAAAATATAAAGCTAGAACTCTTTTAGTTTTAATACTGAATATAGATAATTAATTAAAAGAAATCAATTTTAGATATTATTACTTATTTCATTCAATTTTTCGTGTTTACCAATTTTATACACCATAGAAAAGGGGTGGGGGTGAAAATGCAGCAGAAATTTTTTTAAATGTGTTTCTAAGCTCTGAAACACAAAAATCAAAACATTTTTCGCTTATGCACTGCAATTTCTGTCACCATCTTTTGACCATTAAATAAATTAAACTATGACTTATGCTTAGATTTTAAATTTAAGTTTGTATTAAAAAGTAATAATAATGGCGATTTTTGAGAAAAAAAATTAAATTCAATAATTAGGGCTGTACATCAATTCTTTTGTCTTTGTTTCCATATTATCCCATGGGATTTTTGTTGCTTTGTTTTGTAAAAATATTTCATTCAAAAATGAAGTTTTTCGAATTATGTTTTTGGAATATTGTTCTTTGAATATGTCGTCTTTTAGCTTAGTGGGCAATGCTTTGAAATATAAAAATTTAAATATTTCGTTTAAAGATTGAAACTTACAGTCCTAAATTTTCTTAATATATATATATATATATATATATATATATATATATATATATATATATATTTAACTCCATATTTTTTTTTTCAAATGATTGCCCACTGAGCTAAAAGGCAACATGTTCAAAGAATAATATTCAAAAGACAGAATTAGAAAAACATCATTTTTGAATGAGATATTTTTACAAAACCAAACAACGAAAATCCCATTGTATAACATGGGTAGAAAGAAAAAGAGTATCTTACTGATGGACGACTATTCACAAGGCAAAAGAATCTAGTATGAAACTATTATACGACTTCCATTATCGACTTCCATTACCGACTACTATACATATTATTTACACTTATAGAGATAGGTTAGTCAGTACACTTAAAATAAATTTAGTTAATTGGGCACCTAACAATTTTCCAGTAAGAGCAAACTAATGCATACACCGTAAAGACACATTAAAGAGAGTTTATATAGCGAAAAAAAAAAAAAAAAAGAGCATTTTTTTTTTTTTTTTTTTTTTTTTAACGCCAATTACCCTGACCTTAAACGTAGCTACTTAATTAAGACGCCTGCCAAATTTCTAGAAGTAACCAAATAATATGCACGTAACGACTTCTGAAAAATTATTTTTGTAGCAAATTTAAAGAAAATAGATGGAGTCGTTTTTGAGATATCGACTTTCGTTAAACTTCCGATTTTCACCGAAACTTGGCAAATTTATCTGTTTAATAGAAACCAACAATTGTTTAGAAAAGAATGACTAAAAAGAAAATAATAGCGCGAGTTTGAAGAAATTCCGTAGAGACGTTTTTAAAGGAACGCAACTGCAGCACATGAAACTGACCTACAAATACAAGGCAATGAATGATTTTTCTGAACTAACCAACTAATAAATATGAAAAAATATTTAAAAGGGTACTTATATAGAATCTCTGAAAAAACAATCGAGAAAGCCCTTTTGAAATATAGATTTCCATTTCTATCCTGCTTCCGGTTTTCAGCGCTCTGTTCCTGCTATTTACTTTTCACGAAATGTTAGCAAAATCATCTGTACACCAGACTTGCCTTAATTATGAAATTCGGTTGTTGTTTTTCTAGTGATATTAGACTTATGGTAGACAGAAGATCCTCCGTACACTTACGATACTCATACATGCACACGTAAATACACATACACACTGAATAATGGGCACTTCCCCCCTGACGTCAGAGGTCACATGATAGAGGAAAAACAAATAGCAGACAAAGTCTTGTTTATCTATAGCGATTGCTGAAATAACATATTTTCTACTCTTATTTTTGATCAATCGTATTTAACCTGTGTTATTTTTTATAAATCATCATTTTTAATCCATTTTATATCATTATTCATCATCTTTTGTTTGCTGTATACATTTACAATCATCATTTAGTTTATGTTTGTTATTGATGTTCATGAAGAACATGTCTAATACTCTGATTTTTGGTACTTAAATCAGTGACAGTGCAATATCGTACTGCATAAATCCATTTAGACCAGTAACTAAGTTAATTAACTTGTTGTAACACCTTTATGCAATTAAATTAAATGAAAACATTTTAAAATATCAAATTGTAATCCATAAACATTCCACAAGAAGCTATTATTTATTGCTAGATCAGTTAATGTTACAGTTACACTGCAATATACAAAAATCGATTCTTATAGGTAAAAATAAATAAACACATAAAATGTTTCTTAAAAATTATTAAATTTACAAATACAATTATTCAACTGTTTACAAATGCACAATATTACTTTTATTTTATTTTATATTACATATTAAAATTTTTGTTCTTAAGAACAATATTTAATTGAATTCGATAATTCGTTTTCCTCTATCACGTGATTGAACAGACGACGGTGGAAAGAGCCCATTGGGAAAAAAAAAAAAAAAAAAAAAAAAAAAAAAAGACTTTTTTTCGACTTAGGAGGCTTTAAAACATGGAAATCAGGTGAAAACTTGATGTCAAGGTTTTCGTCGGATTACAATACTTCGGTAGTCGGGTAATGACATAAAGTTAGGAGGATTTTTAATTGAAAGAGAGCTTCAATTCGCATTAGTAGCTCAGATGGCAAGTTACGTAAGCAAATGAACAACTCATATTCAAAATATTAGAATAATTGAGAAAAGTAATAAGAAAAAAATTATTTTCCATTTATTTATTTTTTATTTATTATAAATTAAATCTTGAATGTTTAGATAAGATTTTAACATTTACAAAATATAAAATACAATAAATTAGGTATATAATAGCTTTCTGAAACACATCAAAATATTAGAACAAAATTTAGATTGGTTCAAAATATTAGAATATTTTATTTTACGCAAAAATATTACCTTATGAATATGAATTAAATTGTAGTTAATATTTTGTAGCATCCTCCTTAGCTTTAATAACAGCGTACAATCGATCTTGTATACTATATACTAGGTGTTTACAAATATTTCTATCAATATTAGCCCAAATGGACTTTATACGTGCCACTAACTCAGTTTTACTTGAAGGAGGTTTTTCTTGGACATTTTTTTATTCATTATTTCCCATAAGTTTTCGATGGGATTAATGTCTAGTGAGTTTGGTGGCCAAGAAAGTACCTTAATGTTGCGTTGGCGGAACTAATTCTTAGTTGACACCGAGGTATGCGGTGACGCTAAATGTTGTTGAAAGATGAAATCCTTCAAATAAATCTTCTGGTGATGGAATCATGTAATATTCCAAAATTTCTTGGTATATACTAAGAGTTAACCTTTTCGTAGACGATGCAGAACTTTCCAGGTCCTTCAGAGCTCATGCAACCCCAAACCATGACAGTAGCAGCAAATTTTACCGAACATTTAAGGCATTCTTTATCAAATGCTTTTTGTTTAATTCTCCAAACTCGAATACCTTGATTACCATATGAAACACAAAACATACTTTCATCACTAAACAATATTTTTTTCCAATCTTCTTTGCTGCATAAACGTCTTGATTTACACCAATTCAATCTTATACGCTTTTGTTTCGCAGTCATGAGAGTTTTTGTTTTCGGTACACAAGATTTAAATTTATATAAACGTCTTAATGTTGTCGATGTAAAAACTTCAACTTCTTCTTTCCATTTTTGGTGCAAGAATCGCACACTTTTAAAACGGTTTTTCTTAACTATATGCTTCAGTTTCCTGTCATCTCTAGCAGATGTTTTTGGTTTTCGTCTGCCATTTCGGCGATTATTTTGAAATTTTCCACTTTTTGAATATTTTATTAGTATTTTATTAACGCTTGATTGTAAATAATGTAAATAATTTGATATATAACGTTGATTGCCGATACAAATCAACCATACTATGTTTAACAGATTCAAGAATATCACTCACACGACCCAATTTTAAGATGAAAAAGCAAACAAACTGCAAAAAGAATACTCATTTTAAATAAAATCGTCTGAATTTAATCAATGATGCGACCAGTTATGAATTGGTGATAAATAAAGGAGAATTAATGGGAAATATTCTAATATTTTAAACCACTTGAATAAATATTGTAATATTTTGACTTTTCAAAATATTTTTTTTCTCAATTAATCTTTTCAAAAATATAGTAATTTTAAGATAAAAAATAAGTTTATTCAACAATAAGTTCTTAATAAAAATATAGTTTGTATATTTGCATTAAAAGACATTAATCTACCAAACGATATTTTCAATTTGTAAAAAATGTAATTTTTCTTATATTTCGAATATGCGCTGTAATAATTTAATTCAATGATTTTTTTTTTCATTTCCTATCTTAAACGGAGAGTAGTGTTATTTCTCCTGAAATATTTATATTAAAAAAGGTAAAACATTTTTAAGAATTATTTAAAAAGTATATTTTTCTGAATTTTAAACACAAATGCGGAGGCCCTAGTCACTATTTTTAATACTACTATCTATCTATCTTTCTCTCTCTCACTCTATGTAGTATATGTACATATAGATAGAAAAGAATTGGAGAAAACAGGGCAGATTGGGATCACGTGGAAGAGACATTCATCCTGCAGTGGTTTCATAAAGGCTGAAATTGATGATTATAATGATGATGATGAGGATGATGATATGCATCTATATCTATGTATAGATAATCTTCGTAATTTTACTCGGAATGATTATTGAAGATTAATATTTTATTAAATTATATTAAAAACCCTGCTGTTGGACCAAAGAAACCTGTTTTGATACCCGATGTTTAAAACACGATGTCTCAGAAACATGTGCAATATTGCTGATCACAAAGTAAAACTGAACAACTAAAAAATTTGTGATTTTATGTGATCGGAATACATTTCATTTAAATAGAAAAATGTATGTATATATATTTATATATTTATGTATATAATCTTGAGTGAAACAGTATGTATCCTGCATCAGGTTCTTGATCATTCCTTTTATTTTTACTGACTAATATATCTCACAATTCTCTGATTATTTTTGAAAATTTACTGACACATATAACTGTAAATTATCTATAAATTAAAAATATAAACTATTTATTTATTTATTTTTTATTTATTTATTCCTTTTTTAATGAAAAACATGCTACAATTATATGCTCTAACATGCTTCAATACTACATGCCTTAATACCTTTAACTTAACTAAATAAAAAAATTGCGTAAGTTTCTTTCTTTCTTTCTTTTTTTATCAAACATCATTTCTGAATAGGCCAATAAAAATAAATCACTGATGATATAATGGTCAGTGAACTGGATGATAAGAGATCATCGCAGAAGGAAATGTAATAAAATGTTCAAAGCTCCTTTCAAATAGTAGCACAGCAAACATTTACGGCAGAAACTAAGCAAGCATTATGTTTGAGGATATTAGAAGTTCTATTAAGTAGAGCAAATAATAGATATGTCAAAGATATGAAAGACAGCTATAAGAAGAATACGGGTACAACAGTTATACTATAATGCTCTTTTTTTTTTTTTTTTTTTTACTTTGTTTTACTGAAAAGTAAAAGAGATCGCAACGTGATATGTTTACAGAAAAAAATGCAAGCTTAACAGAGGTAGATTTAGATGATATAAGTATGTATGCATATATATATATATATATATATATATACATATCCCAGATGGTTATCAATATATATAATATAAGAAGGTGTAGATCCGAACCTTTTTACAAAATCGGTTGATCGCAGTGCTACACAAATTTGCAGGGTAATTCGTATTGACCTATCCTGATACATCTCGAAGCCTGATTTTCGAGTTTTTGATTAGATTTTTAAAATCAATTAAAAAATAAAAATAATAACTTAGTAGTAGATTTAAAATTAGCCATTTAAATATTTAATTGTTGTAAAAAAATGTTTACGTGTTAATTTCTTTTATGAGATAAAATGAAATATGCTTTCACGTGAATAATAAATAAATAAATATCAAAAATTAAATTTGCTTATGCATATGACAAAGTGACGTCATTATAACCTTAATATTAAATAATAATAATAATCCATCATATTTCTTCTGAATTTTGTTTCATAACTTTACCTCAATCATATATATATACAGGGTTTGTCCGGAAAGTAATAGGACTGATTTTCTTCCGCCGCGACTGTACTTCGGAGCGTGGGCGCACCGACTGGATCCGGTAGAGGGCGGCTCATTCTTCCCTTTTTTGGGCGAGGAGACGCCGGCGTGTGCCACTCCGAAGATTGCCTCTTTGTCTCGGGATCATACTCAAAGATCCATGACTCGTCACCTGTGATTACGTTATTCAAAAATTGGGGGTCACTTTCACTTAGGGGTCGGCTTGCGCCACTCACAGAAACACGTCGCGCGAAAAAGCATGTCCTGACTCTCCAGGTGCTCGGAGATAACTGACCAGCCGCTCGTTCGTTAGTTAGGAACGCCCTCTACCGGATATAGTCGGTGCGCGCACGCTCCGAAGTACAGTCGCGGCGGAAGAAATCAGTCCTATAGAGCAGACGCACGAGACGTCACTGTGACAGATGATTCCGCACGTACTTTACAATGTAGGCAAAAGTTGGGGTAAAGCACCAATGGAAAGGCAGATATTTTGCCTACATGCGCAAAAGTTGCAGAATAGCGTCGCTTGTTTATAAACATGCGCCTGCTCTATTACTTTCCGGACAAACCCTGTATATACAGTTCCTGCCGCTTAATAAATTCACTGGTTAATAAAATCAGCTGCTGAATTTGATGAAATTCCAAGGACCGGAATCGAATCAATACAAACTACTTTTAAAACCGACTTTTACTAAAATCAGCATCGCCAATTAATATATATATTAAAAAAAAAAAAAAAAAAAATTCTTCATCAGCAAAAATGCGTATTTATGCACTTAAAAAAAAAAGAAAAAAAGTTACAGTTCCTTTCTTTCCTTTTTACTTTCTTCTATATTCAATAGAAGAAAGTATTGGATTCGTAAAAATTTTCGACATCGGGTTTTTGATGGATTTACATGTTTTGAGAGCTGTAAAATACAATTTGACCATTTTTAGAAAATGTCTGTCTGTCTGTCTGTGTGTGTGTGTGTGTGACAAAATTTTGTGGCAACTGTATCTCAGGAACTACTGCACAGAATTTCATACAAGTTGGTATGTAGTTGCACCTTGACATAAATTAGTGCCTATCAACATTTGGTAAAAATTGTCCAACAGGTTGCGTTGCCATCCCGCTTTTTCTAAATTTTTAACATGGTGATATAGGACAAAATTTTGTATAAATATGCATAAAGATAATTATTTTTTAGTAATCATTATGAAATTTACAAAAATATTTATAATAGAGATAGTCAACTGGGAAAAAAATTTTGTATGTGTAGGAGCCTCGCCACCCCCCCTGGGGGGGAAGTCCCCCCTCGAGGGGAGTAAAATTTCAAGATGGGTATCTTTCGAAAGCTCTCGTCAATGCCTTTAAAACGAATGGTTGAACTATAAATCTGTGATAATTTAAAACAAAGTTATGGATTTTTTTTACTTTTAACGAAAAAAAAACTTTGAAAAAAAATCGTATTTTTATTATTATTATTATTATTATTATTATTTTATCGAAATTTAACCAAACTTGGTATTTAGTTGGCCCCTGACATAAAATGGTGCTGATTAGATTTGGGAATCAATCTCTCAACAGGTGGCGCTGTGATCGTATTTTTTCTAAATATTTAATATGGCAGTATAGGACAAAAATCCTATAAATGTACATAATGAGTTATTCTTAACCTGTGATTGTAAAATTAATATGAATTATTGATAATAGTAGTAGTTAATTAGTAAAAAAATTTTGTGCATGTGGGGGCATCGCCCCCCCCCCTGGGGGGAATTACCCCCGGGGGGGGTAAATTTTCAAGATGTGTATCTTTCGAAAGGTCTCGTCAATACCTTTAAAATGAATGGCTGAACTATAAACATGTGATAATTTAAAACAAAGTTATCGATTTTTTTTACATTAAAAAAAAAAAAAAAAAAAATTGGAAAAAAATCCTTTTTTTTTTTTTTTTTTTTTTTTTTTTTTCAATAAAAATAAAATAAAGCACAACAATCTCCTTCGTTATCTATTTTTGTCGAAAATTTTACACCTGCAGTATAATAACAAAATAAACTCGTTTCATTACTTATCTTACAAGGAAGGGTCACCAACTGTTCAAAAGGTATTTATACATGTTACATATAATCTGAAATGTCTTACTGAGCTGACAACGAAAATATCCATTTTATCGGCAAATGCGCCCCCTAGCACGACTTATTCTCAATTAAAGTTTTTAAATAACAGACTCTTTAACAGTGTACTTATTATTACATGTAAAGTGCTTTACTTTTTAATAATTACTTTATGTCAACAATAAATTTACACATGCTAAACTGTATGAAAAGTATTTTTTAAAAAAGCAATTAATGTAAAAATGAAGCTATTGTAATTTTTATAGTATCGAAGAAAACTATTACTTTATATATTCATTTTCATTAAAATATTATATTGTAAGTAATAATATAATTATTAATTTATTAAAAGTAGAAATTAATTTTCCGCTTATTTTCCCCTCCATTACTATGTTAGTGCATTGAATTTCTTTTATTGTTCCCACGTGCAATGTCAATATCCAAAATATCGATTATGTCGATGTACAGGAAAATCTTTCTGTTTGTAAATATTTTACACATGGCTACATATATAAAGTATTGGATTTATAAATTTAATGCTATCACAAAATGATTATTAAACACATAATAAAACACTTTACTAACAATATAAATAGTCATAATTAGCACGAGAATCTGTTAAAAAAATCGATTCTAATGGTAGAAATTCTTCAAAATACATTACTGAAGAGGCTGCAATGTACAAACTTTAATTGAGAATAACTCACGCTAGGGGGGGTGTTTGCCGATAAGATGGATATTTTTATTATAAGCTCAGTTAGAGCTTTAAGAAGATATATAACATGTATAAATTACCTTTTGAACAGTTGATGACCCTCCCTGTTAGTAATAAATTCCAGAAATGTATTCTAAAATTCGAAATAATAAGTTACTGCTTTGATTAACTAGTGACTTTTTTTTCATTTTTAATTATTAAAAGATTGTTATTAATTCTCACTCTGAAATAACTAAGAAGAAAAAAAAAAAAAAAAAAATGACAATGTATAATAACATGTGCGGCAGTGAAACGGGCGATTTTAAAACCTCCACCAGCGATACAAATTTATTCACAGCTATATAAAATAATTACAACATGAATTTACAATTATTACTTACAAACTTTGAATAAACACCATAGAATGCAATAAACTCGCAACAATTGTTTCGGGTCGAAAAAACCACGACCCTTCATCAGGCGAACAAAGTAAGCACGAGTGCTGCAATCAAAGCGGCAACGCACAAAATCGTTTAAAATGAAAAGAAAAAGTTTATAAAGTAGAAACTAAATATAGCTACTGGTGTGAGTAGAATTGTACCAAAAAACAAGGAAATAAATAAATGGGTGAGATTAAACACATAACAATCAAAGGATAACAAAAATTAAACTAAAATCTAAGTTACGTGAGTAATTTCCAAGCATCAGAGAAGAAAGGAGTGGAAGAAATATCATTAACAAGATTTTTCGAATTTTTAAATATGTAAAATGCTTCATGAATATCCAAATGGGAGGAACAGACAGGAGATGAAATTATGTTAGTTTTGGAAAAATCAAAGCGATGACCTTGAGACCAGCAGTGGGAAGCAATAGAAGATTTGGTAATCTCTTCATTACGAACATTCCGACGGTGCTCATTTATTCTGTATTTCAAACGCCTCCTAGTTTGACCAATATAACCTAAGTTGCAGGACGAACACGGAATTGAATAAATTCCAGAACGGTTTTCGGTGGGAATGGGATCCTTAAGAGAAGATAATTTAATTTTATTGACGGGTTTGTAAATAACTTTGAAACCAAACGGTGAAAGAATTTTAGAGATTTTAAAAGAGAGTGAAGAATAAAAAGGTAAAACAACTGGGATGAGACTATGATCGTTTAATTTGGGAGCAGAACGTTTAGGATTCTTAAATTTATATAGAGCTTTATCGATGATAGATGGGTTATAGCCACGAGAGAGAGCTAGAGATTTTAAATAACTAATTTCTTTCGAAAGATTAGACGGATCAGAACAAATGTGTAAGGCACGGTAAACATAAGTGTAAAAAGCAGACATTTTTTGTTGAGGGGCGTGGTTAGAGAGAGCATGCGGCGGCAAAGAGACTGAGAATGGTTTTCTAAAAACAGAAGTTGAGAAACAATACTTTTCTTTATTCACAAGAACGTCAAGGAAAGGCAAAGAGCAATCCTGTTCAACCTCAAAAGTGAATTGAATGCATGGGTCAATCGAATTGACCAAAGAAAGTAAATTGGACAAATCGACGTCAGGGGAGACAAGAACGAAAGTGTCATCCACATATCTAAACCAGTGAGGAAATTTATATACACCGAAGAGTTTTTCTTCAAAATAGTGCATATAAATGTCGCAAAGTAAAGGAGAGAGAGGACTACCCATGGCCATACCATCATTTTGGGAATAATAAGTACCATTAAAAATGAAGGCAGTTTGCCTGATACACAAATGAACTAAATTTACAAGCTCCTCAATTTCAATAGAAGAATAATGGAATTCACGTAGTCTTCTCTCTAAACAAACCAGAGCACCTTGAACCGGAACATTTGTAAAAAGTGACTTTACATCTAGAGAAATCATAGTATAGTTAGATGGAGAGATGCATTTAATTTTGTTCACAAAATCATACGAGTTTTTTACAGTATGAAGATTAGTAGAAGTAAGATGAGAAAGAGAGTTTGAAAGAAATCGAGCAAGATTATAAGAAGCCGTACCAATATTAGATACAATAGGTCGAAAGCAGAGAGTGGGTTTATGAATTTTCGGAAGTGCATAGAAACGAGCACAATTAGCAGCAGAAGGAATTACCATGCGTTTGGTATAATCATTAAGAATAACGGAATTTTTAACGTGGTGTTTGATTTGATCAAGATGATCATTAGAAGGATCTTTTTTAAGTTTCGAATATGGACCTGAAGTAAGCAAGGACTCAACATGGGAAATATAATCCGATTTGTTGAGTAGAACAGTTTGTCCCCCTTTATCAGATCTTGTGACAATTAAATCGGGGGCGGAGTTTAATTCAGAGAGGGCGGATTTTTGAGAAGGAGTAAGGTTAGACTTTTGCGGATGATTATTGGTGGAAATAATGTTTGATAAAATGAAACGAAGAGACTCTAACTGGCCTGGAGAAATTTTACTATTTTTAAAGGAATTTTCAATCGGAGCGATCAAATCCGGAACGGAGGGTCTCGAAGTACGCGCAAAATTCAGACCCAAACTGAGCACTTCGCGTTGAGCATTAGTCAGAACGTGCGAAGAGAGATTAACAACAGTATTCTGAGCAAGAGGAGAAACGGGAGAAGTAAAGGAATTACTTTTAAGAAGATAATTAAATTTCTTATTTAAGTTAGTTTGATGCTTAGAAGACTGAAACGCAACGTATGCGAAATTTCTTTTTTCAAAAGAAGAGAAATCATGAACAGAATTGCTAAGAGACAGATGTAAAGTATATAATTCAGACTCAATAGACGAGAGAGACTGTCGAATATCCTGAATAATAGCCCTAAGAATGGCAAACTTACTCCTATTTAAAGCATTAATGCTTTAAATAGGAGTAAATATACTCTGGTGCTTCTATACTCAAGGTGCTCTGGTTTGTTTAGAGAGAAGACTACGTGAATTCCATTATTCTTCTATTGAAATTGAGGAGCTTGTAAATTTAGTTCATTTGTGTATCAGGCAAACTGCCTTCATTTTTAATGGTACTTATTATTCCCAAAATGATGGTATGGCCATGGGTAGTCCTCTCTCTCCTTTACTTTGCGACATTTATATGCACTATTTTGAAGAAAAACTCTTCGGTGTATATAAATTTCCTCACTGGTTTAGATATGTGGATGACACTTTCGTTCTTGTCTCCCCTGACGTCGATTTGTCCAATTTACTTTCTTTGGTCAATTCGATTGACCCATGCATTCAATTCACTTTTGAGGTTGAACAGGATTGCTCTTTGCCTTTCCTTGACGTTCTTGTGAATAAAGAAAAGTATTGTTTCTCAACTTCTGTTTTTAGAAAACCATTCTCAGTCTCTTTGCCGCCGCATGCTCTCTCTAACCACGCCCCTCAACAAAAAATGTCTGCTTTTTACACTTATGTTTACCGTGCCTTACACATTTGTTCTGATCCGTCTAATCTTTCGAAAGAAATTAGTTATTTAAAATCTCTAGCTCTCTCTCGTGGCTATAACCCATCTATCATCGATAAAGCTCTATATAAATTTAAGAATCCTAAACGTTCTGCTCCCAAATTAAACGATCATAGTCTCATCCCAGTTGTTTTACCTTTTTATTCTTCACTCTCTTTTAAAATCTCTAAAATTCTTTCACCGTTTGGTTTCAAAGTTATTTACAAACCCGTCAATAAAATTAAATTATCTTCTCTTAAGGATCCCATTCCCACCGAAAACCGTTCTGGAATTTATTCAATTCCGTGTTCGTCCTGCAACTTAGGTTATATTGGTCAAACTAGGAGGCGTTTGAAATACAGAATAAATGAGCACCGTCGGAATGTTCGTAATGAAGAGATTACCAAATCTTCTATTGCTTCCCACTGCTGGTCTCAAGGTCATCGCTTTGATTTTTCCAAAACTAACATAATTTCATCTCCTGTCTGTTCCTCCCATTTGGATATTCATGAAGCATTTTACATATTTAAAAATTCGAAAAATCTTGTTAATGATATTTCGACCGAAACAATTGTTGCGAGTTTATTGCATTCTATGGTGTTTATTCAAAGTTTGTAAGTAATAATTTTTACAACGCCAGTTTTGTGATGCTTCTTTATTAAAAATGAATTTACAATGCTTGCAATTTATGAGGAATGTGTCTGAACAACTTGCATATCTTGCACAGACATATCGCGACACAAAATGTGGATAATTTGAAATTACAACATTATCTGGTGTGCATACGCGTTTACCACTTCCACCCCTGTTTCTCATCACCACTGAGCTGAAGAATAACTGGAGCAAATGGTTTCAATAACCTTACACAGTGTTCGTGCGTGCTAGTTTTTCTGCAATCGTTTGCCGTACAAAGTCAAAACTTGCACGGCAGGCAACATTTGTCGGGTCTTCTATTACTATTATACTCTTTAAAGAATTAAAATTTAAAATTGTAATATAAGGTTTAGCATATGGTTGTTCGAACAGACAACCTTTACACAATTTTACTTTGAAATATAAAGATGTCACATGCTTTTTGCCGTGCAATGCTCAAAAGACAAACCTTCCAAAAACGGCACGCGAGAACCGGTCTAACATTTCCTCCAGTTGCTCTTCGGCTCAGTGCTCATCACATTGCCCGTTTCCTCAAAGTTCTCTACCCACAATTTGATAGCATGCGTCGACGGAACTGCGACATGACGTGGGAGATTGTAATGAGAACGAAATACAGGCTGCGCGGCCACGTAGCCGTCGTTGTTTTTGTAAAACGCCTTCACAGAAAAAGCGCATTGTTCACCGGTACAAGACGCCGTCTCAGCTGAATACCGATATCAGGGTCAATGGCAAAAGTTTGTTGTACAGATGGCACCACTATCGTTTACTAATTCCTAACGTAACTTACTATTTCCAGGGTTTCAAAATCGCCCGTTTTACTGCCGTACTTGTTATTAAATTATAATTATTGATTAATTTTGTATGCACAATGAGTTTATTAAATTTATATGGAGTATGCGGTTAATTTATTTATTTTAAATGAACAATTAATAAATCGTCGGTCGAAAATTAATTAATACTGTTTATTATTCTCATCAATCGTTAGCTTTTGAAATTTCTTTTTAAATTCAAAAAAATAAAATCTTTTTTTAGAGTGCAAGAACCTTCGCCGAATGTAAAAATCAGCCGCTTAATAAAATCACTTTGCCTTAGAACGAATGTGATTTTAATACGCGGCGGGTACTGAATATATATATTTAAATAGTATGTTTCTGGCACGGATAGTATGCTTTGCATGAAAGTTAATTCAGCATTATATTAACACTTTCACGACCGCTGACGTAGATTCCTGTCATTTAAAAATCTCTAACTCCTCCAATGGGCGTTTCTTTCGCAATTTGTATGTTATTTATTTCTTAAAAGATACCCAATATTCGTATTTGTTTTATCATTATACTATGGATATAAATGTTTGATTAGAAAGGTATAACTATAATGTCTATCCATTATATAAATGTGAATACGGAATTTTTTTTCCGAAATATTGTAACTGGGGAGAATAACGCCGACAGGCGGACCTTTCGGTGAAAAAGACAAAAACATTCGGTCGCGAAAGTGTTAAAGAGCTTTGCTTATTGATAATTCTGTTTTTTTTTTTTTTTTTTTTTTTTTTTTGAAGCTGAAGTAGATCGGACATTTTTCACCAAAGACTCTACTGTCGCAACAGCCATTTCAAGCTAAGTAGAGCATCAAAAAAATAAATAAATTATAAAATATTGAAAAAGAAAGAAAGAAACAGAAACAAAATACGCATACAATACCTATTTTTGTCTCACTATATCATTTTATAGAAAAACACAAAATAGCGACAAGAATTCAAAAATTTCCAATAGGAGCTATAATAAGAGTGTACCATAATAGTTTACATATTTATTTATTTTCTATATATCAACTATTATTAACTAACCATGAAATAATGAGAAACGACAATATCTCGAGTGACACAAGCGGACAGAAGGACAAACGGAACGCTGCAACACTCATATACTATATAGCTAACTTGTGATCGAAAGAAATCAGAAACGCCGACATTTAATATCTCAGAAAATATGTGATATATTGTATTGATTTTTTCAAAATAGTCTTTTATCTTCAGTCTAATTCTATACTGAAATTTCTACATTTTTGCATGCAGTATATTTTGAGAACTGGATATCAGTTTAAATTCAGACTGGGTAAAATGTTGGTGTAAGGTTGAAATGGACTAACCAAGTATCTCTAAATCGGCTGGGACTTTTTTTTAAGCTAATTTATAATGTTAATCGTATTATTCTGAATTAAATAACGTCTTCGTCTTTCTTTTTTTATTTTTATTTATTTATTTATTTATTTTTTATGTAAAACGATGTAAAAATGGATTACTCCGCCATGCATATTTTTCTAGATGTCAGTTATAAAATTTTTTCTCAGTGTATGTATCTGCGTGTCTGCGCACTCGCACTGGTGCATAGTCTACTTATTTCAGAGCTACAAAACTTGAGATATTGGTAGCTAGAACCCTGAAAGTGTGCATCTTTTCAAGATTTAATTTGAATTTTTAAAATTCTTATTTATTTATTTATGTATTTATTTCGATTTTATGTATTGACTTTTCCGTTTCATTTTCTAAAATTTATTTTTCCTTTCAAACACATACGTATCTTAAAAACGGCTATTACATTATTTGTTATTTATTTATTTAATTCATTCATTAGAAGGCGGACTTTTTTTTTTCTTTTTTTAAATATATTGTATTCATTCAAATCAAATGGTAAAACAGTAGAAAAAAGTTATATTAAATTTTAAAATTAAAAAAACCTATAAATCATATGTTTATGTACATTTTTACAATATAACGTTTTATTTTTTATTTCTTTAACTCTTTTGAAAGGGATATATATACATATATTTAGATTATTGTATAAAATGGTAATATAGTACAAGGGATTAAACTTATTAAAATTTAAGTTTAATTAAAATGTATCTATTTATTGATTATTTAATTCCTTTTAAATTAAAGTCTACTTTTTATTTTATTCATTATCTTGGTCGGAATAATAATCTACACAGCCATTTATAACCATCAGAAATCTCAATTACATCCAATGATCCATAAAAGGTATAAAATGTAAGTATCAGACTGAACATTTTCAGTATATTGTAAACAACAGTTAAAATCAATTTCAAAAATAGTTTTATTTAGCCAAATATTATATGTGAGACTGAGCAGTGAGTGACGATGGGTTTCCCTACTCCCACTCATTTGAATACTGTAATTATGTTCAGATACTTGCCAACATCCTCATTAACCCATTTTATCCCAATTTATTTATTTTGCTCAAATTTGAGAAAAATTATATTTTTTAAGGTTAATTAAACCTAAATAAACTAAATACAACAAAATTTGAATATATATATATATATATATTCTGTATAAGAAATCTTATCCACCTTCTACGCAGGACATTGAAATAAAGAGGATGAAATTTGCTCTTATATGTTTTAGTGTTCTCTTCAATAGTGAAAAGTACTTTCCGAGTATAAAGTTTTGCTTTATCTGTATAATACTTTCTTATTTACATGATAGTTCTCCAGAAAGAATTTTCAACCGCAAAGAGAAGATAAACCACGCCCCCTAGTGTAATGATTAAACAAAGATTCCAGATGGAGGAGGAGGAGGAGGAGGTGAGACACATAACACGCTAGCAGAAGCTTATATATACCATTATATTTTCTAGCTGACAAAAAATTCGAACCAAGCAAATTCTGATTTCTATACTCTATTTGTCAGCTGTCTTTGAAATAGGACAATAGGTTAAAATGGGTTAATATTCCGTAGTGTTGCTAGTCCCGCCCTTTTTCTCACACTAGTAAATTTGTAGAGTATTATTCGCCAAATGCAACTACGTTTATTACATTAGACGTAAAATAGAATAAAAAATAATTTTGTAAAAAAGAAGGCGGGACTAACGATACTACGGAATATTAATTAGGATGTTAGCAAGTATGCATTCATAAAACATTTAAATCTGTTGCCCTTACTTTTGTGTTAAGCATTTTTAACGCTTTCCAACATTTTTTAAGAGGCATTATACATTCATTTAGTCATTATGTCTGCCTTTCTGTCTTTCTGTCTCTCAGGTGAGTGATAACAAAGGCAAAGAACATTGAAGATTATATGATACAACGGATATGCACATTTTGAAAGTATTAACCGCGTACCGCATATTTTTTCGTTCTTATTTAATTAATGCTAGATTTACTAAACAAATAATTTAATAAATTGCGTTGGCTTTTAATTATTAATAAGATTGTACAATTTTAAAATAATTAAATATATGTATATTTATAAATACGTATTAAGTTTTGAATAGTGACACCAGTGTCTACTAAAGGATTATTAACCAGCGTTCCCAACTTTTATAATTTAATCACGAGCATTTTTAGCCCCGCCTCTTTTTCATACTGGAAATTTTGAAGAATGATTGTCTTCTTATTTAATGGTTGTCACGTATTAAAGAGAAATAATCTACAAAATTTCTGGTGCGAAAAGAAGGCGGGCTAAAAATGCTCGTGAATAAATTATAAAAATTCGTTACTCTGGTATTATTTGACGTGTCAAATTAATATGGATTGTCCGTAATCTTAATACCGGAAATTTTTTAATGTATTCTTTTGTAATAATTAGCTGCAATTTAATAGACATAATTTACTTTTCCATTATTGTGGTATGAAATTGATTTTTCGTTAGTAATAACTTGGCAACTCTGTATTAATAACCTGCCTACATTTTTAATCCATTTACTTTCTTTTAATAAAGTGAACATACAACATGATCATTATAAATGAATAAATACTTCGAAAAATGTTTAACAACCATTCAGTCCTAATTCTTTATTTATTATATAAATAATTAAGTAAACTAGTATCGCCCAGTGGTCGAAATTCGACCACAAATTTATAAAATCTCAGAATTCTTTTAAGTTAGCACTAAATAAATAAATTTAGAAATTTAAAATTTCTCTGTAAACAATGTTCTTTGTAAATACTCTTTCGTCATTAGCTAAATGACCTTGCCCACTGTGTTCTGAAATATAAAATTTTAAGCTATTGAAAGTACGGACCCGACTTACTGCAACATAAAATTGACCGTGTGCAAAAACTGGTTCTTTCAATAAAATACCAACCCTTTCAAACGTTTGTCCTTGTGACTTATTTATAGTCATTGCAAATGCAAGTATAATTGGCAACTGGGTTCGCTGGAAATCAAATGGTAAGATAGTACCAGAATATGTCAGATTTATACGTGGAATCAAAATTCGTTTACCACGGCTTATTCCCGTCAAAACTTCGCAATCAATAGCATTTCGATGCATAGCTTTAACACGCATTCTTGTCCCATTAACCAAGGATTCTGAGGTATTGAGATTTCTGATAAGTAAAACAATGGAATTTACTTTAAGTGCTAACTTATGAGATGGTAAACCACTTACACTCAACGAATTTAAAAACTCTACGGGATAATTGTTAACCTCATTGACGTCATCACAAATTATTTTATCATAACTATAATACAGTTTCTCTTCTCCTGATATACGATTGAGAACATCATTATTGATAAAAGTGCATGATTCATTAGTTGGAGCTAGAATAACTGAATTTACTGTACAATCTAATAATATATTTTCCGCTATGTTTCCAAAAGTGTCTTCTATTATTCTTGTTTCATCCCCAACTAAATCTGGCGGAATTTCAATAACATTTTCTCCATACTGTGGAAATTGTGTAGCTTCACCATTACCAATTTTTTTTAGATAATTAATAAATTCTACTTCTTCTGGTAATTATTCTGGTTACTTCTTCGCATATTTTGTGTTAAAGTTAGGTGATGGAATGAACCAAACAAATCCCAACTTACAACGCAATTTTCGATTAATGTCGCACGTGTTCCGTGTGGAACTACAGGTAAAATTTGACGGAAATCTCCGCACAAAAGTATTGTTTTACCTCCAAATGGTTTATTTTTGTCTTCTTCGATCGTACACAAATCTCTGAGTAATTTGTCAATTATTTTCAAAGCTAAAATGGGACACATTGAAATTTCATCAATAAGAATTAGCGATGCTGAATTTATGTATCGACCTTGTTTTCCATTTGGAGTTACATTAGCCGTAGAAATTTCAGAAATCGGAATAGGTAACTTGAATACATTATGTAGAGTTCTACCACCAATTAAAAGAGTTGAAGCAATTCCACTGAATGCAGTGGCAATACATTGAAGATTGAGTGAATGTATTTTATGAATAATGGCCGTTTGCGTGAAAGTTTTTCCACATCCTGCATGAGCAGTTAAGCCGAATACATTTGAGCCAGTGTCATGATGGACAACTTCACGAATCACTTGACTGATAATATTTCGCTGCTCTTCGTTAGCAGTTTTGTAGAGTTCATTAAATTGAAATAAATCATCATCAGGATCGGACATTTCAAACTGCTGAACACCAGCCAAAATCGTTGGAAGTGGTAACCCGATAGATTCACATGACATATTATGTGCGAACAAAACATCTTGAATTTCTAATAGTGCATGACTGAATGAAACTTCTTCATTGTAATCTCTTAAAAATTCTTCAGCAAGAAACATTTTGAATTCGTCCCACAGTGCTAACGCATTTGCTGGCACATTTAGTGCACAAATAAAGCCAAATAAATCACGCATTTTTTTCGGTGTATGAAATTCCTTTGCTTCATTTAAACATTCTCTCCATTCATTATCATTTGAAGCTATTACTCGAGCATAGCACGCTTCAACAAAAGTATTGTATATTATTCCATCGTAGGATTTGACATCTTGAAATGATTTGGACCAACAACATGTAATAAAAGAATTCTCAAATGGAAAAGTTCTAAGTTCTTTGGAGATACTGAATACATGCGTGAGATAATTTTATCACCACCACGTTTTCGCTTCTGCCATTTTTTGCTGCCATCAATCCAAACATAATGCAATGGAATTTCAATATATTTTAATTGATTAGCAGATGTATCCTCACGATTCAAATCAAAGAAAGCCAACAATTTTGTTTGCCTGCTATTCTGAACAGCTTGGCGTTCTTCCCCAGGTCTAAAGTAGATACTTTGTCGATATGGCAAGTGAATATCAAGACGAATTATGACATGAGACTTAAAATGCATTGGAATTTCATAGATTCGCCACATGGCTTCAGTGGAACCCACATAACGACAATTCAAAAATTGTTTAACTTCATCAATTTGAACTTCACTTTTTTCTTCTGTTTGTATACTTCCCATTTCAACTGTTGCACTGTCATAACCTTTATACACATATTTATATATGTATTTTACACTTCTGACAGTGGTACAAACTTCAACATTTATGTGGCAATTAAATTTTGCAAGCAAATACGGATTGTGTGGAACAACTTAGCGATTATCAAGAGAACTTCCTCTCACATCAACACTAACACCATTATCCCGCCTTTTGTAAACTGGATATCCATTTACTGATTCGCGTGTGACTTCACAAAAATTCTTCGGAAAATCTTTTAAACACTTTCCCTCTCTCATACAAACAGCATTTGGATTGAGTACACCACATGGACCATGCATCATGTGTTTTAAAACATACTCATGCAGTTTGGGTTGTGTGTGAACATCTGGGATTTCTGCACAAACAACTCTATCAATGTCGATAGGTCCAGCAATTTTGTCCTTTTCTTCTAAAGTTAGCAAAATATGAGCATGAGGCAAACCTCTTTTTTGGAATTCGATAGTATAAATCAAAGCTCTCACTTTACCGAAGATGTGTTTGTGTGTAATTGCTTTGAATAGCTCTTTTAGTTTAGCATTGAATACACGCACAATAATCTCAGGCCGGTAATTTGGAGACTCTAATGCTGCGATGTGCGTTATAATTTCAGGCCACTTAGGGTTGCAAGTCATTGTTATAAATAATGAAGGTTTACCATGAACTTGAACAGTCGACATTGCATCTAAATAATTTTGAAACAAATTTCTTGGAGATCCATTAAATGAAGAGGGCAAAATAACTTTTCGACCAATATTTTGGTTAGCACCAACATTGGGGTTTGACTCCAAAAAATCAGTTAAATTATTATAAACTTCTGCTCTTAAAGTTACCTGATTTTGCTTTATATAATGCAATCTGGTGCCCTCAATGCGCACATACATATCTACAATATATTGCAAAAATAGTTTCTGTGCATGGTGCAGGAAACTAAAATGATCTCTAATAGCAAATCTATAACATGCATATTGCAGCAATGTCACTTTAGTTCTGGACGCTCTCGTAGTGGACGTACTTTGTACTTTATGTGCCATATTAGTATGCCACCCAGTATCACCATTTGGAAATAAAATTGGATACGCTAATGGATCCAGTGATGAATTCAAAACTGAAATATTTCGTATTGTTCCATTTGTTTTTGAAAATGCAACCATATTTCGTTCAAAAGGTGGCTCCCCGTGCACGGTGCTGAAAATAACGGCTACATCTGTTTCAACTGCATCATTATATCGGCGAGTATCTAAATTATGGTTCACTTTAATGACCATACAAATCTCCTTACTTTGATTTTCGGGAGTACTGCAGTGATCTCTCATCGTTCTGAATGATCGCACAAAAGGATTGACACGATCCAATTCGACAGATATTTCATGCATTAAAATCCTATCGCACGTATCATTCGTTTGTTTGTAAACTCTATAATTTACAGCAGTGTCTACATCATAAAAATATAACTGAGCATAAACTGGTGCACGGCCATAAATTGTAGTCATGGGACCTACTCTGTGATAGAATGTATCATGAATTTTGAAATGATACACACCATGTAATCTTGTGTCGGAAATTTCAGCTTCAGAACTGACCATTGCAAATGAGGAATTATACCTACGAATATTATTGAAAAAAATTTTTGAAAGGCCTTTAATGCTACGATCAGTTGAAAAAAGACCATTATAAAATTTTAAAAAAAAATGCATTTTCTGTTAAAGCTGGTAAATTAATTTTCCCTTTATGACAACATGAAGTAAATTGCGTTAACTCTCTTTGAGTGACTTCTCATTCAAAATGTTTAGCATTGCAATGTCTGCACAGCAAATTCATTGATCCAATATCAAAACTATTAAAATTCGTTGGAACTACACTTAATGCTGATTTGAATGCATCCTTCAAAAAAATATCACTATCATTATCTTCATTCGCATGACGATGCATATTTCTACTAATTTCTCTACGCCTTCGGCTTTCAACTTTAGGCGTCAAAGGTTTTCGTTTAGGCATTTTAATAGTCAAGTTTTTGTCAGTCAAACGACAAAAGAACCAAATATTTAAATAAATAAATAAAGTCACTTTTTGTTGCCAAAAGACAAATAACAAAGAACATTTGAAGTTTCAAAAATTTAATAATATATATTATTTACATATTAATACACAAACATGAAATTTATCGTACGGCTAATATCTTTTTAAATTACAGCTGACATAAATCATAAAACATAAAAGAAAGAAATTAAATCATAAATAAATTAGAAAATAAAAAAATGATTTCTCATAAATCAAATCCTTAGGAAATCTTTGTCATGGCTCCATGGACAGACAGTGACGTCATCACTTCGCTTGCGTATAGTGATGCTACATTATACAAATTACTGTGTCTATGGTTTTATTGGAGCTTTATGAAATTGCCAGATTTAACAACTTTCTACTTTTAGGTATTTTTTAATGTAAAGGAATACGTGTATAAAAGGGAAAAATGGGGGAAAATACATAAAAAATAAATGTATTTTTAAATACCTTCTTGACATCGTAAGAAAATAATATTTGTATTCGCACCTTCCGGCTAACCATACCTTTCGAATGATACCATTTTCAACCCTCTACTCCCATAATTAATATGTTAAAAAGGGACAAGAAATTTTATGCTTGCCTATTAATATATAGATAACATAATTTAATTTGTACCATTAATTACTTGATGCAACAACCATTTAATCGAAAGCCATCATTGCATCCACTTTTTAGCACTTTCCAACAAACTTGAAAAGTTATTTTGACCTTCAGTTTGTATTTTCCGCTAAATATTAATAGAATTTCTTGAAACTTATATATGTAATTCAAGTTTACTATCGTATATCTCCTACTGAAAAAAGAGTAGATACCACTAATGGTTTGCCTACAGGGGCCTCCTAAAGTATAACTAAGTAACATTGTATGAGAGATATTTATATAAATAACATTTTAATACTTTTACTTTGTACAAATCTCAATGGGATTGTAATATGTTATTCGAGTACAGTATCGGATATTCCTTATTGAAAATGGAGACAATACCACCAATGGTTTGTGTATAGGGACACCCGAAAGTATTACAAAACATTATATCCTAAGAGAGGTATTACTTTAAATGATATTTTAGTACTTTTATTTTATCCAAATAACAATGAAATTAATATTAGTAATACGTATGCACAAGAAAATGCTTTATATAGAATGTAGGGTGAACAGCATTAAATATAAAGTAAATCTTAAACACGAGGCCTCACAAAAATATTCAGTTACATTAATGACTGTAATTAGAATTTGCTGAAATTGCAATTTCGATTGCATTAATATTCTTTAACATTTGATAAAGATATTTAAGAGTGATTTAGATTTGAATTAGTCTACTTGTCTGTCTTTTCGTCCTTCTGTCCACTTGCCTGCCTGTAAATATTTTCAGAATTCCTTAAAAATGATGTACCCTATTCAAGTTCACAAAGAGATGTTCCCTATTTAAAATAGCATCAATAGATTCTATACCACTGTTTTATGAGCAGGAACACGACCCAAAAATTTCTAATGCATTCTGTTTTAGGAAAGACATTTTTATAAATCATATTTAAATAACTTTCTACTGCAAAAATCGTAATGGAATTGACATTTATAGTTAATATGCTGAAATAATGTTTCGAATAGAATATAATAATCTTTGCGCTCGTATTTAAAGGGCTACACAAAAATATTCAGGTACATTAAAGACAACAATAGGAAATTACTGGTATTACAATTCCCATTTGTGGTAAGCACTTTAAATACTTTCCAATTGCGTTTAAGAGTAATTATGAATTTAGTTAGTCTACCTACCTGATTTTTTATTCTTCAGTTTACCTATAGTGTGATAGCGTAGGGAAAGAACGTTGAAAGTTAAAATTTTCAACAAAAACACTTAGTTGGAAAATGTTAATAATCAATACAAACTGCATTATTTTTAGTTCTTGTTTTATTTTGAAATTTAAAAGAAATTCGCATGAATAGAAAATATCTATATCAAGAAAATATTTCATTTAGGTTTATCTTTTTTTACTTTCCGAACATACGTTACATATGTAAGGAAAGTACTGTAATCATGTCAAAAATCCGAATTCGAGATTTTGGTGTTTCTATACGTTTTGCGGTCCCCTGAGTCCATTTTCACTATTTTAACGATGATGTATATATGTGTGTGTGCATGTGTGTGAGTGAACACGCTAGCTTCTAAACGCTTTGTTCGAATGAGCTGTAAGTTGGTACACATGTTGCAAGTCACCATAGCATGAACCCTTTTGATTTTGGTGAATCAAGCACTTACTGTATTTTTACAGGGACACAAAGTAATATTCTTTATCATTACGGCCTTTGGGGCTAAATTTTTAAAAGTGCGATAGTGTCTAAACTCCTTATTAAAATGAGCAAAAAATTATACACATATTAAAGGTAACAGTGTCACGGTCTGTATAGGTTTTGGTGAATCTAGCACTTATAGTTTTTTTACAGGGACACGACAAACAATTCTGTATCATTATGGCTTATGGGGTGAAATTATTTAAAGTGCGATATCATCTAAATGCCTTATCCGTTTGAGTGGAAAATTTATATACGAGTTATAGGTCACCATCACACAAACTGTATAGATTTTGGTGACTCTAAAACTTAACGAGTTATACAGGGACACAAATAAAAATTGTTCATCATTAAGACCTATAGCTATAGGTTCAAATTATTTAAAGTGCGACAGCGACTAAACGCCTTATTCAAATGAAATGGAAATTTATATACATATTATACGTCACCATCAAACGAACATTATGAACTTTAGAGACTCTAGCACTTTTTACAGGGACAAAATGCAAATTTCTTTTTCATTGTGGCATATGGGCGGGCTCAAACTTTAAAGTGTGATAGCGTCTAAATGCCTTATCCGATGAAGCTGAAAATTTATATAAATATTATAAGTCACTGTTGCACTAATTATAAGCCTTTTGGTGTATCTAGCATTTGTAGGTTTTTACAGAGACTCAACGAAATATTCCTTATCATTATGATCTACGTGTTTGGTAAAATAGCGATAAATTAAACATCGTGTTATCGTGTACCATATAAAAAAAAAACTCACTCTATTGTAATTTTCTTCTTTTGTTTATTCAACAATTCCTCTTACTTTACTTTATTTACAAAACAGTTAATTACTCAATGTTAGGAAAGTCGAGAGGAGTCACTCCAGATTTTTAAATTATTCTATTTACGCAAGTTTGGATATGTATTGGATTCATAAAAATTTGTACTCTGATTTTAGATGGATTTACTTGTTTTGAGGTGTTCCAAACATGATTTGATCATATTTAGAAGATATCTATTTGTCCCTCAATTTGCATGTATCACGGATTTTGTGGACGCCATATTTCACGAACCGATTGAAAAGAATTTAATAAAACTTGGTATTATTTAGAATTTCAACTAAACAAGGGTTGATTACATCTGGGTTTCAATCACATAACAGATTATGCTATCATTCCATTTTTTCGTAAAATTTAATACGGCGGTATAAATTTCGTAAAAATGTTTCAAATGAGATTTTTTTTATTTAAAGAATGGCTATGATATTAATAAAAATTATTGGGGCCATGCTAATCTTCTCTGTATCGTTCCGATTTTAGTATATATACTGCTGAAGCAAGTACTGATAATAATAAAGGTCTTATATGATGAATTTGTTATCGCTGTCTGAGTAACATGATAATAATAGTAAACTAAGTAAAACTTTGTGTTTATATAGGTGCATTGCTCTCTCACACATACGGGGAAATATCCCCCCCCCATATGTGGGGTAAATTTCCAATATGGGAATCCTGGAATAGAACGTTAATAATCTTAATGCGAATGGTTGAACAATAGGTCTGTAATATATATATTTTTTAAATATATCGATTTTTTTCATCCTTAACAAAAAGAAATGTCCTCAGATAACGAAGCAAAATGGATTCTTTTTGGATTTTGTGTTATTCTCCTTTGAGAGAAAAATCTCCTGCTTTTATTATGGAAAACAACCTGTACTATGTAAATTTGCATGGGAAAATAAAAAAAAAAAAAATTTGTGATATCATCAAATTATTTATTTCTAAGATACTCTTACCATAGCCTCCTAAACTAGATGTCTTTCGCGTGGCTCGGTAACTTGACGGTAGACAGCGTCACCTGGTACAGGTTGCGTGACTTTTTTATTCAACAGCCACGAAAAATTTTTAAAAGTGGCATTTGATAAACATAAAAGGCGAATAGAATCGAAGAAACGTCGATTTTATATATTATGTACGTACCACTTCTTAAAATTATTATTGACAGTTGAATGAAAAATTTTCGGAATCTGTATCAGGTGGCTCTGTCTACCGCTTGAACTGTTCCTAAGTTTCCGAGCCACGCGCAAGGCATCTAGTTTAGGAGGCCATGCTCTTACTCAACATGAGATGAATCATCTAGACGGGAAATTTCCCGGGGCTACGCGATTGGTACAAGTCATCCGGATCTCATTTGTCATTGTTCAAGACACTACGCGATACAACCTGAAGGCTCACACTTAACCGTAACCCACAGTCGCACTCATTTCAGAACATGCAATGGACCATTTTAACTTTCCATTGCTCACTCGAACACAGGCTCCTCTTCAGTAAGCAACCATACACTTCCTGTTAATTGTGTTTTATATGTTTTACAATTTCCATTTAAATTTTCTTGTTTAAATAATTTATTAAAACGAATTTTTTTTTTTTTTAATTATAAACTAGCTGGCTCTTCCTGCTTCACTGATAGCTTAGCTATATCGTACTTGCCAACCTTACCCGGAAAATTGTGAATTACCGCCCCTTTTTGCACACTAGTTAATTTTTAGTGTAATTCTCTTGAAATATATTTTCGATTAAATTAAAAGAAAAGTACTATAAAAAAAGACTGGTGCGAAAAAATAGACGGAAAGGGACGGGACTAGCACTCATCCTGGTTAGGTTGGCAAGTGTGCAATATATAAATAAATACTTTTTTTTTAATAATAAGTCTCATTTTCCTAATCCTCCATTAATTAAAAAGCTTAAAGAATTTGAACAGTTATCGTTTGCGACAAATAAATTATTTTTAAAATAATTCATTTGTAAAACATAACTCTCGAAGGGTAATATTCCTGGATAAGAAAAACTGTTGTTCTAAGAAAAGAGCTCGCATTTGTAATTCAAACTAATAAAATATTTATCTATAACAGGAAGAAATATTTTAATATCTGTATATATGACAGCAAATTATCACTGATTCACTTATCTGTCACGTCGAATCCAAATTGACAAAGCTAAAGTGACGTTCTTGCATACTTACTAACATAACCCGGAATATTGTTAGTCCCACCCCATTCCGCTTATTTTCTTACACCATTTTTTTTTTTTAAGAGTACTTTTCTTATGATTTAGTCGTAAATATATTTGAAGAGAGTTACTGTAAAAAATAAGTGCTGTACAAGAAGGGACGAGAACTAAAAATCTTCCATGTTAGGTTGGTGAGCATGCGTATTTCCTGCTTGCCAACATCCTTATTAATAATTCATAGTACCACTAGCCCCGCATTCTTTATTACACCAATATTTTTTAGGGTATTTTGCGTCTTAAATAATCGTAATTGCATTTGAAGGATATTACTCTACAAATTAACTGGAGTAAGAAAAAGGACAGGCCTAACAACACTATGTAATAGTAATGAGGACGTTGGTTTTCTGTACGTTCCGGGCATTAATATTCCGGCAAATTGTTAGTACTCGCCCCTTTGTCCATACCACATTATCTTTAACACTTTCGCGATCGCATGTTTTTGTCTTTTTGGCATTAAGCTCCATCTGTGGGCATTATTCTTTTATATTACATTATTTTAAATCAATGTTTTCTGCATTCATATTGAAAATATAAATTAATATACATTACGATTATACTCTTTTTAATTAAAGTATTTGTATCTATAGTTCACGATTTCACAAATATGAATACTGGGTATAATGTTTAGAAATAATGTAATCTATGTAACTAAAAGAAACGCCCACTGGCGGAGTTACAGATTTTCAAATGACGTGAATTCACGTCAGCGGTTGCGAATGTGTTGAAAGAATTTTCATAAAATGTAGATAGAATTGGGTAGAAAAATGCTCTAAAAAGGATTGGTGTGAAAAAAATGTGGATACTAATATTTTTAGAAACATTATTTAGAATGTTGGCAGGTATGACAATGTAACGTAAAAGCATAATTAAAGAAACGTCAAGAAGTGTATCTTTCTGGTGGAAACAGGATAATACAACGACGGGAATGTGAAAATTCATTTATTATTTAGTATATATTGTACTGATACTAGAAATGGATAGACATTCGAAAATGATTATGAGCTGCTGAAATAAGAAAAATGAACTTATAACTAACTGATCGTGTTAAATTTCGGCTTCAGTTTAGATTAAGGAAAAGGTTTTATGTAAGAAATAAAGCACTTTGTTTATCAGTATCAGACTGAACAATTTCAGTGTATTTTAAACAAAAATTTAAGTCGATTTCAGAAACAGTTTCATTTGACGAAATATTATATGTGTGTGTGGTAGGGGGAGCTTTGAGGTCATGGGCTTCCTTATACACATTCAATTGGATATTGTGGTTATATCTAGAGCTAGACAATATCAGAAATTAAATATCGCGATATATCACCATACTAATAACGATATTAATGACATATTGCGATATTTCTTTCAAGAAAAGGAAAATAGACATTTGCTACATATTAGAGACAAATGAACACCAATTTTAATGTATACAAGCGTGGACTGTTTCTACATATTTTCTGGCGTATTATTTCCATAACATTTTCATTTAAAATAATAATAATAATAGTTAAAACAAAAAATTGCATAAAGAGTGAATCGATGTTTTGTGTTTATTTTAATTTATATAATTGCTTTTAAATATACACTGAGAAAATAATATACCGCTTTCCTCTAGAATGAATAAGTGACCATTTTCTAAATCCCTTAACTAGAAATATATATTTCCGAGCTATGCGCACAAGGCACGCCAATAAACTGAATAGACGAAATGATTGAGAATTTCAAGTTTACATATTTCCAGATGGTGAAACAATATTCTGTATAATCTGAAAATTCTAAATCTTTTGTATTGCGAAAAATTCTTGCTTCATTTTCTAGTGCTGGGTAATAAACCAAGATTATAGTTGCTGAAACCCGCCTCTTGTAGTCTCATTTATTTACAGAGATTTTTAAATAACTTTGCCCTCGATAATATAGACAAAAGCTCCCGAATTCTAATAGGGGCTTCTAGGACGCGATTTCCAAGGACACTATAGTTTATAAGGATGATATGAAACTATTTTTTCTACAACCACAATTTAGATTTCTAGTTGTCAGTTACAGAATTTTTTTTCGGTGTACTTATGTATAATTTGTCCACCATTCTTCCGATTTTCAGCTTTAATTATTTTTAAATAACATTTTAAAAGAGTTAATATGTGATATGGGTTTTATTCACACAGTATATGATAAAAAATTCATAATTATCTATATTAATAAAATCAGAGTTTTGTCTGTAAATTTGTCAGAATCGAAAAATTTTGCGATATCTTCACGTTTCACACCCCATGAAAGCCGAAAATGACTTCAGAAAATTTTGCCTGTGTGTGTGTGTGTGTGTGTGTCATCGTGTCCGAATGTCGCTTTTTTTGTCCGGGCATCACTTGAGAACGGCTGGACGGAATTCAACGGCGCTTGGCAGGAATTTAGGTCTTCACCCAACTTAAAATTATATCTATCAACTTTTCAGAAATTCCCCCCCCCGTTCCCTCCTGGGGGATAAAAGACTAAAACACGTTTGTCCGGGCATCACTCGAGAACGGCTGGACGGAATTCAACGGCGCTTGGCAGAAACTTAGGTCTCCACCCAACTTGAAATTATATCTATAGAAATTTTCAAAATTATGATTAGTGTTTAAATTGTGGGTAAAAAACGCCTGCGCATGCGCCATAAATATTTTTTCACTAAAACGCTTTGAATGGAAAAATAAAATGCAAAAATAAATTTTTAAGATAAAGACTTTTTTTATTCGCGTGATTCGCACTACAAATTATGAAAAGATTGAAATGAAGTTTTGCCATCTGAGTTTCATACTTTAGTTTAGTTAATTTTAAAACATCTAATTGTCGTATCGAAAAACTGTTTACACCCCAGGATTCAGAAAAAATCACCTCTTTCATTTGGTACTGAATTTGTAACGATAGGTCTGAAACTTCTAATTTATTTTCCCCTTTATCCGTTTTTCCGTTGCCACTTAAATTTCATACTTTAGTTATTTTTTAAAAATCTAATTGTCGCATCGAAAAACTGTTTGCACCCCTGGATTCAGAAAAATCCCCCCCTTTCATTTGGTATCAAATTTATAAATATACGTCTGATATTTCTAATATATTTTACCCTTTTTCCGTTTACAACGCGGATTCGGTAAAAGGTTTTATATTTATAAATATTCATTTATATATATTTTTATTTTCGAGAAATAAAATGAAATATTTTTAATTTCACGTATATAATAATAAAAATTAGAGAGAAAAATACTTACAAAAGTTGGTGATTTTTTTTTTTTTTTTTTTTTAATGGGGAATTTGCAAGTAGATAAATATTTTCATAGAGATATTTGGCATTAGTTTAATATTTTTATTTAATTAAGTAGTACTTTTCTTTCCTGTAGTAAAACAAAATTTTTTGTTGTTATTATGTACCTTATGAGGGTTTTTTTTTATGTTCTCCCATTAATTGTAAATGAGGAACAACTATAGTATTTCCCTCAGCTAGATTTGGCGATTTTTCATTGGCGATTATGGCTAAATCATAAATCTAAAAATCATAATTCATATATCATAAATGATAAAATCGTAAGCTAAATTATAAATCATAATTCATAAAATCATAAATCCAAAATAAATAGCATGCAGGTTGCCATATTATATCCCAAACAATCCAGGACGACATCGTTATCGTTCAAATCGGCGCCAAAGAAAAATCGCCAAATTCAGCTGAGGGGAAATACTATAGTTGTGCCTTATTTTATTATTTTATTTTATTTTATTTATTTATTTATTTATTTTGTGTATGGAACAGCTTTAGTATTGGATCCGTTTGGCAAAATTTGAAATTCGGAACCGACGTAGCTCGGACGTTTCTCGCCAAGATCTTTAATTGCACAATAGAGATAGCCAATTCAGTTCATCGCAAAAATGGCTTAAAATATTTAAAGTCACCAAAGGGTTCCCATACTAAAGCTGTGCGCTTTGTATTTATTTATTTATAATATTTTCTATTACAGATTTCTGTGGTCACAAAATTTGGTGCGTAAATTGTTTGTTTGCATCCGGCAGTTATTGTAACTGGATTTCACGAAATTCGAAATCCCCCCCCACTTCTCGGAGTCGGAGGGCAATAAACGGTATAACTTCAGTATAACCCAACCACTGAATTTGGCGATTTTTCTTTGGCGCCGCTTTGAAGGATAACAATGTCGTTCTGGACTGTTTGCGATATAATATGGCAGCCTAATATGTTGTTTATTTTGGATTTATGATTTTATGTTTTATGTTTTATGATTTAGATTATGATTTTTAGATTTATGATTTAGCCATAATCGCCAACAAAAAATCGCCAAATATCGTTGTGGGGTTGTACTGAAGTTGTTCCGAATAAACATGTGTAAAACCATGTTTTTCCGTTTGAATTCGCTTTGAATTATCTAAGAATGGCGGATTTTGGTGTGCGGATATTGATTAAGTGTACGCATTATGTACATTAGTGGGATTTTGCAAAACTTCGAACTCACCCGCTGAGGAAGGGGAAGTAAGAAGTGGGTAAGTTGTGCCGAAGGCAGTGGGGACCCAGACTAGATATTGATTAAGTATATGCATTATGTACATTAGTCTGATTTTGCAAAACTTCGAACTCACCCGCTGAGGAAGGGGAAGTAAGGAGTGGGTAAGTTGTGCCGAAGACAGGGGAGACCCAGACTCCTCACTTTGCGAGCGAGATAACCTCTACCAATCACAACGAGAACTTATGTTATTAATAAAGATATGGGATTTTGACAACTCATTTAAGTTTAATGTCCAGCGAAGCGGGCAAAGCCTGCTAGTAATAGATAAAAGCCTAATTATAAAAATAAAAGCTTGACAAAAATGAAACTGTCTTAGAATGTAGATGATTAATAAAATTTTGCGCAGAAATCATCCCTATAATATATATATATCGATATTAATAGTTCACTTATGCAGGTTTTTTTAAAAATAAATATTAGTATGCGCTCTGCGTCGAATTTGCATCTCTAAGTGTAAAGAAAGCTTGTTTAGCAGTAGTCATGACAGTCATTGATAACGATATGATTGTAATTAAATTCAGTGAATAAGAAATGCACAGTATATATATAGAAATATTGTTTATAAACTTTCTTCAGTATTGCCATCGAATAATCAATCTTTCTCGGTTGTAGAGTAATATTTTTATACTTGCCAACATCCTAGTGCTGTAGTATTCCGTAGATATTCCGTAGTGCTGTTAGTTACCCCCTTTTTTACACACCAGTAAATTTTTAGAGTAATATTCCCCAAAATCAGTTACGATTAAATAAAAATAAAAGTACTCTAAAAAGATACTGGTGTGAAAAAGAAAGCGGTGCTAACAATACTACGGAATATTAATTAGTATGTTGGCAAGCATGTATTTTTAATTTGAAATCCTCATAATTCATAAGTAAGGGAGCGTGGGGCAGGTTGTAACAGTTTTCAATTAAGTATATTTTGAAATGTATTTACGTTTTCCTGTTTGTAATTGCTGTTTTCCATAGCATGCATACTCATCTATCATATTCATAAAAAAAACCTTTCGTTAATTTTGCTAGTCTTAGCACAAAAAAAAAAAAAATATTTTTTCAAAATTATTTGCCTGTTACAATTTGCCCTGGATCTGGGGCAAATTGTAACGGGTGCAAAGGGAACCCTAACAATAGAAAGGACACTATTTCAAAATATTTTTTGTTATCAATACTTATTAATTTAATAAAAAAGACAATTAATAACTAATATTAAATCATAACCTTCTTGGTATAGTAACAATGAATTATATCAAATAGATTATAGTAAAATAATGAGAAAATTAAAGATAAAATCAACATAGAAGTCAATCTTAGTCAAAATTTAAATAAATTCAAGCAAAGGATATTTTATTCTCTCTCATGCATTTAATGTGTGGACATGTTTTGCAAATTAAGCATTATACCTATTCTTATGCAACAGAGAGCGTTTAGCAGAGCTCGAATTCTCCGCCCTTTTTTCAGGACACTCTCATTGACGAGAAGTTTCTGCTTTTTTCTACCATTATTTTTATGCAATATTCTCTAATTCGTGATTAAATCGTGATTCTAATTTGCGGTTAAATAATCACTGTACTAAAATATATAAACACAGAAAATATTTCTGTATAAATATAGTATTGGCAAAGAAGCCATAAATTTTTCATTTCTGAAAGTTTACTGAAAACGGGCAGAGACTTTGAGCTCAGGCAGTAGGCATCTATCTCCACAAGCCACTCCTCTAACATGTTACAACTTGCCCCAAAATTTTGTTTCAACTTGCCCCATCGTATGATTTTGGACATTTTGTTTATTTATAAAAATATGTAACGATATTTACAAAAAAAAAAAAAAAAAAAAAAAAAAAACTAGTTGGCATAGGTGGACTCTGCTCAGTTCCCCATCATATTTATGTTCTCAGAAACTTCTAGTGCGAGACATATTATAATCATGTTAAAAGAAATGAATTTGACCAAAGTTTGATACAGTGACAGAATGAAATCCCCGCCTAATAGGCTATCCACCGTTCACTTCGATATATTTATCTTATTCTAATCTATTAATTTATTTTTTCAGGGTCAATTCCATTGTTTAGTTTTCATGCTACTATTTCCAATGCAATAATCCTCAAAATTCATATTTATATGAAAAATTTAAAATTCCGCTATGTTGATAAAATCGTAAATTACGAATATTTTACGAAATTTTCCTAGTAGAATATTTGTATTCAATTATGTTCAAACAAATAGCATAAACGTAATTTTGAAGTTGTCTAATGTACTTAGGATCCTCAAAATGGAAGTTTGTGCTCAATTTTGCATGTTAAGTAAATCGTAAATTCCAAATAACTTACGAATTCTTTAATTGGAAAAATCATAGTCTATGATATTCATGCCAGTATCCTAAATAATATTTCGAAAGTGGTCTGACATCTTTACAATGAAAATATCCCTCAAGATTGACGTTTATGTGAAATTTTCTCTATTCTGCCATGTTAAGAAATTCGTAAATTTCCAATAACTTACGAAATCTTTATATTGGAAAATTCATAGTCATTAATATTCATGCCCGTGTCCTAAATAATATTTCAAAAGAAGTCTGACATCTTTACGATGAAAATATCTCTCAAAATTGACGTTTATGTGAAATTTTGCCCTATACTGCCATGTTAAGAAATTCGTAAATTTCCAATAACTTGCGAAATTTTCAAAGTAGCATATTTATAGTTACTGATGTTCATTCCGGCATCAAAACGGAAATTTTAAAACTGGTCTGATCTTTTTACAGTAAAAAGTGTCCATTTAATGCACGTTTAAGTGAATTTTTGTTCTATTCTCCCATGTTAAGAAAATCGTAAATTTCTAATAACTTACGAAGTTTTTAAATTCGAATGTTGCAAATGAATAGGGTTCTTGCCAGTGTCGAAAGTAATATTTTAAAACTAATCTGACCTCTCTGCGACAATTTGTTCTTGAGATATGGTGTAAACAGACAAACAAACTAACGGACTCACCCACTAACAGACTAACACACTAACAGACACCCTACAGACAGACACCATAGAAATTTTGTCATTTTCGGATTCCTCACACCTGAAAACGTGTAGAAAAGTAAAAAAACCGAGGTCGAAAATTTTCACGATTACCTAAGTTCCCCATACCTATAGTATGATGGGGAACTAATAATAATAATAATAATAATAATAATAATAAATAAAATAAACATGCATTTTATAACTCAACACACAGACTAAATAAATGGTTATAAACATTTCGTTAAAGTATAAATTAACATACGTTTAATCAAAATTTACGAAACATTTTTTTCCCCCACTAACTAGATAAAATGAAGCACGTGTGCAGAACCTCTCATTAAACATTTTCGTGGAGCACCGATTGTGTTTACATTATAAAGCGCGTCATAAGAATTATGTTTATAAAAATATTTAATCACAAATGTTACGAACAATTTCGTAAATTGCGTGTTACTTCTAACCCCTGTGACAACTAGCCCCACTCTCCCCTATTCTAAAGGTCATTTATCTGCCATTTTCAACACTTTCCAACAAGGTTGAAAAGTGTTTATAACATGGGTTTGTCTGTCTGTCTGTCTGTGTGCGCTCTAACTCCCATAAATATTTACGGAATTTCTTGAAACTGATATATGTTATTCACGTTCGCTATCGGATGTTCCCTATTGAAAATGGAGTTTATACCTCTACTGGTTTGTATGCAGGGACAACCGAAAATATTTCAAAGCATTGTGTTCTATGAGAGGCATTTGCACAAACCATATTTTCATACCCTTACTGTACACAAATCTTACTGAAATTGAAATATGTTATACAAGTTCACTATCGAATGTTCCTTGTTGAAAATAGAGTTTATACCTCTACTGGCGTGTGTACAGGGACCCCCGAAAATGTTTCAAAGCATTGTGTTCTATGAGAGGCATTTCTATAAACTATATTTTCATAAACTTACTGTACACAAATCTTAATGAAATTGGAATATGTTATTCAAGTTCACTATCGGATGTTTCCTGTATAAAATGGAGTAAATAAAACTACTGATTTGTGTACAGGAACACACAAAAGTATTTCAAAGCATTGTATTCTATGAGAGGCATTTTTATAAACCATATTTTCACACCCTTATTGTACAATGTCTTCATGAAATTGAAATATGTTTTTTAAGTTCACTATTGGATGTTTCCTATATAAAATAGATTACATACCACCACTAGTTTAAGTACAGGGACACTCAAAATTACTCGAAAGCATTGCGTTCTTTGTGAGATATTTCTATAAATCAAATTTTCATACCCTTACTGTACATAAATATTAATGAAATTGATATATGTTATTCAAGTTCACTATCGGATGTTTAGTGTGTAAAATGGAGTATATACCACCACTGATTTGTGTACAGGGACACACAAAAGTATTCCAAAGCATTGAGTTTTATGAGAGATATTTCTATAAACTAAATTTTAATAACTTTACTTTGCACGAATATTTATGAAATCGAAATATGTTATTTATAAGCACAAAAGAAAATACTTTGCATAGAATATAGCATGATTAGCATTAGATTTACAGGGTGAAACAAAAATAATCAGTTATATAAAGAGCTATTAATAAATATTCGCTAAAATTGTACTTTTGTTTACATTAAGCGTTCTTAACACTTTCTAACATTTTTAACGCTTCCCAACAAGGTTAAAAAGTGTTAATGACTTCGGTGTGTCTGTCTGTCTGTCCGTTTTTCCAACTGTCGGTCCGCGCTCTAACGCACGTAAATATTTGTGGAATTTCTTGAAACTGATATATGTTATACACGTTCACTATCGGATGTTCCCTATTGAAAAAGGAGTTTATACCTTTACTGGTTTGTATACAGAGACACCCGAAAGTATTTCAAAGCATTGCGTTCTATGAGAGGTATTTCTATAAATCATGGTTTCATAACTTTAGTTTACACATATCTTAATGAAATTGAAATATGTTATTTCAGTTCACTATGGGATGTTTCTTGTATAAAATGGATTAAATACCACCACTGATTTATATACAGGGGCACCCGAAAGTATTTCAAAGCATTGTGTTCTATGAGAGGTATTTCTATAAATCATATTTTCATACCTTTACTGTACGCATATCTTAATGAAACTGAAATATCGTATTCAAGTTCACTATTGGATGTTTCCTGTACAAAATGGATGAAATACTATCACTGTTTTATATACAAGGACACTCCAAAGTATTCTAAAGCATTGCGTTCAATGACAGATATTTCTATAAATTTAAAATTTAATAACATTATTTTGCACGAAGTTTTAGGAAATTGAAATATGTTATTTATATGCAAAAATGAATGCTTTACATAGAATATAGCATGATTAGCAATAGATTTACAGGGTGACACAAAAATATTCTGTTTTATTAAGAGCTATTAATAAAAATTTGCTAGAATTGTACTTTCGTTTACATTAAGAGTTTTTAACACTTTCTAACATTTTTTTAAGCGTGAATATGATACCAGTTTGTGTATGTGTCTGACTGTCCGCCTGTCTGTCTTCCCGCGCTCTAACTCCCGTAAATATTTATGGAATTTTTTTAAACTGATATATGTTATTCAGGTTTACTATCGGATGTACCCTATTGAAAATAAAGTTTATACCTTTACTGGTTGGTGTACAGGGACACTCGAAAGTATTTCAAAGAATTGTATTCTATGAGAGGTATTTCTATAAACCATATTTTCATACCTTTACTGTACAATATCTTCAAGAAATTGAAATATGTTATTCAAGTTCACTATTGGATGTTTCCTATGTAAAATAGATTACATACCACCACTAGTTTATGTACAGGGACACTCAAAACTACTTCAAAGCATTGCGTTCTTTGTGAGATATTTCTATAAATCAAATGTCAATAACGTTGCATTCCACGAAGTTTCAGGAAATTGAAGTATGTTATTTATTTGCACAAAAGAATGCTTTGCATAGAGTATATCATGGTTATCATTAGATTTACAGGGTGAAACAAAAATATTCGGTTATATTAAGAGCTATTAATATAAAATTCCTAGAATTGTACTTTCGTTTACATTAAGCGTTTTTGGCACTTTCTATCATTTTTTTATTGTGAATATAATTTCAATTTGTGTATCTGTCTGACTGTTCTTCTGTCCGTCTGTCTGTCTCTCTGTCTGTTTTTCTCTGCTCTAATTCCCGTAAGTATTTATGAAATTTCTTCAAACCGATATATTTTATTCAAGTTCATTATCGGATGTTCCCTATTGAAAATGGAGTGAATACATTTTCTGGTTTTTGTACAGGGACACCCAAAAGTATTCGAAACCATTGTGTTCTATGAGAGGAGTTTGTATAAACCATATTTTAATACTTTTAATGTATAGAAACTTTAATGAAACTTTTATATGTTATTCAAATCCCTATCGGATGTTTCCTATGTAAAAGAGAGTACATTTCTAACTGGTTTGTGCACAGGGGCACTTGAAAGTATTCCAAAGCATTGTGTTGTATGAGAGTTATTTTTTTAAACCACATTTTAATAATTTTATTTTCCACAAAGCTTATTGCAATTGAAATATATTATTCGTATGCACAAAAAAGTGCCTTCTATGTAATATAGTATGGTTAGCATTAGATTTACAGGGCCACACAAAAATAATCAGTTACATTAAGAGGTATTAATAAAAATTTGCTGGAATAGCACTTTTGTTTACATGAGCGTTTTAACACTTTCTTATAATTTTCGTGGGAATATTGTGCATCTGTCTGTCCGATTGTCTACCTTTCTATCTGTTTGTCTCCGGCTCCTATCATCCGTGAATATTTTGAGAAATTTTAAAAAATGATACACTCAAGTTCCCTATGGAATGTTCCCTATTTAAAATGTCATTAACAGGTCCTGTACAACTAGTTTGTTTACAGGGACAACAACAACAACAATAAAATAAAAGCCAATGTATTACGTTTTAGGACAGAATTTTTTAAAATTTATATTTAAAATCTTTCTACTATAAAAATCCTAAAAACATTGACATGTATTATTAATATTCTAAAATATTGTTTTGTATAGAGTATGATATGATTAACTTTCAGATTTACAGGGCTACTGTAAAATATTCAGAGAGATTAAAAGCTGTAATTATAATCTAACGGCTTCATTTTCTTTTTCGTTAAGCCTTTTTAACACTTTCCAAAATGCCTAAGAGCAATTTTAAAATCAATTATTCTATCTGTATATTTTTCAATCCTTCTATCTGGTGTGTGGTAACGCAGACAAATAGCATTAAAATTTATTCGATAAAAGAATTGCGTATAGTTGGAAAGTGTTACTAATCAATGCGTACTGCATGATTTTTCTTTCTTGTTATTTTTGCATCTAATTACCATAGATTTATATATATATGTATTGGATTCATACTTGCTAATAGTTTTATAGCAATTGGAAATTTTATTATATATATATATATATATATATATATTGTCAGCGTGTAAATAATACGTTTAAAAATAATAATAATAATAATAATAACAAAAATAATAATAATAAACTTTTTACGTTGAAGTTTTATTTTGTTATTTAAAATAACTGATTTTGCGTTTAAAACTTTTGTATTTTATTCATTTATTTATTTTAGTACGACAGGCTTATTTCTTTCAATCTGTTAATATAAAATATCTGTTAATATAAAACCTGTTAATATAAAATACCTGTTAATATAAAATTAGCCCCGCCTTCTTTTTGACACCAGTATCTTTTTAGAGTATTTTTCTTCCTATTTAATCGTAAATTCATTTAAAGACTATTACTCTAAAAATTTATTGGTGTAGAAAAAAGGGCGGGACAAATAACACTACGGAATATTAATTAGGATGTTGGCAAGTATGATATATCAATATTTCAGAACCATTAGTAGACCTTCCAACTAACCACGCGACACGGATATGTCTTTCCTACTGAACACGGCGGCTGATCGTAGGAGCGAGTATGTATTGCTAGTAAATGTATTGCGATATTATTGAAATCTGAGAGTGGTGAAGACAGTACTTTCTTCTGGAGGGGTAGAACGAAGCTTTGGTAATTAAAGGAATATATTTCCGCTTATTCACGCGATAATCAAAGCAGATGGCTTTCAATAAATACTGGTTTATTTTTTTTATTATGTGGTGGATTATTTATTTGTTTTCGGAAATTGTTCTGAAAATTCGGTGCGAGAAAAACATATCTCGAGAAATGGGATATATCAATGAAATAAAATTTAAAATATCATTTTCACGATGTTAAAGAAATATCAATATTTATCAATATATCGATATTTAATCCAGCCCTGGTCATATCTATAAAATGTAAGTCTATTTTATTATTGGGGAAAAGTTCTGTTTTATTACATTCAACAACTGACAACAGAAATATATCCTGAGAACATTTATTAAACTCTTTATGAGGACAATCTTGTTCCACCTTTCTAAAAATTTATACAATTGTTCTCCAAGATAAATTCCTA
The DNA here is from genome assembly GCA_963930645.1 of Salticus scenicus. NCBI lineage: Eukaryota > Metazoa > Arthropoda > Arachnida > Araneae > Salticidae > Salticus > Salticus scenicus. Next base: position 153,225,191 of record OZ005662.1, read on the forward strand.
GTGTTGTATATTTAATTGAACACGCAAAAATTTCACTCTAACAACATTTAAGGTTCTAAGGGGACAGACTACTTTTAAAAATAGAAAAATGAAGAAATTTTCAATCAACTTTCAGAAAAAAAAAGAGTGAAAGCATGTGCAAACTTTTTTTTTTCTTTTGTGTTAACTAATATGAATTTACGCTATTGATTAAAAATATTATTTTGGTTTACTTTAAAATTGAAAATTATTTTATTACAGAATATTTTTTTTTTTTAAATATTTCAAGAGTACTTTCTCACTGCACGCATGATATTTCAAAAAGTATTTGCGATATGAACCTAAAACTTTTCTCAACTATACATCTTGACAAAATGAATAAAATTAACTAAAAATAAGAAGTTTTTTTCAATAGAAAAAAAAATATATATATGATTGTGGAAATATAAAAAGTTTAATGGCAATTTCATATTTCAAATTTAATTATTAATTAAACTACATATTATTATATGTAGTTGTAATATTATATGTAAAAATATAATAAAATACCAAAAATAATAACAATAAAAACATTTCACTTACATTAGAGTTAAATAGATAAATAAATAATATAATATTATAGCCGCTGTTAAGGAACGCATACGATTAAAATTAAAGATGAAATATAAGAAAATGAAACCGAAAAATCAATGAAATAACATAAAAAAAATAATTATCAAAATTAAACTCAAAAATCGGAAAACCTCTCAATGAGGAGCACCCCCACAGGATCTAACATATCTCTCGGACAAGTTTTGTAGCTCTGCGATGAGTAGTTTGATTTCCAGAACGCAGAGAGATAAACATACAGACAGGAGCTTTTCTTTCCTTATATATATATATTCACTCATAAAAAGTGCAGACATAAAACCAAATAATTCATTACACAGGTAATAATAGAAATCGTGTTAATGCGTTTTGATATTCAGTGAAGTTTCAATTTGAAAACACTGGTCTACAGTAGTTCGGTAACAACGGTCAAATTATTATTTTTATTATTAATTCCAATTTTTATTTAAATATTTGCAAGCAAAAAAGTCCCACCACGTCACATTTTTCTGTTAGAGTATCAGAAAATGGCAATTTTCAGGAATTTTTATCATTTTCTCAGTATCACAGGTTATAACCCTTCCTGCTGGCAACCCAGAGTCCTGGCAAATCAGAGCCCCGGCAACCATGTTTGTTCCATTTTTTTGTTTAAATATCAGAAAATGGCAAATTTCATTGGTTTTTTTTTATATTTTTTCAATACAGTCGATAGCAAAAGTATCCGATCACTAGCAAATAATTCCGATATCAAAAAAGTACATTTAATACTAGTTTGTTAAATAAATCCTTATCGAATCATTTTCTTAGACTAACTAAGAACATGACTCGACAAGAATTTATTTAACAAAGCAGTATTAAGTGTACTTTTTTTAGACAGGGATTATTGCTTCCAGTACAGATTAAATAATCGTAACAAAAAATCTGTACGTGTTACAGATTTTTCTCTGCACTACAAAATTAGTTGAAAATAGCTAATTTCATTTTTGTTACCCTCCGAAATATTTTTTTTTGTCGACTAGTGAAATTAGCGTTTTCAAATCTAATAGTACAGTATAACCGTCAATGTTAAATGTATGAGTCTAGTTTAATTAGCACTAACCTCTAAATTTAATTTACTCCGTCCATTGCTTATAGCTTGTCCATAGAGAATGCCTTTATTGAAGTTTCAGCTACATTTAATGATTAAACACGACGAGTACTAAATTAGCAAAGAATTATTCAATATTGTTACCAAATTACAATTCTGATTTTGGTAATATATTTGTATAGTGTAATGAAATAAATGTCATTTCACTTCCGAGACAAAACTGTTGAAAATAATAATAATAATAATAATGGTGTGTGAGTGTTCTCACACATATGTCCTTTAAAAGCTTATTTAATGTTGTTTTACATTCTAAGCGTCGCCTTCTTTTATGTACGGTGGAGTTGAAGGTCATTTGGCATGGCTTCTCAATGTCAAATCGATTTAATATTTGTAACGACTTTTTATATTCAAAAAATTTAGTATGAATATGTTAGAAGAACAAAGAAACAGTTTGGCATTCTTTTGGCTGCATTTCAACGATGCCAATCTTTGGGGTTGCAATTTAACTTCTAGGAAGCTGCGAGATTTAGTTAAGCTTTGCGATTTGGACGTCGTTAGAGTAAGACGTTTTTCTGTGGTGTTCCTCCTTTCCCCCGTCTCAATTTCCGTATGAGATTGGTATATGCATCTGTGCTTCCAAAAAGATGTAATTCATGCTTGAAGAGGATTGTTTTTGTGAATTTTTTCAATAAATACAAGTTAGTTTAATTCTGCCTGATTACTTTTTCTGTAAAGGAAGTTTTCTCTCTACAGATTTTTTAGCAACTTCTACACGGCCCGCACAGTCATGGACCTGGGTATAGGTGTTGATGAAAATCAACACCATAAATGGGTTAAGATGTGTTATCTTTATGCAGGAGAGAAAATATAGGGTAAATTTATTCTGCTAGAAATTGTAATAATCAATTAAGTAACTATTATTACTAAGTCATTGATGCAAAATTACAATTTTAACAGTTATTTTGTGATTCTTTTTCTCAGCATCATCAAGCTTTATAAGGCGCTAATTTTATTCCTAAACTGTTTTTTATTATAATTTTTATAAATCACACAATCAACTGATTGAAAGAAAATCATTTTTATTGAAATTTTATTTATCCGATTGAGTGAAAATAATGGTCCAGGCATCATTTTCAATCAGTCGGAAAAATAAAATTTCAATAAATATGATTTTCTTCCAATCAGTTGATTGTGTAATTGCGGCTTATTTTCTGTTGAGCTATCTACATGATAGACCAGATGTTTCTGCCTAAAGGTTGTCTTACTGAGTACTGCTGATCGGTTGTCGGCCTGGATAGCTCAATTGGTAGAGCCTTGACATTGTAAGTCAATGATCCGGGGTTCGTTTCCCGGTTCAGGCATTATTTTCACTTAGTCGGAAAAATAAAATTTCAATAAATATGTTTTTTATTAAAATTTAAATATGTAAAAAAAATAACAAAATTCATTAAAAAAAATTATGGTTTAATATATCTTTGTTATGTGACATAAATAGCATAGTTTACAAGACAAATATATTATAAAATAGTTACAAAGGACATATTGCCTGGTTTAAACAGAACATACACTTACGTCATAAGTTTACGAATTTCTTATCTTTTTCAGCATCCTTAAAATATCGGCAAAAAAGATAAGTGAAAAAATACGCCATAACTGCCAAGTCTTCCGAATTTTTCAAATCAATGTTTCTTTAACAAATGACACTTAAATACCTTACTGGTTGCTGTGCAATCAGAATTTAATTTTATTTTATTCCAGTATATTTGTGATACCCACTGATTTTTTTTTTTTTTTTTTTTTTTTTTTTAATCCACATTACTTTTCACGAAGAATTATTTTCTTTTTAATGTAGTGCAATTGCATAATGCAGAAAATAACTCTACAAAAAAAAAAAAAAAAATGATATTTAAGAAGGCATTATTAAATGTTACGAAATAAATTAGAAATATTGACATCTCCGTACCAGTATAATTGTGTGCATAGTAGTTTCTTAACACTTTTCTAAGATTCTAAGACGGAAGGAGGCCGCTCACCACTATGCAGCGGTTTTGAGCGTTTTTAACCTTTAGAGAGGGGCTGAGATTCAAAAGATCCCATCTCCAAAGGTTAAGCCTCCCCCGTTGTTCATTGCATAAGCAAACAACAACAACAACAACAACAAAAAATTACAATGGTCGCCAGAACAGAGCCCACCCGCGACAATAGGCGACAAAGTTGCATGAAAGTGGAGAGGACCGGGGCCGAGTGGTAGTCTATTTACAAAGTTCATACAGGTAATGTACAAATTTCATACAGTCTTTATACGAAGCCCAAACACCCTATGAACAATGTTGGTTAATAGCAACATCATGCGCTGGATGATTGCTTCCCGAGAGCACTTCCGTGGAATGCTGTAGCATCAGACATGACCAGTATCCGCCATGTAGGAGAGGAGGAAAAATTAAGGAAAGATAGAGAAAGAATTTAGTTTGTTGAGTTTGATAAATCTTGAAGGAAGGCATAGATGCGCTTTAAGTTTCTTAACACTTGGCGTCGGGGTATTTTCAGGAGTCGTACTCTCCGTCCTTTTTTCAAGACACTTTCAGAAGCAATAATGAAAAAAAAAAAATCCATTCTTTGTGCCACCCCAAATTTAACCCTTTAACCTTCATTGGTTTCGCAGCGAAACCAAACATTTGACATAATTTAAGAGTTTTTATGCAGCAGTTTTTTAATTTCCCCCCTTGCTTTAATCTGGTTTTAAACGTTTGTTCCTTTTCTGTCGGTAGATAGCAGCACTATTCCAAAATTTAACAAATAATGCTTCAAACGAAGTTAAATGCATAAGTCACTTCAAGTTTCGTAGTGTGCGCGAACGCGAATAGCTGCTTTGATTATACACTAATGCCTAGTTTTTTTTTTTTTTTTTTTTTTTTTTTTCTTTTAATGAAAAGCTGGGCTCTTATTTTCACCTGAAACAAATTTACGAGTTTTTGTAGTCGATAATGTTTACTTACAAAGTGTTTTATCTATTAAATTAAATATTTTTTGAATTTAATAAGGTTAAGTTACAGATATTTCAAACCAAAAATTCCTTTAAAAGGAACAATGCTAATTTTTTATTTTTTAAATATTTATGATCAGCTATGTATCTAAAAGCCATTTTTAAATTTAGTTTAGTGATTTTTAAAATAAATTAAGTCGTGAACGTTAAAGGGTTAATGCAGAAGTCTTTTTGGTATTTTTATAGTAATATGTGCTGAATAAATAGGATAGAAATTATCGTCTAAAAATTATGGTTCCAATAAAAACAGATATATTTCATCTAGTAGAGTGTCCTGAGAAAAAGGCGTAGAGCGTCCCCTGTATTTTCCTATTTTTAACAGTAAGCTCGCTTTTTGGCGTTCCTGTAAAAACGTATTCTTTATTAAAATGATTTTACGCAATCATAACTAAATTATTGAAATTTTATTTTTAATAATTATCTGTGTAAATGTTATTGGCATATGCATACACCAGTATTATATAAAGTGTTAAAAACGAACACGTATAATCGATTTTTTAAAGTAAAGTACTTTCAAAGGAACGCCTGAAGGCAGGCCTCGTTTATATAAAAAAACACGATTTTGTGTGACCTGCAAGCAAAATTTTAATAATTTTAATAATAATAATAATAAACAGTTAATCGCATTGTTTGTCAGAACTTCAATTTTATCTCCTACTGACTATAAACAACTGTACTGATTGGTAGGAAATAATAGCATTTGTTCTTCAACCGAAGATCAAAGATACAAACATTGTAAAGAAAGACTACGTCTAAAAGTGCCGTAAAAAGGACAGCGTACAATCGTGTGTTCAATCATATGATTTAAACGCCTTGTCTACTTCTTGATATTACAGTTCGTTACTGTGTGCGATTATGAAGACTAAAATTCTGCAATTAAATACAATGATATAACTACTAATAATAGTGTTAAAAAATCGAAATAACTGTCAGCTCTGCTTAACGTTGCATAACATACCTGACAAATTCTAATTAATATTCCATAAAATTGTTAGAATCCATCCTTTTTTGTTTCCCACACTAGTCTTTTTTTAGAATATTTTTATTTTTATTTAATTGAATTACATATGGAGATAATCTAAAATAAAGAGGAGTGGAATAAAGGGCGGGCACTAAAACCTCTACGGATTATTAATCAGAATGTTGGCAGGTATGTTGTATACTAAGAAAAATCAGAAATCTAAATTAAAAATACTTATTAAACAGTTAAAACTTTTTTTTTCTAATTATACGTGTTTTAAATTAACACTTTCGCGATCGCTAACATGAATTCACGTCATTTGGAAAATCTATAACTCCGCCAGTGGGCTTTTCTTTAGGTTACATAGGTTACATTATTTTTTAATAATATATACAATATACAAGAATTTTTTTATTTTAAGGTTAAAAAGGCCGGCCTTTTCTGCTATGTTACAAACGTAAATTTTTGCTAAAGAATTTCAGGGATAAATTTTTGCAGCTGGAACTTAAATTCTCGCAGCGAAGACAGCGCGCCACAAGGAGTTAATATTAATCATAGAAGATATATATATAACATATACCATTTAAATATATTGGTGTCAATTCTGATTTAAAAGGTTAAAAACTTGGCAACTCTGAAAAAATTATCACCTAATACACTGGTTCTCATAATTATAAGGACACCCGTTTTTCTATATTAACTAAACACTGAACACTATTATTTAAACAAATATATTTTTTATTAATTTGAATTTCATTAATAGACTATATTTAAAAAGTTATATCGTTTTCTATCTTAAAAAACTTTAAATACAGTCAAAAAGATATTTTCAGGTGTTCATAATTAAAAGGACAGCTCGAATCTTAGTAATTTTTTTTTTCAGTTATTATTTAAATTAATATTTTATAGGGTCTCTTTTTAGGGTGAAACATTCAGACATTCTCTGTGGCACATATATACACATTTTTTTTTATATTCAGTTTCATTACCATTTCATTCAGCATAGATGATATTCTGAATACATTTAAACTACTTAAAATTGCTTTCCACTTGCATGCACTTTTCTAATATGATAAGGTAATGTTTTTTCAACTTTTAGGCTACGGGAAAGGCAATAATACAGAAGTTTCTTTCTTCAAACTATTTCCTATTGCTCTAGAAGTAGAGCGAAAATGTAAGTCTTGTTGAAAAAAAATATTATTACCCCCCAAAATCTAACAAAAATTCGAGAATTTCACGTTTAAAATTTGCGGATATTCTCTTGATGTTCATAATAATAGAAAAAATTACTAAATTCATTCTGCCTTCAGTAGAAACAGCTCCCCAGAGCATCATAGATCCACCTTTAAAATGCCCGACTCATATCTGCGTTTAAAAAATCTGCTCTGTCTTTCGCTAGCTTCAGATCGTGCCAGTAACTGTTAAAACCATTTGGTTAATCAAAAATAAAATGTTTTTCATCCAAAAATGCAACATTTTACCATTTCATATTGCCTTTATCCAACTTTAACACAGACGTTCTTTCCCCCATTAAATGCTTATTGATTATTACAGGTTTTTATTCATTTTAACATATTATTAATTATTTTAAACTTGTATAAATGTGGATCCCAACCTTTCGGTAAAAATTACGAGCAAATTCAGCAGCACTCATTATGAGTAGAACAGTACGAGGAATTATGAGTCTTAGGAATTATGTAAAACAACTCTGATTTTGCATCAGATCTCTCTCCAATCGAACCAGCAGTTCAACGTTTGATCACATTTCCTTCAGCAATTTTAGATCTTCGAATTTCATTAGAAATTCGGCGAATTGAAATTATCCCTCCCCTTAAAAAACACATTTATCATACATACTACATATGTTATCATACATACTACATATCATATATACTACATGAATGTTCTTTTTTCGAGAAATTATCAGTAATGTCCGTCCAAGAAAAATTGATGACTTATATATGAATTAATCTAGCCCAGTATTTTAACAAATTAGCGTGTCAACTGTAATTTATCCGCTAGTAACTTAAGTAAAACGAAAAAATCTTGATTGTCCCTATAATTATGAACATCTAAAAACGTGCAGGAAAAAATATTTTGCATTATTTTTTATTAATTTTGTTTCATATTTAGAAATTTATAGCGGTTTTGGTTTTTAGAATACTAGATATATTAAGTTCACTTAGTATATTCTTGTTAACAGTTATTTTTACATTAGTTATTTCAAAACATAAAGTGTCCTTATAAATATGAGAAGGAGTGCAGTTACAAAATTTTGAAAGACGCCAAGGGAGACATATACATATTGAAATAGGGTTTAGCTTTGAAATAGGGTTTTTAATTAATATCTTTTGAACAAATTAACCAATTAAAAAACGCGGTGTTATTTAGTTTTTTAATGATTAATAAGTGTACCAATTTTTTATAAAATCTAATAATCCGAACAGATACAATGACAAACTTTCAGCTTTATATATTTAAATTTAAAAAAAAGAAAGAAAAGAAAACTGTTTGACGTTCATTTAAGGTGATAGATAAAAATTGGTATCGACGCTGTCTGAAAGGAATAGTATGACCTTTCATACTGGTAATTGAGACCACTTTTCTTGAAAGATATTCTTCTCATTATTTAATCGTAATTACACACTAAAATATTAAAATAAATTCTATGCAAATTAAGTGGTGTACAAAAAAAAAAAAATAAATAAAAAATAAAAAGATTGGGTATTGTTAGTGTAATGATAAATTGAAAATTTTCGCATACCTGTTCTTAGAGCTGAAGAAAAATTACATATTTCTTACTCTGCATTATGTTTTATTTGTTTTACTATTTTATTTTATTTTTATCTGAAATATTTTTCTCACAAATATATTGTCTTTTTGCAATCTCCTTTTGTTTTCAGTTTAACTTTAATCAAATTCAGTTTAACTATAATTAACTTTCTCTAAATGAGAAATACAGATTAATGAGATAACGCAAATTTCTTTTAATGTTTTAAAAAGATAACGAGTATAAATTTCGAAATCAGATAAGAAATTTTCTTACTGTAACACTTAAAAATTCTAAATTAAAAGTAATATTTTTACTAAAATACTTAAATAAATAAATAAATTAATTTCTGCGTTTATTCTTCAAAAAAACTTTATCAAAAGTTATAATGAAAGCAAAGTCGGTGACACATTTTTCTAATATTTTCAAATAGAAGAAGCGTGACATGCATCATTAGCAAACACTGCCAAGGTGATTCTTGAAAACTTCTTTGAGTTTTAAAGTGAATATTCGCATTTCAGAATAGAAATGGAAAAATACTTTTCCATAAAAATTAATTAGGGAAAGGGAAAAGTGTAACCTTAACAAACATGTGCATATTTTTAGCCTTGTGTTCAAAGAAACTTTTAGATAAAAATAGAAATCATACAATGTGAAAAACATAAACACAATCCAATTTATGCGGTGAAAATGTATAAACTAAAAATTTTATTATTTATAAAAAGAAAACTCGCAGTTAATTTATATAGACAAAAATCCAGGATTATTAATATTTTTTCTTAGTTATTTAAAAGGAATGTAGATACGCTACAAGATTAAAAGACATAATAATACAATATTACTGATACCACTAGCCGATATATTTTTGAACAATACTTTTGTAAAATAAATTACAAAACATACTTTTCATTCTTCTAATACTGTTTTGAAAGTTTTGATTTTTTTTTAATGCGCTAATTTTATTATTAATTGTTATATCTCCCTACCAAGAAAGGATTTGTCCACAAAGTACGAAAAATGATATGAAGAAATGACACATAAGCTATAGCAGAATCGAAAGTTTTTATGTATAAAATACATTAAAATAAGCTATCACTTACACATTATCATTATATTTATTATTATTATTATTATTATTATTATTATTATTATTATTTAGAAATCTCCGTTAACTGCTTTTACTCACGCACACGTCTTGTGGGCAGTGATGCCAGATTTGAGGGAAATTTTTATTCAAAGTCCACCGTTAAATTTTACTTGTAACGGTTAACTAATTACATAGACGATTTCCGTGAAAGATGTTTCGAAACAACTAGCAAACTGTTTCAATTAAAATTTAGTGGTGGGTGTTAAATAAAAATTTCCCTCAATCTGGCAGCACTGCTTGCGGGCAATATCTAAGCAGAATCTAACAATAATCTGCTAATATGTAAAAATTGCATTGTGCCGTGCCGTCATTTTTTCTTTTTCTTTTTTTTTCTTGTGACGAAATTGCTCTTCTTGTTCTTTTCTCACATCGTTTAGATTTTCCCGGAAATAACTGAGATAGGAGCTAAGAAAGTGAAGTCCTAAGCTCATTTCTGATATAAAAAAAAAAATATATATATATATATATTTGTCAAAATTGTACGTGATGAAAAACTTTGACTAGTTTTTTCTTAATTAGCATCCAAATATTTATCATAAAAACACACCACCATCTGAGGTGACAGATTTTGCGACTTTTTTTGTTCAATAGTCGCCAATATATTTGGGAAGTGTTGTTTCATTTATGAAATAAATGATTAATCATCTATATTATTTTATCAGATATCCCTTCTCTAAATTATTGGTAACTGTTGAATAAAAAAGCCTCAAAGTCTGCCAACGCAGATCACCTTGAGGGAGAAATTTTCATTTCCCCTCAAGGGCTATATAATTTCGAGTATTATTTTTTTCTATTTAAATTTAGTAACTCTGTCATTAATTAAAAGCTGAGTTTATTATTAAAAAATAATAACATACAAAACATAGATTGGTGAGACTCCTGATAAATGCATTGTCTTTAGATATTACTACCAAGTCTGTTCAGTGTGACTGAATTTACTCTTTAGGGATATACAAAGAACCTATAGGCTATCATATTTCTTATAGGTATAATTTATCGGAAATGTAATGTTCCAAAGATTTATTTCTTTTTAGTTACTTTCTTTTAATTTTATTTTTAAAAAAATGTATTTGATTCGTACAGATATTCAACTTTCAATAGTTTTAAATATCCTAAACACCATTTGACACGATTTAATTACAGAAAATGTCCGTCTGTCTGTGTGTGACAATATTTGTGGTTGCTGTAAATCAAGAATAAATGCAAAAAATTTCATAGAATACTATATTCAGATGCTCACTGCATAGTTGCCAAGATTTGCGATTTTTTTCTACCGGAAATTTTTAATAGATTTTTTTTTATTTTATTGAATTAGTAAAAAGTGATTTTAAAATATATGAAGTATTTCTCTAATTTTTTCTGGTAGAGAAAAATTGTAAAAGTGCTAACTATGACATTGACGTAAATTGGTGCATCCGGCTCAATATGTGATGTTGCCGTTCCATTTTTCACATTTTTTTTTTTTTTTTTTTCTTTTAAATATCAGTATAGGATAAAATTTTGTATATATGTAAACAATTAGTTTATTTTTAACTAATCATTTTGGTACCGAAAAAAAAAAAAATAAATAAAAGATAGTAACTTTCAACTAACAAGGAGAGGTCACGACATGGAAAATTCAGATCGGGACGAAATTGCGCAGTATTGTAGTATACTATGAGGGTAACAACACTATCCACAAAATTTCGAGAAAAAAACATTTAAAGTTTCAGTAATCTTTAAATACAAGTTATTTCGCAAGCCAGTAAGCGCCTCAGTGGTGTGATCCTAAAGCGCGAGTCTCCCAACCAGATGACTTGGGTTCAAGGCTACCTACGGGACTATTATTATTTTTTTTTTCCCTTTAACTTTTTATGTAATCTTAACTTTTTATTTATTTTACTTTATTCTACAATTCAATTCAAAATTTGAAAATTTTAATAAAAAATTACTTAATTTTCTTGAGTATAAAATAACCTTTTCTATTTTTAATATTTATAACTTAAAAATACAATAAATTTCTATAACTTAAAAAATAAAGTTTTGTTTTACAAAACCCTAAATAAGAAACATAAAGAAAAACAGACAAATATTTAAATTATTAAAAAATAGGCAAGCTGTAAACAAAGTGTAAAATAGTTAGCAGGTGTACTTAAATCTTGGTTTGAGCTTCCTGATTTGGTTTGAATGTGTATAAATTACGTAAACACGTCTAACTTGTTAATAATAAGGGGCAGGTGGCATTTTATTTTGTGCACAGAAGAATAAAAAAAAAAAAGGACGTCGTTATCGAAAAAGAAACGATGTTCATTAACATTTAAAATCTACATTTAAAGATAACATTTCTTTACCTGTAATAACTTAATGGCATCGTAATCCTATACTATAATTTTTCAAGAAACTGTATTGATTGGAGAAGTAATTATTTAATTTGGATAGTAATTATGTATGCAATTAAAATCACCATTTCTCCGTAATTTTTTTTTTTTTTTTTTTTTTTTTCGTAATTTAAAAAATAAAATTAAATATACCTAAAATAAAATAAAATATTTAGATAAATAATTAAAAACAGTTTCTTCAGTTTTACCTTATTTTATACTTAAAATAAAACTAAAATTTATTTTTTAAGTTATATAAATTTATTGTATTTTTAAGTTATAAATATTAAAAATAGAATAAGTTATTTTATACTCAAGAAAATTAAATAATTTTTTATTAAGATTTTCAAATTTTGAATTGAATTGTAATGTAAAGTAAAATAAATAAAAAGTTAAGATTACATAAAAAGTTAAAGAAGAAGAAGAAAAAAAAAAAAGTAGTCCCGTATGTAGCCTCGAACCCAAGCTATCTGGTTGGGAAACTCGCGCGTTAGGATCACACCACTGAGGCGCTTACACGCTTGCGAAATAACTTGTCTTTAAAGAATACTGAAACTTTAAATGTTTTTTTCTCGAAATTTTGTGGATAGTGTTGTTACCCTCATAGTATACTACAATACTGCGCAATTTCGTCCCGATCTGAATTTTCCATGTCGTGACCTCTCCTTGTTAGTTGAAAGTTACTATCTTTTATTTATTTATTTTTTTTTTTCGGTACCAAAATGATTAGTTAAAAATAAACTAATTGTTTACATATATACAAAATTTTATCCTATACTGATATTTAAAAGTTTGTGGATAGTGTGCCCTACTGCTTTAATATGTTCTTACCCTCATAGTATACTACAATCCTGCGCAATTTCGTCCCAATCTGAATTTTCCATGTTGTGACCTCTCCTTGTAAGACAAAAAAAAATTTCAATATTCTAGTTCTTTCTTCTCTTACTTCTCCTTTCTTTCTTTTTCTCTCTCTTTCTTATTTATTTTGTAGTATACACAGCTTAATATAAAACAAAAACAAAAAAAAAAAAAAAAAAAAAAATATTTTATATTGTACAGTATTCTTCTCAGCCTATTTAATGGAACATAAAATTAAATAAACAATAAAAAAAAAAAAAAAAAAAAAAAAAAAACTACTGCAAATGGAAAAAAAAAAGTACAACGTGGATCAATATAAATCAATAAATACTTCGACAAATCCTAGCCTCCTGAATTAGATGCCTGTCGCGTGGTTTGGAAACATGGAAACAGTTCAAGCGGTAGACAGCGCCAACTTGTACAGAATGTGCGACTTTTTTATTCAACTCTCACAAATAATTTTAAAAAGTGATATGTGATATATATATCTATATAATCGATGTTACTTCCATTCTATTCGCATTTTATGTATATTAACCCTTAACGCTAGGCATATTTTCGTATTTTGAACAGTAAGACACGCCTTTTGGCGTTCCTTAAAAACGTCACCCGTATAGTTTCCAACTTACTACCTTTTACCTACCGAAATATTGTAATATTTTGTTTTATTTTACTTCATCATTAAATAAAATAAATATTTCTGTTAAAATTTTCCTGTAGCCGAAAGGTAGCTTATAGTTATATGTTTTAAAAAAATAACATTTCATTTGAAGAGGAACCCCTTAAGGCGTGGCTCGATTTTTTAATGTCCCTTAAGAAGGGACATGCGAGCGGTTAGAGTTAAATCCCGCTTATTAAAATTATTGGTGAGAGTTGAATAAAAAAGTTACGCAATCTGTACCAGGTGGCACTGTCTACCGTTCGAACTGTTGCCAAGCTACCGAGCCACGCGACAGGCATCTAGTATAAGAGGCTATGGAGAAATTGTTAATAATTATTCAGTCCTAATTGTTTACTTAGTAAACAAATAATAATGTAATTTATTTAATTTGTAGAATTAATTATTTGATCCAACAACCATTCAATCGAAAACCACATTGCATCCGCTTTTTAACACTTTCCAACGAAGTTGAAAAGTGTTTATAACCTTCGGTTTGTGTTTCCCGCTAAATATTAATGGAATTTCTTAAAATTGATATATGTTATTCAAGTTCGCTATCGGGTATCTCTTACTGAAAATGAAGTAGATACCACTAACGATTTGTGTACAGCGGGCCCTTAAAGTATTCCAAAGCATTGTGTTGTATGAGAGATATTTCTTTAAATCATAGTCTAATATCTTACTTAGTACAGATCTTAATGGGATTGTAATATAATATTCGAGTACGGTATCGGATATTCCTTATTGAAAATGAAATAAATACCACCAATGGTTTTTGTACATGGACACCCGAAAGTATTTTGAAGCATTATATTCTGAGAGAGGTATTACTATAAATCATATTTTAGAACTTTTATTTTACCCAAATCACAATGAAATTGATATTCGTAATACGCACGCACAAGAAAATGCTTTATATAGAATGCAGCGTGAAGAGCATGAAATGTAAAATGCATCTTAAACACAAGGCTTCACAAAAATATTCATTTACATTAAGGACTATAATTCAAATTTGCTGAAATTCCATATTCGATTGCATTAATCTTTTATATCACTTTCTTAAGATATTTATGAGTGATTAAGATTTGAATTAGTCTATCCGTCTATCTTTCCGTCCATCTGCCACTCTGTAAATATTTTCAGAATTCCTTAAAAATGATATGCGTTATTCAAGTACATTATGAGATGTTCTATTTAAAATGGCATCAATAGACCCTATACAACTGTTTTATGAACAGGGGTACCCCCAAGAAATTCTAATGCATTCTGTTTTAGGAAAGACATTTTTATAAATCATATTTAAATAACTTTCTACTGTTATTTCAAAAGTTTAAAAGTCATAAAAAAATTGACATTTATTATTAATATGCTGAAATAATGTTTGGAATAGAATAGAACATTCTTTGCGTTCGTATTTACAGGCCTACACAAAAATATTCAGTATATTAAAAGCAACAATTGGAAATTATTGGTAGGGTAGTTTCTCTAGTGATTGTCATGCTTCAGTAATTGAGATCTATCGCGAAATAATTAATAAAGAAGAAAAATAATAAAAGCATATATTTTACATATAAGAGTTTTAACATTGTATGTCAAACAATGGAGCATAGGGTACTAATAACTGGTAAATTGAATAACTAGCAGTGTCAAGCACTAGAACATAGGGTGCCAATTACTGGTAAAATGAAAAACTGACTGTCTTAATTATTGGAACTTTGAGTGAGTGTAAATTAAAAATTCATAATATATATATATATATATATGTATATATTATTATTAAATGTATATATTTTAACATGTATGTGGTTCTGAATGTCTTTCTTGACATATGTATTAACTTAAAACTTTCAGGTCTGAGTTATTTCGACCACACATTTGTTTGTGGGCTAAGGGTTTTTGGCACTTTTCATGATTTTTTTTTTTTTTCTTAATACATGGCAGATACGTATTTTAATATTTATATATATATATATATTTATTATAAAGTTCTAAATGTTTTTATTAATATTGAAGGAACTATTTAAATATGCTAAGAATTTATATTTAATGAGAAATTATTGAAAAAAAGATGTGTTTTAAAGTAAAAAAAAAAAGGTCCACATAAGAAAACATTTTTTAACATAAAATGTTATATAGACTTGAATAAAAACTTACCATAATGTTTTACAAATGCCTGAAAATAGGTTTTATTTGTAAATAAACATCTTTTAGTAAAATTTGTTCAAAAATAACATCGCTCAAAGTAATCAAAGAAGTAACTCTGATTCTAGATCGTTATATAATACTTACTTCGGATTAGTGCTGCCATCTATCTATCTATCTATCTATCTATCTATATCTAATTATCTATATATATATAGAACTAAAAGGTTCGTAGATGGTATCTGAAAAATAGGCGATCGAATTCAGTCGGTACTTTCATAGCTCAGACAGTTAAATCTGACCTCGAGAGAATCTCGGGCTAAGTTCGCTTTGCCGAAAACGGCAACCCGAGTGACGCTCGGGATTAGACCGCAAAGTGTTAAGATTTCTAAAAATATTTTTTGATGACTAGAACGTTAAAAACATTAGAAATATCTCTAAAAGTGTCAATCACTGGAGCAGTTAACTACTACAATTTCCATTTGTGGTAAGCATTTTAAGTACTTTCCAACAGCGTTTAAGAGTGATTATGAATGCAGTTAGTCTACCTATCTGATTTTCTGTCCTTCAGTTTATCTGTTGTGTGATAGCGTAGGGAAAGAACACTCAAAGTTAAAATAAGCAAAAGAACACGCAGTTGGAAAATGTTTATAATCAATGCGAACTACATTATTTTTAGTTCTTGTTTTATATTAAAGTTTAAAAGAAATTCGCATGAATGGAAAAGGCATATATCAAGAAAATATTAAATGTATGTTTATCTTTTTAATTTATTATATATGCATAAAGTTGTATTGATATTTGATTCATAAAATTTTTTTAACTCTGATTTTAGATGGATTTACATGTTTTGAGTTTCCCGAACAAGATTTGATCGATTTTAAAAGATATCTATTTGTTTCTCAACGTGTATGCATCAAGGATTTTGAGGACGCCATATTTCACGAACCGATGGAAGGAATTCAATCAAACTTGGTATTATTTGGAATTTCAACTAAACAAAGGTTGATTACATTTAGGGGTCAGTCACATAACAGATGACGTTACCATTCCATTTTTTCATAATTTTTAATACGGTTGTATAGATGTCGGACAAAATTTCGTAGAAATGTTTATAATAAGATTTTTTTTTTTTTTGCGAATGGCTGTGAAATTAATAAAAATTATTGGGGCCATGCTAATCTTCCCTGTATCGTTCCAATTTTAGTATATGTACTGATAATAACAGAAGTCCTATATGATGAATCTGTTATCCCTGTCTGAATAACATGATAATAATAGTAAAATAAGTAAAACTTTGTGTTTATATAGGTGCATTGCTCCCTACGGGGAAATATGCCCCCCCCCCCTCCCCCCCAATTCCCACACGTGGTATAAATTTCCAATATGGGAATCCTAGAAAAAAAACTCGTCAATAATTGTAATTCGAATGGTTAATATTTATTTAAGTTATCGATTTTTTTTTTTCATTCTCAACTAAAAAAGGGTCATCAGATGCCGATGCAAAATGGATTCTTTTTGGATATTGTGTTATGCTGCTTTGGGAGAAAACTCGCCTGTTTTCATTGCGGAAAATAACCTATACTGAGTAATGTTGCATAGGAAAATATAGAAGAAAGTCTTTTGATATAATCAAATGATTTATTTCTGACAAGGAAATTTTCAAAATGTGTCGTCTTCAAAAAATATTGAAAAAAATATATGTGATTCTACTCTTCATAAAATACCAGAAAGTGAAAAAATTATCGGTCTAAAATGAATTACAGCGACCACACAAAATTATCAAATTTAAGTATTTTTGGTTATTTAGCAATGTTAGGCGTTAGTTTAAACAGCACCGAGATTGCTGTGTACGAACAAGACCGTGTGAAGAGTAGAATCACGTTTTTTTTTTCCAATATTTTTTGAATACGACACCTTTTGAATGTTCTCTTATGAGATTCACTTACTGAACAGGAGATAAATCGCTCAGAGGGGATATTTCCAGGGGCTATGCGCTGAGAACGAGTTATCCGGATCTCAATTGTCAACACTCGAAAGCTAGGCGCCACATAGGGAGATTTCGAACACCATCTCTAAAATCCTTATTTAACTCTGCAATGGATGCGATTCACTTTCCACTGCTTACTCGAACTGGCTTCACCCACCAGACAAGTGAACTCTTCCGTTTTACCTTAATGCTGTTTTATATGTTTCTATTTTTCCATAAAATTATTCTGGTTTCAATAATTTATTAAAAGGAGATAATTATTTTTTAATATAAATCAACTGGCATTTCCCGCTTCGCTGATAGATGTATCATACGTGCATGCTTGCCAACCATCTCATTATGAAACGTACAATTTTTAGTACCCGCCTTTTTTTTTTCACACAAATAACTTTTCACAGTAATTTTAGTCTTATTTAACCGTAACAACAATTGGAGAGATTTACTCTAAAAACATAGTGGTGTGAGAAAAGGGGCGCTTTTTCAGGGGGCGTTAACAATTGCACGGTTATTAACGAGATGGTTGGCAAGTATGTACAGTCAGCCAAAAAAAAAAACGCCACCCCCCACCTAATTTCGCCGTAAATTATCGTAGAAACATGCGGCTGGTACCTATCGATCTGTAATAACATCTACTTTTTAATGGTGTAGTCAGATTTTGCTTAAGGGGTTATCTACATATTAAAACACGTATAAACTTCATTTTTTTCAATGAGGACCACTATTTCTGACCTCATATTCAGATTTCTGAGATCAAGGCAGTTCGGAAAACTTACCTGTTTATATACTTTAAGTCAATTCTAAATAGAGTTACACGTGAAAATGTGTTAGGGGACCGTCTATACATTTAAAAAAATAAATTGTGATCTATCACCCAATATACATTATTTATTAAATTTCACACCGGAAGGAAAGTTCAGAAATTTTATTTATGATATAAAAAACGATTAAAATTCGCAGAACTTTCTAAGTTAGTTTATGAATTAAAAGATTTTTATTGGTTTCAGTTTATTAAACATTAAATAGTTAAATACAACACTTTATATAAAGAAAATTAAATAGCTTGAATCATATGAACCATACAATGTTGAATTACAAAAATCTAGATACCAAGGTAAAAGAACAATAGTAATAATTATAATAATATTAATAGCGGTAAAAAAAAAAAAAAAAAAAAAAAAAAAAGTGTTTAATATTTAAGAAAAAGAATTATCTACTTCTTAAATGTAAAAACTGTTTTATTTAAGAGATAAAAACTTAAGTTAAAATACATATATAATAAAATATATATATAAAAACAATTAAAATCTACTAACTAACAATTATTATCTACTTCTTGTTGGGAATATTTATATTTTATACAGCAAGCCTCGCATGAGAGTGTTACTATAAAGATTTACATTTAATTTTAGGCGTACAAACCAACAATAGACAAAATATACAAAAATATAGATAACAAGATTTAAACTAAAATCTGAGAAAGGATATTTAACATTTTCGCGACCACTGACGTAGTTTCACTTCATTTTGAAATCTGTCACTCCTTCAGTGGGCGTTTCTTTCACAATTTCTGTGTTACGATATTTCTTAAGAATATTCCTTATATTCATACATATATAAACAAAATAGTATGAATACAAATACTTTCACTAGAAAAAGTATAATTATTATGTATATCCATATGAAAAGAAATATGGATATAGAAAAAACGGTTTCCTATTGCCTACAACAAGTATTCCCCGTTCTGCAGTCGTCTACTGTACTTGAATTCTTAATTTTAAATGTGTAAAATCTATATCTTTAAAAGTAATAAGAAATGTTACTTTGTTTTAAATTCTTTTTCCGTGATAAATGTGACGCCAGTTTTACGCCGTGATTAGAATAATAGAAAATAAATAATATTGCGCTTTGTTTCAATAATAGATATTAAAAACTTTAAAAAAAAATACCACTTTATTATTCAGTATTAAAAAAACATTTAAAATTTTTTTATATTTTATTATGTTACGTCATGTGATAAAATTTAAATAGCATAAACGGTAGAGTAAGCGAATGCGAAAATGTAACAAGATGAAAACAGAATTTTTTTTTTTTTTAAATCTGATAAAAATTAATAAAAATCAATTATATTAATTTAAAAAAAGAAATAAACAAAAGTATTGTTCACTGCGCATTGATCTTTCAAATAATAGTCCTCGTCTTACCGCGTTTTTTTACCGTCATGATACTTAACTTGAGGTGCACGAATCGTAGAATATTCAAGTTTAAAAAAAAAAAAAAAAAAAAAAAAAGGAGAAAATAGAATTTTAGCAGTGAGAAACTGGGAAACGTTATGTAATATTTAAGAACAAAGACTTAACATTTCAAAATCGAGTATAAACCTCTTTGCGACGAAAGCCACGCCTTTACACAGTTTTTCTACAACTTTACATTATAAAACAAAATTATTTTACATACTTCTAATTAAATCATTTAAATTTTCTCTTCAGCATTCGATGTAGTGAATGCCATTGACATTTATGCATACCAGCGTCACATAGAGTCATATACGAATACAGAAACTAGTTTTTTTTTTTTTTTTTTAATAATGTTTCCGCAATATAGAGGCGGGGCTTCATTTCTTTTGGAATTTTTTCACAATCTCTCGCTTGCATTGCGATAATTTTATAAAAAATGATCCAATTTGTATCATAAACATCGAAATGTTGCTTAGAAAACAATTAGAATAACACTAAGGTAAATTAAAATAATTTTTCGTCAAAATATATACAGATATTTACTCACAAAGGATACAAATTATTATAAGTGACGGCCCCCTAACAACAGTAAAAAATTAAATATCACTGTAACTCAAAAAATAATGTTAAGAACGAGCTGTAAATTTGGAAACCCGTGTTTTTGATGATGCCCGTTCTATTTATGCAAAAATTAACATAGGTCATAATTCATAATTTTTTCAAATATGAAATTATTAATAATTTTCATATTTCAAAAAAAAATTTTTTTAATCAAAAATATGCATGAAATATGTTTGGGTCACTTCATTCTATCATATAAAAAAAAACAGAATTTGAATATCATAATTGTTTTGGAAGATATGAATTAATGTTTGTCACATTCATTTAACATTAACGCCCTCATAGTTTGACAGCTTATAACTCTGTGAAGAATTGAGCAAAATGTATAAACTATACCATTTTCCGCGATGATTTTGTCCAAAGAATTCAAATATATTATAAAAAATGGGGGTTACTATTGAAAAAAATGAAGTTGATGCCAGTTTGAATATGTAGACGACCCTTTAAGCAAAATCTAACTGTATCATTATAAACTAGACGTTATTACAAATCGATTGGTACTAACCACATGTTTCTACGATAATTTACGGCGAAATTAGGTGGGGGGGGGGGAGGGGTGGCGTTTTTTTTTTGGCTGACTGTACTTGCCAACCTCACCCTGTTCCTGCCCCTTTTTGTGCACCACTTAATTTTTAGAGTAATTCTCTTCAAATATATTTATTATTAAATAAGAGTCTGAAAAAAACACTGGTCTGAAAAAATAGGCGGAAAGAGGCGGGACTATCAATATCCCGGGTTAGGTTGGCAAGTATGCTATATGTAAATATAAACTTTTTTATTAAAATAAGTCTCATTTTCTTACTCCTCTATTGATTAAAGAGCTTCAAAAATTTGAGCAGTTATCATTTGCGACAAATAAATTATTTTTAAAATAATTCATTTGTAAAACATAACTCTCGAAGGGTAATATTGCGAAAAATAAATTATTTTAAAAGTAATTCATCTCTCCAACCTAACCCGGAAGATTGTTAGTCCTGCCCCATTTCGTTTAATATGGTAAAAAGATGATTTTTCGGGTATTTACAATTATAAGGACAGCTCGAATTTTAGCAATTTCTTTCAGTTATTCTTTAAATTAATACTTTATGGGGCCTCTTTTTAGTGTTAAACAGTCAGACATTCTCTCTGGTATATGTATATATTTATATATATATATATATATATATATATATATATATATAGTATATATATAATTTTTTTTTTTTTAATATTCAGTTTCAATACCATTTCGTATAGCATATGATATTCTTAATACATTTAAACTCTTTAAAATTGCTTTCTACTTGTATGCACTTTTCTAATATCATAAGTTATGGTTTTTTCAACTTTTAGGCCATGGGAAAGGCAATAATACAGAAGTTTCTTTCTTCACACTATTTCCTATTGCTCTAAAAGTAGAGCAAAAATGCAAGTCTTGTAGAAAAAAATATTATTACACCCCCCCCCCCTCCCCCCCCAAAAAAAAAATCTAACAAAAATCTGATAATTTCACATTTAAAATTTGCGGATATTCTCTTGATGCTCATAATATTAGAAAAAATTACTAAATTCATTCTGCCTTCAATAGAAGCAGCTCCCCAGAGCACCATAGATCCACCTTTAAAATGTCCGATTCATATCTGCCTTTAAAAAATCTGCTCTGTTTTTCGCTAGCTTCAGATCGTGCCAGTAACTGTTAAAACCATTTGGTTAATCAAGAATAAAATGTTTTTCATACGAAAATGCAACATTTTACCATTTAATATTGTCTTTATTCAACTTTAACACAGACATTCTTTCCCCCATTAAATGCTGATTGATTATTGTAGGTTTTTTATTCATTTTAACATATTATTAATTATTTTAAACATGCATAAATGTGAACCCTAACCTTTCGTTACAAATTACGAGCAAATTCAGCAGCAGTCATCGTGAATAGAACAATAAGAGGAAATTATGAGTCTTCGATCTCTGTAAAACAACTCTGATTTTGCATCAGATCTTTCTCCTATCGAACCAGCAGTTCAACGTTTGATCACATTTCCTTCAGCAATTTTAGAACTTCGAATTTCATTTGAAATTCGGCGGATAGAAATTATCCTTCCACTTAAAAAACACATTTATCATACTTCACTACTTGAACGTTCTTTTTTTCGAGGAATTATCAGTAATGTCCGACCAAAAAAAATTGAAGGCGTATATATGAATTAATCTAGCCCAGTAGTTAACAAATTCACATGTCAGCTGTAATTTATCCGCTATAAGTTAAATAAAACGAAAAAATCTGGATTGTCCTTATGATTATGAACATCTAAAAACGAGGAGAAAAACACATTTTGCATTATTTTTATTAATTTTGTTTCATATTTAAAAAATTATAGATATTTTGGTTTTTAGAATACTAGATATATTAAGTGCACTTAGTATAATCTTGTTCACAATTATTTTTACATTAATTATTTCAAAATATAAAGTGTCCTTATAAATATGAGAAGGAGTGTATATATTTTTTTGTATAATTATTTCTACACTTTTTTTTTAATTGCTTATTTCTAGACCCCCCCCCCCTTCTTTTTTCTTTTTTTATTTCTGTATAAATAAATAAAAATATTGTTTTTGTTTTTCTTTTATAACAAATAAACTGTAAACATATAATTATCTGACAAGAAATTTTATTTTATTATGTTTCTCACTTAAAATAAATTAGCTATGACAGGAAAGATTTTCAATGAAATCATACATAAATTTATTTGTAGATTATATTAAATATCCGTTACTGATTACATCTATTTATTCTGATAAATCTTTCTAAGTAAATATTTTTGATATATGGAAGTGTCTAGAATTAGATCTTTCCTTTAATTAAATTATCATTGGAAATGATAATATCGAGAATGGCTTACATAGTATCATCAAAGTTTGTGAAATATGAATGAAGTAGCATATTATTTTTTTGTCTTCTTAACCCTTTGCGGCGCAAGACAATTCAGATCATTTAAATTATACTGCCACCGGAATACATGAACTAAATTAAACTCAAAGAAATTTTAAAATTCAAGGTTAAAAAAACTGGCCTTTTCTGATATGTTATAAACGTAAATTTTTGCTAAAAATTTTCCGGGATGAATTTTTGCAGCTGTATCTTAAATTTTGCGTCCTTGCAGCGAGGACGCCGCGCGTTAAGGGGTTAACTGAAAATGCATTTTTGACGTTCAAATTAGTTCAGGATTACGTATTGAGATACTCAGTAAATTATAACGTACCACAGAGCTTAAATAAGTTTGGCAAAGTTATCTTCATTTAAAAATAATACAAATGCATTTCTGAGAAGAAAACGCATAAATTGCATATTTTCAAATAATAGTTTTATGATAGAAAAAAAATGTCATTTAAAAGAAAAAATGGTTTCCGTATGAGGAAAAAACGTCAAATAATTAATAATAAAATATATTAAACAATTAATAATAGGGACAGGAACAAATGATATTTTAAAAAGTAATATTTATAAAAGTTAAATGAAATATTAGTTAGAATAGAATAATTAGTAGATATACGCATACAATTTTTCTACAATCTATTATTGTTTCATATTCTTGAAGTATCAGAATATAAACTGAAATAGTAAATAATAAAGAAAGATGTTAATAAATTAGTACAATTTTAATTTCTGCATGGATTTAAAATTCTCTGATTCTTAGAGCATTTAACATTAAAAGAGGTTTTCAAATGTTCAGATTCAGAAAGCCTGCCGTAAAATAAAGCAAAGAAATTTTCCGTTTTTGTTAAAAAATTACCTTGAGTATTACTGCACGATTTACTGTCCAACTGTTTTATACAGCGTTTTTCTGATTCCTCTGTATGTATTTTCTTTTAAGGAAACATCTAATTTGCAGAATTGGTCAATAGTTTGATCATTATTATGTATATAGTCTAATCCGTTTTTTTTTTTTTTTTTTTTTCGAAAAACTGTTTTATTTTATAATATATTTTAACAGATATGAAAAGATGTCTGCTTAGACTGACAAAACATTAATGACCATATAATTTTTCAGCTTTCCGGTACCAGTTTTTTAGTACTAGTTTTTTTAATAGTTAATTTAATATTTTTCCGAGTTTGTACAGATATGCTGTTTTTTGTAGGGGGTCTTTCACTAATATTTTTCAACTTTCAAATTTATAGGCTTATATTATAAAAAAAAAAAAAAAAATTACAATATAATATTAGTGCTGGAAAAAATCAAGGAAAGTACTGCAAGTGTACGAACCTTGTTATTTAATCACAGAAGGTAAATCTTTAAACAAGCAAAAAAAAAAAAAAAAAAAAAAAATACTATCGCAAATGCATAGGTAAATAGTTTTAAGGAACGTCCGAGCTCCTTCGATGCCAAATTTCAACTTTCGTCAAGGAATTTCGCTTACGCTAAAGCTGTCACATTTCTTTAGCACGATTTTTCTCAATTTTATTTTAATTATTTAAGAAAAAAAATAAAAAGTTCAAATGTTTATTTTTTCGACATAAATAAAAAAATTGATGTTGCGTAAATTCTACATAAGCAAAGATTTGACTACCTTCAGTTTCGGTAGATTTAGCATATCGTTTCTTACAAATGTGCTTAGTATCTATATATTAATTTGAAACATGTTTTTGCCTGTCTCCACTATATTGAGAGAACTACTCGGTGTAAAAATTTGGTTGAGGTGTCTAAAGAAAGGTCTTGGTCTGTAGATGTGCTATGAGAAGAGAAAAATAAAAAAAAGTCGAACGGTTTCCCCCCCCGGCGGAAATGGGAGGGAAACCGTTTCCCACGCGTTTGGGTTAAAATCACGTTTACGAGCTTAACTAAGCTTTAAATTACTTCACGGTGAAGAAATTGTACATATGGGGATTACAGTCGAATACTAAAAAATCAATATCTGCGAATTTGGAATTTTCGATTTTAAAGGGGGGAAAAGAGGGGGAAGTAGATTTGGAGGGGAGGGGAAAGGGGGGAAATTAGTTTGAGAGGGAAATCCGTTCTAGACCCACATATGTAGCACCTCATTTTAAAGGTCTTGAAATTTCATGTCGATTGGGGAAGTTTGTATACAGTATAGTGGGATCCCTGGTGGTAAAATATGGAACTAAGTGATTTTGCTGCAGACCCTATCATGTTACATCTTATTTTAAAGGTCTTGGTATTTCCTGACCGTTGGTGATGTTCGTACAGAACAAACTGCGCCCCCTGGCGGTGGAAAGTACAACTAAAGGATTTTGCAGTTGACACCACCATGTGACACCTTATTTGAAAGGTCTTGGAAATTCAAGGTGATTGGTGATGTTCGTATACAACATACTGCGCCTCCTGGTGGAGGAAAGTGGATTTGGCAGCGCGTGCGTAGCATGCCTGCTATACGGTGCCGCAGCCACAGGCAGCGGTAATACGAGTCAGAGGTTCGTTTGGTTCAAGATTAATTTTTGAGAATTTTTTCATGTTATTAGCGGGCTGCATATACGCTGCCGCAGGCACCGGGTCACGAGCCCGAGTTCCGTTCTCTTTGAGGTAATTTTTTTGTTACAGATGATTATTTTTTTTTATGATGCTTTCATTTAAAAATAGAAATTCAAACAAAAATCGAGTTAAAGATCTAAAACCATACGCATTTAAGATTCATTTAAGGTTATTATCATGGGCCCGGGCATTGCCGGGCGAGTTCGTTCGGTTCCAGGTTAATTTTTTGAAATTTTTTTTATGTTATTAGCGACCCGCGTATGCGCTGCCGCAGGCACCGGGGTCACAAGGCAGAGTTTCGTTCGGTTCCATGTAATTTTTTTTTTTTTTTGTTACAGCTAATCATTTTTTTCGTATTATTTAAAAACAGAAATTCAAGCAAAATCAAATTAAAGGTATAAAATCATACAAATTTAAGGTTCATTTAAGGTATCATGGGCCCGGGCAACAGCGAGCGTGTTCATTTGGTTCCAGATTAATTTTTGGGAATATTTTTATGTTATTAGCGACCGGCGTATGCGCTGCCGAAGGCCCCGGATTCACAAGGCAGAGTTTCGTTCGGTTCAAGGTAATTTTTTTGTTATAGCTGATTATTTTTTTGCGATGCTTTTATTTAAAAATAGAAATTCAAACAAAATCGAATTAAAGATGTGAAACCATACAAATTTAAGGTTAATTTAATGTTATTACCATAGACCCGAACAACGTCGGTCGGGTCAGCTATAATGTAGTATTTAACGGAATAGAAAATAAAATATAGCAACTGTTTATTTGGAGTCAGTTTGACGTCACATTGACAGTACTTTGTTGAAAGTGATGTCATATATAGTATATCTATTTATAAGTACTTTTCCGAATTTCTTTTTTTTTTTAAGCGAAATGTCGTAAATTATATTACATATTTTAACTTGAAATACATTTATAATGATGCGATGATTTTTGAAACATTATAGTCAATAAAGTGATCGTTGAATTCGACGGGTTTCAGCTAGTCCTAATTTATGCCGGAGCATTGTTACGACAAACACTTCAAAGAAAAGAAAAATTCAAACCATATTTTGGCTTTCTACGTAAAAGATAGAAAATTCCGCGCAAAACAGAATTTAGTTTAGTATGGCAGGACCTTTTTTAATCTATTGGTCTATATAAAGCAAGTAGTAACTGCGTTTCATTATTTAGCATTAGGCACAAAATTCTTTTCTTAACATTTCTTTGGTATAGCTTTAGTATAGGAACCCCTAGGCGACGTTTATATGTTTGTTGTCATTTTGACCATGAATTAAAATGAACTATCGCAAATACTTACGCAAATATAACGGCGAGAAACGTCCGAGCTGCTTCGATGCCAAATTTCAGATTTCCCCAAGGAGTTTTTTGCTGAAGCTCTTTTATTTCTTTAGCAAGATATCCCTCAATTTTATTCTAATAATTTTTTAAAAATAAATTTCGAACGTGTTCATTATTTTTTCGATATAAAGTGAAATATATTTACTACTAGCAGGCTTTGCCCGCTTCGCTGGTCTCTATATTAAAATGATTTCTTTTTAATTGAATAATTGAAACGTTTAAGTAAATATATTTCGATTGGCAAAAATTTTCGCCACAGCTTTAGTATGGGATCTCCTCAGTGATATTAAATATTTTTTTAAGCTTCTCGAATCTATACAACAAAGCTATTATTAAAACAACTATTCTCGAAAACAGTCCAATAGCAAAGCTTATTCTTCGGCTATTCTGGAAACAGTTGAAGCTGTTACTCATATAGCAAAATTCACTATTCGATGAATGTTCTGGTATACTTTGAAAAACAGTCACTTTTTCCACAGGAGTAAAGCAAATAACATCAAATACTCCGGAACATAAATCTTCGCAATCTCAAGAAAAATGTTCATTCGCTTAGAGCTCAATCCTTAAAATGCAATCAATCAGAATAGGTCCCTGAATAACTCTGATTCGCAGTGAGTACATATTCTCTCGCATAAATCAACTCACTCCTATTTATAACTTTTTGCGATGATTCCATCGAGAATTCAGTCCCCGATGATTCTTTCGAGTCCGAAAGCTCGAGATCTGTGCTTCCGTGTGTCGGAGATCTTCGAAACTTGAGGAATTCTTAAATACCATTTTTCATCAAATTTGGTTGCCCTCTCACCAAATTTGGTCATCCACTCACCAAGTTTGTCACCAAGGCTGACACAACTGAAAGTGAATGAATGAACTACCCTATTATTTTCACTTCGCCTGTAAAACTGCTTTTATTGCAACAGTGCTGATGATGCGGGGCAAATAACTATTCTCTAATAACAATATGCTATGAGCACTATTTCTGCCGCATTTTAGACAACTAATATTTTTATGTATTGAAATTTTATTTTTCCGACTGAGTGAAAATAATGCCTGGACTGGGACTCGAACCCCGGATCTTTGACTTACAAGGTCAAGGCTCTACCAATTGAGCTATCCAGGCCGACATCCCGGTCAGCATTACTCACTCAGACAACCTTTTTGGCAGAAACAATCTGGTCTATCATTTAGATAGCTCAACAGAAATAAGCCGCAGGAAATGGAAAACACCATTAAACAATGGGAGAAAGATATACAATTTTTTTAATTAAATCACACAATCAACTGTGGAAGAAAATCATATTTATTGAAATTTTATGTGATTTTATGTGAAATATGATTTTCTTCCACAGTTGATTGTGTGATTTAATTAAAAAAATTGTATTTCTTTCTCCCATTGTTTAATGGTGTTTTCCATTTCCTGCGGCTTATTTCTGTTGAACTATCTAAATGATAGACCAGATTGTTTCTGCCAAAAAGGTTGTCTGAGTGAGTAATGCTGACCGGGATGTCGGCCTGGATAGCTCAATTGGTAGAGCCTTGACCTTGTAAGTCAAAGATCCGGGGTTCGAGTCCCAGTCCAGGCATTATTTTCACTCAGTCGGAAAAATAAAATTTCAATAAATATGATTTTCTTCCACAGTTGATTGTGTGATTTAATTAAAAAAATATTTTTATGGTTATATATATTTCCCATTAAACGTATTTTTATTCTTATTTTTATTTATTTATTTAAGTATTAATTTAAATTAAAGAAATATTTCTGCCGGAAAGCGTACAGGTACAGTCACACACAGCAGCTCGTATACTTGTATTATAAATTAGCGTAGTGATTGGTATCTATATATTAATAGGCAAGCATAAAAATTGTAGTCCCTTTTTAACATATTAATTATGGGAGTAGAGGTTTGAAAATGGTATCATTCGGAAGGTATGGTTAGCCGGAAGGTGCGAATACAAATATTATTTTCTTACGATGTCAAGAAGGTATTTAAAAATACATTTATTTTTTATGCATTTTCCCCCATTTTTCCCTTTTATACACGTATTCCTTTACATTAAAAAATACTCAAAAGTAGAAAGTTGTTAAATCTGGCAATTTCATAAAGCTCAAATAAAACCATAGACGCAGTAATTTGTATAATGTAGCATCACTATACGCAAGCGAAGTGATGACGTCACTGTTTGTCCATGGAGCTATGAAAAAGATTTTCTATGTTAATAGTCCATTGGATTTTTTGTAAAAAAATATTAAAAAATAACGGAAATTATCTGCCGATTTTAATTCCGATATTTGGGTATAGTTATATATCCGTGATTGTAATGAAATGCTCGCCCTCTGGTGGGCTAAGGTGAAATTATCACACCACTGATAGCTTTCACGCTGAAACAATGATAGAACAACAAGAAAGAAAAATAATAAATACACGTGTGGCTATTATATTTACTAACAACTGCAGTTGGGAAAGCGCCATCTATCGATCATTACAAACGCGGATAAGTTACTGTCTACATGTGTTTGATTGAGTTATTTTTTCTGTAAAATTGATAAAATTGTAATTTAAAATCACAAAACTCCAGAAAAAAAAATGGCAAACTTCCAGTTTCGAATGTAGACAAACATTTCATTTCAAATGGTGATATTTAAACAATAAATATTCAACTAATATACTAAATAAAAGGAAAATGGATTTGTTACTAACTGCTGCATGTATAAGTAGACGATACGGAAAAAATTCCGATTTCCGTTTTTTGCTGAATTTACATGTTTTGAGCTTTCTTTACGTTTCAATTAACTGAAATTGGCTACTTATTTTTTTAAAAAAGTGTCTTTATTGCTAGCTTTTGTGGGTAGAAGAAGCAAGAAGAAGATACATAAAAACTTTTGATTTCGGGTTTTCGATGAATTTACACGTTTTGAGATTTCCTTGCATTTTAATCAAGTGAAATTGACTACTTATTTTTATTTTTTAAAAAGTGGATTTATTATTCTTACCTCTGCATATATAAGTAGAAAATATAAAATTCAGAAAAGTTTTAGATTTTCGGTTTTCGATAAAGTTACACGTTTTGAAATTTCCCGAACTCAATTCGACCTTTTTTGAAAAATATCTTTTTTTTTTTTTTTTTTTTTGTTCAAACACTGTACTTTATGAACCAATCGATTTAATTTAACAGAATTTGATACTTGGTTGGGCCTTGGTTTGACATGGTACCTATTAGCTTCTGGGCTCTATCACACAACAAGGGGCGTTTTCACGTTGCGATTTTCTCTCATTTGAGGGAAGTCTAACATCTACAGAGAGAAATAGTTATATTAAGTAAAACTCTGCTGATTCAGTTAGAGTGAATATCGTCAAACAATTGCCGCAGCTGTGTTGCAATTGCATTCCGTTTAGGACAAGGCAATAACTTTGCTTTGCCTCGCTTTGCAAAAAAAAAAATGGTCGAGATTCGACCACTGGGCGATACTAGTATAAATAAATAAATAAATACTATATAAATATTACCGTGCTGCACAGCTTTATAGGATCTCTCCCTTGGCGGCTTTTGAATTTCTGTCACCATATTAGTGATGATTTTTTTCTTTAATATAATTTCTTGTATAAAAGGGGGAATCGTATTTTGGTGATACTTTTATCGGATATCTTTTCGCTAATTTGTATGACTTCTTCATATTCTGTTTATATTTTTAACGGTTTTTAGGCTGAAAATAGTGCTTGAAATAAATTTTCTATTTTTAAAACTACATTTTTCCCCCTATAAAATTATACAGTCACACACAGCAGCTCGTATATTTGTATTATAAATTAGCGTAGTGATTGGTTTATAAAAAAAAAAAAAAATAAATACTATATAAACATTACCGTGCTACACAACTTTATTGAATCTCTCCCTTGGCGGCTTTTGAATTTTTGTCACCATATTAGTGATGATTTTTTTCTTTAATATAATTTCTTGTATAAAAAGGGGAATCGTATTTTGGTGATACTTTTATCGGATATCTTTTCGCTAATTTGTATGAATTCTTGATATTCTGTTTATATTTTTAACGGTTTTTAGGCTGAAAATAGTGCTTGAAATAAATTTTCTATTTTTAAAACTACATTTCCCTCCCCCCCCCCCTATAAAATTATCTATTCGGAGAAAAATAGATCATTTATGTGACTACTATTTCGGTTTAATTTCTTTAAATGGCTATTTCTAAATTAAACGTCTTGGCGAAAAACATTCGGTTTATTTCAACGCCAAAATTTAAAAATCGCCCAGTATGATCTATAAATAAAACTGATTAAATAAATTTTTAGTTCATAGAGTTTATTGAAGTGAAGAAAAGCTACGCAGTCAAATGTGACGTCATGGGCAGTTTTTCCTTTTTTTTTTTTTTTTTTTTCTCTTTTTAATAACAACTTGACAGAACAAATCTACAATAGTTAAAGAAAAAAAAAAAAAAAAAATAGAACAACATATAATAGTACCATAAACTATATTAACACTTTATCAATGTGTATAAAATTTTCAAAGTAATACTGAATATAAATGCTTTTTTTTTTTTTTTTTCCTGACGAAAAAAAAAAAAAAAAAAAAACGAACTCGTCATTTTTTTTTGGCACTAATTAAATTAAGGATAAATTTTTAATGACTGTTTTTGCAGCTATTATGAAGTTAATATTTCGATATTTTAATTAATTAAAAGAAAACAAATCAAAAATTAAAAAATCGGGCTTTCAGGTGCACAAGGTCCCCTCGGAGGGCACCTTCATGTCGAAACACGTGACTGTCCGAGCTACCGTCTTTTGCGCTACGCTGTTCACACACACACAAACATTGCCTTATATATATCTGTATATATATATAAATTACGTGTCACGATGTTTGTCCGGGGTAAACTCCTAAACTACGGAACCGATTTTAATGAAATTTTGCACACTGTGTGCAGTTTGGTCCAACTTGAGAGATAGGATAGTTTTTATCTCAATTTATTGTCACAATATTTTTTTATTGCAATTATTTGTTAATTATAGACCTTTATTAAAGTTGCTCCAAAATATCTGTGAGTTCCATAAGTTTAATTGTTGCCAAAAAGAAAAAATACGAGTTCATTTTCTTTCGACATAAAAGTAAATACATTTAATCCGCGTTTGTAATGATCGATAGACGGCGCTTTGTGAACACTGCAGTTGTTAGTAAACATTAGCCACGTGTGTTCCAATAGTGTTCTTGTTATTCTACTTAATATTCGTACTATAATTTCTCCGCCATTACATTATGGAAAATTGATTGCTTTTGGAAAAAATACTTCAGTTTATTCAAAGTTCGATTCGGAAGTAGATTTTAAATGAAGTTGAACAAATATTAGTTTCAAATCATCTGATTAATTCTTTACTTCCATTAGCCGAAGCAACTGAAATTTTAAATTCGTCATTTGGAAATAAATGGAAGCTCAATTCTGGATTTCTTGATGCTTTGGATTTACACTGTGGCACACAAAAGTATGTGTTATCTTTTTTACCGTATTTATTCATTTTTATTCAATAAATATATGTGAAACTAAACATCGGCTAGCAATGGCGGCTATATGGAATTCGAATTAAACCATGTTTATTGTAATTTCACCGTAGCCCACCAGAGGGCGAGCATTTCATTACAATCGCGGATCAAACGTGAACGTTAAAAAATTATAAAAAGTTAAATTATACATCTCACGAAAATTGACGTCATAATCAATTTAAAGATTTTATTCACATTGATAAAGTATGTAGTTATACACAAGCGAAGTGTGACGTCACTGACAGTCTGTGAAATCAAGAAAAAAGATTTCTTATGTTAATCGCCCATTGTATTTTTTGTAAAAAAATATTAAAAAACGAGGAAAATTATTTCCGGATTTTAATCCCCATATTTTTGTATAGATATGTATTATTTATCATGTGCATACGTTAGATTGAGTTATTTTGCTGTCAAATTGACAAAATTTTAATTTTAAATTTCAAAGCTCTGTCGTCCTTGGAGTTTTTCGTATTTGGCGATCAAAAACGTAACACGAAAATATACAAGATAGATGTATATTTTCGTAATATGTATTGTGTGAAATATTGTTTCATATTATTCACTACTCTCTTAATATAAGTTGTTAAAATAACCATGATTTTTGAAAGGAATTAAATGTGTGCGCCAGATAATTTGGCGATATTATTTTTTTTCCGCCAAGGATGATAGATATGAAATTTATTCCGCTGCAACATGTTAATATCTTATATCAGATACATTATGAATATGCTACAATTTATTTCACGTGACACGTGTGTTAAAAATTTATTTACGACATAACCTTGCTTTTTCAATTTTTGTTGCATTATTCTAATCTGTATCACTTCGTTTTCTTTAAGAAATTTGTGATCTATACATAACGTTCTAAATAAAAAGTAACCATTTCAATATTTTAAAACTTATTTAAAAGTCTGTTTTATTTAACATTAAATTTTAAAACTTAATTTAAAACATATTTAAAAGTCTGGAAAAGTTTAAGTCTGTTTATTTGTTTTGTAACGCTAATCTATATGATCGATGTTCGAAACTTTAATTAATTATTTCTCTTATTTTTCTTTACTTTTTCTTTAATAACTTACCAATTTAACGTTCCTGATTAAATTTGTGATTTATATATGTATTTTGCATTAAATTTTGACTCGTATTTATTGCTGAAAATGCAATCTTAAAATCTTGCAATTTTCTTATCTTAATCCTCAATGCTTTCCTTCTTGATTAACTTGAATTTACTATTAAAATTTTAACATACTCAGAATCTTCTCACCACTTCGTTAAAATATATTAATCTTTTCAGTAATATATTAATCAGTATATCCCCACAACGATATTTGGCGATTTTTTGTTGGCGATTATGGCTAAATCATAAATCTATAAATCATAAATGATAATCTAAATCATAAATCAAAAACATAAAATAATAAATCCAAAATAAACAACATATAGGCTGCCATATTATATCACAAACAGTCCAGAGCGACATCGTTATCGTTCAAAACGGCGCCAAAGAAAAATCGCCAAATTCAGCTGTGGGGATATACTGATACTGAAGTTATAATTATGCGAATATAATTACTGAAGTTATGTTATAAGTTATAGTTATGGGTAACAACTATAGTATTTCCCCACAACTGGATTTGGCGATTATGGCTAAATCATAAATCATAAATGATAAAATCATAAGCTAAATCATAAATCTAAAATAAAAGCATGCAGGTTACCGTATTTTATTGCAAAGAATACAGAACGACTTCGTTATCGTTCAAAAAGGCGCAAAAAAAAAAAAAAAAAAAAAAAAAAAAAAAATATCGCCAAATCCAGTTGTGGGGAAATACTATATACCTTATCAAATTATCAACGTATTACTTAGCCGCAGCAACGCGTGGCCGGGTCTGCTAGTATATATATATATATATATATATATATATATATACATACCACGGAGTAATTTTAATAGGAGTTGAAGGTCCAATGGGAGAAATCTACGAAACTGTGATGTAAATTTTTGGTAAATATTGAGAGCGCCACTTGTCATTACTCCCTATCTCGGCGCGGATATAATGTTGTTTTCAATAGAATTTTGCCGGAGTAAATTTTAAATTTTAAATTTTAAGCAATTTAATTTTTTTGTAAGTTCTTAAAACTGCATAATTCAGATGTTTCAAATAAATGCTTCGTTCCTAGTTGTAAAACAGGCTATGATAGTGATAAGAAAAGAAAAAAAAAAAAAGCCCCAGGGGAGAAATAATGTCCGAGTTCGTGTTTTCTGCACCTAAAGTAAGTTCATTTTTTTTTTCTTTACAAAATTTCATCCATTCTCCTTCCTCCCAATTGTCTGTTTTAGCTAGCTTCGATTCATAAGGATCGTCATTTTTTAAAAGTTCTCTTTCAAAGTAAAATTAGTATAAAATGGCTCTTAAAAAAAACATGTTGCTTAGAATACTCTATTTAATGAAATTTGCTTTCAATCGAAATTTTTTCAGCTTGATATTATTTTTAAAAAAATAATTAAAAAGAGACATTTCCCCATTGAATAACATTGCAGAAGCTGGAGAGCAGGAAGTATTGCACGCTGGTGCCCTCTATAAACATTAGAAAACAGCATCACAAAATTTCAGCGTTACCTTCTTCTCCTGACTTTATACTCCGTGATACATACATATAAAGATTTTCTAATTTTTCTAATTTTTTTTCCTCGTTTAAAGTAAACGTAATTTTTTTTTTATTCTGTCGAAAAAAAAATTGGCAACAATTAAATCATGGATAAAATAAAAAAGGCTAATTTATCGGAAATTAAAAGGTTATTATTTTCACATTTTAATTAATTAAAAGAAAACCAGTCAAAAATTAGAAAATCGGGTTTCGAGGTACATCAGGAGAGGTCATTACGAAGCTCCATGCAAATTTGTGTAGCTCAGCCATCAGCCGTTTTCCTAAAAAGCTCTGGAAATACATACACAATGACACACACACACACACACACACACACACAAACATCTTATTTTATTATATGTACTAGCAGGCTTTGCCCGCTTCGCTGGTCACACATTTTAAAGGAAAGTTTTCTATATAGCTTTATAAACATAAAATAAAATACTGAAATTGCTCAAAAGCTCGCTTCTGGTCCCTGCTCCCTTCGGCAGCGATTTGGCCATCCACTAAAACTCGGGCGCCTGTCCCTATTACCTGCGACAGTGATTGCCCAATAGTCTTGCATTTAGGTGCTTATTAGATAACAGTTTCGAGATAGATAGTATCGAAAAAATTGAAGTATCACTTTTATATTTGAATCCCAGTCACATATGAACAACACTATACGTGGCGCACATAATATTTGCTTTTACGTTATTTCCTATGTTTATTTTGTTTTCCGATCAACCATAAAAATGATAACAATTTCACGCTAAATATTATAATATGCTATGACCGGCTACGTCTGTCGCATGAGACAGTTAATTATTTGTGGATATAATTCATGGTTTGTAAACCTGATCATAGTACGCCTTAATATAGTTCTCTTTGGCGACTTTTGAATTTTTGTCACCATTTTAGATTTAATCCCTTGTAACAATAACACTTAATCCCTTGTAACAATATGCTATGAGTGCTATTTCTGCCGTATTTTAGACAACTAATCTTTTTATGGTTATATATATTTCCCATTAAACATATTTTTATTTATTTATTTAAATATTAATTTGAATTAATCAAATATTTCTGTTCGACAGCGTGCAAGAGCAGTCACACACAGAGGCTCAATTATTTGTATGATAAATTAGCATAGTGATTAGTATATAAAAAAATAAATAAATAGGTAAACATTATCGTGCTACAAAACTTTATTATGCCGCTCCATTGGCGGCTTTTCAATTTTTGTCGCCATATTAGCGATGGATTTTATTTTTATTTTTATTTTATTATTATTATTATTATTTTGCAAGAAAAGGGGAAGACTATTTTGCTAATAATTTTATCAGACACCTTTTTGTTTACATATAAGAATCCTTCATATTCTGTTTATATTTTTAATTGTTTTTAGGTCTCAAATAGTACTTGCTGAAATAAATTTGCTATCTTTAAAACTGCATTTTTTCTATAAACTTTCTATAAAAATAAATCATTTGTGTGATTACTATTTAAGTTATATATATATATATATATATATATGTTTCTTTTTATGATACTTTTTGTAATTTTTTTTTTTTTTTTATGCGCCATTTAGATTAAAATGGCTGCTTCTATATTAAACTTCTTGTCGAAAAACGTTCGGTGTACTTCAACACCAAAATTTAAAAAATCGCCCAGGAGACTCTGTTAATGAAACTGATAAAATAAAAATATGGTTCATAGAGTTTAAATAATCTATTTAAAAAAAACTTTTAAAATCTAAATTCTTGATGTATCGTATCACATAAAACTTTTCAAAGTAAAAATAAAACTTAAAAAAAAAAAAAAAAAAAAAAAAAAAAAAAACTAATTTTTTTGTTTATTAACTAAAATTGATGAAATTTGAACTGCAATTTGGTCTAGTGTTGTACAGGCTGTATATTATATGTTTGTGTTTGTGAAAGAAAATTTCAAAAAATTTCAAAACTTCAATTTTTAATCCCACTTAAGAAAACATATGACTTTAATGAGTAGCAGATTTAATTTTTTTCCAAACGGTTTTCATACAATCTCCTGCTGTTGCCGCCTACAATTCATACATTAGTTAATTTTAAAAAATCTAATTGTCCTATCGATAAGCTGTTTAATCCGTTGGATTCACAAAAATTGCCTCTTTCATTTGGTAACTTATTTTTAACGATACGACTGATATTTCCAATTTATTTCCAAATTTATTTATTTTACTTACCTCATTTTAAATAAATGTACTTTTATTTCTTTTTTTATTTTGTCGAAAAAAATGGCAACAATTAAATAATGGATAAAATTTAAATGGCTAATTTATCAGAAATTAGAAGGTTTTTTTTTCACATTTTAATTTATTAAAAGAAAACTAATAAGAAATTCGAAAATCCGGCTTCAAGGTGCATCAGGAGAGGTCATTACGAACCTCCATGCAAATTTGTGTAGCTCTGCGATCCGCCGTTTTCCTAAAAAGATCTGGATATACATACACAATGACACACACACACACACAGACACACAAACATCTTATTTTATTATATATATAGATTTATTTATTTCGTTATCATTTTTTTTCATAATTTTAAAATGGGGTTTCTATTTAATATCTTTTGAGCCAATTACCCAATTAAAAACATGGTGTTAGCTAGATTTCTCATGGCTAATACAGTCGGCTGCAAAATTATTCGAGCACTAGCAATAATCCTTGCTAAAAAAAAGTACACTTAATACATCTTTGTTAAATAAATCCTTGTCGAGTCATGTTCTTAATCAGTCTAAGACAATGATTCGACAAGGATTTACTTAGCAAAACAGTCTTAAGTGTACTTTTTAAATATAGGAATTATTGGCTAGTGCTCGAATAATTTTGCAGCCGACTGTAAGTGTACCAATTTTTGATAAAATCTAGTAGTCCAAACAGATACAATGACAGGCTTGCAGATTTACTTATTTAAATTAAAAAAAAAAAAAAAAAAAAAAAAAGAGAGAGAGAGAGAAGAAAGAAAAGAAAAATGTTTCCACTTTCATTTATGGTGACAGATAAAAATTGGTAACGACGCTGTCTGAAAGAAATAGTACGACCTGTAATATTGAAGATAAAGACAACTTTTCTTGAAGGATATTCTTCTTATTACCTAATCGTAATTACTCACTAAAATATTAAAATAATTTCTCTGCAAATTAAGTGGTGTAAAAATAAAAAGATAGGGTACTATTAGTGTAACGATTAAATTAAAAATGTTGTCATACATGTTTCTAGAGCTAAAGAAAAAGTACATATTTCTCACGCTGCGTTATGTTTTATTTGTTTTACTATTTTATTTTATTTTTATCTGGAGTATTGTTCTCACAAATATATTATATTTTGCATTCTCCTTTTGTTTTCAATTTAACTTTAATCAAATTCAGTTTTACTATAATTAACTTTCTCTACACAAGAAATACAGATTAACGAGATAACACAAATTTATTTTAATGATTTAAGAAGATAACAAGTATAAATTTTGAAATCAGGGATAAGAACTTCTCTTACTTCTTAATTCTAAACTAAAAGTAATATTTTTACTAAGGTACTTAAAAAAAATAAATAAATAAATAAATAAATTTCTGCGTTTATTCTTCCGACAACTTTATCAAAAGATATAACGAAAGCAAAGTCAGGGACACATTTTTGTAATAATTTCAAAAAGAAGAACCGTGACTTGCATCATTAACAAACACTGGCAAGGTGGTTCTTGAAATCTTGTTTGAGTTTCAAAGTGAATTTTCGCATTTCAGAATAGAAATGGAAGTATACTTTTCCATAAAAATTAATTAGGGAAAGGGAAAAATGTGAGCTTAACAAATATGTGCATATTTTTTCGCCTTGTGTTCAAACGGTTCAAACAAACATTTAAATAAAAATAAAAAATCATACAATGTGATAAAATACAATCAAATTTATGAGGAGAAAATGTATAAAGTATAAATTCTGATATTTATAAAAAGAAAGCGCGAAGTTAATCTATATAGACAAAAATGAAGGAATGCTTTATGTTAATATTCTTTCTTAGTTATTTAAAAGTATATGATAATACACTACAAGATTAAAAATAATAATAATAATACAATATTACTAATACCACGAACCGATACATTTTTGAACAATACTTTTTCTAATAACACAAATAATAAAACGTAATTTTCGTTCCTCTAGTACTATACTATTATGAATGTTTTTGATGCGCTAATACCAGAAGTACTTGTCTTTTCTTACTATCAGGAAAGGATTTGTTCACAAAGTACGGAAGATGATATGAAGAACTGATAAAGAAGCTATAGCAGTATCAATAGTTTTTCTGTATAAACTGCATTAAAATAAGCTATCACTTACACAGTATTTTTTAAATGCCTTTTTTGCTTTCTATGGAAGCTTCGTTAACTGCGTTTACTCTTGCACACGTCTTGTGGGCACTGCTTAAGCAGAATCAAACAATAATCTACTAACATGTAAAAATTCCGATGTGCCGATATTCTTTCTTTATTTCTTTCTTTTTTTTTTTTTTTTTGTGACTAAATTGCTCTTTTTGTTTTTTTCTCACATTGTTCAGGTTTTCCCGGAAATTTGGGAGAAAGCTCGCCTGCTTTCATTATGGAAAATAACTTATACTGAGTAAATTTGCATAGAAAAATATCGAAGAAAGTCTTGTGATATCTTCAAATGATTTATTTCTGACAAGCAATATTCAAAAGGTGTCGTCTTCAAAAAATATTCTAAAAAATACATGTGATTCTACTCTTCATAAAATACCAGAAAGTGAAAAAATCGACAGCTAAAATGAATTACAGCGACCACAAAATATTATCAAATTTAAGTATTTTTGGTGATTTAGCGCTGTTTAGCGATAAGTTCGACAGCACCGACATTGCAGTGTACGAACAAGACCGTGTTTTGCTTCACCGCCAAGAACTCGAAATCAATCGCCTAACACATAGTCCAGTCAATAGGTATGTCAAAAAGGGCTTACCTAGCAAAAGGTGGGGTAGAAGATTTTTCTTTTTTAATTTGTACATATGAGTGTCAATATGAAAAAAACGAGTTATCCAACATGAGCGACCCCGGGAGAACTTTTGGCGGCTGAAAAACCTCGAAAATTTACTACTTTTTTTGGCTTTTTTTGAAATATCTCAGAAATGGCTAAATTTAGCGATATTTTTCTATATAAAGTTTAAAGAAGATTAAATTTCCTACAATTTTCTTCATTACATTTTTTTTGTAGTACTAATAGCAAGCGTGTTACAGCCTCTTGAAAGTCGGCATTTTTTCTCAAGCTAATAAAATTCAACTTAAAGAAATGGGTTGGTGCATGATTGTTTTTTAGAAAACGGAAAGAAAGGAAGGGACATATTCAGCTGTCTGACCTTAAAAAATGACATCTGCTTCGCAGTAAAGAAGGTATATAAAAAAAAAAAAACTGCCCCCCCCCTCCCCTTCACACAAAAAGCTCTCCCTTTCCTCCCGCCTCTTTTCATCCTGTAGTACGCTGCCTCGGCTGAACATCTATGTTTTTCAGTTCAGTGCGAAGGTACTGCTTCAACCTGTGAGCTTTTCTATTACAATAAGTGGAGTGTTTGTTTTATTTTCGAAATCAGTTTGAATAAATGTGAAGTAAAGATTCTGAAGGAGAAAGGTATGCAAAAAAATCTGTAAAAGTGCAATGCAAAGCGTCAAAATGAAGAAATTAGTTTTTTTTTTTTTTTTTTTTTTTTTTTTTTTTGAAGAACCTAAAACAAGTAAGAATTCACAATGCCTGTCACAAACGATACATCAATGAGCGAATGATTGCAGCATATGTACGGCGTCATACAACTGGTGATGGGGCTGGTCCAAACTGTGCGCCTCCATATCTTCCATCAAGAACTGAAGGTTTCAGTTTTAAAGATCAGTGTTTCTTGCGTGGAGAGGGGATACTTGAAGATTTCTTTAAAAAACAGGAACGACTTCCTGAGCATGAAAGAAATTTTATCCACCATGCTATGAAAGAAACACATGTAAATGGTGCCGAAAATCGTGGGGATGAGAGAAGAAAAAAAGTACTCGAATGCATCGGAAATGTAAAAGGTTTAGTTGCTATAAATGCTGGGTATCACAGGTTTTGTCATCAAAAACTGCATTGTAGGCCAAAAAGTGAGATTAAATGAGGATACTACCCTGCAAGTAACACTGATGAGGCAATGGAATCAATTTTCTCCTCCTCCGAGTCGTTAAAACGACTCGGAGGAGTGCCAGTCGCATAAAGTATTTGATGAATAAAATAGAGGGTGATTTTCGTCCTGGTATCAGAACGGTTACATCACGCCTTTGCAAAAAATATGGTGAAGATGTTTTAATAGCCGAAACTGCCAACAAGAAAGCAGTTTGCTTCCAAAATGTTGGCTATAAAATACTCAGTGAAACTGGTATAGTAACAAGGACTCTGATCTTCAACAGCAAAATATCGTACTAATTTCATCATTTGACGAGGCTGAAGAAGATAAGCTATTCTAAGAGCTTTTATAATTACTGCAAAACGGAGAGGAACAATTTGAGGACGACACACCTTCCTTCTACCTCTGATGACTACTGAAATTTAAGAACCCGGGCTTTCAAAATAACCACGAAGAAAATGAACATGTATATTATACATTAATGTACGTTTCTTTATTTGTTTCAAGGCTAAATGAATCTCCCTATAATTTACATATAAAGTTAAATTTCTACAATTTACTTTTGTAATTATTTGCTATTGTTCTTCAAACAAGTTTGCCTATTTATGAAGTTCATTTAAAATTAAGATTGTATCTTGTTATTATCATCAATATTAATATAGCAGTAATGAATGTTTATTACAACATTATGTATTATATCTAAATATCATTAACGTTTTATAATTTAATAAATAGTAGAATTAAAATATTTATGTATCAATGCATTGAGTTTTTGCTTATTAGCCCCCTAATATTTATATTCATTTACATTTATGTA
Source organism: Salticus scenicus (assembly GCA_963930645.1). NCBI lineage: Eukaryota > Metazoa > Arthropoda > Arachnida > Araneae > Salticidae > Salticus > Salticus scenicus. Next base: position 153,267,622 of record OZ005662.1, read on the forward strand.
CAAATATTTTTTTATTTTATTTATTTTTCTTTGTATGTGTGTGTGTGTGCATTATGTGTTGCAGTGATAGAATACTATACATTGGCAGTTACTGGAGTCTGATGATGACTACTGTTGTTAGGCCAGAATTGTCAGTGCATGGGCGGGGGGAGAGAGAGAGAGAGTTAGTAAAAAGGGGAAGGGAAAAATTAAAAGGGAGCAGATTTGTTATCTGTCGTCCTTAGTGAAAAAAAAAAAAAAAAAGAAATAATCTCCAATTTATCTGGCGAACATATTTAATTCCTTTCAAAAATCACGATTATTTTAACAAGGCATATGTTAAGAGAACAATCAAGAATATAAAACAGTATTTCTTACAATATATATTGTAAAAAAATACATCTGGCATGTATATTTCCGTATTACGTTTTTGATCACCAAATCCAAAAATCTCAAGGACGACAGATATCACAGCTATACCATTAAAAAATGTTAAGCTTTCTGTAAACAAAGCTTCTAATTCTAATAATTACTGTACATTATTTATAAGGAGTAATGCGCTTTTTTTACGAAGTTGAGAAATCTGTTTATTTTCAAGAAGCTGTTACGCGCTTGCTATTAGTACTACAAAAAAGGTGTAATGAAGGAAATTGTAGGAAATTTAATCCTCTTTAAACATTACAATAGAAAAATATCGCTAAATTCAGCCATTTCTGAGATATTTTGAAAAAAGCCAAAAAACTAGTAAATTTTCGAGGTTTTTCAGCCGACAAAAATTCTCCCGGGGCCGACCATGTTGGATAACTCGTTTTTTGCATATTAGTACTAATATGCACAAATTAAAAAAATAAAATCTTCTACCCCACCTTTTGCAAGGTAGAATGTATTTATTGACTGGACTAACAGTGAAATCGCCAAATATGCTTAATTTTGATAATTTTTTGTGGTCACTATAATTCATTACAGCTGATAATTTTTTCACTTTCGGGTGTTTTATAAAGAGTGGAATCACATATATTTTTTTCAATATTTTTCGAAAACGACACCTTTTGAATGTTTCCTTATGAGATACTCTTACTCAACATGAGATGAATCGGTCTGTGTGGACATTTTCAGGGGCTATGCGTTGGTACGAGTTATCCGGATCTCGTCTGTCAACATTCGAAAGTTACTCGCTACATAGGGAGACTTCGCACATGAGCGTAACTATAGACCTAAACCCAACACCATCTATATGGACCTTATTTACCCCGGCAATGGATGCGGTTAACGTTCCATTGCTTACTAGAACATAAAGTAAATAAACTAAAATTGGCACTTCGTTTCCCTGAATGCTGTTTTATATGTTTCTGTTTTTCCATAAAACTTTTCTGGTTTCAATAATTTATTGAAAATAGATAATTATTTTTATTATAAATTAGCTGGATATTCCGCTTCACTAGTAGCTGTATCATACTTCTCAATCTCACCCAGTTACTGCCCCTTTTTATACACCACTTAATTTTTAGAGTAATTCTCTTTAAATATATTTACGATTAAATAATAGTCTAAAAAAAGACTGGTATGAAAAAATAGGCGTAAAGGGGCTGGACTAGCAATCTTCCGGGTGAGGTTGGCAAGTATGCTATATGAAAATATGATCTTTTTTATAATATTAAGTCTCATTTTCTTGCTCCTCTATTTTTTAAAGAGCTTCAAATATTTGGACAGTTATCGTTTGCGAAAAATAAATTATTTAAAATATAATTCATTTGTAAAACATAACTCTCGAAGGGTATAATCTTAGAAAAGAAGAACAGTTGTTATAAGAAAAGAGCTTGTATTTGTTATTCAAACGAATAAAATATTTATCTATAAAGTGGAGAAACATTTTCATATATCTATATATAACCGCAAATTGTCACTTATTTTTTTACCTATTACGTCGAGTCCAAATTGTCAAAGATAAAGTGACGTTCTTGCATTCTCGCCAACCTAACCCGGAAGTTTGTTAGTCCTTCCCCATTCCGTTTATTTTTCCACCCCAGTCTTTTTCTAAAACACTTTTTTTTCCCTCCATTTAATCGTAAACGTATTTGAAGATAATTACTCTAAAAATTAAGTGGTGCACAAACAAGAGACTAAAAACTTCCGTGTAGGGTTGGTAAATACACGGTTAAAAATTTGCAATTTTGTTGCCAGTAATTCTCTGTAAATTTACATAAATCTGTGCAAGTTACAGAAAAATACGTTTTGTCAACGTAATTTTTCCGTAGTTTACGACTTTTTTCTCAAATTACAGAGAATTCTGTAATTTTTACTGAATCTTACTGGCAACATTTTTACTGGCAACAAAATTGCAAATTTTTAATTGAGTATGCGTTTTTGGTACGTTCCGAGAATTAATCATTATCGCTCATATGTCCCTTCTAAGGGGACATTAAAAAATCGAGCCACGCCTTGAGGTGTTCCTATGCAAATGAAATGTTATTTATTTTTAAATGTGTAACTATAGGCTACCTTTTCGTCACCGTAAAGTTTTAGCAGAAAGATTTTTTTATTTAATGATGAAGTAAAATAAAACAAATTATTGTAATTTTTCGGTAGCCAAAAGGTAGTAAGTTGGAAACTATACGTGTGACGTTTTAAAGAAACGCCAAAAGACGTGTCTTACTGTTTTAAATAGGAAAATATGACGAGCGTTAAGAGTTAATATTTCGGCAAATTATTAGTACCCGCCCTTTTGTGCACACCACTTAATCTTTAAAATAATTTTCATAAAATAAAGATGGGATTGGGTACAAAGATACTCTAAAAAAAGATTGTTGTGAAAAAAAAATGAAGATACTAACATTTTTGAGAAATATTATTTAGAATGTTCGCAGATATGATAATGTAACGTAAAAACGTAGTTCAAAAAAAGTTCAAAAAGCGTATTTTTCTTGTGAAAACATTAAAATACAACAGCGAGAATGTGATAATGCATTTATTTATATATTATAGTGATGCTAGAAATGGACAGAAAGGCAAAAATGGTTATGAGCTGCTGAAGTAAGACAAATGAATTTATAACTAAGTGACCGTTTTTAATTTCGGCTTCAGTATAGATTCAGGAAAAGCTTTCATGTAAGAAATAAATCACTTTTTTTTTTTTATAAATATCAGACTGAAAATTTTAAGTGTTTTTTAAACAAAAATTGAACTAAATTTCAGAAACAGTTTCATTAGACGAATTATTATATGTAAATGAGGAGAGGATGTGGGATCATGAGCTTCCCTATATAAATCCATTCCGATATTGTGGTTATAATCATAAAACGTAAGTTTATTACTGGGGAAGGACTATTTAATAAATTTAACAACTGACAGCGAAAATACATACTGAGAATATTCCTATAACTCTATAAGGGGATTTTCTCGCACTCCTTACTTAAAATTATGAAAAATTGTTTACCAAGACAACTTTCAGGTGTTGTGTCGTTTATTTAATATGGCCAAATTTTCACGACAACCGTATTAACGGCCCTCTTCACTTACCATTGCTAGAAGCCCGAACCAATGTTATTCTATGAGAAATTTTCTTTATTTATAATACATTAACTAATACATATTTTTAAATTCTGTTTACATATTTAGAAAATTTCCAATTGTTAAACAGACGCACTTTTTTTTTTTTTTTATGTATTTTTTTAATTTTTAATATTTTATTTTGAAATTGCAAAATGGAAAATTTCACATATTGAAAATTCGTATTTTACAGATTCAAATCAAAATATCACAAATATAAAAAATACATTTTTAAAAAAGGTGCGTCGATTTAACATCTGGGAATTTTCTGAATGTGAAACCAGAATTTAAAAATATGTATTAGGGTAAGTGCACCAGTAATTGACACTTTTAGAGGAATCTCTGATGTTTTTAATGTCCTAGTCATCAGAAAATATTTTTAGAAATCATATGTTAGTACATATGGCATGAAAGACATTCAGAACCACGTATACGTTAATATTTTTTTTTCTTTTTTTGACACCCACTCAATGTTTCAGTATTTGATACTGCCAGTTTTTCATTTTATCACTAATTGGCACCCAATGTTCCAGTGCTTGACACAGCTAGTTATTCTTTTTACCAGTTATTAGCCCCCTATGCTCCAGTGTTTGACATAAAACGTTGAAATTCTTATATGTGAAATATATGGTTTTATTTATTTTTTCTTATTTATTAATTATTTCGGGATAGATATCAATTACTGGAGCATGCTAATCACTGGAGCACCTACCCTAGTTAATTAGTTATTAGTAATGAAAATTTCCCATAGAATAACTTTAACTTCTGTTTCCAGCGACCGTGAGTGAAGCAAGCAGTTAAGGTTCTAAGGGGACAGGCAACTTTTAAAAACAGAAAAATGAAGAAATTTTCGATCAACTTCCAGAAGTTAAAAAAAAAAAGTATGAAAAAGTATCTATAAATTATACATGTGCAAAAAGGTTTACTTAAAATTTAGGCGGCTCAAGAAAAAGGCATGAAACAGCTTGAAATGTAATCAGAAAAAAAAAAAAAAAAAAGCCACCCCTACCTAATTTTACCGTACATTATCGTAGAAACACGTGGCTGGTACCGATCGATTTGTAATAACGTCTAGTTTATAATGATATATTAAGATTTTGCTTAGGGTTCGTCTACATATTAAAACTGGCATCAATTTCACTTTTTTCAATAGCACTTTTCACAATTTATTTGATTTATTTGGATCAAATCCTCATGGAAAAGGGTATAGTTTACACATTTCGCTCAATTTTTCCTAGAATTATAAGCTGCTAAAGTATGGGGATGCTAAGTTAAATGAATGTGGCAAACTTTAATTCATATCTAACAGAATAATTATGATATTTAAATTCTGTTATATATATATATATATATATATATACGTTAGAATGAAGTGACCCAAACATATTCCATGCATATTTTGATTAAAAAAAAACATTTTTTGAATTGTGAAAATTATAAATAAATTCCTATTCTAAAAAATTATCATTTATACCCTATGTTAATTTTTGCCTGAATAGAATGAGCATCATCAAAAGCACGGGTTTCCAAATTTACAGCTCGTTCCTCGCATTACTTTTTGAGTTACAGTGATACTTCATTTATTATTGCTGTTAGGTTGTCGTCACTTGTTATAATCTGTATCCACTGTAAGTAAATATCTATATATAATTTGACAATAATAATAATAATTTACCTTTATGTTATTCTCATTGTTTTCTAAGCAACATACCGAAGTTAATTATACAAATTGGCTTACTTTTGTAATATTATCGCAATGCAGGCGGAAGATTACTAAAGAATTCCAAAAGAAAACAAGCTCCGCCTCTATATCGCTGAAACAATATTAAGAAGAAAACAAACGATCCGGCATATTCCTATTTGACTTTAAATAGACGCTTGAATGCATGAATAATAACGACATTTACTACATCGGTTAATAAGACAAGAAACCTTAAACGATTTAATTGCAAATAAGCAAAAATTATATTGTTTTATAATGTAAAGTTTTAGAAAAAAGTGTAAAGGCGTGGCTTACATTACAAGATACAAGATAAGAACATATCCGATCCTAATATATTATGCAAAAAATTATACCTCTCGGGGTCACCGAAGCGGGAGAGCCATCCCTTCCATGGAGGATTAAAATTGTGATGGCATGTCTCCAGACCACCTCTAGAGGTGTGTCCCAGACCTTCGCCAATTAGTGCGACGTTAAACCCAACCATCCCATCCCTAATATATTATGTCTTTCCTCTTAAATATTAAATTTCTTAAATATTAAATTTCTTTTTCCAGATTTTCAATGATAAAATTCTATTTTAAACTTATCTTTTTTTTTTTTTTTTTTTTTTTTTTTTCCAATATTGTAAGATTTGTATACCGGAAGGTAAGTGTCATTTTTAAAAAACACGGTATAGCGAGGTTTACTGTTTGAAACAGCAATACTCTTTACATAATCGTTTTGGTATCATTACTACTTAATAATTTTTTAAGACTTTTTACCACAAATAAAGTATTTTTTCAAGCTAAATTTTCATCGCTATATTTTGCTTGTTTGTTTTCTTTTGTTTATGTATTTACACGTTTAGAAGTTTCTTGAATGCAGAGGTCAAGTTTTAACATTTGATCTTTGTCTGTGTCTCTTGAGTAAATTTAAACAAATAATTTCTTTTTATCCAAATGTTGTATTTTGAAGTTAATATGTTTGTTACTAGGAAAGTTTGATCAAGATTGGTAAGTTTCAAGGAATGTTTAGTATTAAAATTATCTGAATAACTTTAAATAGATTTTTGAAATGAATAAACAAATGATATTCTATACAAATGTAGGTACACTAATGAAACGGAAGTTGAGGAAGGTGGTCGCCCCCTAACATAGAATTATTTATCAAATAAAGCATTTCGGAAGCCTAATTTGAATTGTATTAACAGAGGTTTACATAATAATACTCGTTATCTTATCCCTTAATCTCCAATGTTTGTTCATAGTATTAAATATAAGGGTAAGAGAAAGTTGAATGAGTGATTCACCAGATTATTTTTATTTTTTAAAAAGTCGCATTTTTTAAGATGTCATGTATAGAATAAAATTGACTTTCTTTAAATATTTGGTGTTATACTTCTCTAGAATGCAAATGAACTGCGTTTATTATGGATAATAATTTTAATAAGTGATAGTTTTAATAAATTATTTTTACTGAGTGAAGTTGTATAGGAAAGTACAGAAAAAAGTCATGTGGTGGCCACAGTAAACTAGTTTTAAGAAGTTTAAAAAAAAATTTAAAATTTTATGCTGTTGACGAAATGTAATTCAGCAAAAATATCTTGTTTGATTTTTTTTCCTTGCGAATTTTCATAATTGATGCTTTTCAATTTTTATTTTATCTCATAAACATAGGTGCCAAGACTCCCGCTTTTCAAGGCAGACATCAAATCAGAAAATTTTGAAGCTGTTTTCTGTATTATTAATCGCCAAAAATATATATAACTTTTTTCATTTAAAATATTGGTGTAAATTTTAATTTAAAACTTGAAAAGGTTTGCAGCTCTGTATAATGAATAGAAATCACAACGATTTTATTCGAGTTAATGGACAGGCGTGTAGCATGAGTATGAGTATACTTATTTTTCGTCAAAAACTGGTTAATTTATAAAACTTTTTAAAGAGCAGATTCATCGAGAAACTGAAGGATGCCTTTTACTGACAAAAACTTGGGTAACGTCCTTTACATTTGTGAATTAAAACCAAATATTATATTTTTGCGCTTTACGTTTTTTAGAAGAAAAAAAAGTCAATATTCCTATTTATCGTGTTGGAAAAACATATGCAGAAATGTATTATAATTTAGAAAACAAAAACAAATTAAATATAATTTACATATTAATATCTAAAGGATATGAGGACAATAATATTTTTTTCAGTAGGCACTTTTTAATTTACAACTTTGAGTAATTCCCGTATTTTCGCAGGCTATTTACTGGTATGCCAAATTTTTCGATTACTCTGAGGCATTGCTAACATACGTCTTATTTTTTTTCCCCTTTAGCACAGTTTTCTACAATAATTTTCTCTAACCTGTAGCAATAATTAAATAAGAAGAAAATGACTCTTCAATAAAGTGGTATTGAAAAATGCGCGACTACTAATAATACTTCAAAGAGTTCGAAAACGTTCGCATATCTGGCAAGATGAAAAAAACTTGCATCTATACACACATATATATATATAGTCAAAATAACCAATTTAGCAGAAAAATTTCGTCTTAAAATGCATTTTGGGAAGTTATGATGGATTAAAGCTTTCACTTAAAATTCGACCCTCTATCATACTGAATCTTCAACAAAAGTTGAGAATTCTGAAAACTGGAAGAAAGCGGTCAGTGAGAGTGAGGGACACTTAATTTGTTTTTAAAAAAAGGGAAGGAGCAGTGGTGCGGGTGGGAAAGCAGGGAATACCGCCAAGTAGGGGTTAACTTTTCAATTTTGAAATGGGAGAGGTTTTTTTGATAATTGGTTGTAAAAATCTTTTTAAAACAAATATTTTTTAAAGAATAGCCTCATAAACTAGATGCTTGTCGCATGGCTAGGAAACTTGGCAACAGTTGAAGCGGTAGACAGCGCTACATGGTACAGATTGCAGGATTTTTTTGTTCAACTGTCATCAATAGGTTTTTGAAGTGATGTATGATACATATAATCGACGTTTCTTCGATTCTAATCGCCTTTTTTGTATATCATATCCAATTTTTAAAAATTTTTGGTGGCTGTTGAATAAAACAGTCGAGCAATCTGTACCAGGTGGTGCTGCCTACCGTTCGAACTGTTGCCAAGCTATCGAGCCACGCGTCAGACATCTAGTTTAAGAGGCTATGGAAAAATGTTTAATAATTATTCAGTCCTAATTGTTTACTTAGTAAATAAATAATAATGTAATTTATTTAATTTGTAGAATTAATTATTTGATCCAACAACCATTCAATCGAAAACCACATTGCATCCGCTTTTTAACACTTTCCAACGAAGTTAAAAAGTGTTTATGACCTTCGGTTTGTGTTTCCCGCTAAATATTAATGGAATTTCTTAAAATTGATATATGTTATTCAAGTTCGCTATCGGGTATCTCTTACTGAATATGAAGTAGATACCGCTAACGATTTGTGTACAGCGGGCCCTTAAAGTATTCCAAAGCATTGTGTTGTATGAGATATATTTCTATAAATCATAGTCTAATATCTTTACTTAATACAAATCTTAATGGGATTGTATTATAATATTCGAGTACAGTATCGGATATTCCTTATTGAAAATGGAATAAATACCACCAATGGTTTGTGTACAGGGACACCCGAAAGTATTTTGAAGCATTATATTCTGAGAGAGGTATTATTGTAAATCACATTTTAGAACTTTTATTTTACCCAAATCACAATGAAATTGATATTAGTAATACGCACGGACAAGAAAATGCTTTACATAGAATTCAGCGTGAATAGCATTTAATGTAAAATATATCATAAACGCAAGGCCTCACAAAAATATTCAATTACGTTAATGACTATAATTGAAATTTGCTGAAATTGCATATTCGATTGCATTAACCTTTTATATTATTTTCTAAAAATATTTATGAGTGATTAAGATCTGAATTAGTCTATCCGTCTATCTTTCCGTCCATCTGTCGATCTGCCACTCTGTAAATATTTTCAGAATTCCTTAAAAATGATATTCGTTATTAAAGAACATTATGAGATGTTCTATTTAAAATGGTACCAATAGATCCTATACAACTGTTTTATGAACAGGGGTACCCCCAAGAAATTCTAATGCACTCTGTTTTAGGAAAAATATTTTTATAAATCATTTTTAAATAACTTTCTACTGATATTTCAAAAGTTTAAAAGTTATAATAAAATTCACATTTATTTTTAATATGCTGAAAAAATGTTTGGAATAGTATATAATATTCTTTGCGTTCGTATTTACAGGGCTACACAAATATATTCAGTACATTAAAAAAAGCAATTGGAAATTATTGGTAGGGTAGTTCCTATAGTGATTATCATGCTCCAGTAATTGACATCTATCCCAAAATAATTAATAAATAAGAAAAATAATAAAAGCATATATTTTACATATAAGAATTTTAACATTGTATGTCAAACACTGGACCATAAGGTGCTAATAACTGGTAAATTGAATAACCAACAGTGTCAAACACTGGAACATAGGATGCCAATTACTGGTAAAATGAAAAACTGACTGTCTTAATTATTGGAAAAATTGAGTGAGTGTAAAATAAAAAAATCATAATATATATGTGTGTGTGTGTATTGTCAAATGTATATATTTTAAAATATATGAGGTTCTGAATGTCTTTCATGCCATATGTATTAACTTAACACTTTCAGGTCTGAGTTATTTCAACCACACATATCTCTGTGGGATGAGGGTTTTTGGTACTTTTCATGATTTATTTTTTAAAACCTGGCAGATATGTATTTTAATATATATATATATATATATTTATTATAAAGTTCTAAATGTTCATATTCATAATGTAGGAATTATTCAAATATGCTAAAATTTAATATTTAATGCATAATTATTGAAAAACGTATGTTTTATAGTTTAAAAAAAAAAAAAAAAAAAAAAAAAAAAAAAGTTCCACATAAGAAAACATTATTTTTTAACATAAAATGTTATATAGACTTCAATAAAAACTTACCATAATGTTGTACAAATGCCTGTAAATAGGTTTTATTTGTAAATAAATAATATTTAGTAAAATTTGTTCAAAAATAACAATGCTCAAATTAATTAAAGAAGTAACTCTGAATCTAGATCGTTATATATTACTTACCTCGGTTTAGTGCTACCATCTATCTATCTATATATATATATATATATACATATATATATACATATATATATATATTGAACTAAAAGGTTCGTAGATGGTAACTGAAAAATCGGCGAACGAATTTAGTCGGTACTTTTATAGCTCAGAGAGTTAAATTTGACCCCGAGACAATCTCGGGCTCAGTTCGCTTTGCCGAAAACGGCAAACCGAGTGACGCTCGGGATTAGACCGCAGAGTTTTGAAATTTCTAAAAATATTTTTTGATGACTAGAACGTTAAAATCATTAGAAACATATCTAAAAGTGTCAATCACTGGAGCACTTACCCTATTACAATTTCCATTTGTGGTAAGCATTTTAAGTACTTTCCAACAGCGTTTAAGAGTGATAATGAATTCAGTTAGTCTACCTATCTGATTTTCTGTCCTTTAGTTTGTCTGTTGTGCGATAGCGTAGAGAAAGAACATTGAAAGTTAAAATATGCAACAAGAACACGCAGTTGGAAATGGTTAATAATCAATGCAAACTGCATTATTTTTAGTTATTGTTTTATTTTGAAGTTTGAAAGAAATTCGCATGAATGGAAAATAACTATATCAAGAAAATATTAAATGTATGTTTATCTTTTAATTTATTCTATATGCGTAAAGCTGGATTGATATTTGATTCATAAAATATTTTTAACTTGGATGTTAGATGGGTTTACATGTTTTTGTAGTTTCCAGAGCAAGATTTGATCAATTTTAGAAGTCTATTTGTATCTCAACGTGTATGCATCACGGATTTTGAGGACGCCATATTTCACGAACCGATGGAGGTAATTCAATCAAACTTAGTATTATTTGGAACTTCAACAAAACAAAGGTTGATTACACTTGGGGGTCAATCACATAACAGTTGACGCATCATTCCATCTTATTGTAATTTTTAATACGGTGGTATAAATGTCGGACAAAATTTCGTAGAAATGTTTATAATGAGATTTTTTTTTAGCGAATGGCTGTGAAATTAATAAAATTATTGGCGCCATGCTAATCTTCACTGTGTCGTTGCAATTTTAGTATATGTACTGTAGAAGCATGTACTGATAATAATAGAAGTCCTATATGATGAATCTGTTATCTCTGTCTCAATAACATGATAATAATAGTAAAATAAGTAAAACTTTGTGTTTATAAAGGTGCATTGCTCCCTACGGAGAAATATGCCCCCCCCCCCCCCAATTCCCACACGTGGTATAAATTTCCAATATGGGAATCCTAGAAAAAAACTCGTCAATAATTGTAATTTGAATTGTTTATATTTATTTAAGTTATCGATTTTTTCTTTTTTTCATTCTTAACGAAAAAAGGGTCATCAGATGCCGACGCAAAATGGATTCTTTTTGGATATTGTGTTATGTTGCTTTGGGAGAAAACTCGCCTGTTTTCATTACGGAAAAAAACCTATACTGAGTAAATTTGCATAGGAAAATATAGAAGAAAGTCTTGTGATATCATCAAATGATTTATTTCTGACAAGGAAACATTCAAAAGGTGTCGTCTTCAAAAAATAATGAAAAAAATATATGTGATTCTACTCTTCATAAAATACTAGAAAGTGAAAAAATTATCGGTCTAAAATGAATTACAGCGACCACAAAAAATTATCAAATTTAAGTATTTTCGGCGATTTAGCGATGTTAGGCGATAAGTTCGACAGCACCGAGATTGCTGTATACGAGCAAGACCGTGTTTTGCTTCTCCGCCAAGTACTCGAAATCAGTCGCCTAACACTGTGAAATCGCCAAATATGCTTAATTTTGATAATTTTTTATGGTCGCTACAATTCATCTCAGCCAATAACTTTTTCCCGTTCGGGTGTTTCATGAAGAGTAGAATCACATTTTTTTTTCAATATTTTTTTTGAATACGACTTCTTTTGAATGTTTCCTTATGAGATACACTGAACATGAGATAAATCGCTCTGAGGGGAAATTTCCAGGGGCTATGAGCTGGGAACGAGATATCCGGATCTCGTTTGTCAACATTCGAAAGCTGTGCGCCACAGAGGTAAACATCGAACATCTGCGTAACTATAAACCTGAACCTGTGGGTTTACTCTTCTGTTAGTTAATTAACATTCACCTATTAACATTCACCTATTACGACTATAAGCCGAAAAAGAAATTTTTAGAAAATGAATCGTGCATTACGCAACCGGCAGCATCCAAAAACATCGTCGAAAAGCAAAGCCAGCTGATGTGTCGTACACACCCCTTTTAAATGAACCGCGATGCTGTCTAGAAGATTCGCTGGCAGTTAAAGAAACAGTTAGATGTACTGCCATTAATTTCATATGCAAATTTATGCAATTAAAAAAAATAGGAAAAATAGGTGAATGATTTTATATTTTGTACTGAAGTGCTATTTAATTGATTAATAGTTACAAATTTTGAATAGAAACTAAATTAGATAATTGCGATCGCAAGAAACCGAGTTGAATTATAAATACTGCGAAAGCAGCGCCGCTTGCTTGGTGGTAGCGGTTAGCGTTTGAGTTAACTAGAAGAATATAAACAAAGCGGCATTTTTACCTATTATAGTTATTTTACATAAAAAGGAAGTAAATTAATTTAGCACTTGAATACATTTTGCTAGAAATAAAGTTACTTAAATATAAAACCTCCAGAGGTAAAGAAAAGAAAAAAATAAGTGTTTGTAACGCTGACGGGAAAAATGAGAGAATGGCGAATTTAGCCAACAAAATGCCTCCCTTTCCCGACAGAGTTACAAAAAAAAATTTTAGGTAGGAAAAAAAAATATGTAAAACCAAGTTCACAGATGACCTAGACATTTTCTAGGGTTTAAGCAAAAATTACAATTTTTAATAATATGTAGTTTTTTTTTTTTTTTTCAAGTCCATTTGAAAGTATAAGTCCCAAAAGACAGTCTATAAAATTTATAGTTCATTAATTGTCCTTGATTTTTTTTTTCAATTACATTTTATGCTAGAAAAGACTGTCTTAGTTTTAGAAAAGCGTCTTTGGGTAGAGCTTTCGTCATAATGTCCGCAATATTTTCTTTCGATTGGATGTTCTTAACATCTATCTCACCATTTTCATACATTTCTCGTACAAACATATATCTCAAGTCAATGTACCTATTTTTAATGTTTCCAGCTCTACATTTTGTAAATTGCACACTTGCAGTATTATCGCAGAAAAGAATTGGTTTTTGTATTTTTATAGTAGTAAATAGCTGAAGATCTTCAATTATGTTTTTAATAGTAGGGGTAAGATATTTTATGTCCTTTGCTGATTCGGAAGAGGCAATAAATTCGGACTCCATCGGCGAAAGAGCAACACAGGTTTGTTTAATTACCCGCCATGTTAGTGGCATATTATTGATGAAAAATTATATAACCAGACCAGGAACGACGATCATGGGGATCACTGGCCCAGCTTGCATCTGAGTATGTAGTAAGCTGAAGAGGTTGCTGGTTTGATGATAAACTAAGTCCTAAATCTTTTGTGGAGGCTAGGTACTTTAATATCTGCAGTAGTCTTTTCCAATGGATAGATCCAGGATTTTCTACAACTTGTGAGAGTGAGACGACAGCATAGCTAATGTCAGGACGGCATCTTCCGGCAATGTAGAGGAGGCATCCAAGAAGACTTCTATATGGCACCTTCTGCATTTGAAGACGCTCAGCATCAGTCTGAGGCATTTCCTGTAGAGAAGTTACTGTGCCTGCGTTAAGAGGAAGAAAAGTATTAATATGATTGAAAATTTTAAACTTTTTGAAACAGGAATTTATATATTCTGGGCAATTAATTATAATCTTTTCATCTGTGATATTGAAGTTTATTCCCAATAATTTTGTTGTTGGGCCAAGATTTTCTAGTTCATAAATTGATTCTAGTAGCTTTATTACTTCTTTTAGATCTGTTTCAGATTTAGCAAACACAGGTAGGTCATCAACGTAAATTAAAACTATAGCTCTATTTTTATAATTATAGACACAAGTTAGACCTTTAATTTGATGGAATCCGTTTGTTATTAATTTATTGTGTAATTCCTCATACCAACACTTTCCTGCTTGATGGAGACCATATAGAGCTTTCTTTAATTTTAAAACATGATTTTCTTTTCCCTCTATTATATAATCTGTAGGTTGGGCTATATAGATATCTTTATCAACATTGCCATAGAGATAGGCACATTTAACATCAATTAAACTATGTTTCCACTTAAATATACAGATAAAAAGGATCATAAATAAACGGATTAGGACAAAATTGACAACTGGTGAGAATGTTTCCTCATAATCTTGACCTTCAGTCTGATTATTTCCCAAGGCAACGAGTCTAGCTTTAAACCTCTTGGATTTATCTTTATTTTTCAGGGTGTAAACCCACTTCGTCCCCAGAATTTTAGTGGTTGGATTTGGTTTTGGTACTGGTTCCCATACTTGCCTCTTTATCATCATGTCAATTTCCATGTCCATGGCTTTCTTCCATTCCTTTGCTTCTGGTAGTTTCTTTGCCTCCCTAGGTGAACGGGGAATTATTATTTCAGCACAATTTGCCTCTTCTTCACTACTTACCTCTTCAGTGTCTTTTCTTTTAAGTGAAAAATCATTAGTTATTTGACAATATTTGGAAAAAACGTCTAGTGAAGGATCATAATTTATATTATGTTCTTTACAGTAGTTTTCAAGTTCTATATTACTTCTCAAAGTTTTTCCATCTGGAGCAAATACATATATATCTTCCTGTCCTTTAGTCTTTCCCTTTTTTCTAGTTTTTGTGTATCTTCTAAAGGTTACACACTGGTCAGATTTTAGTTCTGTTTCACGACTCGTACTCGGCTGTGGTTCTTGTTCTGAACTTTCACTGCCTGAGCTTTGATCTCCTACATTTGTATCAGTTAATTCATCATCATCATCAAATTCTGAAGCAACCCCTTGCCCGTCTTTTTCTATTCCTAGCTTTTCTTCATTGAAAGTTACATGTTTGCTTTCTATTATGGTGTCCTCCTCGGGTATCCAAATTCGGTAGCCCCTTGTTCGCATACCGTATCCTATCATTATTCCTTTCTTGGCTCTAGGTTGAAATTTATTCCTTTTCTGTTGCGGGATGTGGACATAAGCAATGCAACCATATCTTTTAAGATGTTTCAGAGTTGGTTTCCTTCCATACCAACGTTTAAATGGAATGTCATTTATAGACCGATGGAAAATTCGATTTCTAATATAGTTGATAGTATGAACTGCTTCTAACCAGAGATTTTCAGGAATGTTGGAGGACTGTAGAAGAGTTCTCATGCCGTCAAAAAGTACTCTGTTCAACCTTTCTGCAGAACCATTCATTTGAGGAGAATACGTATTGGTTCTCTCATGTCTAATTCCTAGTTTTCCTAACAATTCTTCTACAGGGCGGCAACAATACTCAAGTCCGTTATCACTCCTAATGGCTCTTATCTTTTTGCCAGTTTGACGTTCTATAAATTCTATGAAACTTTTTTATTTAGTGCAGACTTCATCTTTAGTTCTCATAGTATAGCAAAAGGATCGGCGACTGTAATCATCTAGGAATGTGAGAATGTATCTAAACCCATGCTTAGACGGAGTAGGGGCTGGTCCCCAAACATCTGTATGGATAAGTTGGAGTATTTCTGTTGAACGAATATTACTTGACCTTGGGTATTCTGCACGTGTATTTTTACCATATATACACGGTTCGCACCTAGATTCTTCCCCTTTTAACTTGACTGATGGCTCAACTAAACTTTCATTAAACATTTTCTTTATTGTAGGAATGTTACAATGCCCAAAGCGTTCATGCCAAATCATAATATCATTTTTATCTACTGAATAGGCAAATTCTATAGTTTCATTTTTATTTTCCTTTCTAGATTTAATGCCGTCTTTAACAATTTTCCTTTTAGTTAGTTTTGGGGACATTTTGTTTTCTTTAATTTCATTTTCACCTCTCCTTTTCAATGGGAGCCCTTTTATAACATAAAAATTATCTTTTAATTTTGCAGACCAAAGATATTTCCAATGAGAGGAAAAAAATTTAAAACCATGGTCTAGTTTTGCGTGCATACCAGCTTTATCCATTTTAGACATGCTTATAAGATTTCGATGAATTGTGGGAACATACAAAGTATTAAAAAGGGTTACAGTTTTTATGTTTTGACCTTCTTTTATTGTAAATTTAACTGTCCCTATGCCTTCAACCTCATGGGGAGTGATACCCATTTTTACAGCCGAGTTGTTTTGAGGTTTTCTCATCTCTGTAAAGAATTCCCTGTTCTGGCAGATGTGCGATGTGGACGCACTGTCCAAAGTCCATTCTCTAGTTAATATTTCATTTGCCTGACCATTGTTTAAAAATTCAGAAACATTGCTTTCTGTTATAAATGCCCCTCCATGAGTTTGTTTAACTTTGTCTTCAATTCGTTGTTTCTTCTTACATTCTCGTATTGAATGGCCTAATTTATTACAAGATTCACATTTTACTTTAAATTTTACGTTAGGTTTCAAGTTTTCAGTTGCTAAACATTCTACTTTAGTTTCTTCCCTCAAGTTTCTTCTTGTATATTCCTTCAGGATTTCACTTTTAATTTTTAGAAATTTAAAATCATTTGGCTCATAGTTCTCAATTTCACGGGCTAAATAGTCGTATCCAATGGGTAAATTTTCAATTAAAGCATAACATTTATAGTCTTCTGAAATATTTTCCCCAATATCTTCTAACCTTCGACAACTATCCTCAATCCTAGCTATAAAGGTTGGCAATTCTTCCTCAGGTAATTTCTTAAGGGATTTAAACTCTTTTAAACAAGAGATTCTATATGACCTATCTGAGGTAGTTCCCCCTATACTGGTTTTCAAGATTTGCCAAATTTCAGCTGGATCATCCAAATGATTAATTTCTAAGCAAATATCAGGACTACAATAAGATTTTATTAATCCACATGTTTTAGCCTTGCTTTGCTCTAGTTTAAATTTAGAAATGGGAGGTAATTTTTCTTTTTCAGTTTCACTCTCTTGAGGCCAATTTTTCTTATCTATCCAAACAATTAAATCTTCACTTTCTAGTTTAATTTTTATATTTCTAGACCAAGAACGATAATTATGTCTAGTTAATAAATGCTGTGGATTTATGTTTGTAGCCATCTTAAAATTTATCTACTTCAATTAATTTCCTTAAACTAGGGAAGGGCTCTGGGCCCATAACCCTCTTGTGGGTTTACTCTTCTGTTAGTTAATTAAAAACCCAAATGCAGAGTAGCAGCAATAAGCTCCTTCCCAATGTAGAAAATTTTCTGCCACTGGACACGTGAGTACAAGTAAACTCATATATCTCATTAAATAAAATGACATTCTAGTTTAAAATATAGACTAACAAAAGGATGAATGAGATTGAAAAATATGTACTCACGTGCCAGTAGTCGATGTTCCTGTACTGGTGTAAATTTCATAATGAAGGAAACAGTCTTGAAAACTACTATTTTTATTAAGATTCAACTTGAATCATGCAATTTAACTTAAAAACTTTAAACATAACTTTCAAAAAGAAAAAAGAAAACAATTGATATTTGTTTAATTAGAGTCATTCACCTATTACGACTATAAGCCGAAAAAGAAATTTTTAGAAAATGAATCGTGCATTACGCAACCGGCAGCATCCAAAAACATCGTCGAAAAGCAAAGCCAGCTGATCTGTCGTACACACCCCTTTTAAATGAACCGCGATGCTGTCTAGAAGATTCGCTGGCAGTTAAAGAAACAGTTAGCTGTACTGCCATTAATTTCATATGCAAATTTATGCAATTAAAAAAAATAGGAAAAATAGGTGAATGATTTTATATTTTGTACTCAAGTGCTATTTAATTGATTAATAGTTACAAATTTTGAATAGAAACTAAATTAGATAATTGCGATCGCAAGAAACCGAGTTGAATTATAAATACTGCGAAAGCAGTGCCGCTTGCTTGGTGGTAGCGGTTAGCGTTTGAGTTAACTAGAAGAATATAAACAAAGCGGCATTTTTACCTATTATAGTTATTTTACATAAAAAGGAAGTAAATTAATTTAGCACTTGAATACATTTTGCTAGAAATAAAGTTACTTAAATATAAAACCTCCAGAGGTAAAGAAAAGAAAAAAATAAGTGTTTGTAACGCTGACGGGAAAAATGAGAGAATGGCGAATTTAGCCAACAGAACCACCTATAAAAACCATATTTTACTCTGCAATGGATGCGGTTCACTTCCCACTGCCTACTCGAACAGAAGTTACCAAGTACCAAAGATATCTCCGATTTAACTTAATGCTGTTTTATATGATTCTATTTTTCCATAAAATTATTGTGGTTTCAATAATTTATTAAAAAGCGATAATTATTTTTTATTATAAAATAGCTGGCTTTTCCCGCTTTGCTGATAGCTGTATCATGCGTGTATACTTGCCAACCATCTCATTATGAACCTTACAATTTTTAGTACCCGCCTTTTTTTTCACACCAAAAACTTTTTACAGTAATTTTAGTTTTATTTAATCGTAACAATATTTGGAGAAGTTTACTCTAAAAATATAGTGGTGTGAGAAAAGGGGCGTTTTTTCAGGGGGCGTTAACAATTGTACGGTTATTAATGAGATGGTTGGCAAGTATGTACGTGCCACTGTTCCTGCACACTGTTCCTGCCCCTTTTTGTACACCACTTAATTTTTGAGTAATTCTCTTCAAATATATTTATGATTAAATAAGAGTCTGAAAAAAACACTGGTCTGAAAAAATAGGCAGAAAGGGGGGCTATCAAAATCTTGGGTTAGTATGGCAAGTATGCTATATGTAAATATAATTTTTTTTATTATAATAAGTCTCCTTTTCTTACTCCTCTATTGATTAAAGAGCTTCAAAAATTTGAACATTTATCTTTTGCGAAAAATAAATTATTTTAAAAGTAATTCATTTGTAAAACATAACTCTTGAAGGGTAATACTCTTAGAAAAGAAATATTGTTGTTCTAAGAAATGAGCTTGTATCTGTTATTCAAACGAATAAAATATTTATCTAAAACGTGAAAAAACATTTTCATATCTCTGTATATAACGGCAAGTTATCACTTATTCTTTTACCTATTACGTCGAGTCTAAATTGTCAAAGATAAAGTGACATTCTTGCAGTCTCGCCAACCTAAACCGGAAGATTGTTAGTCCTGCCCCATTCCGCTTATTTTTCCACCCCAGTCTTTTTCTAGAGCACTGTTTTTTCTCCTCCATTTAATCGTAAGTGTATTTGAAGAGAATTATTCTAAAAATTAAGTGGTGTACAAACAAGAGACTAAAAACCATCCGTGTACGGTTGGTAAATACACGGTTAAAAATTTGCAATTTTGTTGCCATTAATAAAGTTCTAGAATATATATATATATATATATTACAATTTTATGTATATATATATTATGTATATATATATATATATATATTTTTTGTATAATTATTTCTACACTTTCTTTTAATTGCATCTTTCTAGACCCCCCTCCTTATTTGTTCTTTTTTAATTCTGCATAAATCAATAAAAATATTGTATTTTTTTTTTCTTTTATAACAAATAAACTGTAAACATATAATTATCTAACAAGTAATTTTATTTTATTATTTTTCTCACTTAAAATAATTTAGCTATGAGAGGAAAGATTTTCAATGAAATCATACATGAATTTATTCGTAGATTATATTAAATTTCCGTTACTGTTTTCTTCTATTTATTCTGATAAATCCTTCTAAATAAATATTTTTGATTTATGGAAATGTCTAAAATTAGATTTTCCTTTAATTAAATTTCCACTGGAAATGATGATTTCGAGAACAGCTTACATAGTATCATCAAAGTCCTTG
The DNA here is from genome assembly GCA_963930645.1 of Salticus scenicus. Lineage (NCBI taxonomy): Eukaryota > Metazoa > Arthropoda > Arachnida > Araneae > Salticidae > Salticus > Salticus scenicus. The sequence continues at coordinate 153,287,880 of OZ005662.1, forward strand.
AAATATGAATGACGTAGCATATTAATTATTTGTTTTCTTAAGAGCTGAAAATGCATTTTTGACGTTCAAATTAATTCAGGATTACGTATTAAGATACTCAGTAAATTATAACGTATCGCAGACCTTAAATATGTTTGGCAAAGTTATCTTCATTTAAAAATAATGCAAATACATTTCTGAGAAGAAAACGCATAAATTGAATATTTTCAAATAATAGTTTTATGATAGAAAAAAATGTCATTTAAAAAGGAATAAATTGTTTTCGTATGAGAAAATAACGTTAAATAATTAATAATAAAATATATTAAACAATTAATAATTGGGACATGAAACAAATGAGATTTTAAAAAGTAATATTTAAAAAAACTAAATAAAATATTAGTTTGTAGAATAATTAGTAGATATACGCATACAATTTTTCTATAATCTATTATTGTTTCATATTCTTGAAACATCAAAATATAAACTGAAATAGTAAATAAAAAATAATAATAATAATAAATTATGTAATTTTAGTTTGTGTATGGATTTAAAATTCTCTGATTCTTCAAGCATTTATCATTAAAGAGTTTGTCAAATGTCCAAATTCAGAAAGGCTGTCGTAAAATAAGCCAAAAAATTTTTCTGTTTGTGTTAAAAAATGGCTTTAATGCACAATTTACTATTCAACTGTTCTATACAGCGTTTTTCTGGTTCCTCTGTATGTATTTTCTTTTAAAGGAACATCTAATTTACAGAATTGGTCAATAGTTCAATCTTCGTTACATATATGGGTTAATACATTTTCATTCGAAACACACAATCATGTTTCATTTTACAATATATTTTAACAGTCATGAAAATTTGTATCATTAGACTGACAAAACTTTAAGCACCATATAGCTGTTCAGATTTCTAGTACCAGTTTTTAATTACTAGTTTAATAGCTAATTATTATTATTATTTTTTTTTTTTAGAATTTTTACGGATATGCTCATTTTGTGGGGTTTTTTCACGAATATTGTTCAACTATAAATTTATTTCAAATTTATAGGCTTATAATATATAAAAAATTACAATATAATATTAGTGCTTGAAAAATTCAAGGAAAGTCTGCAAGTGTACGAACCTTGTTATTTAATCACAGAAGGTAAATCATTAAACAAGCAAAAAATAAAATTATGAAAAATTAGTGCTATTCTAATTTGAAAGACTCGGAACTGTACTACCATTACTTATTATAATGAGCTTTATTTTAATTAATCGTTGAATTTCTACATTTTAATAAGGGGAGTATAGTTATAAAGCATACCTACCAATATTCTAATTTATAATCCATAATATTATTAGTATTCACCCTTTTTTTTCACAGTATTCTTTTTTAAAGTATATACGTATATTCCTTCTTATTTCATTGTAATTACATTTGGAGAAAATTACTCTAAAATAGATGTGTGAAAAAAGGGAAGGGTACTAATATCTTTACAGAATATTAATTAGAATATTGACAGGTAGGTAAAAGGTAGTTATCTTGAAAATATAGGGTGATTTGACACTTTTCTTAACCCATTGATATCGTATATTAACACTACACTGGTTACTACAGAAGCAGGCTTAATTTTTAATTGATTCCAAAGCCATTTTAACACTTGTCAACCATGTCATTAATAACCGTACAATTGTTAACGCCCCCTGAAAAAACACCCCTTTTCTCACACCACTACATTTTTAGAGTTATTCTCTCCAAATATTGTTACGATTAAATAAAACTAAAATCACTCTAAAAAATCAATGGTGTGAAAGAAAAGGCGGGTACTAAAACCATTTTAGACTGATCTTTTTTTTTTTTTTTTAAGTCCACTTTTTTTCAAGAATATATTTGAGTTAGGAGAATTTCCAGTTTGTCTCTTACTAGCTGTAAACAAACATATTGATTGATCGGAAATGCTCACCTTTGTTCTCCCCGGAATATTAAAGGACAAGCAAAAAACAAGTCCTTCCGGCTTTTCGGAAGGGTAGGTTGATTTCTTTTTCCTTATCAAGTAGCTGTCATTTTGTTTCAAAATGGCGGCTACAAATTCTAAATTCACTTCGTAGAAATATTGATGTAGACTATGCACATATGGAGTTTTAAGCAAATCGGTTCATAAATACCTTTTATGTGAATTTAAAAATTTCAAGTGGCCGGCGCTTGGAAACAAAATGGTGAGTTAAGTTGACAAATATATTAAACGTATTTGTGAGATAAGTCTACTGTACACACATAGTTCGAATTAATCCAAAATTTCAAAAGTCATCGTGTTGAAAAATTAACTGGCTGGCACTTCGATCAAAATGGCAGAGAAAGTTGCTCACCTAAGATATCGTTGCAAATTTCAAAATAATTTTTTTTGTAGAAATTCTTTCAAGGATGCTTAGTAAGTCGATAAAATGTTAGTTTTCAGCATTTCTAGTTTGTTTTAGCATTAAAATAGCCTAATTGTTCCTTAAAAACGTATTAAAAAGGTCCAGTAACGCAGGTAATGTATTTGGCGTCTTTTCCCCTATTGCGACTTTTTTTGGCGACTTTTGGCGAGAAAACACTTATCGATATACCAAAGATGGACGCAATAACGTGATTGGTTCACGAGTTACGTCAATTTTCTAGATTTTTGTCGTTTAAATGATAAATCCATTTTTCAACTTTGATTTGAATTGATTAAGTATTTCTGAAGTTACCGTGATAACAAATTTTCAAGTGGCCGCCAGTTGGAAGCAATACAGTGGAACAAGTTGCCCAGCAAACACATCCAAGATATTTGAAGCATAGGTTCACTGTCCAACTGTAGTTTAAATCAGTGCCGTGTTTCAAAAGATAATTTTATGGCAAATTTTCAAATGGCAGTCAAGCGGTTGCAACTTGGCAACAAAATGGCAAAACAACTTGCCCAGCGAAATCATCCAGTATATTTGTATGATAAGTTCATTGTCCAGTTCTAGTTTAAATTAAATCAGTATTTAAAAAATTATCGTCACAAGAAATTTTCAGGTGGCACCACTTGGAAAAAAAAGCGGAGTGAGATGCCCAGCGAACTTAACTGAGATATTTGAAGGATAAATCCACTACCCAAATTTGATGCGAATTGATTCTGTATTACGAAAGTTACCATAATGACAAATTTTCAAGTGGCCGCCACTTGGAAATAAAATTGCGGATCATGTCACCAAGTGAACTTATCCTAAATATTTGAACCATAAGTTCACTATCCAACTTTTATTTGAATCAGTTTAGTATTTTAAAAGTTATCGTGATGGCATATTTTCAAGTGACCGTGAGATTTCAAGTGGCAGGAACTTAAAAACAAGATGTCGGGACAAGTTGCCCAGGGAAAACATTCAAGATAATTTTATGATAATATCACTGTCCAAATTCAGTTCGATTTGGAGTATTATTTCAGAAGTTACCGTGATTTTAAATTTTCAAGTGGGAGCCTGATTTCAAGTGGTCCCGCTTAACTTAAGATATCTGCCACTTTATTAAAACTTGCGGATATAGTTTACTAATAAACTTCATTGAGATCCTTATGTGGTCTGTATTTACATCAAAATTCAAACAATTTCGGAATACGCATTTTACAATTTAAATTTGAAATTTTCAAGTGATCTCCATTTGAAAACAAAATGGCGGAGCAACTTGGTTAACAAACTCATCTAAGATATTTATAAGATAAGTTAAGACACTGTTCAAATTTGGTTCCATTTGGAGTATTATTTCGGAATTTATCATGGTTTTAAATTTTCAAGTGATAGCCAGATTTCAATTGGTCCCGCTTAACTTAAAATCACGGCCACTTTATTAAAAATGGCGGATAAAATTCATTAATAAAGTTATTTGAGACACTTGTATAATCTATATATGCATCAAAATTTAAAAAAAATTCGGAATACGCTTTTTGCAGTTTGAATTTGAAATTTTCAAGTGGTCTCCACTTGAAAACAAAATGGCGGAGCGACTTGGTTAACAAATTCATCTAAGTTATTTATAAAATAAGTTAAGACACTGTCCAAATTTGATACGATTTGGAGTATTATTTCAAAGTTATTGTGATTTTAAATTTTCAAGTGGTAACGTGATTTCAAATGGCCCCGCTTAACTGAAGATATCTACCACTTTATTGAAAATGACGGATAAATTTCATTAATAAACTTCATCGAGACCCTTATGTGGTCTATATTTACATCAAATTTCAAACAAATTCGGAATACGCTTTTTACAATTTGAATTTGAAACTTTCAAGTGGTCTCCACTTGAAAACAAAATGGCGGAGCAACTTGGTTAATAAACTCATCTAAGATATTTATAAGATAAGTTAAGACACTGTCTAAATTTGGTTCGATCTGGAGTATTATTTCGGAAGTTAAAGTGATTTTAATTTTTTAAGTGGTCCAGCTTAACTTAAAATATCTGCCACTTTATTAAAAATGGTGGATAAACTTTATTAATAAACTTCATTGAGACCCTTATGTGGCCTGTATTTACAACAAAATTCAAGCAAATCTTGCTTTAAATATGCTTTTTACACTGTCAGTTTGAAATTTTCAAGTGGCTGCCACTTGAAAACAAAAGGTCGGAGCAACTTGGTTAACGAACTCATCCAAGATATTTATAAGGCGAGGATTCTTTATACAGAATTTTTTTTTTTTTTGCAGTTGACTGTCTCTATTCAAATATATATTCGTTTCATTTTTTTAGTGCAGTCTATAGATGTTAAACTCTACTTACGTGGTATCAAGGTGGTATGAAGGTATGGTAAAGTGGATATGTGCTGCGCGATTCAAGCGCCTACAGCGCCACCTGTTGGGAAATTGTGGAGTTAGCATTCCTATCTAGGAAAGAGTTTAAGAAAGGGGAAAAAGGTGAATTATAAAATTGCAGAGCATCATCGATTTAGTACGAAAAGGTAGTTTAGACGTTAATGCTAAAAACAGAACGCTTAAAACGTGCATTTGTTTGTTCGCAATCTCCTATTTTGTGCACACTTGAACGACATTGCATATGTTGTAGCGTAGCGAGTGACATTTATGCTATGTAAAATTCAAAGTATGGCTATTGTAAGCGGTCACATCGATTAACGCATAGACGTTTTAAACCGACTTCATAAAGGAAGAGGTTCTCAATACAAACCATGTTTCTCGTTGTTGTTGTTGAAATTTGTTAGTTTATAACTTCGTAAGAGATGATTTAATTTTAATATTTTTTTGTTGTCGTAATGATCTTGACCTGAAATAGGTTTCATTATGATTTCTTTAAGATATAAACAAATTACAGGATACCCAAAAAAGTCTGTTCTCACTTGAACTGCTGAACGCATGCAGCTACACTGGTAAAAGCAGTATGTAAGTACCGATGTTGGAACTTCTGTCCGTCAGCTGCAATGCATATTTTGCTCTTTGTTTGAACTTTACGCTGCGCAATTTTCAGCGCAGCGAGTGACACGTCTTCACTGTAAAGTTCAATATATATGCCTAACAGAATTTTTGGTTAAGAATACAGCGTATCCGTTCTTTACATTTCTAAAGACTTTTTAACTTAACGTATGTTCATTCAATAGATAGTTTTTTGTTCATATCCGATAAAGGCATAAAAAGTGACAGAACTTAAAAATGCAGCATTTGAGAAAAATCAATTTAAAAATAACTTGACTAGAATAAAACTGGCACAACTGTCTCTCGATTGGATAACTTTCTAGATGGAGATGTAGCTTTTTGTTCACATTGGGTGCATTTCATGTATTTTTCAGTTACATAAACCATTTTTTGAGTTATGTCACTTTTCTTGGAAGTTGTGATTTGTCAAACTGCCGTCGAACGTCTTCTGATGTTCTGCTATATGAATAAGTTTTCACTGAAAAGAGAAAAATAAAAATTTTTTGTAAAAAAATAAAACCGACTCCAAAAGTCAACTACTATTCAAAAAAAAAAAAAAAAAAAAAAAAAAAAATGTATGAAATGAAACTAAATTGCGCCTAACGACATATAACGCCAAACAACCTATAACACTACAATTAATCATAACCTTTGAAGTCGGCGAAAAATTAAATAAAAATTAATACCTTTATTCAATACAAAAATCAAATCGTATTCAAAATACACATCTCACATTGTCACCTGCAAAACGCCGCCAAAAATTATTTTGATTCAAGAAAACAAATAAGATTTCGTAAGCAGCAAACGTTGGCGAAGATGCTGGTATCTGACGTCTTCGATGAAAGAAAAATCGCAAAATTATCTGGCAAACATATTTAATTTCTTCGGGATATCAAGATTAATTTGATAAGGTATATTAAGAGAGTAATTAAGAATATGAAACAATACTCCGTGCAATATATATTATAAAAATATACATCTTACGTGTATATTTTGTGCGTTACGTTTTGATCGCCAAATCCAAAAGCACCAAGGATGATAGTTATCAAAGTTATACCATATTTGCAAAGGAAACTAACTTCGTAGAAACATAAATACCGCATTGGGAAGAATGTTCACTGTTCTGTGTAGATGCTAAAAATGGACCAATTGTATACAGTGATAAAATAATAAAGGAAACATGAAATGGATCATTCGAGGCGACAGCATTTGTTGCTACCGATCTAAAAACAAATCTTTAAAAACTAATTAAATTTTATTTAATTTTGCACCGACTTCAAAAGTTATGATTAATTGTAGTGTTATAGGTTGTTTGGCGAAGGAAATTATTTTATACTTTTAGGCGCAATTTAGTTTCATTTTTTTACATTACATACTATTTTTTTACAAAAAGATTTTATTCTAATATTCTCAAAAAGAAGAACCGTGACTTGCATCATTAACAAACACTGGCAAGATGGTTCTTGAAAACTTGTTTGAGTTTTAAAGTGAATTTTCGCATTTCAGAATGGAAATGGAAGTATACTTTTCTTTAAAAATTAATTACGGAAAGGGAAAATTGTCAGCTTAACAAACATGTGCATATTTTTTGCCTTGTGTTCAAACGGTTCAAACAAACATTTAAATAAAAATAAAAAATCATACAATGTGATAAAAAATAATCAAATTTATGAGGTGAAAATGTACAAAGTATAAAATTTATTATTTATAAAAAGAAAACGCGAAGTTAATCTATATAGACAAAAATGCAGGAATGTTTTATGTTTATATTCTTTCTTAGTTATTTAAAAAGATATGAAGATACACTACAAGATTAAAAAAAAAATAATAATACAATATTACTAATACCACCAACCGATATATTTTTGAACAATACGTTTTCTAATAACAAAAATTAAAAAACGTAATTTTCGTTCCTCTAGTACTGTACTATTTTGAATGTTTTTTGATGCGCTAATATCAGAAGCATTTGTCTTTTCTTACTATAAGGAAAGGATTTGTTCACAAAGTACGGAAGATGATATGAAGAACTGATTGCTATGAAGACTGAAGCTATAGCAGAATCGAAAGTTTTCTGTATAAAACTGCATTAAAATAAGCTATCACTTACACATTATTTTTTAAATGAATTTTTTGCTTTCTATGGAAGCTCCGTTAACTGCGTTGACTCTTGCACACGTCTTGTGGGCACTGTCTAACAAGGAAACATTCAAAAGGTGTCATCCTCAAAAAGTATTGAAAAAAATATATGTGATTCTACTCTTCATAAAACACCAGAAAAAAAAAAAAAAATATCGGCTGAAATAAATTACAGTGACCACAAAAATTATCAAACTTAAGCATATTTGGCGATTTTACACTTCTAGGCGATTGATTTTGAGTACTTGGCGGAAGAGCAAAACACGGCTCTGTTCGTACACGGCAATCTCGGTGCTAGCAACAGCGCTAAATCGCCAAATATGCTTAATTTTGATAATTTTTTCTGGCCGCTGTAATTAATTTCAGCCGATAATATTTTCATTTTCTGGTGTTTTGTGAAGAGTAGAATCACATATATTTTTTCAATACTTTTTGAAGATGAAACCTTTTGAATGTTTCCTTGTAAGCAGAATCAAACAATAATCTACTAACATGTAAAATTCCGATGTGCCGATATTATTTCTTTTTTTCGTGACTAATTTGCTCTTTTTGTTTTTTTTTCTCACATCGTTCAGATTTTCCCGGAAATTTGGGAGAAAACTCGCCTGCTTTCATTATGGAAAATAACCTATACTGAGTAAATTTGCCTGGGAAAATACAGAAGAAAATCTTGTGATATCTTCAAATGATTTATTTCTGACAAAGAAACATTCAAAAGGTGTCGTCTTCAAAAAATATTGTAAACAATATATGTTATTCTACTCTTCATAAAATACCAAAAAGTGAAAAAATCGACGGCTAAAATGAATTACAGCGACCACAAAAAATTATCAAATTTAAGTATTTATGGTGATTTAGCGCTGTTAGGCAATAAGTTCGACAGCACCGACATTGCAGTGTACGAACAAGACCGTGTTTTGCTTCTCCGCCAAGAACTCGAAATCAATCGCCTAACACAGTGAAATCTCCAAATATGCTTATTTTTGATAATTTTTTGTGGTCACTATAATTCATTACAGCTGATAATTTTTTCACTTTCGGGTGTTTTATAAAGAGTACAATCACATATACTTTTTGAAAACGACACCTATTGAATGTTTCCTTATGAGATACTTTTACTGAACATGAGATGAATCGGTCTGTGTGGAAAATTTCAGGGGCTATGCGTTGGGTACGAGTTACCCGGATCTCGTCTGTCAACATTCGAAAGCTACTCACTACAATGGGAGACTTCACACATGAGCGTAACTCTAAACCAACACCATATATAAGGACCTTATTCAACCCGGCAATGGATGCGGTTAGCTTTCCATTGCTTACTAGAACATGAATTTATTAAACCACACAAAGTGCTTCGTTTCTCTAAATGCTGTTTTACATGTTCCTATTTTTCCATAAAATTTTTCTGGTTTCAATAATTTATTGAAAAGAAATAATTATTTTTTATTTTAAATTAGCTGGATTTTCCGCTTCGCTAGTAGCTGTATCATACTTCTCATCCTCACCCTGTTCCTGCTCCTTTTATACACCACTTTAATAGAAGAGTAATTATCTTCAAATATATTTACGATTAAATAAGAGTCTAAAAAAAGACTGGTGTGAAAAAATAGGCGTAAAGGGGCTGGACTATCTATCTGCCGGGTTAGGTTGGGTGTCAAGTATGCTATATGAAAATATAAACTTTTTTATAATATTAAGTCTCATTTTCTTGCTCCTCTATTTTTTAAAGAGCTTCAAAAATTTGGAGAGTTATCGTTTGAGAAAAATAAATTATTTAAAATATAATTCATTTGTAAAACCTAACTCTCGAAGGGTAATACCCTTAGGCCCGTAATCACCAACTTCTTAACTGTCGGATTAAACCTCGGATCAGCGATAATTGCTCGATCATACGAAAATCGGTATTCTCCAACGAAAATCCGCAGTTCACCGACTACTTTAACACTTTGTTTTTGAACCTCGAATATCGGAGGATTAACAGAGATAATTCTCGGATCTTTTCGTAACGCATGCGCACTCCGCAGCTCACCTTCGTAAACAAATAACAAACATGGCTGACGCTGACGATCTATTTTCACTAGATGATATTGAAAGCTTAGAACTATTGGAAGCATTTGAAAGAAGGAAAAGGACGGTCAATTAAATAATTTGGATTCTTTGGACAATGTGGCATTTCGATATTCTAATCGATTAAATAAAGATTCCGTGGAATCTCTAATACGAATGTTTGATAATAGGCTGTGATCTGCTACAGAAAGGAATAATGTATTAACATCGGCAGAAAAAAAATTAATAGCATTAAGATTCTCTTAATCATAACAATCAAAATTTTAAATCATAGCATAAACAGTTGTCGTCTGCGTGATCATTCTTTTTAAAGATGTTCTAAAGTAAAATTGATTATTAATCCGTGCGTAAACAAAAGCGAAGTAAACAAGAGTATCAGTGTTGCCAATTTGCCTGTTACCCTTTCTAATCTTATAATTCGATTGATTAGTTAATTGAAGCCGAATGGTGAATAAATGGTATCTTCGTTCTTGGCCCATCAAAACGAAGTTTTTATTTCTCTTCCAGTTAATCCATGGATCACGTAATCGGCTGATGGTGAATACCGTAGGAATTTAATTCAGTGTTAGCTTTGATTCTCGGATTTTTCAATCCATGGTTTAATCCTCGATCAATGAAGTTTGGTGAATACGACCCTTAGAAAAGAAAAACTGTTGTTATAAGAAAAGAGCTTGTATTTCTTATTCAAACGAATAAAATATTTATCTATAACGTGGAGTAACATTTTCAAATATATATATATAACGGCAAATTGTCACGTATTCTTTTACCTATTACGTCGAGTCCAAATTGCGGAAGATAAAGTGACGTTCTTGCATTCTCGCCAACCTAACCCGAAAGTTTGTTAGTCCTTCACCATTCCTTTTATTTTTCCACCCCAGTCTTTTTCTAGAGCACTTTTTTTCCCCCTCCATTTAATCGTAAGTGTATTTGAAGAGAATTACTCTAAAAATTATGTGGTGTACAAACAAGAGACTAAAAACTTCCGTGTAGGGTTGGTAAATACACGGTTAAAAATTTGCAATTTTGTTGCCAGTAATTCTCTGTAAAAATTACATAATTCTGTGAAAGTTACAAAAAAATACATTTTGTCAACGTAATTTTTCCGTAGTTTACGACTTTTTTCTCAAATTACAGAGAATTCTGTAATTTTTACTGATAATTACTGGCAACAAAATTGCAAATTTTTAACAGTGTATGCGTTTTTGGTACGTTCCGGGAATTAATCAATATCGCTCGTATGTCCCTTCTGAGGGGACATTAAAAAATCGTGCCACGCCTTAAGGTGTTCCTCTGCAAATGAAATGTTATTATTATTTTTTTTAATGTGTAACTATAGGCTACCTTTTCGTCACCGCAAAATTTTAACTCAAAGATTTTTTTTATTTAATGATGAAGTAAATAAAACAAATTATTGCAATTTTTCGGTAGCAGAGCTGCTAACCTAATCCGGCAAATTGTTAGTACCACCCCTTTTTCTACACCACTTAATCTTTAGAGTATTTTTCTACTTAATTCATCATAGATACATTTGAAGAGAATTACTCTAAAAATTAAGTGGTGTAGAAAAAGGGGCGTTTTTCAATAGGCGTTAACAGTTTGCCGGATTAGGTTGGCAGCTCTGCTGTAGCCAAAAGGTATTGGGTTGTTCGATAATTCATGTCGTTTTTTTCTCATAGACGGGGTGAACTGCATATTTCATGTTGTAGTGATTGCGTGGCTATTTTAAAAATTATACTATTTTAAAGGTTAGACTTTAGACTACCTTCAGTCAAAAACTGAGCGTCATTAGTAAACAACAAGTTGGTTAAAAATAAACTTGAAAATGGACAATCAAAGAGAGCGTTGTCGGCATATTTTATTGTTTTACTTCCGAAAGGGAAAAATGCGGTGCAAGCTCGAAAGAAATTGTGTGTTGTTTATAGTGAGGATTGCCTTACTGAACGCCAGTGTCAGCGTTGGTTTGCTCGCTTTCGTTCTGGAAATTTTAATGTGCAAGATCCACCACATACTGGTCGTCCAACCACTACTGATGACGACAAAATAAAGCCGTTAATCGAAACTAACCGGCGTATGACAACTCGAGAGATAGCAGAGAAGCTCGACCTATCGAATTCAACAGTTTACTTGCACTTACAACAGCTTGATTACGTAAACAAACTGGATTTTTGGGTTCCGCCCGAATTAAAGGAAATCCACCCCACCAAAAGCATGAATCGTAACCAAAACGACCCATTTCTGAAAAGAATCATAACGGGTGATGAAAAATGGATTGTTTACGATAACATAGTCCGAAAACGATCATGGTCCAAGAAAGATGAGCCCCCACAATCGACGTCCAAAGCCAATATTCACCAAAAGAAGATTATGCTTTCTGCGTGGAGGGATTACAAGGGTGTAGTCTATTTTGAGCTGCTTCCAAGAAACCAAACTATTGATTAGAATGTCTACTGTCGTCAACTATCGAAATTAAACGAAGAAATCAAGAAAAAACGCCCTGAAATGGCCAACCGCAAAGGTGTGATGTCCCATCATGATAACGCCAGACTACACACCTCTTTGATAACCCGTCAAAAATTAATAGAGCTCAATTGGGAACTGATGCCATATCCACCCTATAGCCCTGATTTAGCACCATCAGACTATCATTCGTTTCGGTCCCTTCAAAACCATTTCAATGGTAAAACTTTCAATTCTGATCAGGCTGTTAAAAATGAGGTGCACCAGTTCTTCGCTTCTAAAAACCAAGGCTTCTTCGAACGTGGAATTTTTCAACTTACAAAATGGTCAATATATCATTGATTAATGTTTGTTGTTAATATAAATAAATTCACTTTGAAAAACATGAAAAAAAACGACATTAATTATCGAACAACCCAATAGTAAGTTGGAAACTATACGTGTGACGTTTTAAAGGATCGCCAAAAGGCGTGTCTTACTGTTCAAAATAGGAAAATATGACAAGCGTTAAGAGTTAATATTCCGGCAAATTATTAGCACCCGCCCCTTTGTCCACACCACTTTATCTTTAAAATAAATTTCATAAAATGAAGATGGGTTTGGGTACAAAGATACTCTAAAAAGCGATTGGTGTGAAAAAAATGCGGACACTAATATTTTTGAGAAATATTATTTAGAATGTTCGCAGATATGATAATGTAACGTAAAAACATAGTTAAAAAAAGATAGTTACAAAAAGCTTATCTTTCTTGTAAAAACATTAAAATACAAGAGCAAGAATGTGATAATGCATTTATTAATATATTATAGCGATGCTAGAAATGGACAGAAAGACAAAAATGGTTATGAGCTGCTGAAGTAAGCAAAATGAATTTATAACTAAGTGATCGTTTTGAATTTCGGCTTCAGTATAGATTCAGGAAAAGCTTTCATGTAAGAAATAAATCACCTTTTTTTATAAATATCAGACTGAAAATGTTAAGTGTTTTTTAAACAACAATTAAACTAAATTTCAGAAACAGTTTCATTTGACGAATTATTATATGTAAGTGTGATAGGAGAGGATGTGGGATTATGAGCTTCCCTATATACATCCATTCCCATATTGTGGTTATAATCATAAAACGTAAGTCTATTACTGGGGAAAGGACTATTTAATAAATTTAACAACTGACAACGAACATATATCCAGAGAATATTCCTATAACACTACAAGGGGATTTTCTCAAACTCATTATTTAAAATTTTGAAAATTTGTTTACCAAGACAACTTTCCGGTATTGTTTCGTTTATTTAATATGGCCAAATTTTCACGTCAACTGCATTAAAGGCTCTCATTACTTACCATTGCTAGAAGCCCGAACCAATGCAAGAACCTATGCGAAATTTTCTTTGTTTATAATTCATTAACTAATACATATTTTTAAATTCTGTTTACATATTTAGAAAATTTCCAACTGTTAAACAGACGCACCTTTTTTTTTTTTTTTAAATGCATTTTTTTTTTTTTTTTTTTTTTTTTTTAATTTTAATATTCTATTTTGAAATTGCAAAATGGAAAATTTCACATATTGAAAATTCGTATTTTACAGCTTCAAAATAAAATATCACAAATTTAAAAAATACATTTTATAATAGGTGCGTCAATTTAACAGCTGGGAATTTTCTAAATGAGAAAACAGAATTAAAAAATATGTATTAGGGTAAGTACACCAGTGATTGACACTTTTAGAGCAATCTCTGATGTTTTTAATACTTTAGTCATCAGAAAATAATTTTAGAAATCATAAGTCAGTTCATATGGCATGAAAGACATTCAGAACCACATATATGTTAACAATTTATTTAATTATTTATTTTTTATGAATTTTTATTTGACACCCACTCAAAGTTTCACTAATTGATACTGCCAGATTTTCATTTTATCAGTAATTGGCACCCTGTGTTCTAGTGCTTGACACAACTTGTTATTCATTTTACCAGTTATTAGCACCCTATGCTCCAGTGTTTGACATAAAATGTTGAAATTCTTATGTGTAAAATATTTCATTTTATTATTTTTCTTATTTATTAATTATTTCTGGATAGATTCCAATTACTGGAGCATGCCAATCACTAGAGCACCTACCCTAGTTAATTAATTATTAGTAAAGAAAATTTCCCATAAAATAACTTTAGTTTCGACTTCCAGCGACCGTGAGTGAAGCAGGCAGTTAAAAAGTTCTAAGGGGACAGAGAGCTTTTAAAAACAGAAAAATGAAGAAATTTTTGACCAACTTTCAGAAGTGGAAAAAAAAAAAAAAAAAAACTATGAAATCATAAACAAACTTTTTTTTTTTTTTTTTTTGTGTTAACTAGTATGAATTTACGCTATAGATTAAAAATATTATTTATTTACTTTAAAATAGAAAATCATTTTCCTACAGATTATTTTTTTAATAATTCAATATTCTCACTGCGCGCATGATATTTCAAAAGTATTTGAGATATGAACCTAAAATTTTTCTCAACCATACGATTTGACAAAATGAATAAAATGAACTAAAAATAAGAAATTTGTTCAATAGAAAAAAAAAAGTAATGAATGCGGAAATATAAAACTTTTAATGGCAATTTCATATTTCAAATTTAATTAATCATTAAACTACATATTATTAAAATAATTAAAACTTTTCACTTCAGATTCTTAATTTGAATGTTTTGTTTCATTTAATGCAAAAATTATAAGGATAAATTAAACTGTAATTGAGATATCCTACGTGCAATGAGAAAACACACTGCAATTTTATTTTATTTTATTTTATTTACTTATTAATTAATTATTATTATTTTTTTTTAATAATCTGCAATAAAAATAATTTTCTATATTAAAGTAAACCAAAATAATGTTCTTAATCAATAGAGTAATGTTATACTAGTTAACAAAATAATAATAATAATAATAATAAAAGTTTGTACATGCATTTATTCATAACTCAAGAAAAAGGCATGAAACAATAATTTAAAATGCAATCAGACAGAAAAAAAAAAAAAAAAAAAAAAAGCCACCCTACTTATTTTTACCGTAAATTATCGTATGCTAAGTTAAATGAATGTGGCAAACTTTAATTCATATCTACCAGAATAATTATGATATTTAAATTCTTCTATATGTATAGGTTAGAATGAAGTGACCCTGACCCAAACATATTGCATGCATATTTTGATTAAAAAAAAACATTTTTTTTAATTATGAAAATTATAAATAAATTCCTATTCGAAAATAGAATTTATACCGTATGTTAATTTTTGCATGAATAGAATGAGCATCATGAAAAACACGGGTTTCCAAATTTACTGCTCGTTTCTAACATTATTTTTTGAGTTACAGTGATACTTCATTTTTTATTACTGTTAGGGTGTCGTGTATAGAATAAAATTGACTTTCTTTAAATATTTAGTGTTATACTTCTCTAGAATGTAAATGAACTGCGTTTATTATGGATAATAATTTTAATAAGTGATAATTTTAATAAATTATTTTTACGGAGTGAATCTGTATAAGAAAGTATAGAAAAAAGTCATGTGGTGGCCACAGCAAACTAGTTTTATGAAGATTTTAAAAACAAGTACGAAATTTTATGCTGTTGACGAAATGTAATTCAGCAATAATATCTTGTTTGATTTTTTTTTTTTTTTCCTACAAATTTTCATAATGCATGCTTTTCAATTTTCATTTTATCTTGTAAACATAGATGCCAAATCTCCCGTTTTTCAAGGGAGACTTCGAACCGGAAAATATTTATAGCTGTTTCCTGTATGTTAGGATGTTAGGATTGAATGGATGGGAGGCACCTGTGACAGCGTCACGCATCCTCCATTACCTAAAGGTACAGCTTAACGGATTGAGAGTCCCGAATGTCAATTTTACTGCAATGGAGAAAGGGGGGGGGGGGAACATACCAAAAATGAAAAACAGTAACAAAGTAATTTTAGAGCTTATGGAAAATGGAAACACAATAATAAAAATGGGTAGAAAGGTTAAGTATAGCATTACACAACTAGTAGAAAGTTTAGGGATAGTAAGAATATTTTTTATTTTTCAAAGAACAATTTTTATAATTTTTTTTTTTTTTTTTTTTTTTTTTTTTTTTAACACAAGGACAAAAATAAAACATAAAGACATAACATAACATATAACATTTTTCATTTAAAAGTATTGGTGTAAATTTTGATTTAAAAGTTGAAAAGGTTTGCAGCTCTGTATAATGAATAAAAATCACAACAATTTTATTCGAGTTAATGGACAGGCGTGTAGCATGAGTATACTTATTTTTCGTCAAAAACTGGTTAATTTATAAAACTTTTTAAAGAGCAGAGTCGTCGGGAAACTGAAGGATACCTTTTACTGACAAAATTTTGCTCTTCACGTTTTTTAGAAAAAAAAAAAAAAAAAAAAAAAAAAAAGTCAATATTCCTATTTATCGAGTTGGAAAAACATATGCAGAAATGTATTATAATTTAGAAAACAAATAGAAATTAAATATAATTTTACATTTTAATATCTAAAGGATATGAGGACAATAATGTTTTTTTCAGTAGGCATTTTTTAATTTACAATTTAAAGTAATTCCCGTATTTTCACGGGCTATTTACTGGTATGCCAAATTTTTCGATTACTCTGAGGCATTGCTAACATACGTCATATTTTTTTCCCCTTTAGCACAGTTTTCTACAATAAATTTCTCTAACCTGCAGCAATAATTAAATAAGAAGAAAATGACTCTTTAAAAAAGTGGTATTGAAAAATGCGCGTCTACTAATAGTACATCAAAGAGTTCGAAAACGTTCGAATATTGCTATCTGGCATGGTGAAAAAAAACTTGCATCTATACACACATATATATAGTCAAAATAACCAATTTAGCAGAAAAATTTCGTCTTAAAATGCATTTTTAGGAAGTTATGGTGGATTAAAGCTTTCACTGAAATTTCGACCCTCTATCCTACTGAATCTTCAACAAACGTTGAGAATTCTGAAAACTGGAAGAAAGTAGTCAATGAGAGTGAGGGACACTTAATTTGTTTTTAAAAAAAGTGGGAGGAGCAGTGGCGGGCGTGGGAAAGCAGGGAATACCGCCAAGTAGGGGTTAACTTTTCAATTTTAAAATGGGAGAAGTTTTTTGATAATTGGTTGTAAAAAAAATTTTAAAACAAATATTTATTAAAGAATAGATACATATAATCGACGTTTCTTTGATTCTAATCGCCTTTTTTGTATATCATATCCAACTTTTAAAAATTTTTGGTGGCTGTTGAATAAAACAGTCGCGCAATCTGTGCCAGGTGGCGCTGCCTACCGTTCGAACTGTTGCCAAGTATCGAGCCACGCGTCAGGCATCTAGTTTAAGAGGCTATGGAAAAATGTTTAATAATTATTCAGTCCTAATTGTTTACTTAGTAAATAAATAATAATGTAATTTATTTAATTTGTAGAATTAATTATTGTTGGTGAGAAATAAACTCAAAATGACATTCTTTCAATAATTACAAAAACTTCCATTTCCATATTATTCTAAAAACATTTCATTTGACTCTTTTATTTCTTCATGCATATATACATCTACATTGGGGCGACGCTATGACGCATTTGTTTCTGATTGGCCGTCTGTGTTTCTATGTACATGTAATGATGTATTTTTCGTTTTTTTTTTTCTCCTTCTTCGATGTTCGGTTTTATAAATAAAAATGTGATTAAAAAGGAAAACATGTGGGTTCTTTTTTTCATTCCCACAAATTATATATTTTTCCTATTCATAAACCAAGCTAAAGAAGGCTGGTTTAATTCAATTAAAACCATTGATTAATTAATATCAAATTATATATTTTAAACAGCATCAGTCAACTGATAGTTCCTGTAACTCCAATGGATTTATTTTCATTTACAAAATACAACATCTAGATACTGAAAGCTGATATAAAAGAGGATACTCACAACCAAGGTGAGTGCATTTTACTTACCTTATAAACCTTGAACTATTTTTATAAAATATATAAGAAGTAAATTGAAATATTTATCAATAATACTTTTGTCAATTAGCAACAGATTATGTCAACTGATGCGCTAAATTGAGTTTTTAAATTTATTCTTGACAAAAGTTCTTTCTTTGCATATTTGAAGAAACATTTGCTACATTTAAAATAATATTATTTTGCTACATTTAAAATAATAATAATGATAAAAAATGTAAGCGAAAATAAATAAATATGTTTTCTTTTTGTTTCTTGAAAACGAAAGTATAGAAATCTGTATAAACATTAAAAACGAAAGAAGTAAAAGAATGTTTAAAATAAACATATGAATGATTAAATATAAAATTGTAGTTATTATAAACTAGAAAGAAAACAAAATTGAAATATTAAAATGAGTATCCTCAAGGACACTATAATTGAAAAACTTAACGCACAAAATTATGATGTGTGGAAGTTTAAATTGGAAATGTTTCTCCAAAAGGAAGATTTATATTCCGTGGTTCTTAACGATGCTCCGAATCCCATTACGGACACATGGAATAACAAAAATAGGAAAGCACGCGCCGTTATAAACCTCTTAATAGAGGATAATCAAATAATCCATGTCAAAAATCTTGAGACCGCTAAAGAATGCTGGAACGCCTTAAAAGCTGTACATGAGCGTTCAACCCTCAGCAGTAAACTATTTTTGCTTAGAAAGCTTTACTCTACGAAATTAACTGAGGATGGCGATATGATAGACCACTTAACGAACATTTATCAATTGCGAGATAAGTTAGTATCACTCGGAGAGGAAATAAATGACAGGCACCTTTCAGCCCTAATGCTCTGTTCCTTACCTCCAAGTTATGATGTATTAATCACCGCTTTAGAATCACGTGATGAAAAGGATCTTGTACCAGAGTTTATACGCTTGAAATTGATTGATGAATTTTCTAAAAGAAAAGAAAACAAATCTGAAAATAATTCAGTGTTAAAGGTTAAATTTAAACCGAAACCAGAAAATTCAAAGTTCTGCCGTTATTGTAAAAAAAATCGCATACAATTGAAGAATGCTGGCATCTTAAAAATAAAAATAAAGAAAAGACTCTGAAACAAACAAAAGCCAGCAATGCCAGATCAACTTTCAAATCTGGTATGTACTCTCAAGACAGACATAACGCGGATAGGGCTCTTATTACTGAGAGTGAAAATAAAAAACCTAACGATAAAATATTCACTCTATTTATCGGTGAGAAATCTAACAATTGGTATGTAGACTCAGGTTGTTCAACGCATGTATGCAATGATAGGAGTAAATTTCATGAATTTAATCATAATAATTCACGCGTAACAATCGCGAATGGACAGGAGATAGAATCCCTGGGTCATGGGTCTGTGAAATTAAACACCATAAATTCCAATAACACACATAATACTATAATATTGAAAAATGTTTTATATGTACCAGAGATAGAGACAAACCTCATATCTGAAAAAGAAGCTACTGAAAATGGTTGTGTAGCAATATTTGAAAACAAATCATGCAAAATAATGCATGAAGGAGAAACATGCATTGAAGGTTACATTAACAACAATTTATACGAATGCAAAGTTAACTATGATACAACACACACTATAAACATGGTAAAAATATGTGAAAATACAAATTGCATTGATAAATGGCACATTAAATTAGGCCATAGAAACATTAGTCATATAAAACAATTGGTAAACAACAACATGGCAGTTGGGATAAAACTAGACAACTGCAAACGTGATAATGCATGTGAAACTTGCATATTAACTAAATTAACGGACAATCCTTATCCCAAAAAGGCTCAGTTTAGGGCAACTAAAGCACTAGAGTTGGTACACACTGACTTGTGTGGACCAATGACAACCCCCACGGTCGGTGGAAAATACTATTTTTTAACATTAATTGACGATTTTAGTAGATTTACAGTTATATACCTACTGAGAAAAAAGGATGAAGTTTTCACAAAATTGAGGGAATACATCGCGATGACATCAAACAAGTTCGGACGAACTTTGCATGCAATCCGCTCCGACAACGGAGGGGAGTATACCGGGACAGAATTAAACGATTACTTAACAAAATTAGGTATAGACCACCAATTCACTGTTCCCTATTCAGGTTCTCAAAATGGAACTGCTGGACGTAAAAATCGTACTTTAGTTGAAATGGCACGTTGTTCATTAAAGGATGGCAATTTACCAAATTCCTTCTGGGGGGAGGCAATAAATACCGCAGTTTACTTGCAAAATAGACTCCCAACATCTTCGTGTGAATTGACACCTTATGAATTATGGACAGGTCGAAAACCTGACCTATCGATGTTAAAACCATTTAGTTGTCGTGCCTATGCATACGTACAAAAGGTACACAGGGGAAAATTAGATAATACGGCACAGGAAGGTATATTCGTAGGGTACGATAACAGAAGTAAAGGATATAGGATCTGCACAAATGGGAAAAACATAATTATTAGTCGAACCGTAAAATTTGTAGAAAATGAAAAACAAGCGATACTTAAATATGAAACATCACAAAACAATGATGAGAAAAGTGATTATAAAAATCCATCACCAAATTTGCAAATAATAGACTCAGAGATAGATGAAACTAATGATAGTGTTGTGTCAGATAATTCTCAAAATACTCCACGTAGATCACAAAGATCTAATAAAGGGGTACCACCAGATAGATTCGCATTCACATTACACAATGAAAGAATAAGTGAACCAAAATGCTGGGATGATATAATAAGTATGGAAAACCCTGTAGAAAAGGAAAATTGGATCAATGCTACATTAGATGAAATAAATTCACTCAAGCAGAATGACACCTGGGATTTAGTTGAGGTTTCACCAGGGATGAAAATAGTAGGGTGCAAATGGGCATTCAAAGCAAAATATAACAGTCAGAGCCGTGTTGAAAAATACAAAGCTAGGCTGGTTGCGAAGGGCATTTCACAGAAATATGGAATAGACTACGATGAGACTTTCGCCCCAGTGGCGTCTCACACAACTTTGAGAAGTTTTTTGGCAATGAGTCTTTATAAGAATTTAAGTCTTAGACATATTGATATCAAGACTGCATTTTTACACGGTAAATTGAGTGAAGATGTTTATATGCATCAGCCAGAAGGATACGTGGTAACCGGGGAAGAACATAAGGTGTGTAAATTAAAAAAGGCAATATACGGGCTAAAGCAGGCCGCGAGAGCATGGAATTTAAAATTGAATGAGTCATTACTTAACTTAGGCTTTATTCAAAGTCAATTCGACAAGTGTCTTTATAAACGTAAACAAAACGATGTAACTACTTATGTACTTGTGTATGTCGATGATTTGTTAATAGCGGGGAATGATCAACAAATAAATGAAATTGTAAACAAACTAAAACAAGAATACCCGTTAACAGACTTGGGAGAAGCAAAACAATATCTTGGGATAAATATTAATCGCCCTAATGAAAATACAATGACTCTTGATCAAACACACAAAATACAAGAACTTATAGTCAAATACGGTTTAGAAAATTCAAAACCTACAGACACTCCTATGCACACAGGTTACATAAAATTAAATGACGAAGAAAACCTTTTACCAGAAAATACACAATATAGACAGGCTGTAGGCGCATTGTTATATATTTCAACCGTGTCACGTCCGGATATTAGCGCCGCGGTAAATATTTTGAGTAGAAGAAATGAGCGCCCAAGAGCAAAAGATTGGGAAGCGGTAAAAAGATTAATGAGATATTTAAAAAGTACAATTAATCTTAAATTGACATATAATAATATTGAAGAGCCTGTCTTGAGGGTATATGCAGATTCCGACTGGGCAAACGATCCCAGTGATCGTAAGTCTACAACAGGAAATTTGTTCTGCATAGGAGCAAATACTGTATACTGGACAAGCAAAAAACAAAAATCTGTATCAATGTCATCAGCAGAAGCGGAATATATTTCTGCAGCAAGTGCCGCGCAAGAAGTAAAATGGCTTATAAACCTTTTTGAAGAAATTGATATGCAACAAAATTGTCCTATTACACACTATGAAGACAATCTTTCTTGCATCAAATTGGCCGAAAATGACAAATTTCGACAGAAAACTAAGCATATTGAGCTAAGGTACCATCTGATTCGAGACCTTGTTGAGCAAGGCACAATAAAGATTGAGTATGTAAGTACGGAAAATATGATCGCAGATGTGCTCACCAAGCCTCTGCCGAGACATTCTTTTCGAAAATTGCGAATTTCCTTGTTGAACTGTGATTAAATGTCATCGAGTTTACGCAGGGGTGTTGGTGAGAAATAAACTGAAAATGACATTCTTTCAATAATTACAAAAACTTCCATTTTCATATTATTCTAAAAACATTTCATTTGACTCTTTTATTTCTTCATGCATATATACATCTACATTGGGGCGACGCTATGACGCATTTGTTTCTGATTGGCCGTCTGTGTTTCTATGTATATGTAATGATGTATTTTTCGTTTTTTTTTTCTCCTTCTTCGATGTTCGGTTTTATAAATAAAAATGTGATTAAAAAGGAAAACATGTGGGTTTTTTTTTTCATTCCCACAAATTATATATTTTTCCTATTCATAAACCAAGCTAAAGAAGGCTGGTTTAATTCAATTAAAACCATTGATTAATTAATATCAAATTATATATTTTAAACAGCATCAGTCAACTGATAGTTCCTGTAACTCCAATGGATTTATTTTCATTTACAAAATACAACATCTAGATACTGAAAGCTGATATAAAAGAGGATACTCACAACCAAGGTGAGTGCATTTTACTTACCTTATAAACCTTGAACTATTTTTATAAAATATATAAGAAGTAAATTGAAATATTTATCAATAATACTTTTGTCAATTAGCAACAATTATTTGATCCAACAACCATTCAATCGAAAACCACATTGCATCCGCTTTTTAACACTTTCCAACGAAGTTGAAAAGTGTTTATGACTTTCGGTTTGTGTTTCCCGCTAAATATCAATGGAATTTCTTAAAATTGATATATGTTATTCAAGTTCACTATCGGGTATCTCTTACTGAATATGAAGTAGATACCGCTAACGATTTGTGTACAGCGGGCCCTTAAAGTATTCCAAAGCATTGTGTTATATGAGAGATATTTCTATAAATCATAGTCTAATATCTTTACTTAATACAAATCTTAATGGGATTGTATTATAATATTCGAGTACAGTATCGGACATTCCTTATTGAAAATGGAATAAATACCACCAATGGTTTGTGTACAGGGACACCCGAAAGTATTTTGAAGCATTATATTCTGAGAGAGGTATTACTATAAATCACATTTTGGAACTTTTATTTTACCCAAATCGCAATGAAATTGACATTAGTAATACGCACGCACAAGAAAATGCTTTATATAGAATGCAGCGTGAATAGCATTAAATGTAAAGTACATCTTAAACGCAAGGCCTCACTAAAATATTCAATTACGTTAATGACTATAATTGAAATTTGCTGAAAATGTATTTTCGATTGCATTAATCTTTTCTATCATTTTCTAAAGATATTTGTGAGTGATTAAGGTTTGAATTTGTCTATCCGTCTGTCTTTCCGTCCAACTGCTCATCTGACACTCTGTAAATATTTTCAGAATTCCTTAAAAATGATATGCGTTATCCAAGTACATCATGAGATGTCCTATTTAAAATGGCATCAATAGATCCTATACAACTGTTTTATGAACAGTGGTACCGCCTAAAAATTCTAATGCATTCTATTTTAGGAAAGACATTTTTATAAATCATATTTAAAAACTTTCTACTGTTATTTCAAATGTTTAAAAGTCATAATAAAATTGGCATTTATTGTTAATATGCTCAAATAATGCTTGGAATAGAATAGAATATTCTTTGCGTTCGTACTTACAGGGCTACACAAAAATATTCAGTACATTAAAAGCAACAATTGGAATTTATTGGTAGGGTAGTTCCTCTAGTGATTGTCATGCTCCAGTAATTGACACCTATCCCGAAATAATAAATAAATAAGAAAAATAATAAATGCTTATATTTTACATATAAGAATTTTAACATTGTATGTCAAACACTGGATCATAAGGTAATGATAACTCGTAAAATAAATAACTAGCAGTGTCAAACACTGGAACATAGGCTACCAATTACTGGTAAAATGAATATAATTATTGGAATATAATTATTGGAATATAATTATTGGAACATTGAGTGGGTGTAAAATAAAAATTCATAATATATATATATATATATATATATATATATATATATATGTGTTTGTGTGTGTGTATATTATTAAATGTATATATTTTAACATTGTCATGTTGCATGACAATGTTTTTTCTCATTAATTAATTTTAATAATTTCGTTTTAGAAAAACACTTTAAAGTAATCAATTAAAATAATTATTTATCCTTAATTCACATTTTTTAAAATTAATTCCGCTTACGAATAACTTTAAAATTTAATTAAGTAAGAAATTAATTATCTACTGTCCGTAATTAGTTAATCATTAATGTTGCCATCCTTAGCATTTTAAATGCGTTTTGGCATTTAACAAAACCGCGAGAAACTTTCCGTAGCACGCGATCTCTTTGGTTCCGCTTTGCAAAACCAGATCGTAATTTTCTCTCAGTGGAACTTCATTTTCGGCAGATGAGCTTTCCCTCTCCTAGCCATATTGCACGACGCTCCCGATTACCGCTCCGATGAAGCGTGGGTTCAAGGGACAGCGTCGCTTGTCACGTGATCAAGTTTAAATTTCTCCGGAGCTGATTCGCCGATGCGGCGCGTAGCTCTGCTTGCCGCATTTGAGTTTGAAAAAACAAGCGTCACTTACGTTTGGGACTTCAGAATGTGAAGAAGCTACGATCTCCCGCGCCGGGGCGCAGTCGCTCTTTTGAGTGGCGGCCGCAATGTCTATTTTTAAAAACTATAACATAAAGTAAAGATGCAAGTCACTCATTATTAAAACGCAAGATCTATCAATAGCATTCTTCTGAAAATATATAAATTCTCAGTCATCACTACCAATAAATAATTGGAATAAACTGGAATCTTACCTCCTGAAAGAGAAATGCCGTTTTCCTGAAAATGATTGATTTTCAATAAAAAGTATTCATCTCTCCAGATCCCTGTCTCTTATTTGGAGTGTCTTCATAATTCATCTGTAATCAAGTAAGAACTTATTTTCATTATTTTCCTTTAAACTTTGGAATTCGGTTATATAGCGAGCCATCACGAATTGCCTGGTTTCAACGGACACAACGAATCTAATTAATGTTTTGCCTTATATTTTCTCCTATGTAAAATTAACATGATATAAAACTTCCACTATACACTTTTAACTTTGCCAATTTTAAGAAGTAATACATCAAGCTAATTGAAAGACTGAATTCTAGTATCAACGGCCATAGAATCCAAAAATTCATTTATTATCATTTCTAATACCCCAACATTACCATGCGATAAACATATATGTGGTTCTGAATGTCTTTCATGCCATATATATTAACTTAACACTTTCAGGTCTGAGTTATTTCGACCACACATCTTTCTGTGGGTTTTTGGTACTTTTCATGATTTTTTTTTTTTAAATACCCGGCAGATATGTATTTTAACATAAATATATTTTTTATTATAAAGTTCTAAATATTCTTATTCATAATGGAGGAACTATTTAAGTATGCTAAGATTTAATGCTTAATGCGAAATTATTGGAAAACGTATGTTTTAAAGTAAAAAAATAAAAAAATAAAATAAAAAAAGTTCCACATAAGAAAACATCATTTTTTAACATAAAATGTTATATAGACTTGAATAAAAACTTACCATAATGTTGTACAAATGACTGAAAATAGGTTTTATTTGTAAATAAAGATTATTTAGTAAAATTTGTTCAAAAATAACAACGCTCAAAGAAATCAAAGTAACTCTGATTCTAGATCGTTATATAATACCTAATTCCGATTAGTGCTGCCATCTATCTATCTATCTATATACATACATATATATATATATATATATATATATATATATATATATATATATTGAACCAACAGGTTCGTAGATGGTATCTGAAAAATCGGCGAACGAATTTAGTCGGTACTTTCATAGCTCAGAGAGTTAAATTTGACCCCGAGAGAATCTCGGGCTTAGTTCGCTTTGCCGAAAACGGGAACCCGAGTGACGCTCGGGATTAGACCGCAGAGTTTTGAGATTTCTAAAAATATTTTTTGATGACTAGAACGTTAAAAATATTAGAAATATATCTAAAAGTGTCAATCACTGGAGCACTTACCCTATTACAATTTCCATTTGTGGTAAGCATTTTAAGTACTTTCCAACAGCGTTTAAGAGTGATAATGAATTCAGTTAGTCTACCTATCTGATTTTCTGTCCTTTAGTTTGTCTGTTGTGCGATAGCGTAGAGAAAGAACATTGAAAGTTAAAATATGCAACAAGAACACGCAGTTGGAAATTGTTAATAATCAATGCGAACTGCATTATTTTTAGTTCTTGTTTTATTTTGAAGTTTGAAAGAAATTCGCATGAATGGAAAATAACTATATCGAGAAAATATTGTACGTGTGTTTATCTTTTTAATTTATTCTATATGCGTAAGGTTGGATTGATATTTGATTCATAAAATATTTTTAACTGGGATTTTAGATGGATTTACATGTTTTGAGGATTCCAGAACAAGATTTGATCAATTTTTGAAGATGTCTATTTGTCTCTCAACGTGTATGCATCAAGGATTTTGAGGACGCCATGTTTCACGAACCGATGGAAGGAATTCAATCAAACTTGGTATTATTTGGAATTTCAACTAAACAAAGGTTGATTACATTTTGGCGTCAGTCACATAATAGATGACGCTACCATTCCATTTTTTCATAATTTTTAAAACGGTGGTATAAATGTCGGATAAAATTTCATAGAAATGTTTATAAGGAGATTTTTTTTAGCAAATGACTGTGAAATTAATAAAAATTGTTAGGGCCATGCTAATCTTCACTGTATCGTTCCAATTTTACTATATATACTCTAGAAGCATGTACTGATAATAATATAAGTCCTATATGATGAATCTGTTATCCCTGTCTGAATGACATGATAGTAATAGTAAAATAAGTAAAACTTTATGTTTATATAGATGCATTGCTCCCTACGGGGAAATATTCCCCCCACCCCCATACGTGGCATAAATTTCCAATATGGGAATCCTGGAAAACAACTCGTCAATAATTTTAATTCGAATGGTAAATATTTATTTTTTTTTAAGTTATCCATTTTTTTTTCATTCTTAACGAAATTAGAGTCCTCTGATGCCGACGCAAAATAGATTCTTTTTGGATATTGTGTTAATCTGCTTTGGGAGAAAACTCGCCTGTTTTCATTATGGAAAATAACCTATACTGAGTAAATTTGCATAGGAAAATATAGAAGAAAGTCTTATGATATCATCAAATGATTTATTTCTGACAAGGAAACATTCAAAAAGTGTCGTCTTCAAAAATATTGAAAAAAAAAATATATATGTGATTCTACTCTTTATAAAATACCAGAAAGTGAAAAATTCGACGGCAAAAATGAATTACAGCGACCACAAAAAATTATCAAATTTAAGTATTTTTGGCGATTTAGCGCTGTTAGGCGATAAGTTCGACAGCACCGAGATTGCCGTGTACAAACAAGACTGTGTTTTGCTTCTCCGCAAAGTATTCGAAATCAATCGCCTAACACAGTGAAATCGCCAAATATGCTTAATTTTGATAATTTTTTGTGGTCGCTATAATTCATTACAGCCGATAATTTTTTCACTTTCAGGGGTTTTATGAAGAGTAGAATCACATATATATATTTTTTTTTTCAATATTTTTTGAAGACGACACCTTTTGAATGTTTCTTTATGAGAAACTCTTACTCCACATGAGAAAAATCGCTCTGAGGCGAAATTTTCAGGAGTTATGCGCTGGGTACGAGTTATCCGAATCTCGTTTCTACAATTCGATAGCTACGCGCTGCACAGGGAGACTTCGCACATGAGCGTGACTATAAACCTAAACCATCTATAAGGACCTTATATAACCTTGCAGTGGATGTTGTTCTCTTTCCACTGCGTACTCGAACACGTACTCCCCAAAGCCAAACTTCCGTTTCCACTTAATACTATTTTATTTGTTTCTGAATTTCCATAAAATTTCTCTGGTTTAAATAATTTATTTAAAAGAGATTATTATTATTATTATTATTTATACATTAGCTGGTTTTTCCCGCTTTGCTGGTAGCTGTATCATACTTGTCAACCTCACCCTGTTGCTGCCCATTTTTGTACACCACTTAATTTTTAGAAGAATTATCTTCAAGTATACGAGGGTTGTAAATTAATTAGTGGCAATAGGATATGGGAGCAGTGAGGTGTCGCTGTTATCGATGTGTAGAGTGCAAAAAAACAGTCGATCTGCTAGGAAGGGTAGTTGTTGTGTGGCGTTAAAGTGAGGAGTTTAATTTCCATCGCTCTAAAGCATGTTTTCAAAAGGTGATCAGCGGTTGTGGCTTAAAATTAAAGTTCCCCGTGGAAAAAATGCAACAGAAAGCTATTGAGGATTAGTGGAAGCCTGTGGCACAAATGCATTACCGTATAGGACAGTAGCACGATGGGGTAGCATGAATACTTCGATTTTAAGCCACGACCGCTGATCACCTTTTGAAAACATGCTTTAGAGCGATAGAAACGAAACTCCTCACTTTAACGCCACACAACAACTACCCTTCTTAGCAGATCGACTGTTTTTTTGCACTCTACACATGGACAACAGCGCCAACTCACCGCTTCCATATCCTATTTGCGCATGCTCGCCCTTATGCGAGTTTCAAGGTTAAGTTGTCACTATTTAATTTACAACCCTCGTATTTACGATTAAATAAGAGTCTGAAAAAAGACGGTGTGAAAAAATAGGCGGAAAGGGGCTGGACTAGCAATCTTCCGGGTTAGGTTGGCAAGTATGCTATATGCAAATATAAACTTTTTTATAATAATAAGTCTCATTTCCTTACTCCTCTATTTTTTAAAGAGCTTCAAAAATTTGAACAGTTATCTTTTGCGAAAAATAAATTATTTTAAAAATAATTCATTTGTAAAACATAACTTTCGAAGGGTAATACTCTTAGAAAAGAAAAACTGTTGTTCTAAGAAAAGAACTTGTATTTGTTATTCAATCGAATAAAATATTTATTTGTAACGTGAAGAAACATTTTCATATCTCTATATATAACGGCAAAAAGAAGGTAAAAAAGCGTATCTTTCTGGTGAAAATAGGGAAATACAACAACGAGAATGTCATAATGTATTATATATTATACTGATGCTAGAAATCGACAGAAAGGCAAAAATGATTATGAGCTGCTGAAATAAGCAGAATGAATTTATAACTAAGAACTCGTTTTGAATTTCGGCTTCAGTATAGATTCAGGGAAAGCTTTCATTTAAGAAATAAATCACCTTTTTTTTAAAAAAAATAAATATCAGTCTGAACATTTTAAGTGTTTTTTAAACAACAATTAAACTAAATTTCAGAAACAGTTTCATTTCACGAATTATTATATTTATGTGTGGTAGGAGAGGATGTGGGATAATGAGCTTCCCTATATACATCCATTCCGATATTGTGGTTATAATCATAAAACGTAAGTCTATTACTGGGGAAAGGACTATTAATAAATTTAACAACTGACAGCAAAAATATATCCTGAGAATATTCCTATAACACTATGATACACTCCTTATTTAAAATTTTGAAAAATTGTTTACTAAGACATCTTTCCGGTGTTGTGTTGTTTATTTAATATGGCCAAATTTTCACGACAACCGTATTAAAGGCCCTCTTCACTTACCATTGCTAGATGCCCGAACCAATGTTATTGTATGAGAAATTTTCAATATTTATAATTCATTAACTAATACATATTTTTAAATTCTGTTTACGCATTTAGAAAATTTCCAATTGTTAAACAGACGCACCTTTTTTTTTTTTTTTAATTGTATTTTTTTAATTTTTAATATCCCTTTGCGGCGCAAGACAATTTGAAACATTTAAATTATACTGCCACCGGAATTCATGAACTAAATTAAACTAAAAGAAATTTTAAAATTTAAGGTTAAAAAAACCGGCCTTTTCTGATATGTTATAAAAGTAAATTTTTGCTAAAACTTTTCCGGGATGAATTTTTGCAGCTGTATCTTAAGTTTTGCGTCCTCGCAGCGAGGACGCCGCGCGTTAAGGGGATATTCTATTTTGAAATTGCAAAATGGAAAGTTTCACATATTGAAAAATCGTATTTTACAGTTTCAAAATAAAATATCAGAATTTTAAAAATTGATTTTAGAAAGGGTGCGTCAATTTAACAGCTGGGAATTTTCTGAATGTGAAAACAGAATTAAAAAATATGTATTAGGGTAAGTACACCAGTGATTAACACTTTTAGAGCAATGTCTGATGTATTTAATGTTCTAGTCATCAGAAATTATTTTGGGAAATCATAAGTCAGTACATACGGCATGAAAGACATTGAGAAACACATATATGTTAATTTTTTTTTAATGACTTTTTATTTGACACCCAGTAACAATTTCAGTAACTGATACTGCCAGTTTCTCATTTTATCAGTCATTGGCACCCTATGTTCTATTGCTTGACACTGCTAGTTATTCATTTTACCAGTTATTAGCACCCTATTCTCCAGTGTTTGACATAAAATGTTGAGATTCTTATATGTAAAATATATGATTTTATGATTTTCTTATTTATTAATTATTTCTGGATAGATGTCAATTACTGGAGCATGTCAGACACTGGAGCACCTACTCTAGATAATTAGTTATAAGTAAAGAAAATTCCCCATAGAATAATTTTAGCTTCGGCTTCCAGCGACCGTAAGTGAAGCAGGCAGTTAATGTTCTAAAGGGACAGAAAACTTTTAAAAACAGAAAAATGAAGATATTTTCGATCAACTTCCAGAAGTTAAAAAAAAAAAAAAAAGTATGAAAGCATGTTCAAACTTTTTTTTTTTTCTTTTGTGTTAACTAGTATGAATTTACGCTATAGATTAAAAATATTATTTTGGTTTACTTTAAGATAGAAAATCATTTTCTTACAGATTATTTTTTAATAATTCAATATTCTCACTGCGCGCATGATATTTCAAAAGTATTTGAGATATGAACCTAAAATTTTTCTCAACCATACAATTTGACAAAATGAATAAAATGAACTAAAAATAAGAAATTTTTTCAATAGAAAAAAAAAAAAAAAAAAGGAATGAATGCGGAAATACAAAAATTTTAATGGCAATTTCATACTTCAAATTTAATTAATCATTTAACTACATATTATAAAAATAATTAAAACCTTTCACTTCAGATTTTTAAATTGAATGTTTTCTTTCATTTAATTCAAAAATTATAAGGATAAATTAAATTGTAATTGAGATATCCTACACGCATTGAGAAAACACCCTACAATTTTATTTTATTTTATTTTATTTTATTTTTTAAATAATCTGCAATAAAAATAATTAAAGTAAACCAAAATAATGTTCTTAATCTATAGAGTAATGTTATACTAGTTAAAAAAAAAAAAAAAAAAAAAAAAAAAAAATATGTACGTGCATTTATTTTTATTTTTATTTTTATTTTCCTTTTTTTTTTTTTTTTTTTTTTTTTTTTTTTGAAAGTTGGCTGTCTTCTTAATTTATTTAAAATTATTCAAAAATTTGCAGCTTTTACCACGCTCTGAAAATTTGTTTGACCAATTTCCAGTCACCTGTATATTATTTATAAATTATACATGTGCAAAAAGGTTTACTTAAAATTTTGGCAGCTCAAGAAAAAGGCATGAAACAACTTGAAATGTAGTCAGAAAAAAAGCCATCCCTATCTACTTTTACCGTAAATTATCGTAGAAACATGCGGCTGGTACCGATCGATTTGTAATAACGTCTCGTTCATAATGGCATATTAAGATTTTGTTTAGGGCTCGTCTGCATATTAAAACTGGCATATACCTCACTTTCTTCAATAGCATTTTTCATAATTTATTTGATTTGTTTGGATCAAATCATCTGGAAAAAGGGTATAGTTTATACATTTCGCTCAATTTTTCCTAGAGTTATAAGCTGCCAAACTATGGAGATGGTAAGTTAAATGAATGTGGCAAACTTTAATTCATATCTAACAGAATAATTATGATATTTAAATTCTGTTATATATATAAATATATACACGTTAGAATGAAGTGATCCAAACATATTCTATGCATATTTTGATAAAAAAAAATTTTTTTAATTATGAAAATTATAATTAAATTTCTATTCGAAAAAATGATAAGTTATACCCTATGTTAATTTTTTCATGAATAGAATGAGCATCATCAAAAAGAAGGGTTTCCAAATTTACAGTTCGTTCCTAACATTATTTTTTGAGTTTCAGTGATACTTCATTTTTTATTGCTGTTAGGATGTCGTCACCTGTTATAATCTGCATCCTCTGTAAGTAAATATCTGTATACAATTTGAGAATAATAATAATAATAATTTACCTTTATGTTATTCTTATTGTTTTCTGAGCAACGTACCGAAGTTAATTATACAAATTTATTTTTTAATTTTGTAAAGTTCTCGCAATGCAGGCGTGAAATTGCGAAAGAATTCCAGCAGAAAACAAGCCCCGCTTCTATATCGCTGAAACAATATTAAGAAAAAAACTAGCTTGCATATTCGTATTTTACTTTAAATGGGCGCTTGTATGGAGAAATCATAATGACACTTACTACATCGGTTAACCCTTTGCCGTTCCGGGTAATTTGGATCATTTAAATTATACTGCCACCGGAATTCACGAACCAAAATAAAATAAACGAGTTTTTAAATTTTAAGGTTTCAAAACAGGAACGTTTCTGCTATGTCATAAACATAAATTTTTGCTAAAAATTTTCCGGGATGAATCGTTGCACGTGAGAATTAAAATTGGGTATTACAAGATACAAGATAAGAACATATCCGATCCTAATATATTATGTCTTTCTTTTAAAATATTAAATTTCTTTTTCTAGATTTTCAATGACAAAATTCTGTTTTAACCTTGTTGTCTTTTTTATTTTTGTATTTGAATATTGTAGTATATGTATACCTGAAGTTAAGTGCCATTTTTAGAAAACACGGTATAGCGAGGCTTACTGTTTGAAACAGCAATACTCGTTCCATAATCGTTTTGGTATTATTACTACTTCATAATTTTTTAAGACTATTTACCACAAATAAAGTATCTTTTAAAGCTAAATATTCACCTCTATTTACCACAAATAAAGTACTTTTTAAAGCTATATATTCATCGCTATATTTTGTTTTATATGCTTGTTTGTTTTTTTGTTTTTTGTTTTGTTTTGTTTATATATTTACACGTTTTGAAGTTTCTTGAATGCAGCGCTCAAGTTTTAACATTTGATCTTTGTCTGTGTCTCTTACAGTAAATTTAAAACATATAATTTTTTTTCTATCCAAATGTTGCATTTTGAAGTTAATACGTTTGTTACTAGGAAAATTTGATCAACATTGGCAAGTTTCAAGGAATGTGCAGTATTAAAATTATCTGAATAATTTTAAATGGATTTTTGAAATGAATAAACAAATTATATTCTATATAAATGTAGGTGCAGTCAGCCAAAAAAAAAAAAAAAAAAAAAAAACGCCAATCCCCCCCCCCCCTCACACACACACACACCTAATTTCGCCGTAAATTATCGTAGAAACATTTGACTGGTACCGATGTATTTGTAATAACGTCTAGTTTATAACGGTATAGTTACATTTTGCCTAGGGGGTCGTCTACATATTTAAAATGGCATTAACTTCATTTTTTTTCAATGACAACCCCTATCTTTGACTTCATATTCAGATTTCTGAGATCAAGGCGGTTCGGAAAACATACCTATTTATATACTTTAAATCAATTCTAAATAGAGTTACACGTGAAAATGTATTAGGGGTCCGTCTATACATTTAGAAAATATAAATCATTATCTACCACCCAGTACACATTATTTATTAAGTTTCACACCGGAAAAAAGTTTCAGAAATGTTATTTATGAAATAAAAAAATGACTAATTTACAGAACTCTCGGAGTTAGTTTATGAATTAAAAGATTTTTATTGGTTTCTATTGATTAAACATCAATTAGTTCACTTCATACGAAGAAAATTAAATAGCTTGAATAGATATTAAAATATCTATCAAAAGAGAAAAAAAAAAAGAAAAAAAAAAAAGGTAAATGGTTTTAAATTTGTTTGAAAATTCAAAATTATTTTAACTCAAGCTGCCGTATAATTGTCTGAAACGGTGGCACTCAACTTGGTTTCCACGGTCGTTTCACAGTGACAATGGGAGTTTGTTCTGATACTGCAGTACTTTCATTTTCTTTAATTTAATTGACTTTTTAAAAATATTAAAACAGATTTTTTTATTTTTTATTTATTTAATTTTTCAATTAATTATTTTTTTTCATGACATTATTAAAAACTTTTACATAAATCTCCACGATATTCTTTTGCTTTTATATTTTATAATGTGTAACAAATTAATATGCAAAATAATAAATCCTACTACTTAATGGGATATTCTAAAATTCTACTCTTACCACAGATACCGAAGTGGACGGTGGGTGTAGAAAGGCTGTCTACCCTTAATCTAAATCTTCAGTTGAAAAGGTCAAAATGTTACATTACTCTATTAAAAAAAAAAAAAAAAAAGGAATAACAGTGGGCTAAAAATACCACGGAATAAATTAAAATGTTGTTTATTCTGGTTTTAGTCAGGTGATATCACCTGTGATAAATAGCTGGATCCGCCCTCTCTTAAGCTCAGGTTCAGCTCATCATAAAAATATTGTTTTTAATATCTGCCGCACCAAAATTTTCCAAACACAAATGCCAATTTTCATATATTTTGATATCTCCCCGTTTCAACTTTAAAAGCATTTAGATTAATTTATTTTATTTTAAATTTTTAAATTTAGACGATTAAAGTCTTTTAAATGAAATTTCAGGATTCTTAAGATCAATATCTATATACTTGAAAGTAATAAGACTATTCCTTTGTTTTAAATTTTTATTCCATAATAACTGTGACTTTGATTTCGTGATTAGAAAATTGAAAATAAATACTATTGAGCTATGTTCCAATAATAGA
Organism: Salticus scenicus; assembly: GCA_963930645.1. Taxonomy (NCBI): domain Eukaryota; kingdom Metazoa; phylum Arthropoda; class Arachnida; order Araneae; family Salticidae; genus Salticus; species Salticus scenicus. The sequence goes on from OZ005662.1 coordinate 153,323,232, forward strand.
TCTTAAAAACTTTAAAAAAAAAAAAAAAAAAAAGAAAAAAAAGCAATTTTTCACTATTTGATTCTGTATTAAAAAACTTTTAATAGAAATTTGATATTTTATTATGTTACATTATGGGATAAATTTTAAATAACACAAAGCTTACAAACGGTACAGTAACCAAATGCAAATATGTCACAACAAAATTTAAACAGAAAAATCACGATGAAAAAATCTTTTAAAAATTATTAAATATTCATAATGATAATAATAAAACGATTGTCGAATGCATAATTGCTGTTTCATGCAATCAGTTTCGCTGTACCGTGTTTTCTAAAACATGATATTTAAGTAAAGGTGTACGTACTCTTGAATATTGAAATGCGAAAAAAAGTGTAACAGTGTTAAAATAGAATTTTAGCAGCGAAAAACTAGAAAAAGATATTTAATACATATGAAGAAAGACTTAACATATTAGGATCGGATATATTCCTCTCTTGTACCGTAAGCCACGCCTTTTCACAAATTTTCTAAAACTTTATAATATAAAACAAAATAATATTGCATATTTGTAATTAAATCATTTAAGTTTTGTCTTCAATAATCGATGTAGTAAATACCATTGTGATTTATGCATACCAGCGTCACATATAGAGTCAAGTAGGAATATGCAAATTAGTCTTTTTTTTAAATAGTGTTTGAGCGTATCATAGGCGGGGCTTCTTTTCTTTTGAAATTCCTTCACAATCCCTCGCCTATATTGTGATAACTTTACAAAAATATGCCAATTTGCATAATAAACATCGAAATATTGTTTAGGAAACAATAAAAATAACATAAACGTAAATTAAAATAGTTTTCCGTCAAATTATATACAAACATTTACTTATAGAGGATACAGATTATAGCAAGTGGCGGCCTCCTAACAGGAATAAAAAGTGAAATATCACTGTAACTCAAAAAATAATGTTAGGAACGAGATGTATATTTGGAAACCCATGTTTTTGATGATGCCCGTTCTATTCGTGCAAAAATTAACATAGGTCATAATTCATAATTTTTTCAAATATGAATTTATTAATAATTTTCATAATTCAAAAAATGTTTTTTTAGAAAAAATTTGCATGGAATATGTTTGGGTCACTCCATTCTAACGAATAAAAAAAAACAGAATTTAAATATCATAATTATTTCGGAAAATATTATTTAATGTTTGTCACATTCATTTAACATTAGCATCCCCAAACTTTGACAGCGTATAACTCTATGAAAAATTGAGCGCAATACATAAACTATACCATTTTCCGTGATGCTTTGATCCAAAGAATTCAAATAAATTATAAAAAAGGGGGTTACCATTGAAAAAAATGAAGTTGATGTCAGTTTTAATATGTAGACGACCAGCTAAGTAAAATCTAACTATAACATTGTAAACTAGTCGTTATTACAAACTGATCGGTACCAGTCGCATGTTTCTACGATAATTTACGGCGAAATTAGGTGAAGGGGGGGGGCGTTTTTTTTTTTTTTTTGGCTGACCGTACAATAACGAAACGGAAGTTGAGGAAGGTGGTAGCCCCCTAACATAGAATTATTTATTAAATATAGCATTTCGTAAGCCTAATTTGAATTGCATTAACATAAGTTTACATAATAATACTCATTATCTTATTCCTTAATCTCCAATCTTTGTTTGTAGTATTAAATTTAAGGGTAAGAGAAAGTCGTGTGAGTGATTCACCAGATTATTTTTATTTTTTAAAAAGTCGCATTTTTTAAAGATTTCATGTATAGAGTAAAATTGACTTTCTTTAAATATTTAGTGTTATACTTCTCTAGAAACAAACTGACAAAAACTTGGGTAATTTCCTTTACATATATGAATTAAAACCAAATATTATATTTTTGCTCTTTACGTTTTTTAGAAAAAGAAATCACTATTCCCATTTATGGAGTTGGAAAAACATATGCAGACAGGTATTATTATTTAAAAAACAAATAGAAATTAAATATAATTTTAAATTTTAATGTCTAATGGATATGAGGACAATAATATTTTTTTTTCAGTTGGCACTTTTTAATTTACAACTTTGAGTAATTCCCGTATTTTCACAGGCTATTTACTGGTATGCCAAATTTTTCGATTACTCTGAGGCATTGCTAACATACATCTTATTTTTTCCCCATTAGCACATTTTTCTACAATAATTTTCTCTAACCTATAGTTATAATTAAATAAGAAGAAAGTGACTCTTCATAAAAGTGGTATTGAAAAAAGCGAGTCTACTAATGATACTTCGAAAAGTTCGAAAACTTTCGCATATCGCTATCTGGCAAGGTGAAAAAACTTTCATCTATACACACATACATATATAGTGAAAAAAACCAATTTAGCAGAAAAATTAGTCTTAAAATGCTTTTTTAGGAAGTTATGATGGATTAAAGCTTTCACTTAAGTTTCGCCCCTCTTTCCCACTGAATCTTCAGAAAACCTTGAGAACTCTGAAAACTGGAATAAAGCGGTCAGTGAGAGCGAGGGACACTTAATATGTTTTAAAAAAAAGGGTAGGAGCAGTGGCGGGAGGTTGGAAGCAGGGAATACGCGCCAAATAGTATGCTTTTTCAATTTTAAAATGGGAGGAGTTCTTTGATAATTTCTTGTAAATATCTTTTCAAAACAAATATTTATTAAAGCATAGCCTCCTAAATAGATGCTTGTCACGTGGCTCGAAAACTTGGCAACAGTTGAAGCGGTAGAGAACGCCACACGGTTCAGATAGCGCAATATTTTTTGTTCAACTGTCATCAATAGTTTTATGAAGTGATGTATGATATATATAATCGACGCTTCTTCGATTCTAATCGCCTTTTCTGTACATCATATCCCACTTTAAAAAGATTTTGGTGGCTGTTGAATAAAACAGTCACGCAATCTGTACCAAGTGGCGCTGTCTACCGCTTCAACTGTTGCCAAGATTCCGAGCCACGCGACAGGCATCTAGTTTAGGAGGCTATAATTAAAATATGATTTTTCCAATCATTATTTTTTTTTATCCGATTAAATATACTACAAACTTAAATATCCCTGATCATGTCAGAATTTCTAAGAAGAAAAGGTGTTTAATGAACCTAAGGGTTACCACGATTGATTAAAAAAACTTATATTAATAAAATTTATATTTTTATGCGAAAAATTTAATTACATATAATACAAAATTCTTCAGACTTATTCGTGATCTAGCAGTGTTTAATTGAATTAATTATTTAAAAGCTTCTATTGACATTTATTCTAAGCAGTATTGTTGATGGGAAGCTCAGTAATAAGTCTTATTTTAGTGTAACAAATTTTATTATAAATTCTACGTTACATACTTCACATACAAATAACTATTTACATGGGCATAAAGCCTAAAAGGTTGGTTAAAATTCTAATCAGCTTCCCGTACGAAGTTTCGTTTTTTGGCCGATGCACCATTTATAGTTGCCAACTTAGCACATTTTGGCTACCGAAAAAATGTAATAGAAATATTGATTTTATTTAATCAGTGCATTGTAATGGTTCTCACTCATAAAATAAAATGAATATTTCTATTAAATTTGTCCGGTTGCCAAAAGGTGCGAAGTTGGCAATTATGGCGCCTTTACGGCGAAAATACGACCGCTGTTGTCGGTAGTAGATCAAGTCTCTTCAGAGGTGTTAGGTTCTTGGTACGGAGTAGAATTAAATAATAAAACACTTATGAGAAAATGGTGATATTTTATTTTATTATTATTATTATTATTATTATTTTCAATTTTTCTCACCGACACATACCTTGTTTTACAAACTCAGAAATTTAATTTTCAGAAGGGTATACTTTTTTTTTTTTTTTTTTTTTTTTACGTCTGGCTCCTATTATCGGAAAAAAAAAAGTAATAACTTTTGACAATATTTAACCACTTTACTCTACCAAGGAAACTCTTTGAAGTGATAATCACCGATTTCCTTCAAAAAATTACAGAATATAGTTTATGTTGCACTTAATTCACTGGTAAAAAAAATTAGCTGCTGAACCACAAGAGGAAAGCAGCAAAAAATTATTAAACTTTACGTTTTGAACGCCAAATACGAAAAAAGACATCGCCAAATCACATTAATCTTCCTTAAATGATGCCAAAGAGCTTAAGTATAGGAGGGTAGTATTTTCTATCGCTCTAGGGGTTACTGAAGCAAGGAAACCATCCCCTCCGCGGAGGATAAAAATTAAGACGTCATGTCTCCGGAACATCTCTAAGCGTGAATATAAGGCAGTCTTTAATTTCCCACTGCGTAGCTATAATGCGACGTTAAAGCCCACCAACACTCAAGATATTTTCTGAAATCTAGAAATTTCTATTTAGAAAAAGTGACGTTATGTTTTATGTTAGATCCAATATTTTCAAATATTTTATGTAATGTTTCAAAATTGAATTTATTTAAAATAATGCAATTTCAATTTCAGAGTTACTTTTACATTACTCCAGCTTATATATAATCTGGAGTAAATTAATTTTTGAAGCTCTCGGCATGTGCATTTATATAAATTTGCAGACGATTTAAAAATTAATCTGATTTATAGGTTGGTTTGGTTGGCTACGTTTTACGTCGCACTAGTGCTGTGTAATGGGCAATTGGCGACCAATATGAATTATAATATTTGATTGAATATTTAATTATTTGAATATTTGATTGAAATTAATACTCAAATAAATAAATCAAAATTAAAATATTTAAGGTATTTGAGGTTGAGTAGGCTTTAAGTTTTAATTATTTTAACCCTTTGCGGCGCAAGACAATTTGAAACATTTAAATTACACTGCCACCGGAATTCATAAGCTAAATTAAACTTAAAGAAATTTTAAATTTTAAGGTTTAAAAAACCGACCCTTTCTAATATGTTATAAACGTGAATTTTTGCTAAAAAATTTCCTGGATGAATTTTTAGCAGCTGGATCTTAAATTTTGCGTCCTCGCAGCGAGGACAGCGCGCGTTAAGGGGTTAAATGAAACTTTTGGTGGAAGAATGACACCTCTCGTGTGTGGACTATACGCCAGAAATTACGGTACTATTTATTTATTTCGTTATCTTTTTTATCTCATAATTTTAAAATGGGATTTTTTTTAAATATCTTTTGAACCAATTACCCAATTAAAAACATTGTGTTAGCTAGATTTTTCCTGGTTAATAAGTGTACCAATTTTTGATAAAATCTAGTAGTACGAAGAGATACAATGACAGGCTTCGCTTTACATATTTAAAAAAAAAAAAAAAAAAGAGAAGACAGAAAAGAAAAAGAAAGAAAGAAGACCTGTCATACTGAAAATTAAGATAACTTTTCTTGAAGGATATTCCTCTCATTACCTAATTGTAATTACACACAAAAAAATTAAAATAATTTCTCTGCAAATTAAGTGGTGTAAAAATAAAAAGATAGGGTGCTATTAGTGTAACGAATAAATTAAAAATCTTAGCATACCTGTTTCTAGAGCTGAAGAAAAATTACATATTTCACACAATGCGTTATGTTTTATTTGTTTTACTATTTTATTTTATTTTTATCTGGAGTATTGTTCTCACAAATATATTGTATTTTGCATTCTCCTTTTGTTTTCAATTTAACTTTAATCAAATTCTGTTTTACTATAAATAACTTTCTCTAAACAAGAAATAATACAGATTAACGAGATAACACAAATTTATTTTAATGATTTAAGAAGATAACAAGTATAAATTTTAATATCAGATAAGAACTTCTCTTACTGTAATTCTTCAAAATTCTAAACTAAAAGTAATATTTTTATTAAAGTACTTAAAAAAATAAATTAACAAATTTCTGCGTTTATTCTTCCGACAACTTTATTAAAAGATATAACGAAAGAAATCAGGGACACATTTTTCTAACATTCTCAAAAAGAAGAACCGTGACTTGCATCATTAACAAACACTGGCAAGATGATTCTTGAAAACTTGTTTGAGTTTTAAAGTGAATTTTCGCATTTCAGAAATGGAAGTATATTTTTGTATAAAAATTAATTACGGAAAGGGAAAAGTGTGAGCTTAACAAACATGTGCATATTTTTCGCCTTGTGATAAAACGGTTCAAACAAACATTTAAAGAAAAATAAAAAATCATACAATGTGATAAAAAAAACAATCAAATTTATGAGGTGAAAATGTATAAAGTGAAAATTTTATTATTTATAAAAAGAAAACGCGAAGTTAATCTATATAGACATAAATGCAGGAATGTTTTATGTTAATATTCTTTCTTAGTTATTTAAAATGATATGAAGATACACTACAAGATTAAAAAAAAATAATAATAATACAATATTACTAATACGACCAACCGATATATTTTTGAACAATAATTTTTACAATAACACAAATTATAAAATGTAATTTTTATTCCTCTAGTACTGTTTTGAATGTTTTTTGATGCGCTAATATCAGAAGTACTTGTCTTTTCTTACAATCAGGAAAGAATTTGTTCACAAAGTACGGAAGATGATATGAAGAACTGATACAGAAACTATAGCAGAATCGAAAGTTTTTATGTATAAAAAATGCATTAAAATAACCTATGACTTACACATTATTTTTTAAATGACATTTTTGCTTTCTATAGAAGCTCCGTTAACTGCGTTTACTCTTGCACAAGTCTTTTGGGCACTGTCTAAGCAGAATCAAACAATAATCTACTAACATGTAAAAATTCCGATGTGCCGATATTCTTTCTTTCATCCCTTTTTTTTTTTTTTTTTTTTTGTGACTAAATTGCTCTTTTTGATTTTTTTTCTCACATCGTTCAGATTTTCCCGGAAATTTGGGAGAAAACTCGCCTGCTTTCATTATGGAAAATAACCTATACTGTGTAAATTTGCATAGGAAAATATAGAAGAAAGTCCTGTGATATCTTCAAATGATTTATTTCTGACAAGGAAACATTCAAAAGGTGTCGTCTTCAAAAAATATTGTAAAAAATATATGTGATTCTACTCTCCATAAAATACCAGAAAGTGAAAAAATCGACGGCTAAAAGGAATTACAGCGACCACAAAAAATTATCAAATTTAAGTATTTTTGGTGATTTAGCGCTGTTAGGCAATAAGTTCGACAGCACCGACATTACAGTGTACGAACAAGACCGTGTTTTGCTTCTCCGCCAAGAACTCGAAATCAATCGCCTAACACAGTGAAATCGCCAAATATCCTTAATTTTGATAATTTTTTGTGGTCACTATAATTCATTACAGCTGATATTTTTTTTTACTTTCGGGTGTTTTATAAAGAGTAGAATCACATATATTTTTTTTTTTTAATATTTTTTGAAAACCACACCTTTTGAATATTTCCTTATGAGATACTCTTACTCAACATGAGATGAATCGGTCTGTGTGGAAATTTTCAGGGGCTACGCGTTGGTACGAGTTATCCGGATATCGTCTGTCAACATTCGAAAGCTATTTGCTACATAGAAAGGCTTCGCACATAAGCGTAATTATGGACCTTATTTAACCCGACAATGGATGCGGTTAACTTTCCTTTGCTTACTAGAACATGAACTAATTAAACCAAGTAAAATTCTTCGGTTCCCTTAATACTGTTTTATATGTTTCTATTTTTCCATAAAAGTTTTCTGGTTTCAATAATTTATTGAAAAGCGATAATTATTTTTATTATAAATTAGCTGGATATTCCGCTTTATTAGTAGCTGTATCATACTTCTCAACCTCACCCTGTTCCTGCCCCTTTTTATACACCACTTAACTTTTAGAGTAATCCGCTTCAAATATATTTACGATTAAATAAGAGTCTAAAAAAAGACTGGTGTGAAAACATAGGCGTAAAGGGGCTGGACTAGCAATCTTCCGGGTGAGGTTGACAAGTATGCTATATGAAAATATAAACTTTTTTATAATATTAAGTCTCATTTTCTTACGCCTCTAATTTTTTAAAGAGCTTCAAAAATTTGGACAGTTATCGTTTTCGAAAAATAAATTATTTAAAATATAATTCATTTGTAAAACATAACTCTCGAAAGGTAATACTCTTAGAAAAGAAAAAACTGTTGTTATAAGAAAAGAGCTTGTATTTGTTATTCAAACGAATAAAATATTTATCTATAACGTGGAGAAATATTTTCATATATCTATATATAACGGCAAATTGTCACTTATTATTTTACCTATTACGTCGAGTCCAAATTGCCGAAGATAAAGTGGCGTTCTTGCATTTTTGCAAACCTAACCCGAAAGTTTGTTACTCCTTCCCCATTCCGTTTATTTTTCCATCCCAGTCTTTTTCTAGAGCACTTTTTTTCCCCCTCCATTTAATCGTAAGTGTATATGAAGAGAATTACTCTAAAAATTATGTGGTGTACAAACGAGAGACTAAAAACTTTCGTGTAGGGTTGGTAAATACACGGTTAAAAATTTGCAATTTTGTTGCAAGTATTTCTCTGTAAAAATTATATAATTCTGTGAAAGTTACAGAAAAATACGTTTTGTCAACGTAATTTTTCTGTAGTTTACGACTTTTTTCTCAAATTACAGAGAATTTTGCAATTTTTACTGATAATTACTGGCAACAAAAATGCAAACTTTTAACAGTGTATGCGTTTTTGGTACTTTCCGGGAATTAATCATTATCGCTCGCATGTCCCTTCTGTGGAGACATTAAAAAATCGAGCCACGCCTTAAGGTGTTCCCCTGTAAATGAAATGTTATTTTTTTTTAAAACGTGTAAGTGCAGGCTACCTTTTCGTCGCCGTAAAATTTTAACAGAAAGATTTTTTTTTATTTAATGATGAAGTAAAATAAAACAAATTATTGCAATTTTTCGGTAGCCAAAAGGTAGTAAGTTGGAAACTATACGTGTGACGTTTTAAAGGATCGCCAAAAGGCGTGTCTTACTGTTCAAAAGAGGAAAATATGACGAGCGTTAAGAGTTAATGTTTCGGCAAATTATTAGCACCCGCCCCTTTGTCTACACCACTTTATATTTAAAATAATTTTCATAAAATGTGGATGGGTTTGGGTACAAAGATGCTCTAAAAAATGATTGGTGTGAAAAAAATGCTCATACTAATAAATTTTGAGAAATATTATTTAGAATGTTCGCAGATTTGATAATGTAACGTAAAAACATAATTTAAAAACAGATCAAAAAGCGTATATTTCAGGTGAAAACATTAAAATACAACAGCGAGAATGTGATAGTGAATTTATTAATATATTATAGCTATGCTAGAAATGGACAGAAAGGAAAAAAAAATTATGAGCTGCTGAAGTAAGCAAAATGAATTTATAACTTAGTGATCGTTTTGAATTTCGGATTCAGTATAGATTCTGGAAAAGATTTCATGTAAGAAATAAATCACCTTTTTTTATACATATCAGACTGAACATTTTAAGTGTTTTTTAAACAACAATTAAACTCAATTTCAGAAACAGTTTCATTTGACGAATTATTATATGTAAGTGTGGTAGGAGAGGATATGGGATCATGAGCTTCCCTATATACATCCATTCCGATACTGTGGTTATAGTCATAAAACGTAAGTCTATTACTGGGGAAAGGACTTTTTAATAAATTTAACAACTGACAGCGAACATATATCCTGCGAATATTCCTATAACTCTATAAGGGGATTTTCTCGAACTTCTTATTTAAAATTTTGAAAAATTGTTTACCAGGACAACTTTCCGGTATTGTTTCGTTTATTTAATATGGCCAAATTTTCACGACAACCGTATTAAAGGCCCTCATTACTTACCACTGCCGAACCAATGTTATTCTAAGAGAAATTTTCTTTATTTATAATTCATTAACTAACACATATTTTTAAATTCTGTTTACATATTTAGAAAATTTAAAAACTGTTAAACACACGCACTTTTTTTTTTTTAATGTATTTTTTTTTTTTCCATTTTAATATTCTATTTTGAAAATACAAAATGGAAAATTTCACATATTGAAAATTCGTATTTTACAGATTCAAAATAAAATATCACAAATTTAAAAAATACATTTTTCAAAAAGGTGCATCTGGGAATTTTCTGAATGTGAAACCAGAATTAAAAATTATGTATTGGGGTAAGTGCACCAGGGATCATATTTTCGATCAACTTCCAGAAGTTAAAAAAAAAAAAAAAAAAGTATGAAATCATGTTCAAACTTTTTTTTTTCTTTTGTGTTAACTAGTATGAATTTGCGCTATAGATTAAAAATATTATTTTGGTTTACTTTAAAATAGAAAATCATTTTCTTACAGGTTATTTTTTAAATAATTCAATAAACTCACTGCGCGCATGATATTTCAAAATTATTTGAGATATGAAGTTAAAATTTTTCTCGACCATACGATTTGACAAAATGAATAAAATGAACTAAAAATAAGAAATGTTTGAATAGAAAAAAAAGTAATGAGTGAGGAAATATAAAAAAAATTAATGGTAATTTCATATTTCAAATTTAATTAATCATTAAACTACATATTATTAAAATAATTAAAACCTTTCACTTCAGATTTTTAATTTGAAAGTTTTGTTTCATTTAATGCAAAAATTATAAGGATGAAGGAAACTGTAATTGAGATATCCTACGCGCATTGAGAAAACACCCTGTATATTTATTTTACTTTATTTTATTTATTTATTTAAATAATCTGCAATAAAAATACTTTTCTATTTTACAGTAAACAAAAATAATGCTCTTAATCAATAGAGTAATGTTATACTATACTAGTTAACAATAACAACAACAACAAAAATGTTTGTAGTACATGCATTTCTTCTTCTTTTTTTTTCCCCTGTTCTTTTTTTTTTTTTTTTTTTTTTTTTCTTTTTTGAAAGTTGGCTGTCTTCTTAATTTATTTAAAATTATTCAAAAATTTGCAGCTTTTACCACGCTCTGAAAATTTGTTTGACCAATTTCAAGTCATGTATGTTATCTATAAATTATACATGTGCAAAAAGGTTTATTTAAAATTCAGGCAGCTCAAGAAAAAGGCATGAAACAACTTGAAATGTAGTCAGAAAAAAAAAGCCACCCCGACCTAATTTTACCGTAAATTATGCGGCTGGTACCGATCGGTTTGTAATAACGTCTAGTATATAATGATATATTAAGATTTTGCTTAGGGTTCGTCTAAATATTAAAACTGCCATCAACTTCACTTTTTTCAATAGCATTTTTTTATAATTTATTTGATTCACTTGGATTAAGTCCTCATGGAAATGGGTATAGTTTATACATTTCGCTCAATTTTTCCTAGAGTTATAAGCTGCTAAAGTATGGGGATGCTAAGTTAAATGAATGTGGCAAACTTTAATTCATATCTACCAGAATAATTATGATATTTAAATTCTGTTATATATATATATATATATATATATATATATATATGTTAGGATGAAGCGACTCAAACATATTCCGTGCATAATTTGATTAAAAAAAAAAAAATTGAATTATGAAAATTTTAAATAAATTCCTATTCGAAAAAACTATCAATTATACCTTATGTTAATTTTTGCATGAATAGAATGAGCATCATCAAAAACACGGGTTTCCAAATTTACAGCTCGTTCCTAGCATTATTTTTGGGGTTACAGTCATACTTCATTTTTTATGGCTGTTACGGTGTCGTCACTTGTTATAATCCGTATTCTCTGTAAGTAAATATCTGTATATAATTTGACAATAATAATGATAATTTACCTTTATGTTAGTCTCATTGTTTTCTAAGCAACATACCGAAATTATCGCAATGCAGGCGAGAGATTGCTAAATAATTCCAAAAGAAAACAAGCCCCGCCTCTATATCGCTGAAACAATGTTAAGAAAAAAAACTATCTGGCATATTCGTATTTAACTTTAAATGGACGCTTGAATGCATGAATAATAATGACATTTACTACATCGGTTAATAAGAGAAAATATTAAATGATTTAATTGCAAATAAGCAAATATTATATTGTTTTATAATGTAAAGTTTTAGAAAAAAAGTGTAAAGGCATGGCTTACATTACAAGATACAAGATAAGAACATATCCGAACATGTTTTTCTGTAATGGCTGTGAAATTTGTAGCTGTGAGAGTTTCGTTGAACCATGTAAAAAATAAACTTTCATTCAATATACCATGAAAAAAAATATATATATATATTTTTTTAAATATTGAGAATAAAATGGACTTTTTTTTGATATTTGGTGTTATACTACTTCCCTAATATATTATGTCTTTCTAATTAAATATTAAATTTCTTTTTCTAGAATTTCAATGACAAAATTTTGTTTTAACCTTGTTGTCCCTTTTTTTTGTTCTTTGAATTTGAATATTGTAGGATATATATATACCTGAAGTTAAGTGTCATTTTTACAAAAACACGGTATAGCGAGGATTACTGTTTGAAACAGCAATACTCGTTCCATAATCGTTTTGTATCATCACTACTTAATAATTTTGTAAGACTTTTTACCACAAATAAAGTATTTTTTAAAGGTAAATATTTTTCGCTATTTACCATAAATAAATTACTTTTTAAAGCTAAATATCCATCGCAATATTTTGTTTGTTTGTTTGCTTGTTTGTTTTTTGTGTTTGTTTTCTTTTGTTTATATATTTACACGTTTAGAAGTTTCTTGAATGCAGAGGTTAAGTTTTAACATTTGATCTTTGTCTGTGTCTCTTGAGTAAATTTAAAAGAAATAATTTCTTTCTATCCAAATATTGTATTTTGAAGTTAATACATTTGTTACTAGGAAAGTTTGATCAAGATTGGTAAGTTTCAAGGAATGTTCAGCATTAAAATTATCTGAATAATTTTAAATAGATTTTTTAAATGAATGAACAAATCATATTCTATATAAATGTAGGTACAATAATGAAACGGAAGTTGAGGAATGTGGTAGCCCCCTAGCATAGAATTATTTATCAAATAAAGAATTTCGGAAGCCTAATTTGAATTGTATTAACATAGGTTTACATAATAATTCTCGTTATATTATCCCTTAATCTCCAATCTTTGTTTATAGTATTCATTTTTTTTAAGTTGTCATGTATAGAATAAAATTGACTTTCTTTAAATATTTAGTGTTATACTTTTCTTGAATGGAAATGATCTGCGTTCATTATGGATAATAATTTTAATAAGTAATCGTTTTAATAAATTATTTTTACTGAGTGAAGTTGTATAGGAAAGTATAGAAAAAAGTCATGTGGTGGCCACAGTAAACTAGTTTTAAGAAGATTTTTTTTTTTTTTAAGTATAAAATTTTATGCTGTTGACGAAATGTAATTTAGCAATAATATCTTGTTTGATTTTTTTCCCCCTGCAAATTTTCTAAATTCATGATTTTCAATTTTCATGTTGTCTTATAAACATATGTGCCAAGCCTCCCGTTTTTTAAGGCATACTTCAAATCGGAAAAATTTTAAGGCTGTTTCCTGCATTATTAATCGTCGAATATATATATAACATTTTGCATTTAGAAATATTGGAGTCAAATTTGTGTTAAAAGATGAAAAGATTGGCAGCTCTGTATAAAAAATAAAAATCACAATGGTTTTATTCGAGTTAATGGACAGGGGTGTGGCATGAGTATACTCGTTTTTCGTCAAAAATTGGTTAATTTATAAAACTTTCTAAAGAGTAGAATTTTCGGAAAACTGAAGGATATCTTTTACTGATAAAAACTTGGGTAATTTCCTTTTTATTTGTGAATTAAAACCAAATATTATATTTTTGCTCTTTACGTTTTTATAGAAAAAAAAATGTCATTATTCCTATTTATCGAGATGAAAAAACATATGCAGAAAGGTATTATAATTTAAAAAACAAATAGAAATTAAATATAATTTCAAATTTTAATGTCTAATGGATATAAGGACAATAATATTTTTTTTTCAGTAGGCACTTTTTAATTTGCAACTTTGAGTAATTCCCGTATTTTCATTGACTATTTACTGGTATGACAAATTTTTCGATTACTCTGAGGCATTGCTAATGGAAAAACATATGCAGAAAGGTTTTATAATTAAAAAAAAAACAAATAAAAATTATATATAATTTTAAATTTTAATGTCTAATGGATATTAGGACAATAATATTTTTTTCAGTAGGCACTTTTTAATTTACAACTTTGAGTACTTCCCTATCCCTATTTTCACATTCTATTTACTGGTATGCCAAATTTTTCGATTATTCTAAGGCATTGTAAACATACATCTTATTTTTCTCCCCTTTAGCACATTTTTCTACAATAATTTTCTCTTACCTGTAGTTATAATTAAATAAGAAGAAAATGACTCTTCAAAAAAGTGGTATTGAAAAGTGCGCGTCTACTAATAATACTTCGAAAAGTTCGAAAACGTTCGCATATCTCTATCTGGCAAGGTGAAAAAACTTGCATCTATACACACATATATATAGAGTCAAAATAACCAATTTAGCAGAAAAATTTCGTCTTAAAATGCTTTTTTAGGAAGTTATGATGGATTAAAGTTTTCACTTAAATTTCGCCCCTCTTTCCGACTGAAACTTCAGAAAACCTTGAGAATTCTGAAAACTGGAAAAAAGCGGTTAATATTAACCGCTTTGAGAGTGAGGGACACTTAATTTGTTTTTACTTTCTATTATATGTAATATAGAGAAAATATTGGATTCGCGAAAATTTTCGACCTCCGTTTTTTGATGGATTTACATGTTTTGGGATGTCTAGATTACGAATTAATAGTTTTTAGAAAATGTCTGTCTGTCTGTATCATTTTTTTGTGGACGCAGTATCTGACGAACCAATGAATGAAATTCAACCAAACTTGGTATTTCGTTGCACACTGAAATGATCTGGTGCTGATTAGATTTGGGGATCAATAGCTCAACAGGTGGCGCTGGGGTCGCATTTTATGCAAATTTTTAACATGGCAGCATAGGACAAAATTCCGTATAAATGGGCATAATGAGAGTTATTTTAAACTTGTGATTGTAAAATTAATATGAATTATTGATAATAGTAGTAGTGAACTAGGTAAAATTTTTTTTTGCATGTGGGGACATCGGTTTCCCCCCTGGGGGGGAAGTACCCCCCCCCCCCCCCCCCGGGGAAGTGAATTTTCAAGATGGGTATCTTTCGAAAGGTCTCGTTGATAATAGTAATAGTTAACTGGGAAAAAACTTTTGTGCATGTGGGGGCATCGGTTCCCCCCCCCATAATGGGGGCAAATTTTCAAGATGTGTATATTTCGAAAGGTCTCGTCAATACCTTTAAAACGAATGGTTGAACCATAAATCTGTGATAATTTAAAACAAAGTTATCGATTTTTTTCACTTTTAACAAAAAAAAAAAAAAAAGAAAGAAAAACTTAGAAAAAAAATAATCGTATTTTTTTTTTTTTTTTTTTTTTTTTGCAGTCTTATTTCAGTTAGAAGTAGAGCGTAAAAATTTTGCCTCAAATGCAATAAAAAAAAAAGTATTTATTGTAAACTTTATTACATAATGCAAGAAAATGGTTTTTTTGCAGACAGGCACACTCACACAAATAAATAAATAAATAAATAAATAGAGGTTGCGTAAATTCTACATAAGCAAAAACCTGACTATCTTCTGCTTCTGTAGATTCAGCATATCTTTCTTACAAATGTGATAAGGCTACTAATTTATTCTGGAGAATTGTTACGACAACAACTTCAAAGAAAATAATCTGGTGTGTCACTCACACGACTCTTTCTTACCCTGAAATTTAATTCTATAAATACAGGTTAGAGATTAAGAGGTAAGATAACAAGTACTGTTACGTAAACGTATGTTAAAAAATTCAAATTAGGCTTCAGAAGCGTTTTATATGATGATTAGTTCTGTGTGAGGACGGGGTTTCAATGCATCAACATTTATATAGAATTTAATTCTGATATTAAAATTTAAAGTTTACTTAAAATTATAAAGACTATTTTCACACGCAACATTCATTTAAACTTATCAATCTTGATCAAAATTTTCCAGCAACAAACTTATATTAACTTCAAAATGTAACATTTGGATCTCCTAAAATTTTTCGTTTTTAAGTCACTCTAAGATACACAGACAAAGATCAAACTTTAAAAAACTTGACTACAGTAATCAAGAAGTCTCAAAACGTGTAAATATACAAAACACAAGCGATGAATATTTAGCTTAAAACATACATTATTTACCATATCTCTATGAGGAATTTATATCAATTCCCGAACAGCTTTCCTGGAAATGGCAAAATACTATTAGTAAAGCAAATCCACTAACAACAAATAACTAGCGTGTTATGGCCACCACATGACTTTCTTCTGTTTTTTTTTTCTATACAAATTCACTCAGTAAAAAAAAATTTATTAAAATTATTATTTAAAAAAATTATCTTCCATGATAATGCACATTTTTCCATATTAGAGAAGTTGTATAACACTAAATATCCAAAAGAAAAGGCGAGGCTCCTACATACACTGGTTCTCATAATTATAAGGACACCCGTTTTTCTATATTAAATAAACACTGAACACTATTATTTAAACAAATATACCGGGTGCTCCAAAAGTCAGGACAAACTTCAAAAATGAATAATTCGAAAACGAATCAAGATACAAAGATTCCGTTTATCACCAAACGGATGAAAAAGAAACCGGGTTTTTTGTGGCAATGAAAAAAAAATTAGTTCTGTTGGCAACCAACAGATGGCGCTATAGTGTTTTATTTCACCAAAAGATGATTTACAAATGAAAAAAAGTGTTGATAACTTACAAGTCAGCTTAATTACAGTTAATTTGTACTACTACAATAACTGCTCAAAGTGCTGTCCATCATTCAGAAGTACAGCTGTGAGACGATTCACCACACCGTTCACAGGATTTAGTAGCATTTCTTGCGTTATGGCAGACACATTTTGGCGGATGTCATCTTACAGTGCTGCTAGTGATTCCGGTTGGTCGCTGTACACTTTTGACTTCAAGAATCCCCACAGCCAAAAGTCACAGGGTGTCAGATCGGGAGACCTTGGAGGCCATGCGTGATTAAAGTAGCGACTGAGAATGTGATATTTAGATGCATGTAAGCTTCGACAACCATTACCTGCTGCAGTTGCTCCATTTTATGTCGTTTGTTGCTTTGCATAGTCCTACATCAGAAATCCGACAGCGCCATCTGTTGGTCGCCAACGTAACTATTTTTTTTTTCGTTGCCACAAGAAACCCGGCTTCATTTCCATCCATTTGGTGCAAACCGTATCTTTGTATCTTGATTCGTTTTCGAATTATTCATTTTTAAAATTTGTCCTGACTTCTGGATCACCCGGTATTTTTTATTAATTTGAATTTCATTAATAGACTAAATTTAAAAAGTTTTATCGTTTTCTATCTTAAAAAACTTTAAATACGGTCAAAAAGATGATTTTTCAGGTGTTCACAATTATAAAGACAGCTCGAATCTTAGTAACTTTTTTTTCAGTTATTCTTTCAATTAATATTTCATGGGGTCTCTTTTTAGGGTGAAACAATTAGACATTCTCTCTGGTATATATATATACAATTTTTTTTAATATCCAGTTTCAATACCATTTCGCACAGCATAGATGATATTCTGAATACATTTAAACTATTTAAAATTGCATTCCACTTGCATGCACTTTTCTAATATGATAAGTTAAGGTTTTTTCAACTTTTAGACCATGGAAAAGGCAATAATACTGAAGTTTTTTGTTCAAACTATTTTCTATTGCTCTAGAAGTAGAGCAAAAATGTAAGTGTTTTTGAAAAAACTATTATTACCCCCCAAATTCTAACAAAAATCTGAGAATTCCGTGTTTAAAATTTGCGGATATTCTCTTGATGTTCTTAATAATACAGAAAATTACAAAATTCATTCAGCCTTCAGTAGAAACATCTTCCCAAAGCACCATAGATCCACCTTTAAAATGCCCGATTCATATCTGCCTTTAAAAAATCTGCTCTGTCTTTCGCTATCTTCAGATCGTGCCAGTAACTGTTAAAATAATTTGGTTAATAAAGAATAAAATGTTTTTCATCCGAAAATGCAACATTTTACCATTTAATATTGTCTTTATTCAACTTTAACGCAGACGTTTTTACCCCCATTAAATGCTTGTTGGTTATTATAGGTTTTTTTTATTCATTTTAACATATTATTAATTATTTTAAACATGCATAAATGTGGACCCCAACCTTTCGTTAAAAATTATGAGCAAATTGAGCAACAGTCATTATGAGTAGAACAGTAAGAGGAATTATGAGTCTTCGATCTCTGTAAAACAACTCTGATTTTGCACCAGATCTCTCTCCCATCGAACTAGCAGTTCAACGTTTGATCACATTTCCTTCATCAATTTTACACCTTCGATTTTCATTAGAAATTCGGCGGATTGAAATTATCCTTCCACTTAAAAAACACATTTATCATACTTCACTACATGAACGTTCTTTTTTTCGAGGAATCATCAGTAATGTTCGTCCAATAAAAATTGAAGGCTTATATATAAATTAATCTAGCCCAGTAGTTAACATATTCGCATGTCATCTGTAATTTATTCGCTAGCACGTTAAATAAAAGGAAGAAATCTTGATTGTCCCTATAATTATGAACATCTAAAAACGTGGAGAAAAAAATATTTTGCATTACTTTTTATTAATTTCGTTTCATATTAAAAAAATTATAGTATTTTGGTTTTTAGAATGCTAGATATATTAAGTGCACTTATTATAATCTTGTTCACAATTACTTTAAATTAGTTATTTCAAAACATAAAGTGTCCTGATAAATATGAGAAGGAGTGTACAGAATTTTTTTTTTTCCAGTTGACTATCTCTATTAAAATATACATATATTCGTTTCATTTTGTTTAGTGCAGTCTATAGATGTTAAACTCTACTTACCTGCAATTTCCCCATACACGTAATGTATTTGAATAATTTTGAGCGTCCCTGTACACGAACCATTTGCTTCCTCTCAACGGAAAGATTAGTGTAGCATCCCTATACGATACACATTTAGCATACCGTGTTTGGAATTTCTGCTACTATTTGTTCTTGAGATATGCTGATAACACACAGAGAGGCTGAGAGACAGACAGACAGACCATTCGCTAAAAACAAGATTTTCGTATTCAGGGGACTTCAGAATATGTAAATATATAATTAGAATTCTCGTTCAAAAATTTGACCGTAAAACAATTCTTTCTCGACCCTATGAGTAAGAGAAAGTAAAAAATCATACCCTATTTTTGTTTTCTACGTAAAAAAAAAAAAAAAAAAAAAAAAAATCCGAAAAAAAAAAAAAAAAAAAAAAAAAAAAAAAAAAAAAACAGAATTTAATTTAGTATGGCAGGACATATTTTAATCTATTCTTCCATATAAAAGCAAGTAGGCCAAGTAGTAACTGTCTTTCATTTTCTAGCATTAAGTACTATATTCATTTCATAAATTTTCTTTGGTATAGCTTTAGTATAAGAACCCCTATGCGGCATTTACGTTTTTGTTGTCATTTTGGACATGAATTAAAATGACTATCGCAAATGCTTAAGTAAATATAGTTTTAAGGAACGTCAGAGCTCCTTCGATGCCAAATTTCAAATTTCGCCAAGGAGTTTCGCCTATGCTGAAGCTGTTCCATTTGTTTAGCACGATTTTTCTCAATTTTATTTAATTATTTAGGAAATAAATAAAAAGTTCGAACGTTTATTTTTTTCGACATAAATAAATTGATGTTCCGTAAATTCTACAAAAGCAAAGATTTGACTACCTTCTGTTTCGGTAGATTTAGCATATCGTTCTTACAAATGTGCTTAGTATCCTAATTTATTTCGGAGCATTATTACGACATACACTTCAAAGAAAAAAAAATCAGACCATATTTTGGCTTTCTACGTAAAAGATATAAAATTCAGCGCAAAACAAAATTTAATTTAGTATGGCAGGACTTATTTTAATCTATTCTTCTATATAAAAGGAAGTAGTAACTGCGTTTCATTTTTTAGCATTAGGCACTAAATTCATTTCTTGAAATGTCTTTGGTATAGATTTAGTATAGGAACCCAAAGGCGACGTTTAATTGTTTGTTGTCATTTTGATCATGAATTTAAATGAAATATCGCAAATGCTTAAGCAAACATAACGGCGAGGAACGTCCGAGCTGCTTCGATGCCAAATTTCAGATTTCCCCAAGGAGTTTTTTGCTGAAGCTCTTTTATTTCTTTAGCAACATTTTACTCAATTTTATTCTAATTATTATTTTTTTTTTAAATAAATTTCAAACAGGTTAATTTTTTTCCGATGTAAAGTGAAATATATTTACTACAATTTATTTATTTCGTTATATATATATATATTTTTCATAATTTTAATTTTTTTTTTTTTTTTTTTTTTTATCTTTTGAACCAATTAGCCAATTAAAAACATGGTGTTAGCTAGATTTTTCATGGTTAATAAGTGTACCAATTTTTGATGAAATCTAATAGTCCGAAGAGATACAATGACAGGCTGGCACTTTACATATTTAAAAAAAAAAAAAAAAGAGGAGGCAGAAAAGAAAAAGAAAGAAAGAAAAGAAAAATGTTTCCACTTTTATTTAAGGTGACAGATAAAAATTGGTAACGACGCTGTCTAAAAGACATAGTAAGACTTGTCATACTGAAAATTAAGACAACTTTTCTTGAAGGATATTCTTCTCATTACCTAATCGTAATTACACACAAAAATATTAAAATGATTTCTCTGTAAATTAAGTGGTGTAAAAATAAAAAGATAGGGTGCTATTAGTGTAACGATTAAATTGAAAATCTTGGCATACCTTTTTCTAGAGCTGACGAAAAATTACATATTTCTCACATTGCGTTACGTTTTATTTGTTAAAATAAAATAGTAAATATTTTATTTTATTTTTATCTGGAGTATTGTTCTCACAAATATATTGTATTTTGCATTATCCTTTGGTTTTCAATTTAACTTTAATCAAATTCAGTTTTACTATAATTAACTTTCTCTAAACAAGAAATATAGATTACCGAGATAACACAAATTTATTTTAATGATTTAAGAATATAACAAGTATAAATTTTGAAATCAGATAAGAACTTCTCTTACTGTAATTCTTCAAAATTCTAAACTAAAAGTAATATTTTTACTAAAGTACTTAAAAAAATTAACAAATAAATTTCTGCGTTTATTCTTCCGGCAACTTTATCAAATGATGTAACGAAAGCAAAGTCAGGGACACATTTTTCTAATATTTTCAAAAAGAAGAACCGTGACTTACATTATTAACAAACACTGGCAAGATGGTTTTTGAAAACTTGTTTAAGTTTCAAAGTGAATTTTCGCATTTCAGAATAGAAAGGGAAGTATACTTTCCTATAAAAATTAATTAGGGAAAGGGGAAAATGTGAGCTTAACAAATATGTGCATATTTTTCGCCTTGTGTTCAAACGGTTCAAACAAACATTTAAATAAAAATAAAAAATCATACAATGTGATAAAAAACAATCAAATTTATGAGGTGAAAATGTATAAAGTATAAATTTTGTTATTTATAAAAAGAAAACGCGAATTTAATCTATATAGACAAAAATGAAGGAATGCTTTATGTTAATATTATTTCTTAGTTATTTAAAAAGATATGATGATACAGTACAAGATTAATAATAATAATAATACAATATTACTAATACCACCAACCGATATATTTTTGAACAATACTTTTTCTAATAACACAAATTATAAAACTTAATTTTCGTTCTTCTAGTACTATACTGTTTTGGATGTTTTTTGATGCGCTAATATGAGAAGTACTTGTCTTTTGTTACTGCCAGGAAAGGATTTGTTCACAAAGTACGGAAGGTGATATGAAGAACTGATACAGAAGCTATAGCAGAATCGTAAGTTTTTCTGTATAAAATGCATTAAAATAAGCTATCACTTACACATTATTTTTTAAATGACTTTTTTTTGCTTTCTACGGAAGCTCCGTTAACTGCATTTACTCTTGCACACGTCTTGTAGGCACTATCTAAGCAGAATTAAACAATAATCTACTAACATGTAAAAATTCCGATGTGCCGATATTCTTTCTTTCTTTTTTCTTTTTCTTTTTTCTTTTTTTTTTTTTATTGACTAAAGTGCTCTTTTTTGTTTTTTTCTCACATCGTTCAGATTTTCCCGGAAATTTGGGTGAAAACTCGCCTGTTTTCATTATGGAAAATAACCTATACTGACTAAATTTGCATAGGAAAATATAGAAGAAAGTCTTGTGATATCTTCAAATGATTTATTTCTCACAAGGAAACTTTCAAAAGGTGTCGTCTTCAAAAATTATTGTAAAAAATATATGTTATTCTACTCTTCATAAAATACCAGAAAGTGAAAAAATGGACGGCTAAAATGAATTACAGGGACCACAAAAAAATTGTATAATTATGTATATTTGGCGATTTAGCACTGTTAGGCGATAAGTTCGACAGCACCGACATTGCAGTGTACGAACAAGACCGTATTTTGCTTCTCCGCAAAGTACTCGAAATCAATCGCCTAACGCAGTGAAATCGCCAAATATGCTTAAGTTTGATAATTTTTTGTGGTCGCTATAATTCGTTACAGCTGATAATTTTTTCACTTTCGGGTGTTTCAAGAAAAATAGAATCACATATATTTTTTTCAATATTTTTTGAAAACGACACCTTTTGAATGTTTCCTTATGAGATACTCTTACGCAATATGAGATAAATCGCTCTGTGGGGGATATTTTCAAGGACTATGCGTTGGTTACGAGTTATCCGGATCTCGTTTGTCAACATTCGAAAG
Organism: Salticus scenicus; assembly: GCA_963930645.1. NCBI lineage: Eukaryota > Metazoa > Arthropoda > Arachnida > Araneae > Salticidae > Salticus > Salticus scenicus. Next base: position 153,346,062 of record OZ005662.1, read on the forward strand.
CTACTCGCTACATAGGGAGACTTCGCACATGAACGTAACTATAGACAAATACCTTCTATGAGGACCTTATTTAACCCTGCAATGGGTGCGGTTAACATTCCATTGCTTACTCGAACACGAACTTCTTCGTGGAGAGAAGGACCTTCCATTTCACTTTAACGCTATTTTATATGTTTCTGTTTTTCTATAAAAATTTTCTGGTGTCCGTAATTTATTAAGAAGAGATAATTATTTTTTATTGTAAATTAGCTGGCTTTTCCCGCTTCGCTAGTAGCTGCTTCATAATTCTCAACCTCACCCTGTTCCTGCCCCTTTTTGTACACCACCTAATTTTTAGAGTAATTCTCTTCAAATATATTTACGATGAAAAAAGAGTCTAAAAAATGACTGGTGTGAAAATATAGGGGTTAAGGGACTGGACTAGCAATCTTCCGGGTTAGGTTAAATACCATACTAGGCGAGACGTATTAATCATGGACGATATGTTTAACGCTCTTACCAGCACGCTCACGTTCTTCGATGTCTCTTTCTAGTCAATTTTGTCCGTATATTACTACCGGTGTCACACCTGTTTTTGTTTTCTTTTTTTAACACTCTTGACATTGGGAGTCTTTTTGGTTTTCTTGCCATGCTTTTTCTATGGAGTTTTTTGCTTTTTTTCCCTTCTTTTTCTACATTCTAAAGTGCGGGGTGGCTATATGAAAATATAAATTTTTTATAATATTAAGTCTCATTTTCTTGCTCCTCTAATTTTTTAAAGAGCTTCAAGAATTTGGACAGTTATCGTTTGCGAAAAATAAATTACTTAAAATATAATTCATTTGTAAAACATAACTCTCGAAGGGTAATACTCTTAGAAAAGAAAAACTGTTGTTATAAGAAAAGAGCTTGTATTTGTTATTCAAACGAATAAAATATTTATCTATAACGTGGAGAAACATTTTCATATATCTATATATAACAGCAAATTGTCACTTATTCTTTTACCTATTACGTCGAGTCCAAATTGCGGAAGATAAAGTGACGTTCTTGCATTCTCGCCAACCTAACCCGAAAGTTTGTTACTCCTTCCCCATTCCGTTTATTTTTCCACCCCAGTCTTTTTCTAGAGCACTTTTTTTTCCCCTCCATTTAATCGTAAGTGTATTTGAAGAGAATTACTCTAAAAATTATGTGTTGTACAAACAAGAGACTAAAAACTTCCGTCCAGGTTTGGTAAATACACGGTTAAAAATTTGCAATTTTGTTGCCAGTAATTCTCTGTAAAAATTACATAATTCTGTGAAAGTTACAGAAAAAGACAGTTTGTCAACGTAATTTTTCCGTAGTTTACGACTTTTTTCTCAAAATAAAAAGGTTTCTGTAATTTTTACTGATAATTACTGGCAACAAAATTGCAATTTTTTAACAATGTATGCGTTTTTTGGTAAGTTCCGGGAATTAATCATTATCGCTCCTATGTCCCTTCTGAGGGGACATTGAAAAATCGAGCCACGCCTTAAGGTGTTCCTCTGCAAATGAAATGTTATTTTTTTTAAACGTGTAAGTAGAGGCTACCTTTTCGTCACCGCAAAATTTTATCAGAAAGATTTTTTTTATTTAATGATGAAGTAAAATAAAACAAATTATAGCAATTTTTCGGTAGCCAAAAGGTAGTGAGTTGGAAACTCTACGTGTGACGTTTTAAGGATCGTTAATAGGCGTGTCTTACTGTTCAAAATAGGAAAATATGACGAGTGTTAAGAGTTAATATTCCGGCAAATTATTAGCACCCGCCCCTTTGTCCACATCACTTTATCTTTAACCCTTTGCGGCGCAAGACAATTTGAAACATTTAAATTATACTGCCATCGCAATTGATGAATAAAATTAAACTAAAAGAAATTTTAAATTTTAAGGTTTAAAAAACCGGCCTTTTCTGATATGTTATAAACGTGAATTTTTGCTAAAACATTTCCGGGATGAATTTTTGCAACTGGATCTTAAATTTTGCGTCCTCGCAGCGAGAACACCGCGCGTTAAGGGGTTAAAATAATTTTCATAAAATGTGGATGGGTTTGGGTACAAAGATACTCTAAAAAACGATTGGTGTGAAGAAAATGCGGATACTAATATTTTTGAGAAATATTATTTAGAATGTTCGCAGATATAATAATGTAACGTAAAAACATAATTAAAAAAAAGATCAAAAAGTGTATCTTTCTGGTGTAAAAATTAAAATACAACAGCGAGAATGTGATAATGCATTTATTAATATATTATAGCGATGCTAGAAATGGTCAGAAAGGCAAAAATGGTTATGAGCTGCTGAAATAAGCAAAATGAATTTATAACTATGTGATCGTTTTGAATTTCGGCTTCAGTATAGATTCAGGGAAAGCTTTCATGTAAGAAATAAATCACCTTTTTTTATACATATCAGACTGAACATTTTAAGTGTTTTTTAAACAACAATTAAACTCAATTTCAGAAACAGTTTCATTTGATGAATTATTATATGTAAGTGTGGTAGGAGAGGATGTGGGATCATGAGCTTCCCTATATACATCCATTCCGATATTGTGGTTATAATCATGAAACGTATGTCTATTATTGGGGAAAGGACTATTTAATAAATTTAACAACTGACAGCGAACATATATCCTGCGAATATTCCAATAACTCTATAAGGGGATTTCTCGAAATCCTTATTTAAAATTTTGAAAAATTGTTTACCAAGACAACTTTCCGGTATTGTTTCGTTTATTTAATATGGCCAAATTTTCACGACAACCGTATTAAAGGCCCTCATTACTTACCATTGCTAGAAGCCCGAACCAATGTTATTCTAAGAGAAACTGTCTTTTTTTATAATTCATTAACTAATACATATTTTTAAACTCTATTTACATATTTAGAAAATTTCTGTTAAAAACTGTTAAACACACGCACTTTCTTTTTTTTTTTTTTTTTAATGTTTTTTTTTTTTTTTTTTTTTTTTTTTTTCATTTTAATATTCTATTTTGAAAATACAAAATGTAAAATTTCACATATTGAAAATTCGTATTTTACAGATTCAAAATAAAATATCACAAATTTAAAAAATACATTTTTAAAAAGGGTGCGTTAATTTAACATCTGGGAATTTTCTGAATGTGAAAGCAGAATTTTAAAATATCTATTAGGGTAAGTGCACCAGTGATTGGTACTTTTAGAGAAATCTCTGATTTTTTTAATATCCTAGCCACCAGAAAATATTTTTAGAAATCATCAGTTAGTACATATGGCATGAAAGACATTCAGAACCACGTATACGTTAACATTTTTTTTTTCTCTTTTTATTTGATACCCATTCAATATTTCAGTAATTGATACTGCTAGCTTTTCATTTATCACTATTTGGCATCCAATGTTCTTGTGCTTGACACTGCTAGTTATTCATTTTACCAGTTATTAGCACCCTATGCTCCAGTGTTTGACATAAAATGTTGAAATTATTATATGTAAAATACATGATTTTATTATTTTTATTATTTATTAATTTTTTCTGGATAGATGTCAATAACTGGCGCATGCTAATCACTGGAGCACCTACCCTAGTTAATTAGTGATTACTAATGGTAATTTCCCATAGAATAACTTTAGCTTCTGCTTCCAGTGACCGTGAGTGAAACAGGCCGTTAAGGTTCTAAGGGGACAGACAACTTTTAAAAACAGAAAAATGAAGAAATTTTGATCAACTTTCAGAAGTTAAAATAAATAAATAAATAAATAAATAAATAAAAATAAAAGTATGAAATCATGTTCAAACTTTTTTTTTTTTGTGTGTGTGTGTTAACTAGTATGAATTTACGCTATAGATTAAAAATATTATTTTGGTTTACTTTAAAATAGAAAATCATTTTCTTACAGATTATTTTTTTAATAATTCAATAAACTCACTGCGCACATGATATTTTAAAAGTATTTGGGTGAAGGAAACTGTAATTGAGATATCCTACGCACATTGAAAAAACACCCTGCATATTTATTTTACTTTATTTTATTTATATATTTATTTATTTAAATAATCTGCAATAAAAATACTTATCTATTTTAAAGTAAACAAAAATAATGCTCTTAATCAATAGAGTAATGTTATACTAGTTAACAACAACAACAAATGTTTGTAGTACATGCATTCATTCTTATTTTTCTTTTTTTTTTTTTTTTTTTTTTTTTTTTTTTGAAAGTTGGCTGTCTTTTTAATTTATTTAAAATATTTAAAAATTTGCAGCTTTTACCACGCTCTGAAAATTTGTTTGACCAATTTCAAGTCACAAGTACGTTATCTGTAAATTATACATGTGCAAAAAGCTTTACTTAAAATTTAGGCAGCTCAAGAAAAAGGCATGAAACAACTTAAAATGTAGTCAGAAAAAAAAAATAAATAAATAAAAAGCCACCCCTAACTAATTTTACCGTAAATTATGCGGCTGGTACCGATCGATTTGTAATAACGTCTCGTTCATAATGGCATATTAAGATTTTGTTTAGGGCTCGTCTGCATATTAAAACTGGCATATACCTCACTTTCTTCAATAGCATTTTTCATAATTTATTTGATTTGTTTGGATCAAATCATCTGGAAAAAGGGTATAGTTTATACATTTCGCTCAATTTTTCCTAGAGTTATAAGCTGCCAAAGTATGGGGATGCTAAGTTAAATGAATGTGGCAAACTTTAATGCATATCTACGAGAATAATTATGATATTTAAATTCTGTTATATATATATATATATATATATATATATATATATAATAATGAAGTGACCCAAACATATTCCATGCATATTTTGATAAAAAAACATTTTTTAAATTATGATAATGAGGAAAAAATTCCTATTAGAAAAAATTATAAATTATACCCTATGAGAATTTTTGCATGAATAGAATGAGCATTATCAAAAACACGCGTTTCCAAATTTACAGCTCGTTTCTAACATTATTTTTTGAGTTACAGTGATACTTCATTTTTTATTGTTGTTAGAGTGTCGTCACTTGTTGTAATCTGTATCCTCTGTAAGTAAATATCTGTATATAATTTGACAACAATAATAATAATTTACCTTTATGTTATTCTCATTGTTTTCTAAGCAACATACCGAAGTGAATTATACAAATTGGCTTAATTTTGTAAAATTATCGCAATACAGGCGGGAGATTGCTAAAGAATTCCAAAAGAAAACAAGCCCCGCCTCCATATCGCTGAAACAATGTTAAGAAAAAATAAATTTCTGGCATATTCGTATTGGACTTTAAATGGACGTTTGAATGCATGAATAATAATGACATTTACTACATCGGTTAATAATAGGGCAAAACTCAAATAATTTAATTGCAAATAAGCAAAAATTATATTGCTTTATAACGTAAAGTTTTAGAAAAAGGTGTAAAGGCGTGGCATACATTACAAGATACAAGATAAGAACATATCTGATCCTAATATATTATGTCTTTCTTCTTAAATATTAAATTTCTTTTTCTTGATTTTTAATGACAAAATTCTGCTTTAACCTTGTTGTCCCTTTTTTTTTTGTAGGGTATGTATACCTGAAGTTAAGTGCCATTTTTAGAAAACACGCGAGGCTTACTGTTTGAAACAGCAATACTCGTTCCATAACCGTTTTGGTATTATTACTACTTACTAATTTTTTAAGACATTTTACCACAAATGTAAATTATAAGTATTATAAATTATATGAAGTATAATTATCACAAATATAATTTATATGATGTATTTTTAAAGCTAAATATTCATCGCTATTTACCACAAATAGAATACTTTTCAAAGCTAAATATTCATCGCTATATTTTGCTTGTTTGTTACATTTCTTTTATATATATATATATATATATATATTTACACGTTTTGAAGTTTCTTGAATGCAGAGGTCAAGTTTTAACATTTTATCTTTTTCTGTGTCTTTTGAGTAAATTTAAAACAAATAATTTCTTTCCATCCAAATGTTGTATTTTGAAGTTAATACGTTTGTTACTAGGAAAGTTTGATCAAGATTGGTAAGTTTCAAGGAATGTTCAGCATTAAAATTATCTGAATAATTTTAAATAGATTTTTTAAATGAATAAACAAATTATATTTTATATAAATGTAGGTATAGTAATGAAACGGAAGTTGAGGAAGGTGGTAGCCCCCCAACATAGAATTATTTATCAAATAAAGCATTTCGGAAGCCTAATTTGAATTGTATTAACATATGTTTACATAATAATACTCGTTATCTTATCCCTTAATCTCCAATCTTTGTTTATAGCATTAAATTTAAGGGTAAGAGAAAGTCGTGTAAGTGATTCACCAGATTATTTTTATTTTTTAAACAGTCGCATTTTCTAAGATGTCATTCATAGAATGAAAATGACTTTCTTTAAATATTTAGTGTTATACTTCTGTAGAATGGAAATGAACTGCGTTTATTATAGATAATAATTTTAATAAGTGATAATTTTAATAAATTATTTTTACTGAATAAAGTTGTATGGGAAAGTATAGAAAAAATTCATGTGGTGGCCACAGTAAACTAGTTTTAAGAAGATTTATTTTTTAAAGTATAACATTTTATGCAGTTGACGAAATGTAATTTAGCAATAATATCTTGTTTGATTTTTTTTTTCTATGAATTTTCATAATTCATGCTTCTCAATTTTCCTTTTATCTTATAAACATAGGTGCCAAGTCTACCGTTTTACAAGGCAGACTTCAAACCAGAAAATTTTAAAGCTGTTTCCTGTATTATTAATCGCCGAAAATATATATGGCATTTTTCATTTTTAATATTGGTGTCAATTTTGATTTAAAAGTTGTAAAGATTGGCAGTTCTGTATAAAGAATAAAAATCACAACGATTTTATTCGAGTTAATGGACAGGGGTGTGGCATGAGTATACTCGTTTTTCATCAAAAACTGGTTAATTTATAAAACATTTTAAAGAGTAGAGTTGTCGGGAAACTGAAGGACATCTTTTACTGATAAAAACTTGGGTAATTTCCTTTACATTTGTGAATTAAAACCAAATATTATATTTTTGCTCTTTACGTTTTTTAGAAAAAAAAAAAAGTCAATAATCCTATTTATCGAATTGGATAAACATATGCAGAAAGGTATTATAATTTAAAAAACAAATAGAAATTAAATATAATTTTACATTTTAATATCTAAAGGATATGAGGACAATAATATTTTTTTCAGTAGGCACTTTTTAATTTAAAACTTCGAGTAATTTCCGTATTTTCATTGACTATTTACTGGTATGCCAAATTTTTCGATTACTCTGAGGCATTGCTAACATACGTCTTATTTTTTTCCCCTTTAGCACAGTTTTCTACAATGAATTTCTCAAACTTATAGTTATAATTGAATAAGAAGAAAATGACTCTTCAAAAAAGTGGTATTAAAAAATGCGTGTCTACTAATAATACTTCGAAGAGTTCGAAAAAGTTTGCATACCGCTATCTGGCAATGTGAAAAAAACTTGCATCTAGACACACACATATACATATAATCAAAATAACCAATTTAGCAGAAAAATTTCGTCTTAAAATGCATTTTTAGGAAGTTACGATGGCTTGTCGCGTGGCTCAGAAACTTGGAAACAGTTGAAGCGGAAGACAGCGCCACATGGTACAGATTGCGCAATTTTTTTGTTCAACCGTTATCAATAGGTTTTTGAAATGATGTATGATATATATAATCGACGTTTCTTCGATTCTAATCGCCTTTTTTTTATACCATATCCCACTTTTAAAAATTTTTGGTGGCTGTTGAATAAAACAGTCGCGAAATCTGTACCAGGTGGCGCTGTCTACCGTTCGAACTGTTTCCAAGTTACCGAGCCACGCGACAGGCATCTAGTTTAGGAGGCTATGGAGAAATGTTTAATAATTATTCAGTCCTAATTGTTTACTTAGTAAATAAATAATAATGTAATTTATTTAATTTGTAGAATTAATTATTTGATCCAACAACCATTCAATCGAAAACCACATTGCATCCGCTTTTTAACACTTTCCATGACTCTGAATATCAGTTGGTTTATTTTTAACAGCTCTTTTTGTCAAAAAGGACATCAAACTTGATAATATTAATCAGATTATATTAATAATTTATAATATTAATCTTAATAATTTAAGAATATTAATAATTATTATTAATGGCAATTAATATTTATGTATGTATTTTTTTTCCATTTAAATGAAAATCCCTTAACTAAAGTATTATAAAGAAAAATATGCAAATAACTAATGAAAAATATACCTGGATCTAAATTCGGCCTGTAAAAGGTTAATAAATAAGAAAAATAATAAAAGCATATATTTTACATATAAGAGTTTTAACATTGTATGTCAAACAATGGAGCATAGGGTGCTAATAACTGGTAAATTGAATAACTTGCAGTGTCAAACACTGGAACATAGGATGCCAATTACTGGTAAAATGAAAAACTGACTGTCTTAATTATTGGAACATTGAGTGAGTGTAAAATAAAAAAATCATAATATATATGTGTGTGTGTATATTGTCAAATGTATATATTTTAACATATATGAGGTTCTGAATTTCTTTCATGCCATAAGTATTAACTTAACACTTTCAGGTCTGAGTTATTTCAACCACACATATCTCTGTGGGATGAGGAGTTTTGGTACTTTTCATGATTATTATTTTTTTAATACCTGGCAGATATGTATTTTAATATATATATATATATATATATATATATATATATATATATATATTTATTATAAAGTTCTAAGTGTTCTTATTCATAATGTAGGAATTATTTAAAAATGCGAAATTATTGAAAAACGTATGTTTTATAGTTAAAAAAAAAAAAAAAGTTCCACATAAGAAAACATCAATTTTTAACATAAAATGTTATATAGACTTGAATAAAAACTTACCATAATGTTTTACAAATGCCTGAAAATAGGTTTTCTTTGTAAATAAACATTATTTAGTAAACTTTGTTCAAAAATAACAACGCTCAAAGTAATCAAAGAAGTAACTCTGAATCTAGATCGTTATATAATACTTACTTCGGTTTAGTGCTGCCACCTATCTATCTATCTATCTCTCTCTCTCTTTCTCTCTCTCTCTATATATATATATATATATATATATATATATATATATATATTAAACTAAATGGTTCATAGATGATATCTGAAAAGTCGGCGAACGAATTTAGTCGGTACTTTTATAGCTCAGAGAGTTAAATTTGCCGCAGAAATTATCTCGGTCTTAGGTCGCTTCGCCAAAAACGGCAACCCGAGTGACGCTCAGGCTTAGGCCGCAAAGTGTTAAGATTTCTAAAAATATTTTTTGATGGCTAAAGCGTTAAAAATATTAGAAATTGCTCTAAAAGTGTCAATCACTGGAGCAGTTACCCTATTACAATTTCCATTTGTGGTAAGCACTTTAAATACTTTCCAACAGCGTTTAAGAGTGATTATGAATTCAGTTAGTCTACTTTATCTGATTTGCTGTCCTTCAGTTTGTCTGTTGTGTGATAGCGTAGAGAAAGAACATTGAAAGTTCAAATAAGCAAAAGAACACGCAGTTGGAAAATGTTAATAATCAATGCGAACTGCATTATTTTTAGTTCTTGTTTTATTTTGAAGTTTAAAAAGAAATTTGCATGAATGGAAAATAACTATATCAAGAAAATATTAAATGTTTGTTTATCTTTTTAATTTATTCTATATGCGTACAGGTGGATTGATATTTGGTTCATAAAATTTTCTTTACTCTTATTTTAGATGAATTTACATGTTTTGAGGTTTCCCGAACAATATTTGATTAATTTTAGAAGATATCTATTTGTTTCTGAACGTGTATGCATCAAGGATTTTGAGGACGCCATATTTCACGAACCGTTGGAGGGAATTCAATCAAACTTGGTATTACTTGGAATTTCAACTAAACAAAGGTTGATTACATTTTGGGGTCAGTCACATAACAGATGACGCTATCATTCCATTTTTTCATAATTTTTAATACTGTGGTATAGATGTTCGACAAAAATTCATAGAGATGTTTATAATGAGAAATCTTTTTAGCGAATGGCTGTGAAATTAATAAAAATTATTGGAGCCATGCTAATCTTCACTGTATCGTTCGAATTTTAGTTTATTTACTGTAGAAGCATGTACTGATTATAATAGATGTCCTATATGATGAATCTGTTATCTCTGCCTGAATAACATGATAATAATAGTAAAATAAGTAAAACTTTGTGTTTATATAGGTGCATTGCTCCCTACGGGGAAATATCCCCCCATCGATTTTTTTTCATTCTTAATGAATAAAGAGTCCTCAGATACCGACGAAAAATGAATTCTTTTTGGATATTGTGTTATGCTGCTTTGGGAGAAAACGCGCCTCTTTTCGTTACGGAAAATAACCTATACTGAGTAAATTTGCATAGAAAAATATAGAAGAAAGTCTTGTGATATCATCAAAAGATTTATTTCTGACAAGGAAACATTCAAAAAGTGTCGTCTTCAATAAATATTGAAAAAAATATATGTGATTCTACTCTTCATAAAATACCAGAAAGTGAAAAAAGTATCGGCTAAAACGAATTACAGCGACCACAAAAAATTATCATATTTAAGTATTTTTGGCGGTTTAGCGCTGTTAGGCGATAAGTTCGACAGCACCGAGATTGCCGTGTACGAACAAGACCGTGTTTTGGTTCTCCGCCAAGTACTCGAAATCAATCGCCTAACACTGTGAAATCGCCAAATATGCTTAATTTTGATAATTTTTTGTGGTCGCTGTAATTCATTACAGCCGATAATTTTTTCACTTTCGGGTGTTTTATGAAGAGTAGAATCACACATATTTTTTGAAGACGACACCTTTTCAATATTTCCTTATGAGATACCCTTACTCAACATGACATAAATCTCTCTCAGGGGAAATTTTCAGGAGCTATGCGCTAGGTACGAAGTATCCGGATCTCATTTGTCAACATTCGAAAGCTAATCGCAACATACGGAGACCACGCACACGAGCGTAACTATAAATCTAAACCCCAACGCCATCTATAAGGACCTCATTTAACCCTGCAATGGATGCGGTTCACTTTCCATTGATTACTCGAACACCAGCTATTTAAAGTAACACAAAACATCGTTTCCCCTTAATGCTGTTTTATATGTTTCTGAATTTCCAAAAAATTTTTCTGGTTTCAATAATTTACTAAAAAGAGATAATTATTTTTTATTATAAATTAGCTGGCTTTTCCCGCTTCGCTGGCAACTGTATCTAGTTTGCCAACCTCACACTGTTCCTGCCCCTTTTTGTACACCACTTAATTTTTAGAGTAATTCTCTTCAAATATATTTACGATTAAATAAGAGTCTGAAAAAAGACTGGTGTGAAAAAATAGGCGGAAAGGGACTGGACTAGCATTCTTCCGGGTTAGGTTGGCAAGTATGCTATATGCAAATATAAACTTTTTTATAATAATAAGTCTCATTTTCTTACTCCTCTATTTTTTAAAGAGCTTAAAAAATTTGGACAGTTATCGTTTGCGAAAAATAAATTATTTTAAAAATAATTCATTTGTAAAACATAACACTCAAAAGGTAATACTCTTAGAAAAGAAAAAATGTTGTTCTAAGAAAAGAGCTTGTATTTGTTATTCAAACGAATAAAATATTTATCTATAACGTGAAGAAACATTTTCATATCTCTATATATAACGGCAAATTATCACTTATTTTTTTACCTATTACGTCGACTCCAAATTGCAAAGATAAAGTGACGTTCTTGCGTTCTCGCCAACCTACCCTGGAAGATTATTAGTCCCGTCCAATTCCGCTTATTTTTCCAACCTAGCCTTTTTTTAGAGCACCTTTTTTTTCAATTTAATCGAATGTGTATTTGAAGAGAATTACTCTAAAAATTAAGTGGTGTATAAACAAGAGACTAAAAACCTTCCGTATAGGGTTGGTAAACGGTTAAAATACACGGTTAAAAATAATACACGGTTAAAAATTTGCAATTTTGTTGCCAGTAGTTCTCTGTAAAGTTACAGAGTTCTGTGAAAGTTACAGAAAAAAACGTTTTGTCAATCTAATTATTCCGTAGTTTTCGACTTTTTTCTCAAGTTACAGATAATTCTATAATTTTTACGGATAATTACTGGCAACAAAATTGCAAATTTTTAAAAGTATATGCGTTTTTGGTACGTTTCGGGTATTAATATTCAGGCAAATTATTAGTACCCGCCCTTTGTTCACACCACTTTATCTTTAAAATAATTTTCATAAAATGTAGATGGGATTGGGTACAAAGATACTCTAAAAAAAGATTGATGTGAAAAAAATGCGGATACTAATATTTTTGAGAAATATTATTTATAATGTTCGCAGTTATGATAATGTAACGTAAAAGCATAGGTTAAAAAAGAGGTCAAAAAGCGTATCTTTCTGGTGAAAACAGGAAAATACAACAACGAGAATGTGATAATGTATTAATTTATATATTATAGTGATGCTAGAAATGGACAGAAAGGCAAAAATGATTATGAGCTGTTGAAGTAAGCAAAATGAATTTATAACTAAGTGATCGTTTTGAATTTCGGTTTTGTTTAAATTCAGGAAAAGATTTCATTTAAGAAATAAATCACTTTTTTTTTTTTTATAAATATGAGACTGAACATTTTAAGTGTTTTTTTAACAACAATTAAACTCAATTTCAGAAACAGTTTCATTTGACGAATTATTATATGTAAGTGTGGTAGGAGGGGATGTGGGATCATGAGCTTCCCTATATACATCCATTCGGATATTGTGTTTATAATCATAAAACGTAAGTCTATTACTGGGGAAAGGACTATTTTAATAAATTTAACAACTGACAGCGAAAATATATCCTGAGAATATTCATATAACTTTATAAGGGGATTTTCTCGAACTCCTTATTTAAATATTTGAAAAATTGTTTTCCAAGACAACTTGCTGGTGTTGTTTCGTTTATTTAACATGGCCAAACTTTCACGCCAACCGTATTAAAGGCCCTCTTCACTTACCATAGCTAGAAGCCCGAACCAATGTTATTCTATGAGAAATTTTCTTTATTTATAATTCATTAACTATAACATATTTTTATATTCTGTTTACATATTTAGAAAATTTCCAACTGCTAAACAAACGCACCTTTTTTTAAAATGTATTTTTTTAATTTTTAACATTCTATGTTGAAATTGAAAAATGGAAATTTTCACATATTGAAAATTCGTATTTTACAGATTCAAAATGAAACATCACAAATTTAAAAAATACATTTTTAAAAAAGGTGCGTCAATTTAACAGCTGGGAATTTTCTGAATGTGAAAACAGAATTTAAAAATATGTATTAGGGTAAGTGCACCAATGATTGACACTTTTAGAGCAATCTCTGATGTTTTTAATATTCTAGTCATCAGAAAATATTTTTAGAAACCATAAGTTAGTACATATGGCATGAAAGACATTCAGAACCACATATATGTTAAAATATATACATTTGATAACAATTACTTTTTTATGAATGTTTAGTTGACACCCACTAAATGTTCCAGTGATTGACACTGCTAGATATTCATTTTACAAGTTATTAGTACCCCATGCTCCAGTGCTTGATATAAAATGTTGAAATTCTTATATGTAAAATATATTATTTTATTATTTTTCTTATTTATTAATTATTTCTGGATAGATGTCAATTACTGCAGCATGCCAATTACTGGAGCACTTGCCCTAATTAATTAATTATTAGTAAAGGAAATTTCCCATAGAATAACATTAGCTTCGGCTTCCGGCGACCGTGAGTGAAGCGGGACTTTAATTTCCTAAGGGGACAGACAACTGTTACAAACAGGAAAATGAAGAAATTTTCGAGCAACTTTCAGAAGTAAAAAAAAAAAAAAAAGTATGAAATCATTTACAAACGTTTTTTTTTTTTTTCTTTTGTGTTAATTAGTATGAATTTACGCTATTGATTAAAAATATTAGTTTGGTTTACTTTAAAATAGAAAATCATTTTCTTACAGATTATTTTTTTAATAATTCAATATTCTCACTGCGTGCGTGATATTTCAAAAGTATTTGAGATATGAACCTAAAACTTTTCTCAACCATACGATTTCACAAAATGAATAAAATGAATTAAAATAAACTTTTTTTCAATAGAAAAAAGAAGTAATGAGTGCGGAAATATAAAAATTTTAATGGGTATTTCATATATCAAATGTAATTAATCATTAAACTACATATTATTAAAATAGTTAAAACTTTCACTTCATATTCTTAATTTGAATGTTTTGTTTCATTTAATGCAAAAATTATAAGAATAAAGGAAATTGTAACTGAGATATCCTACGCGCATTGAGAAAACACTCTTCAATTTTATTTTATTTTATTTTATTTATTTATTTTATTTATTTATTTATTTTAATAATCTGCAATAAAAATAATTTTCTACTTTAAAGTAAACCAAAATAATGTTCTTAATCAATAGAGTAATGTTATACTAGTTAAAAAATAAAAAAAAAATGTTTGTATATGCATTTATTCTTTTTTTTATTTTATTTTATTTTATTTTTTTTATTTTTTTTTATTTTTTTTTTCAATTTTAAAGTAGGCTGTCTTCTTAATTTATTTAAAAGTATTCAAAAATTTGCAGCTTTTACCAAGCTCTGAAAATTTGGTTGACCAATTTCAAGTCACCTGTATATTATCTATAAATTATACATGTGCAAAAAGGTTTACTTAAAATTTAGGCAGCTCAAGAAAAAGGCATGAAACAACTTGAAATGTAATCAGAAAAAAAAAAAAAAAAAAAAAAGCCACCCCTACCTAATTTTACCGTAAATTATCGTAGAAACATGCGGGTGGTACCGATCGTTTTGTAATAACATCTAGTTTATAATGGTATATTAAGATTTTGCTTAGGGTTCGTCTACATATTAAAACTGGCATCAACTTCACTTTTTTCAATAGCATTTTTCATAATTTATTTGTTTTATTTGGATTAAATCATCATGGAAAAGCGTATTGTTTATATATTTCGCTCAATTTTTCCTAGAGTTATAAGCTGCCAAAGTATGGGGATGCTAAGTTAAATGAATGTGGCAAACTTTAATTCATATCTACGAGAATAATTATGATATTTAAATTCTGTTATATATATATATATATATATATATATAATAATGAAGTGACCCAAACATATTCCATGCATATTTTGATAAAAAACCATTTTTTCAATTATGAAAATTATAAATAAATTTCTATTCGAAAAAATGATAAATTATACCCTATGTTAATTTTTTCATGAATAGAATGAGCATCATCAAAAACAAGGGATTCCAAATTTACAGTTCGTTCCTAACATTATTTTTTGAGTTACAGTGATACTTCATTTTTTATTGCTGTTAGGATGTCATCACCTGTTATAATCTGTATCCTCTGTAAATAAATATCTGTATATAATTTGACAATAATAATAATAATTTACTTTTATGTTATTCTTATTGTTTTCTAAGCAACATACCGAAGTTAATTATACAATTTCATAGCTGCCAATATTTTAATTTATTCCGGAGTACTTTTAGCACCGCCTTTATTTCGCACCACTTTATTTATAGAAAAATTTTCTTCAACATGTAACTTCGATAAAATAAGGAAAAAATACTTTTAAAAAATAAGTGGTGCGAATTAGAGACGGGGGCTAAAGTTACTCGGAATAAATGAAAATATTGGCAGCTATGCAAATTGCTTTACTTTTGTAAAATTATCGCAATGCAGGCGGGATATTGCGAAAGAATTCCAAAAGAAAACAAGCCCACCTCTATATCGCTGAAACAATATTCAGAAAAAAACTAGCTTGCATATTCGTATTTGACTTTAAATGGACGCTTGTATGCATAAATCAAAATGACATTTACTACATCGGTTAGCCCTTTGCCGTTCGGAGTAATTCGGATCATTTAAATTACACTGCCACCGGAATTTAAGAACCATATAAAATAAAGGAAATTTTAAATTTTAATGTTGAAAAACAGGGCGTTCTCTACTATATTATAAACAAACATTTTTGCTAAAAATTTTCTGGGATGAGTTTTGGCACGTGGGAATTAAAATTAGGTTTTCCATCAGCGAGAACACTGAAGCGTAAAAGGTTAACAAGACGACAAAACTTAAATGATTTAATTGCAAATAAGCAAAAATTATATTGTTTTATAATGTGAAGTTTTAGAAAAATGTGTGGCGTAGCTTACATTACAAGATAAGAACATATCCGATCCTAAAATATTACGTCTTTCTTCTAAAAAAAAAATTTCTTTATCTAGATTTTCAATCACAAAATTCTGTTTTAACCTTGTTGTCCTTTTTTTTTTTTTTTTTTTTTTTTGAATATTGTACGAGATGTATACCTGAAGTTAAGTGCTATATTTAGAAAACACGATATAGCGAGACTTACTGTTTGAAACAGCAATACTCGTTCCATAATCGTTTTGGTATTATTACTAATTAAAAAATTTTTAAGACTTTTTACCACAAATAAATTATTTTTTAAAGCTAAATATTCATCGCTATTTACCACAAATAAAGTACTTTTTAAAGCTAAATATTCATTGTTATATTTTGCTTGTTTGTTTATTTGATTTTTTGTTTTTGTTTTGTTTTGTTTATTAATATTTACGTTTTGAAGTTTTTTTGAATGCAGAGGTCAAGTTTTAAAATTTGACCTTTGTCTGTGTCTCTTAGAGTAAATTTAAAACAAATAATTTCTTTCTATCCAAATGTTGCATTTTGAAGTTAATACGTTTGGTACTAATAAAGTTTGATCATGATTGGTAAGTTTCAGGGAATGTTCAGTATTAAAATTATCTGAATAATTTTAAATGGATTTTTGAAATTAATAAAGAAATTATATTCTATATAAATGTAGGTACAATAATGAAACGGAAGTTGAGGAAGGTGGTAGCCCCCTAACATAGAATTATTTATCAAATCAAGCATTTCGGAAGCCTAATTTGAATTATATTAACATAGGTTTACATAATAATACTCGTTTTCTTATCCCTTACACTCCAATCTTTGTTTATAGTATTAAATTTAAGGGTAAGAGAAAGTCGTGTGAGTAATTCACCAGAGTATTTTTATTAAAAAAAAAAATCGCCTTTTTTAAGATGTTATGTAGAAAATAAAATTGACTTTCTTTGGATATTTAGTGTTATACTTCTCTAGCATGGACATTATCTGCTTATACTATGAATAAAAATTTTAATAGGTGGTAATTTTAATGAGCTATTTTTACTGGGGGAAATTGCATAGGAAAGTTTAGAAGAAAGTCATGTGGTGGCCACAGCACACACTAGTTTTAAGAAGATTTTAAAAACAAGTATAAAATTTTATGCTGCTGAATAAATATAATTTAGCAATAATATAATATATTTGACATTTTTCTACAAATATTCATAATTCATGCTTTTAAATTTTCATTTCATCTTATAAACAAAAAAAAAAAAAAAAAAATCACAACGGTTTTAATCGATTTAATAGAAAGGGTGTGGCATGAGTATACTCTTTTTTTTCTCAAAAATTGGTTAATTTATAAAACTTTCTGAAGTGTAGAGTTGTCGGGTAACTGAAGGAAGTCTTTTACTGAGAAATCCTTGGGTAATTTCCTTTACATTTGTGAATTAAAACCAAATATTATATTTTTGTTTTTACGTTTTTCAGAAAAAAAAAAAAAAAAAAAAAAAAAAAGTCAATATTCCTATTTGTCGAGTTGGAAAAACATATGCCGAAAGATATTATAATTTAAAAAATAAATAGAATATAAGTATAATTTTAAATTTTATTGTCTAATGGATATGAGGGCAATAATATCTTTTCCAATAGGCACTTTTTAATTTACTACTTTGTGTAATTCCCATATTTTCACAGGCTATTTGCTGGTATGTCAAATTTTTCAATATCTCTAAAGCATTGCTAACATACGTCTTTTTTTTTTTTTTTTTTTTTTTTTTTAACCATCAGAACATTTTTCTACGACAATATTCTACAACCTGTAATTATAATTAAATAAGGAGAAAATGACTCTTTAAAAAAAGTGGTATTAAAAAATGCGCGTCTACTTCGATGAGTTCGAAAATGTTCGCATGTCGCTATCTGGCAAGCTGGAAAAAAACACACACACATATATATATAGATATATAGTGAAAAACACCATTATGGCAGAAAAATCTCGTCTTAAAATGCTTTTTTAGGAAGTTATGATGGATTAAATTTTTCACTTAAATTTCGCCCCTCTTTCCCACTGAATCTTAAGAAAACCTTGAGAATTCTGAAAATTGTAAAAAAGCGGTTAATCAGATTGAGGGACACTTCATTTGTTTAAAAAAAGGGGGGGAGGAGCTGTGTCAAGGTTGGGAGGGCGGGAAATTGGTGCTATGTAGGGGTTAACTTTTAAATTTTAAAATAGGAGGAGTTCTTTGCTAATTGGTTGTAAAAGTCTTAAAAAACAAACATTTAATAAAATATGTTTTGTCCAATCTTTTTTTTTTTTTTTTTTTTTTTTTTTTTCTGATTAAATATACTGCAAACTTAAATATCCCTGATCATGTCAAAATTTCTGAGAAGAAAAGGTATTTAATGAACCTAAGGGTTACCGCGATTGATTTTAAAAACTTATATTAATAAAATTTATATTTTTATGCGAAAAATTTAATTAATTCAAATACAAAATTCTTCAGGTTTATTGGTGATCTAGTAGTGTTAAATTGCATTAATTTTGTAAAAACTTCTATTGACTTTTATTCTAAGCAGTATTGTAGACGGGAAGCTCAGTAATAAGTCTTATTTTAGAGTAACAAATTTTATTATAAATTCTACGTTACACATATCACATACAAATAACTATTTACATGGGCATAAAGCCTAAAAGGTTGGTTAAAATTCTAATCAGTTTCCCGTACAAAGTTTCGTTTCTTGGCCGATGCGCCATTTCGGCGAAAATAAGACCACTGTTGTCGGTTGATCAACAGTCTCTCCAAAGATGTTCGATTCTTGGCAAGGTTGGCAACAGGGCTACTAGGGAAAGCCTGGGTTACAGCATTGGAGCGCTACAGTATTTAATTTAAAAACCCACCATTAATGAAGTTTTGATATCTTTTTGAGATTTAAAAAATAAATTAGTTAAGGAACCATGGATTATTAGTCTTATGGATAAAAAATTAGATAAATATTAGTTATTAACTGAGTGATTATCATGTATTAGTGGTAAAATATAAAAAATTATGTACTGTTATCAATTTCTACAGTCCGAAAAATTTGAAACTTTTACGATTGCCTTTATAATACATTTTGCAGTTTTTTAATATAGAATATTTGTAGTAAATGTTTGAGCACGAAAATGTAATTTTGTATCACATTATGATTTTTCATTTAAATAAATAAAACGACAGTTACGCATGTAATACTGAAATTAACGTAGACGAAAATATAGAACTCATAGTACATTGACGGAAAAAAAAATCCCAACACCAAGAAAGACTTGTGTTAGATAAACGTAATTTGGTAGGTGTGTTTATACATCTGAAAGATGAAATCGATTCAAATTTCGCGCTTCTCGCATAAGTGTGGCGCTAGTAGCACTACTCAGGACTTGCAAATCAGGTTTGTTTTAAATGCGTGCTGTAAAGTTCGTACTGATCTTTGAAATTAAGTGGTGTAAAAAAGGGTACGGTACTAACAATTTGCCGGATTGAGTTGGCAGCTCTGGATAATATAACACATTTACATACTAGTGAATACTTTTTTTTTTTTTTTTTTTTTTTCAGTAATAATTTCGCGGAAATGCAACAGGTTTAGCCCGTTCAGGGGCGGTGGGATGTATTTCATACCGCCTAAATCTTGTTCCCAACTACGCCAGTTGCCGAACTGTTCTGTGCTCTAAGATGGCAGACGGGAAAAGCCGGCTTCGATCCCAGGTCGCGCTCGTCGATCTAGCCGTTCAGATATACGCACCGTCCCTTACGCGCTTGGACCTCTTAAAGGACCCTCACGGAGAGCAGTTCTTCTATAGACCTAGGACTCTAGTATAGTCAATTAACCATAATTCAACCATACACAACTGCAAATATTCAGCGCGGGGATTTTTCTTAAAATAATTCTTTTTTTAATAAATAGATAAATAAATAATAATATTTATTTCTTAACTTTTAATATTGATCTTATTTCTTATGAGCCTAATTTCATTGCCCCTGAAAAGGTTCAATGCTCTGCAGCTACAGGAAAAAAAAATCTGTAAACCAATCTATCAGCAAAAGGTAAGAGAAAAGAGAAAAAAATGAATAATAAAACGTTTTAAGCGATTAAAATGCTTCTTTAACATTTTAAATTGAAAATTAAATAATCATGAATTTTTAACACGCATATATATATATATATATATATATTAAGTTTGAAGGTCTTAAATTATAGTCATAAAATTTATATCATGTTCACCGCTACATTTTTTATCTCAAGTTGCAATAAGCATTGATTGTTAAAATAGGACTAAACTACTACGTCAGAACCGCCAAAGAAAAATTATTGAGGTGCATACAGCTGTTTCGGTAGCCTAAAGCGTACCGTTTTCAGTGCAAAAAGAATTCTGAATCTGGTGAAGTGCTCGTATATATAGGAGAGGGACCGGATTTAGTTCAACCAATAGGATTACGGAAGAGGTGGGGAGTGTGGCCAATAGGAATTAAGGAATGTGTAGTTGTGTAAACAGTAGAAAAATTAAGGAAATGTGGACTGAATGTAAAATTTCCGAAAATCAGACAAATAGGGAACAGCGAAATCACAATTTACAAGGTTTTTAAAATTTTTATAAATATGAAAAGCTTCAAAGAAATCGAGTTTATGAATGGATTTAGGTCTGCAAATTATTTTAGCTGAATTAAATTTAAAATTATGATTTTCCTCCCAGCAATGTTTAGAAATAGCCGATTTATTGGTTTCTTGTTTGCGGACGTAATTCATATGTTCTTTTAGACGAAATTTAAGACTGCGTTTAGTTTGGCCAATATATGATAAACCACACGGACAGGAAATACTATAAATGCCCCAAGAATTATGCATATCAATAGGATCTTTTAACTGAGAAAAGGTGAGTTTATTGGAAGGCGAAAATATTATTTTAAAATCATATTATTTGAGAATTTTAGCTAAGATTTGACTGGTTTTAGAAAAATAGGGTAAAACAATACTGATATTAGATGTGACTGATTTAGTAGACGAAATACGAGGGAGTTGTAATTTTTAGATAGCTTTGTCTATAATGGAAGGGTCATAACCTCTGTCAATTGCGATGGCTTTCAGGTATTTTATTTCAGATTTCAATAAAATAGGATTTGAACAAATATTAAGGGAACGGTTTATAAAAGTATAGAAAGCAGCCATTTTTTGGTTAGGTGGGTGACATGAACGCGCACGGAGAGGAAGGGAGACTGCAAAATTTTTACGATTCACAGTGGTTGAAAATCCATTTACAGTGCGAGAGACGAGGGTATCAAGAAATGGAAGGGAGCCATTATTTTCTATTTCATATGTAAACTGGATATTACTGTCAATTGAATTTAAGGTTTCTAAGACATGGTCAATATTGTGATGAGATATGTCGATAAGCGTGAAGGTGTCGTCAACGTAACGGGTCCAAAAAGGAAAAGATATTTTCTTAAAAAACTTGCTTTCGAAATAGTGCATGTAAATGTCTGCGAGAATTGGGGAGAGAAGGGAACCCATGGCTAAACCTTCAGACTGACGATAGAATTTATTTTGGAAAGAAAAAGTGGTTTGTGATAAACAAATGCTGGTAAGAGAAATTAATTCTTGTATTTCAAAAGAGGTGAAATGAACCCCTTTCAAATACAAGAATTAATTTCTCTCCATTAATCCTCCCCATGCGCGTTCATGTCACCCACCTAACCAAAAAATGTCTGCTTTCTATACTTTTGTAAACCGTGCCCTTAATATTTGTTCAAATCGTATTTTATTGAAATCTGAAATAAAATACCTGAAAGCCAACGCAATTGACAGAGGTTATGACCCTTCCATTATAGACAAAGCTATCCAAAAATTACAACTCCCTCGTATTTCGTCTACTAAATCAGTCACATCTAATATCAGTATTGTTTTACCTTATTTTTCTAAAACCAGTCAAACCATAGCTAAAATTCTCAAACAATATGATTTTAAAATAATATTTTCGCCTTCCAATAAACTCACCTTTCCTCAGTTAAAAGATCCTATTGATATGCATAATTCTTGGGGCATTTATAGTATTTCCTGTCAGTGTGGTTTATCATATATTGGCCAAACTAAACGCAGTCTTAAATTTCGTCTAAAAGAACATATGAATTACGTCCGCTAACAAGAAACCAATAAATCGGCTATTTCTAAACATTGCTGGGAGGAAAATCATAGTTTTAAATTTAATTCAGCTAAAATAATTTGCAGACCTAAATCCATTCATGAACTCGATTTCTTTGAAGCTTTTCATATTTATAAAAATTTTAAAAACCTTGTAAATTGTGATTTCGCTGTGCCCTATTTGTCTGATTGTTGGAAATTTTACATTCAGTCCACATTTCCTTAATTTTTTTACTGTTTACACAGCTACACATTCCTTAATTCCTATTGGCCACACTCCCCACCTCTTCCGTAATCCTATTGGTTGAACTAAATCCGGTCCCTCTCCTATATATACGAGCACTTCTCCAGATTCAGAATTCTTTTTGCACTGAAGACGGTACGCTTTAGGCTACCGAAACAGCTGTATGCACCTCAATAATTTTTCCTTGGCGTTTCTGACGTAGTAGTTTAGTCCTGTTTTAATATTCCAACGCTAAGTCTACTGCTATTATAAGCATTGATTGTATACAATGAAACAGTCGTGAAGTGAAAACAATATTACAATTTTGCCTTTTCTAAAGGCGGTCAGAAGTTTAAGTAAAAAAAAAAAAAAAAAAAAAAAACACCACTGGAATCTTCTATTACATGGTACAATTAACGACGGTTATATTAGAAAGAGGAGAATGGCTGTTAAAATTCGCTTGTGCTAAATCTGAATATTTAACCTAACATTTTTTTTTTCCTTTCTCTTTTTGTTGTATTTGCATTTTTTTTCCTGATGCACTATTAAGCTAAATATAGACAAACGACGACGACAACAACAACAACAACAAAAAAGAGCTGTTTCTAGTTTAAATTGTCAACATATTAATTTCGTCCGACACAATGACTATTATAACATACTTGCCAACCATCTCATTATGAACCATGCAATTTTTAGTACCCGCCTTTTTTTTCACACCAATAATTTTTTAGAGTAATTATAGTCTTATTTAATCGTAACAACATTTGGAGAGAATAACTCTAAAATTATAGGGCTGTGAGAAAAGGGGTGTTTTTTCAGGGGGCGTTAACAATTGTACGGTTATTAATGAGATGGTTCGCAAGTATGATTATAATATTTTATTAATAATTTTTAATTTTGATCTTAAATGATAAATACAATGTTTTATTATTTGTAAATGTGTATATTAAATATTTTATTGTATGCGAAAGGTTATGGCTCTTTTAATCGCGCCATTTTTTAATTGTTCTTGTTCATTTTTATGCCTTTACACATCCTTTAGTGTTTTTTACTGGTTAAGCTTCAAATGTCTTGATTATATAATCTGCATTTTCTTTCCCGAAAACTGCGTGCTGGTAACATTTATAATTTTTTCCGGAGTACTCTTAACCCCATCCCTTTTTTTTTTTTTTTTTTACACTAGTATGATTTTAGAGAACTTTTCTCCAGTGTGTAATTACGATAAAATAAGAAGAAAAATAATTTTAAAATATACTGGTGTAGAAAAAAGGGCTGGGCTGACAACAATCGAAATAAATTGTAAATAATACCAGATATAAAGCTGTAACAATGTTCTTATGTGTGATTCTACCGGAAAATTCTAAGTTTTTTTTTTTTTTTTAATACCTTGCTTTATGAATGAAAACCGTTACAGTTCACTGTTTAAATAGAATAAATATTTCTTTTAAATTTTTCCGGTAGCTACAAGGTGCTAAATTGGCAACTATGTTTGTAAAGAGCTTAAATCTTTAAGAAAGTTTTTAATAAATTTACAAGTTAAAGGTATCTCTTGCAAATAATAAAACTAATATATTCTGGTTCATTTTCTTTGCAAGTTTCAAAAGTATCGTATTTTATTCATACATTTCAATATAAATATTAGCACTATAAGGAAAATAAAATAAATAAAAAAAGTTTTCTGTACTCTTATTTTTGTTAGAAGTAACGCTTAAAAATTTTGCCTCAAATGCAGCAAAAAGAAAAAAAAGTATTTTTTATAAACTCTAATACATAATGCAAGAAAGTGGTTATTCTTCAGGCAAGCACACATACACAAATAAATAAATAAATAAATGGAGATTGCGTAAATTCTTCATACGCAAAGTAAGCAAATTCTTACATAAGCAAAAGTAGGTATTCTTCATAAGCAAAAGTAAATTCTACATAAGCTATTTTTTTCTTCTGTGAATTTAGCATATCATTCTTACAAATGTGCTTAGAATCCTAATTTATTCCGGAGCGTTGTTAAGACAACCACTTCAAAGAAAAAAATATATATGTACAAACCTTATTTTTCTTTTCTACGTAAAAAATATAAAATTCCGCACAAAACAGAATTCATTGTAGTATGACAGGACTTATTTAAATCTATTCTTCCATGTTAAAACAAGTAGTAACTGTGTTTAATTCTCTAGCATTAAATACTAAATTCATTTCTTAAAATTTGTTTTGTATATCTTTAGTATAGGAATCCCTAGGTGGTTTTTAAACTCTTGTTGTGATTTTGGACAGGAATTAAAATGACTATCACAAATGCGTAAACAAATATAGTTTCGAGGAACGTCCGATTTGCTTCGACTCCAAATTTCAAATTTCGCCGAAGAGTTCTATGCTGAAGCTGTTCCATTTCTTTAGCACGATCTTTCTCGATTTTCTTTTAATTATATATTTTTTAAAAAAATGTTCGAACATTTATTTTATTTGCATAAATAAATAAACAAACAAATAAATAATTGGAGGTTGCTTAAATTCCACATGAGCAAAGAGCACCATTTTCTGCTTCTGTAGATTTAGCAAATCGTTCTTACAAATGTGGTTAGAATCCGAATTTATTCCGGAGCATTATTACAACTACTTCAAAGAATATATATGTATATATATATGAAACCAATTTTTGTTTTCTATGTAAACGATATAAAATTCCGCACAAAACAGAATTTAATTTAGTATGGCAGACTTCTTTTAATCTATTCTTCCGTATAAAAGAAAGTAGTAACTGTGTTTTATTCTTTAGCAAAAGGCACTAAATTTATTTCTTAAAATTTCTTTGGTATAGATTTAGCATACTTGCCAACCATCTCATTAATAACCGTAAAATTGTTAACGCACCCTTAAGAAACGCCCCATTTCTCACATCAGTATATTTTTAGAGTAATTCTCTCCAGTGTTGTTACGATTAAATAAGACTAAAATTACTCTAAAAAATTATTGGTGTGAAAAAAAAGGCGGGTACTAAAAGTTGTACGGTTCATAATGAGATGGTTGGCAAGTATGGATTTAGTATAGGAATCCCTAGGCGGCTTTTAAATGTTTGTTGCCATCTTGGCCATGAATTAAAATGACTATCGCAAATGCGTAAGCAAATTTAGTTGCCAGGAATCTACGAGTTGCTTCGATGCGAGGAGTTTTATGCTGAAACTGTTTCATTTCTTCAGCACGATTTTTCTCAGTTTTATTCTAATTATTTAAAAAATAATATCGAACGGGTTAATTTTTTTTTTCCCCGACATAAAGAGAAATACATTTGCTTATTTTTTTATTTTTTTATTTTTGTCACCCCCCCCCTCCCCATAATTTTAAAATTGCATGTTTGCGATTTGTACTATTTTTGGGGAGAGACTTTAAACCGGAAAAAAATTATAGCTGTTCTCGTCACTGAGCTGAGGAAGAACACAAGGAAATGCTGGACCGGTATTCGCATGCTGATTTTGGAAGGTTTCTCATCCGAGCGTTGCACGGCAGAAAGCATTTGATACCT
Source organism: Salticus scenicus (assembly GCA_963930645.1). Classification (NCBI taxonomy): domain Eukaryota; kingdom Metazoa; phylum Arthropoda; class Arachnida; order Araneae; family Salticidae; genus Salticus; species Salticus scenicus. The sequence goes on from OZ005662.1 coordinate 153,372,264, forward strand.
TTATATTTCAAAGTAAAATTGTGTAAAGGTTGTTTGGTCGAATAATCATAGGCTAAAAATGATATTACAATTTTAATATTTAAAAGGTATATTAGTAATAGGCGACCCGACAAATGTTGCCTGCCGTGCAAGGTTTGACTTTGTGCGGCAAAAGATTGCAGTAAAACTGGCTCGCACGAACACTGTGTAAAGGTATTAGAACCATTTGCACCAGTTGTTCTTCAGCTCAGTGGTTCTCGTTAACCATTTGAGGCGCAAGACAATTCGGATGATTTAAATTATACTGCCACCGGAATTCATGAATTAAATTAAACTAAAAGATATTTTAAATTTTAAAATGACCGGTTTTTTCTGCTATATTACAAGCGCAAATTTTTGCTAAAGAATTTCTCGGATGTTTTGTTGCAGCTGGATCTTAAATTTTGTATCCTTTCAGCGAGATTACTCCGTGCAGCGAGGACAGCGCGCCACATGGGGTTAATATTAATCATAGAAGGTGTATATATTAGGGGGACCGGAAATTAATGTCGTTTTGAATTAAAATACTGACATCGGAAATTTATTCTGGATACAATTTAAGATATTCTTAGGTAACTTATAAGATGGTTATTTGTAAAGTACCATGTAAACACTGTTAAACAGAAATTTCCGGTTTCATTTTATTAATTCAAAACGACATTATTTTCCGGTCCCCCTAAAATATATATAACATATTCCATTTTGGTGTCAATTCTGATTTCAAAGTTAAAAAACTTGTTAGCTCTGAGGCAGATTTATTAATTAATATCTTTTGAACAAATTAACCAATTAAAAAACGTGGTGTTAGTTAGACTTTTCATGTTTAATAAGTGTACTAATTTTTGATAAAATCTAATAATCCGAACAGATACAATGACAAACTTTCAGCTTTATATATTTAAATAAAAAAAAAAAAAGAAGAAGAATGAAAGAAAAGAAAACTGTTTGACATCCATTTAAGGTAATAGATAAAAATTGGTACCGACGCTGTCTGAAAGAAATAGTATGACCATTCATACTGAAAATTGAGACCTATTTACTTGAAAGATATTCTTCCCATTTATTAATCGTAATTACACACTAAAATACTAAAATAATTTCTATGCAAATTAAGTGGTGTAAAAAAAAAAAAAAAAAAAAAAAAAAAAAAAATAGGGTACTGTTAGTGTAATGAATAAATTAAAAATGTTCGCATACCTATTCTTAGAGCTAAAGAAAAGTTATATATTTCTTACTCTGCATTATGTTTTATTTGTTTTACTATTTTATTTTATTTTTATCTGAAATATTTTTCTCACAAATATATTATCTTTTGCAATCTCCTTTTGTTTTCAGTTTAACATTAATCAAATTCAGTTTTACTATAATTAACTTTCTCTAAATGAGAAATACAGATTAATGCGATAACGCAAATTTCTTTTAATGTTTTAAAAAGATAACGAGTATAAATTTTGAAATCAGATAAGAAATTTTCTTACTGTAATTCTTCAATATTCTAAATTTAAAAAAAAATATTTTTACTAAAATACTTAAATAAATAAATAAATAAATTTTTGCGTTTATTCTTCAAAAAAACTTTATCAAAAGTTACAATGAAAGCAAAGTCGGTGACACATTTTTCTAATATTTTCAAATAGAAGAAGCGTGACATGCATCATTAGCAAACACTGCCAAAGTGATTCTTGAAAACTTCTTTGAGTTTTAAAGTGAATATTCGCATTTCAGAATAGAAATGGAAAAATACTTTTCCATAAAAATTAATTAGGGAAAGGGAAAAGTGTAACCTTAACAAACATGTGCATATTTTTAGCCTTGTGTTCAAAGAAACTTTTAGATAAAAATAAAAATCATACAATGTGAAAAACATAAACACAATCCAATTTATGAGGTGAAAATGTATAAACTAAAAATTTTATTATTTATAAAAAGAAAACTCGCAGTAATTTATATAGACAAAAATCCAGGAATATTAATATTTTTTCTTAGTTATTTAAAAGCAACGTAGATACGCTACAAGATTAAAAAAAATATTAATACAATATTACAGATACCACTAACCGATATATTTTTGAACAATACTTTTGTAAAATAAATTACAAAACATACTTTTCATTCTTCTAATACTGTTTTGAAAGTTTTGATTTTTTTTTAATGCACTAATTTTATTAGTACTTGTTTTATCTCCCTACCAAGAAAGGATTTGTCCACAAAGTACGAAAAATGATAGGAAGAACTGACACATAAGCTATAGCAGAATCGAAAGTTTTTATGTATAAAATACATTAAAATAAGCTATCACTTACACATTATCATTATTATTATTATTATTATTATTTTCAGAAATCTCCGTTAACCGCTTTTACTCTCGCGCACGTCTTGTGGGCAGTGATGCCAGATTTGAGGGAAATTTTTATTCAAAGTCCACCGTTAAATTTTACTTGTAACGGTTAACTAATTACATAGACGATTTCTGTGAAAGATGTTTCGAAACAACTAGCAAACTGTTTCAATTAAAATTTAGTGGTGGTTGTTAAATAAAAATTTCCCTCAATCTGGCAGCACTGCTTGCGGGCAATATCTAAGCAGAATCTAACAATAATCTGCTAACATGTAAAAATTCCATTGTGCCGTCATTTTTTCTTTTTTTTTTTCTTGTGACGAAGAAATTGCTCTTCTTGTTCTTTTCTCACATCGTTTAGATTTTCCCGGAAATAACTGAGATAGGAGCTAAGAAAGTGAAGTCCTAAGCTCATTTCTGACCAAAAATATATATATATATATATATATTTGTCAAAATTGTACTTGATGAAAAACTTTGACTAGTTTTTTCTTAATTAGCATCCAAATATTTATCATAAAAACACACCACCATCTGAGGTGACAGATTTTGCGACTTTTTTTATTCAATAGTCGCCAATATATTTGAGAAGTGTTGTTTCATTTATGAAATAAATGATTAATCATCTATATTACTTTATGAGATATCCCTTCTCTAAATTATTGGTGACTGTTGAATAAAAAAGCCTCAAAGTCTGCCAACGCAGATCACCTTGAGGGAGAAATTTTCATTTCCCCTCAAGGGCTGTATAATTTCGAGTATTATTTTTTTTCTATTTAAATTTAGTAACTCTGTCATTAATTAAAAGCTGAGTTTATTATTAAAAAATAATAACATACAAAACATAGACTGGTGAGACTACTGAATAATGCATTGTCCTTAGATATTACTACAAAGACTGTTCAATGTGACTGAATTTACTCTTTAGGGATATACAAAGAACCTAAAGGTTATCTTATTTCTTATAGGTATAATTTATCGGAAATGTAATGTTCCAAAGATTTATTTCTTTTTAATTACTTTCTTTTAATTTTATTTTTAAAAAAATGTATTTGATTCGTACAGATATTCAACTTTCAATATTTTTAAATGTCCTGAACACCATTTGACACGATTTAATTACAGAAAATGTCCGTCTGTCTGTGTGTGACAATATTTGTGGTTGCTGTAAATCAAGAATAAATGCAAAAAATTTCATAGAATACTATATTCAGATGCTCACTGCATAGTTGCCAAGATTTGCGATTTTTTTCTACCGGAAATTTTTAATAGATTTTTTATATTTTATTGAATTAGTAAAAAGTGATTTTAAAATATATGAAGCATTTCTCTTATTTTTTCTGGTAGAGAAAAATTGTAAAAGAGCCAACTATGACATTGACGTAAATTGGTGCATACTGCTCAATATGTGATGTACCGTTCCATTTTTCACATTTTTTTTTTTTTTTTTTTTTTTTTTTTTTTTTAATATTAGTATTGGATAAAATTTTGTATATATGTAAACAATTAGTTTATTTTTAACTAATCATTTTGTAGCCGGAAAAAAAAAAAAAAATAATAAAAGATAGTTACTTTCAACTAACAAGGAGAGGTCACGACATGGAAAATTCAGATCGGGACGAAATTGCGCAGGATTGTAGTATACTATGAGGGTAACAGCACTATCCACAAAATTTCGAGAAAAAAAACATTTAAAGTTTCAGTAATCTTTAAGTACAAGTTATTTCGCAAGCGAGTAAGCGCCTCAGTGGTGTGATCCAAAAGCGCGACTCCCAACCAGGTGACTTGAGTTCAAGGCTACCTACGGGACAAATTTTTTTTTTTTTTTTCCTTTAACTTTTTATGTAATCTTAACTTTTTACTTACTTTACTTTATTTTACAATTCAATTCAAAATTTGAAAATTTTCATAAAAAATTATTTAATTTTCTTGAGTATAAAATAACTTTTTCTATTTTTAATATTTATAACTTAAAAATACAATGAATTTCTATAACTTAAAAAATAAAATTTTGTTTTACAAAACCCTAAATAAGAAACATAAAGAAAAACAGAGAAATATTTAAATTATTAAAAAATAGGCAAGCTGTAAACAAAGTGTAAAATAGTTAGCAGGTGTACTTAAATCTTGGTTTGAGCTTCCTGATTTGGTTTGAATGTGTATAAATTACGTAAACATGTCTAGCTTGTTAATAATAAAGGGCAGGTGGCATTTTATTTTGTGCACAGAAGATTAAAAAAAAAAGGAAGTCGTTATCGAAAAAGAAACGATGTTCATTAACATTTAAAATCTACATTTAAAGATAACATTTCTTTACCTGTAATAACTTAATGGCATCGTAATCCTATACTATAATTTTTCAAGAAACTGTATTGATTGGAGAAGTAATTATTTAATTTGGATAGTAATTACATATGCAATGAAAATCACCATTTCTCCGTTTTTTTTTTTTTTTTTTTTTTTTTTTTTTAATTTAAAAAATAAAATAAAATATACCTAAAATAAAATAAAATATTTAGATAAATAATTAAAAACAGTTTCTTCAGTTTTACCTTATTTTATACTTAAAATAAAACTAAAATTTATTTTTTAAGTTATATAAATTTATTGTATTTTTAAGTTATAAATATTAAAAATAGAAAAAGTTATTTTATACTCAAGAAAATTAAATAATTTTTTATTAAGATTTTCAAATTTTGAATTGAATTGTAATGTAAAGTAAAATAAATAAAAAGTTAAGATTACATAAAAAGTTAAAGAAGAATAAGAAAAAAAAAAAAGTAGTCCCGTATGTAGCCTCGAACCCAAGTCATCTGGTTGGGAGACTCGCGCGTTAGGATCACACCACTGAGGCGCTTACTCGCTTGCGAAATAACTTTTATTTAAAGAATACTGAATTTTTAAATGCTTTTTTCTAGAAATTTTGTGGATAGTGTGCCCTACTGCTTTAATATGTTGTTACCCTCATAGTATACTACAATCCTGCGCAATTTCGTCCCGATCTGAATTTTCCATGTTGTGACCTCTCCTTGTAAGACAAAAAAAAATTTCAATATTCTAGTTCTTTCTTCTTTTACTTCTCCTTTCTTTCTTTTTCTCTCTCTTTCTTATTTATTTTGTAGTATACACAGCTTAATATAAAACAAAAACAAAAAATAAAATAAAAAAATATTTTATATTGTACAGTATTCTTCTCAGCCTATTTAATGGAACATAAAATTAAATAAACAATAAAAAAAAAATAATAATAAATAAATAAACAAAAAAAACTACTGCAAATGAAAAAAAAAACGTACAACGTGGATCAATATAAATCAATAAATACTTCGACAAATCCTAGCCTCCTAAATTAGATGCCTGTCGCGTGGTTTGGAAACATGGAAAAAGTTCAAGCGGTAGACAGCGCCAACTTGTACAGAATGTGCGACTTTTTTATTCAACTTTCACAAATAATTTTAAAAAGTGATATGTGATATATATATATATATAATCGATGTTACTTCCATTCTATTCGCATTTTATGTAGATTAACCCTTAACGCTAGGCATATTTTCGTATTTTGAACAGTAAGACAGGCCTTTTGGCGTTCCTTAAAAACGTCACCCGTATAGTTTCCAACTTACTACCTTTTACCTACCGAAATATTGTAATATTTTGTTTTATTTTACTTCATCATTAAATAAAATAAATATTTCTGTTAAAATTTTCCTGTAGCCGAAAGGTAGCTTATAGTTATATGTTTTAAAAAAATAACATTTCATTTGAAGAGGAACCCCTTAAGGCGTGGCTCGATTTTTTAATGTCCCCTAAGAAGGGACATACGAGCGGTTAGAGTTAAATCCCGCTTATTAAAATTATTGGTGAGAGTTGAATAAAAAAGTAACGCAATCTGTACCAGGTGGCGCTGTCTACCGTTCGAACTGTTGCCAAGATACCGAGCCACGCGACAGGCATCTAGTATAAGAGGCTATGGAGCAATTATTAATAATTATTCAGTCCTAATTGTTTACTTAGTAAACAAATAATAATGTAATTTATTTAATTTGTAGAATTAATTATTTGATCCAACAACCATTCAATCGAAAACCACATTGCATCCGCTTTTTAACACTTTCCAACGAAGTTGAAAAGTGTTTATGACCTTCGGTTTGTGTTTCCCGCTAAATATTAATGGAATTTCTTAAAATTGATATATGTTATTCAAGTTCGCTATCGGGTATCTCTTACTGAAAATGAAGTAGATACCACTAACGATTTGTGTACAGCGGGCCCTTAAAGTATTCCAAAGCATTGTGTTGTATGAGAGATATTTCTTTAAATCATAGTCTAATATCTTACTTAGTACAGATCTTAATGGGATTGTAATATAATATTCGAGTACGGTATCGGATATTCCTTATTGAAAATGGAATAAATACCACCAATGGTTTTTGTACATGGACACCCGAAAGTATTTTGAAGCATTATATTCTGAGAGAGGTATTACTATAAATCACATTTTAGAACTTTTATTTTACCCAAATCACAATGAAATTGATATTAGTAATACGCACGCACAAGAAAATGCTTTATATAGAATGCAGCGTGAAGAGCATGAAATGTAAAATACATCTTAAACACAAGGCTTCACAAAAATATTCAATTACATTAAGGACTATAATTGAAATTTGCTGAAATTGCATATTCGATTGCATTAATCTTTTATATCATTTTCTAAAGATATTTATGAGTGATTAAGATTTGAATTAGTCTATCCGTCTATCTTTCCGTCCATCTGCCACTCTGTAAATATTTTCAAAATTCCTTAAAAATGATATGCGTTATTCAAGTACATTATGAGATGTTCTATTTAAAATGGCATCAATAGACCCTATACAACTGTTTTATGAACAGGGGCACCCCCAAGAAATTCTAATGCATTTTGTTTTAGGAAAGACATTTTTATAAATCATGTTTAAATAACTTTCTACTGTTATTTCAAAAGTTTAAAAGTCATAAAAAAATTGACATTTATTATTAATATGCTGAAATAATGTTTGGAATAGAATAGAACATTCTTTGCGTTCGTATTTACAGGGCTACACAAAAATATTCAGTACACTAAAAGCAACAATTGGAAATTATTGGTAGGGTAGTTTCTCTAGTGATTGTCATGCTTCAGTAATTGAGATCTATCCCGAAATAATTAATAAAGAAGAAAAATAATAAAAGAATATATTTTACATATAAGATAATATATAATATATTTTACATAAAACTGTTCTGTTTTTGTTTAAAAATCAGAAATGGAAAAAATAAAAAGACGTAGAACACCATTACGATCTTCCTTTACTAAAACTTTAAATATTTTAAAAACTGAACTAGAGAAAGAAGATCTTGAGAAGGGTATACTTTTAGATAATTTAAATAAATTAGAGGGTTTAATGACAGAATTAAAAGCATTTGATAATGAGATATTGGACATTATGTCGGAAGATAGTAAATGCGATGAAGCTTTGATTATAAAAGAAGCCGAAGAAAGCGAAGCATACTGTGATGAATTTATCACAGTTAAAAGACTAATTAATGAAAAGTTAAATTCAAATGTAAATTTTAATTACACAAGCCAAAATAAAATAGAAAGCGAAACAAACTTGAAAACAAAGCGATATAAATTACCAAAATTAGCTATCAAGAAATTTGATTCAAAATTGATAAATTATTTACCCTTTTGGGCCCAATTTAAGAAAATTCATGAGGATGAAGAATTAGACAACGCTGACAAATTTCAGTACCTTTTACAGTGCGTAGAACCAGGAACTCGAGCCAGAGATTTACTCGAAAGTTACCCCGTAACATCAGAAAATTATTTAAAGGCAGTAAAGGCTTTTGAAGAACGCTATGGGGATAAAGATATCTTAATCGAAGTATATGTTCGGGAATTTTTGAAATTAATTACAGCTAATGTACAGACTAGGGGAAATAGCAAAAATTTGTGTAATTTAGTGACCGAGATAGAAGCACACTTGAGATCACTGGAAATCATGGGTGTAAACATTGATCAGAACTCTGCGTGGCTGTACCCAATGATAGAATCCTGTTTACCCGAAGATATTATTAGAACGTTTCAAAGACTTAATGTTGGGGCCAGGGAAGATTCTACTGAGTTAGATGATAAGGAAACCACACAGAAATCGAACTTGTCACTATTGCTGAATTTTTTGAAAAGGGAAGTGGCAGGTGAAGAAAGGTTACAATTAGCCAGGTCGGGTTTTGAAATTAATTCACCCAAGGAAAATGTTAAAAATAAATTCCACAAGAGAGATAACAGGGTCCCCACTGCTACAGGCTTATTCGCTGCAAAAGAATTAAGCTGTATATTTTGCGGAAAAACGCATGAGAGTAAAGACTGCATAACAGCCAGATCGCTCTCCCTTGACGAAAAGAAAAATAAAGTAAAAGAAAAAAATTGCTGTTTGAAATGTTTGCGTTTTGGACACCGGGCAAAAACGTGCAAGGTTTTTATTAAGTGCCACGTTTGTTCGAAACCACACACAGAACTATTTTGTCCTGAGATAAGGAAAGGGGGTGAAAATAGTAGAAGCAAACCTCCCGAAGTAATACAGAACACTGTCGCCAAACAATGCTCCCAGGAAATAGCCCTTATGACGTTAGAAATAAATATAAAAGGGGGAAAAGGCCAAAAAAGGGTGCGTTGTCTTATGGACTGTGGTTCCCAGAAAAGTTACATATTAAAGAAAACTGCGAAAGAGCTCAAGCTCAAACCCATTGGAACAGAAGAAATTGCCCATACAGTTTTTGGGGGTACACAGATAGAAGCTAAACAGCATAATAAATTTAGAGTTACAGTGGGTGCATCGAATAATTGGGTCAGTTCCATACATCAGCTCGATCTTTTAGACCAAGAGAAAATTTGTGGTGAAATTCCTCGAATTCCAAAGGGAAATCTGTGCAGAGAACTCAAGAAAAATAAGCTGTGGTTGTCCGATATCGGCTCTGGTAGTACGGAAATAGAAATCCTGATCGGGAGTGACGTTTACGGTCAACTGTTAACGGGTCGAGTCAAGCAATTAGAAAATGGACTCACAGCGATAGAAACCAAACTTGGATGGACAGTTTGTGGAAAAACAGGGCTTCCATCTCAGGGTTGCTTGAATAGCGGTACAGCGGTATTGATGACAAATCTGTACATAAAAGATTGGAATGTTGCAGACTTGTGGCGACTCGAAACGATAGGAATCAACGACCCTGCACAAACCTTGTCCAAAAGAGAAGAAGAAGAGCTAGCCCACGATATGTTTCTTAGACAACTCACCAGAAATGAAGATGGTCGTTATCGAGTGTGCCTTCCATGGATTTCCAACAATGTCAATATTCCCTCAAATAGAAATGAAGCAGAAAGAAGATTATTCAGTACTACCCGAAGATTAAAGAAAGTAAATAAATTTGAGGATTACGATCTAGTTTTAAAGGAATGACAAAGAGAAAATGTCATACAGGAAGTCCCTCAGACAGAACTGAAAGAAGTTAGGGAACACTACTTATGCCACCATCCAGTCATCAAGCCTGATAGTTCTACCACCTCCATCAGACCAGTTTTTGATGCATCATGCAAAGTCGGAAGAGCACCGTCACTGAATGATTGTCTCTTTAAAGGACCAAATTTATTAGAAGAGATTCCCGCAATATTGTTAAGATTCAGAGAAAAAGCAATCGCTGTTGTATCCGACATTAGAAGAGCCTTCCTTCAGATCGAAATAAAAGAGGAAGATAGGCATTTTTTAAGGTTCCTGTGGTGGAAGAAGACGAATGAAATTAAAGTCTATCAGCATAATAGAGTGGTGTTTGGTATTACTTCCAGTCCATTTTTACTTGGCGCAGTTATCAGACATCATTTGAATGGGTGTCCAGAAGAACTTAAGGCAATTGCTCAGAAACTTCAGAAGTCATTCTATGTAGATAACTGCGTCACATCTGTAAACAACACGTCCGAATTGGAAGAATTTAAATCTAAGGCAACAGAAATCATGGCTGAAGCTAAAATGGACCTAAGATTGTGGCAATTCGGTCCTGTAAAAGAAATAGAAAAGTTGTCTTTAGAAAATGAAAAGGAAGACTTCTCAACTCCAATTCCAGTTTTAGGAATTAAATGGGACAGAACAGATGATAGCTTGATGGTCTGCAATAAATTTGACTTAGAAATAGTGAATCCATCAAAACGTCAAATTCTATCCATAACTCAAGGAATTTTCGATCCCATCGGTTTTCTAGCTCCAGCATTGTTACCAGCCAAGATAATAATTCAAGAATCTTGGTCCAGCAAATCAGCATGGGACACTCCGCTTCCAGAGAAAATTCAAAGAGACTTTCAGAAATGGTACAGCGAATTAAAACAGCTAACAGAATTGAAGATCCCGAGAAGAATAGGTTATGGAAATAAAGAAGATTGGACCCTGATGCAAGTCAAAGTGCCTATGCAACAGTAATTTTTCTACGGTGCGAAGAAGAAAAAAGAGTTTCAATTCAATTTTTGGGAGCAAAATCGCGGTTGGCTCCAAAAAAGGCTCTAACGATTCCTCGCCTTGAGCTGCTTGCCTGTTTGTTGGGATCCAGACTATCAAAGTATGTCGTAGAAGCTTTGGACATCCCTACAGTACCAACTTACTTTTGGACTGATTCTTCGACAGTTTTGGCCTGGATTAAAAGAAATGACCAGTGGGATACCTTTGTGGGCAACAGAATCAGAGAAATATGCCAACTTACGAACCCTCAACAGTGGTACTTAGTTCCAGGAAGTCAAAATCCAGCAGACCTGCCTTCCCGTGGTTGTAGTCCTCAATACCTTCTGGAATCGGGATGGTGGGAGGGTCCTAAATGGCTAGCAGATGAAAAAAGTAACTGGCCCCAACCGAAGATTGCCCCTAATGAAGTCTTAGTTATGTCGGAAAGAAAGAAAACTGCAGTGTCATTATTTTCGAGTCAAAATGTAGATCCATTTATGAATTATGAAAGAACTTCGAAATTTAGTAAACTTGTAAATATTATTTGTTGGATAAGAAGATTTGCAACAAAATGTAGAAATAGAAATCATATTTTCCCAGCTGAACTTTCGGCAGAAGAAAAGGAAGAGACGGAAAAATTTCTCTGGTCACGCACACAGTTAGAAAGTTTTGGTGATGTGCGAGAAACAATAAAAGGACTTGTTGTTATGAAAGATCAAGACAATATTCTAAGAGTCAAAACAAAGTTGTTAGATCGAGAAGACACTTTTTCTTTCAAGTATTCTATATTGTTGCCATCAAAACATCATGTTGTAAGGTGCCTAATTAGAGACTGCCACTTGAAGAATTGCCATGCTGGATTCAGACAGTTGGTTCGATCTTACGTGAACATTACTGGATTATTTCTGCAAAACGTAACATCCGAAGTGAATTGATAAAATGCACAAAGTGTAAAATTTTTTCTTCCAAACCATTTGTTACTCCTCCGATCCATTTACCTTTTGACAGAGTCAGAGACTCAAAAGTTTTTGAAGTTGTTGGCATCGACTCATGTGGCCCTCTTTACCTGAAAAATAAATCCAAAGTATGGATAGTCATTTTTACCTGTGCAGTATATCGAGCCATACACTTGGAATTAGTGACGAATCTATCAACAGAGGGATTCATACAAGCGCTAAGAAGATTTGTAGCCCGAAGAAGAAGAATTTCGACAATCTACAGTGACAATGGAACTAACTTTCGCGGTGCCAACAATCTCTTTAAATCTCTTGACTGGAATCAAATTCAAAAGACGAATGACATAGCTCCAATAAAATGGAAGTTCATCCCCCCAACCGCTGCTTGGTGGGGCGGATGGTGGGAGCGTCTCATTAGAAGTGTAAAAAACCTCCTACTGAGAACTCTTGGAAAATCTTCCCTCAATTTTGAAGATCTTTCTACTATCTTGTGCGAAGTTGAGGCCATAATGAACAGTCGACCTTTAACATACCTATCAGAAGAACCAGACAAGTTCATTCCTTTGACACCTTCTTGTTTTATGCAAGACATTCAAGAAATTGGTGTACCAGATCTGGATGCCATTGATGCTAAAAAACTGAGAGCACGATACAAGCACTGCCAAAGTGTTCGAATGCAACTACAAAGTAGATTTCGAAAAGAGTATCTAGCGCAGTTGGTACAACGAAGTAGACAGATATGTAAGCCTGTTAAACAAGGCGACATTGTGCTAGTAGAAATCAACAGTGTGAAAAGACTACATTGGCCAATAGGAAGAGTAGTGAAAATCTTTCCCAGCCGAGATGGCCGTGCCAGGGTTGTGGAAGTGAAAATGCATTCTGGGACATTGATTAGACCACTTCAAAAACTCTATCCCTTAGAGATATCAGATGCTGAGGATCCAGTGATACAAGCAGCAAAAGAGACAATAAATTGAAAGTGGTCAAAAACTATAAAATAAAAAAACTTTTCGAAAGACAATCACAATTGTTTTAAAATTGCATTGAACTTTAAAATATTTTATTTTTATTTTTCTTTATTTTCATTAGTTTGTAACTTTAATTTTTTCTATTTGTAGTTTATAGCTTTAATTTTTCTTAGTATGTAGTTTTATAAGTTTAAATTTTCTTAATTAATTAACTGTTTAATTTTTTATCTCTCACCTAAAAAATTAAAGGTGGGAGGATGTTAGGTATTGATATACTTTTGCCTCACTAGAGGGCGCCAGAGGTCCCGTTGAGATAAGATTCGAATAACATTTTTGTGGTCTCGCGGGACATAGTTTTAGTTTTAGTTCTGTTCTAGAATGGAGAGCAATGTCATGAAATAGTAGTTTGCTCTCGGGGCCTTTTTGGCCTGATTTTGTTATTCATGGAGCTACCGTTGAAGAAATAGAAAAGGTAGCCCATAGATTAGTTAGTTTTAGTTTGTCTTTAGTGAAGAGAGCAACACAATGAAATAGAATGCTCTCAGGCCACCTTTGGCCTAATTTATTTTTATGGAACCACCATTGTCATTACGAAATAGAAAACTGGTGGCTTAGTTATTAAAATATTACGAATAGAAAATTGTTTTCGTGAAATTTCGAATATGTAAATACTTTTTGTAAATAGTGTTTCTTCATGTAACTATTTTAGTTAATAAACTGTATAGATTTTATCATCTTAAAGAAGAAGCTATTATTTCTAGAAAAACAAGTGTCCGTTATTAGTCTTCATTTTTTAACGTCGAAGAATTCTACAGGTAAGAAGAATATTATTATATCAGTTTGAAGATTATTACTTTGAAATATAAAATGATTTGAAATTATTAAATAAGACATTCGATTAAATAAAATAACCTGCAATCTTTATATTACAAAGAATCGAGAAGATTCGCTTGAAGCCATTCAGTAGAATTTCGTTTTATAACAAATATGAAACAATTCTTGAAGTAAACTGAAATAGGAAATAACATAGAAAGATGTTAATAAATTGGTACAATTTTAATTTTTGCATGGATTTAAAAATCTCTGATTCTTAGAGCATTTAACATTAAAAGAGGTTGTCAAATGTTCAGATTCAGAAAGCCTGCCGTAAAATAAGGCAAAGAAATTTTCCGTTTGTGTTAAAAAATTACCTTGAGTATTACTGCACGATTTACGGTCCAACTGTTTTATACAGCGTTTTTCTGATTCCTCTGTATGTATTTTCTTTTACGGAAACATCTTATTTGCAGAATTGGTCAATATTTTGATCATTATTATTTACAAAGTCTAATCCATTTTATTTTTATTTTTATTTATTTATTTTTATTTTTTTTTTTCGAAAAACTGTTTTATTTTATAATATATTTTAACAGATATGAAAAGTTGTCTGCTTAGACTGACAAAACATTAATAACCATATAATTTTTCAGATTTCCGGTACCAGTTTTTTAGTACTAGTTTTTTTAATAGTTAATTTAAAATTTTCAGAGTTTGTACGGATATGCTGTTTTTTGTAGGGGGTCTTTCACTAATATTTTTCAACTTTCAAATTTATAGGCTTATATTATAAAAAAAAAAAAAAAAAAAAATGCAATATAATATTAGTGCTGGAAAAAATCAAGGAAAGTTCTGCAAGTGTACTAACCTTGTTATTTAATCACAGAAGGTAAATCTTTAAACAAGCAAAAATAAAAATAAAAATAAAAATAAAAAAATATGAAAAATTAGTGCTATTCTAATACAGGAAGACTTGGGAACCGTACTAAACATATTATACTGAGCTTTGTTTTAATTACCGTTGAATTTCTCCAATTTGATAAGGGGAATATACTTATAAAGCATACCTGTCAATATTCTTATTTATATTCCATAAAATTATTAGTAATCACTTTTTTTTTTCACACTATTCTTTTAAAGTATATACGTATATTTCTTCTTATTTCATTGTAATTACATTTGGAGAAAATTACTCTAAAATAGAAAGGGTAAAAATAGGAAGGGTACTAATATCTTTACGGAATATTATTTCGAATATTGACAAGTACGTAAAATGTAGTTATCTTGAAAATATAGGGTGATGTGACACTTTTCTTAACCCATTGATATCGTATATTAACATTACACTGGTTACTATAAAAGCTGGCTTAATTTTTAAATGATTCCAAAGCCATTTTATACGTTCTTTTTTTTTTTTTTTTTTTTTTTTTTTTTTAAGACCATTTTTGTATGAAGAATATATTTGAGTTAGGAGAATTTCCAGTTTGTCTATTACTAGCTGTAAACAAATGTATTGATTGATCGGAAATGTTCACCTTTCTTCTCACCGGAAGATTAAATGACAAGCAAAAAAGTAGGCGGAGAAAATAAGCTCAGCCTACAAATACCGTGAATCATAGTTCGTACAGTCGTTCAATTTTTTCTTTTTATTAAATGAAGGTTGACAATCACTGAATGGTATAAAGTGTATAAATCAGCATAATAACTTTTTAATAATCGATTGTTCTGATTAGTTTTTAGTTAGTTTAACTTTATTTTCCGCCTCTTGTAATATCAAGAATATGGACTTAAATCTTTCATACTTATCAGTACAGATATATTGTATAAACATTCTAGTGGAAGTGTCCTTGAAAAAGGCATGTCTGTACGAACCATGTGAATAGTGCAACAGCCGTTTGCGAGTTTAGCTTATTATCTAATTTATGTGCCATAGCCACTTTATGCAACTGCAACTCGTCATTTGATGCAAATGGAATAATATAACATATATACATACTAGGGAATACTATTTTTTTTTTTTAATTGCAGTAATAAATTCGTGGAAATGCAACAGGTATAACCCTTTCAGGGGCTGTGGGATATATTTTCTAATTCTTGTTCCCAACTGCGTCAGTAGCCGAACAGTTCTGCACTCAAAGGTGGCAGACGGGAAGTGCCAACTTCGATCCCAGGTCGCACTCGTCGACCTCTAGCCATTCGGATATACGCGCCGACCTATACGCGCAAGGACCCCTTAAATGACCCTCACGGAGGGCAATCCTTCTGGAGACCTGGGACTCAAGTGTAGCCAACCGGCCACAATCCAACCATACCCAACTGCAAATATTCAGCACGGGGATATTTTCTTAAAATATATCTTTTTTTCATTAACTTTGAAGAAGGCAATAAATAAATAAATAATATAACATTTATTTCTTCACTTTTAATATTGTTCTTATGAACCTAATTTTATTGCCCCTGAAATTGTTCACTGCTCTGCAGTTACAGGAAAAAAGAATTCGTTAAACAAAAACTATTAGGAAAAGGTAATATAAAAGAGAAAAAGATGAATAATAAAACTTTTAAATTAAAATGCTTCTTTAACACTTTTAATTGAAAGTTACATAATCATGAATTTTTAGCATATTATTTTTAAGTTTGTAGGTCTTAAAGTCATAAAGTTTATAATCATGTACACAGTTACATGTTTAATATCAAGTTGCAAGAAGCATTGATTGTATACACTGAAACAATTGTAAAATGAAAACAACATAAATTTTGCCCTTTTCATAGGCGGTCAGAAGATTAAGTTTAAAAAAAAAAAAAAAAGCCATCGCTGGAATCTTCTACTAAATGGTACAATTAACGACGGTTATATTAGAAAGAGCAGAATAGCTGCTAAAATTCGCTTGTGCTAGAACTGAATAGTTAACCTATTTTTACTTTCTCTTACCCATAAGGTAGAGAAAGTATTGTTCTTGGGTCAAATTTTCAAACGCGAGATTTTGTTATATTTACACGTTTTGAGGTCCCCTGAATACGAAAATCAAGTTTTTAGCAAATGGTCTGTGTGTATGTCTGTGTGTCTATATGTCTGTGTATCTGTGTGTCTGTGTGTCTGCGTGTCTGTGTGTCTGTGTATGTGTCTGTGTGTGTCTGTTATCAGCATATCTTAAAAACTAATTATGGCAGAAAGTTCGAACTTGGTATTCTAAATGTGTATCATATAGGGATGCTACAGTAAGCTTTTCGTTAAGATCAAGTAAATGGTTTGTGTACAGGGACAATAAAGAGAATTCTAATATATTACGTGTATGGGGGAAATTGCAGGAAAGTAGAGTTTAACGTCTATAGACATCACTAAACCAAATGAAACGAAGTCCCACCTCGAGGAGAGTAAATTTTCATGATGGGTATCTTTCAAAAGCTCGCCAATACCTTTAAAACGAATGGTTGAACCATCGATCTGCGATAATTTAAAAAAAAGTTATCGATTTTTTTTTTTTTTTTTTTTTTTTTACTTTTAACGAAAAAAAAAAAGAAAAAAAAATAGTACTCTTTTTTTTTTTTTTTTTTTTTTTTTTTTTAATATTGAGAATAAAATGGACTTTTTTGGATATTTGGTGTTATACTACTTCTCTAATATGGAAATCGTCTGAATTATCATAAAGGATAATTTTTTTAAATAATAATTTTAATAAATTATTTTTTAAAACAGAATTATTTTTTAATAACCGAATTAAATTCTATATAGATTTAGGTGCATTAATGAAACTGGGGGTTGAGGGGGGCGATAGTCCCCCTCACACAGAACTAATTATCATATAAAACACTTCAGAAGCCTAATATGAATTGTTTAACATAGGTTTACATAACAGTACTCGTTATCATGCCTATTAATCTGCAACCTGCATTTATAGTTTTAAATTTCAGGGTAAGAGAAAGTCGTCTGAGTGACACACCAGATTATTATTATTATTATTATTTTCATTTCTCTCTTTTATCCTGTCTGCTATTTTTTCTCTGATCCGCTATTACGCTAGAGATAGACAAACGACGACAACAACAACAACAACAACAGAAAAAAAAAAAAAAAAAAAAAAAAAGCAGCAATTTTTAGTTCAAATTGTGACTAGATTAATTTCGTCCGACACAATTATTATTTCAATATTTTATTTATAATTTATAATTTTGATCTTAGATGATAAACACAATTTTTTTATCATTTATAAATGCTGGTATTAAATATTTTATTGCATGTGAATTAAGTAAAAGTGAATTAGTGTTTTTTTTTTTTTTTTTTTTCTTTTAAGATTTTGCAGTCTTATTTCAGTTAGATTAGAAGTAAAGTTTAAAAATTTTGCCTCAAATGCAATTAAAAAAAAAAAAAAAAAAAAAAAAGGATTTTTTTGTAAACTCTATTACATAATGCAAGAAAATGGTTATTTTTCAGACAGGTACACTCACACAAATAAATATATAAATAAATAAAATATATAAATAAATAGAGGTTGCGTAAATTCTACATGAGCAAAAACCTGACTATCTTCTGCTTCTATAGATTCAGCATATCTTTCTTACAAATGTGCTAAGGCTACTAATTTATTCCGCAGCATTGTTATGGCAACAACTTCAAAGAAAATAATCTGGTGTGTCACTCACACGTCTTTCTCTTACCCTGAAATTTAATACTATAAATAAATACAGGTTAGAGATTAAGATGTAAGATAACAAGTACTGTTATGTAAACCTATGTTAAACAATTCAAATTAGGCTTCAGAAGAGTTTTGTATGATAATTAGTTCTGTGTGAGGTAGGCTACCGTCCCCGTTTCATTAATGCGCCTAAATTTATATAGAATTTAATTCTGTTATTAAAATTAAAAGTTTACTTAAAATTATACAGACAATTTTCACAATCAACATTCATTAAAACTTATCAATCTTGATCAAAATTTTCCAGCAACAAACTTATAATAATTTCAATATACAACATTTGGATCTCCTAAAATTATTCGTTTTTAAGTCACTCAAAGGGACAAGATCAAACGTTAAGAACTTAACTACGGTAATCAGGAAGACTCAAAACGTGTAAATATACAAAAAAACAAGCGATGAATATTTAGCTTAAAACATACATTATTTGCCATATCTCTATGAGGAATTTATTTCAATTCCCGAACAGCTTTCCTGGAATGGTAAAATATTATTAGTAAAGCACATCCACTAACAATAAATAACTATTTTGCGACCACCACACGACTTTCTTCTGTATTTTCCTATAAAAATTCACTCAGTAAAAATAGTTTATTAAAATTATTATTTAACCCTTTGCGGCGCAAGACAATTTGAAACATATAAATTATACTGCCACCGGAATTCATGAACTAAATTAAGCTAAAAGAAATTTTATATTTTAGGGTTTAAAAAACCGGCCTTTTCTGATATGTTATAAACGTGAATTTTTGCTAAAATATTTCCGGGATGAATTTTTGAAGCTGGATCTTAAATTTTGCGTCCTCGTGGCGAGGACACCGCGCGTTAAGGGGTTAAAAAAATATCTCTATGATAATGCAGACGATTTCCATATCAGAGAAGTAGTATAACACTAAATATCCAAAACAATTTTAATTTATTCTCAAAATTACATTTAAAATAATAATAATAATAATAATAATTTTTTTTTTTCGTTAAAATTGAAAAAAATCGATAACTTTATTTGAAATTATAGCAGATCGATGTTTCAACTATTCGTTTTAAAGGTATTGGCGAGCTCTTTTGAAAGATACCCCTCATGAAAATTTACTCCCCTCGAGGGGGGAGGCGAAGCTTCTACATACACACAAAAAAAATTTCCCAGTTGACTATCTCTATTAAAAGAAAAAATATATTCGTTTCATTTTGTTTAGTGCAGTCTATGTATGTTAAACTCTACTTACCTGCAATTTCCCCCATAGACGTAATGTATTTGAATACTTTTGGGTGTCCCTGTACACGAACCATTTGCTTAATCTCAACGAAAAGCTATCATCCCTATATGATACACATTAAGCATATCGAGTTGGGAATTTCTGCTACTATTTGTTCTTGAGATATGCTGATAACACACACACAGACAGACACACAGACTATTCGCTAAAAACATGATTTTCGTATTCACGGGACCTTAGAACATGTAAATATAACAAAAACTCTCGTTCGAAAATTTGACCGTAAAACAATACTTTCTCGACCCTATGGGTAAGAGAAAGTAAAAAATGGTACCCTATTTTTGTTTTGTACGTAAAAAAAAAAAAAAAAAAAAAAAAAAAACATAAAATTCCGCACAAAACAGAATTTAATGTGGTATGGCGGAACATATTTTAATCTATTCTTCCATTTAAAAGCAAGTAGGCCGAGGTAGTAACAGTCTTTCAACCTGTAGCATTAGGTGCCAAATTCATTTCTTAAATTTTCTTTGGTATAGCTTTAGTATAAGAACTTCTAGGCGGCTTTTAAATTTTTGTTGTCCTTTTGGACATGAATTAAAATGACTATCGCAAATGCGTAAGTAAATATAATTTTAAGGAACGTCCGAGCTCCTTCGAGGCCAAATTTCAAATTTCGCCTATGCTGAAGCTGTTGATTTTTCTTTAGCACGGTTTTTCTCTTTTTTTTTTTTTTTTCAATTATATAAGAAAAAAAATAAAAAGGTCGAACGTTTATTTTTTTCGACATAAATAAATAAATTGATGTTTCGTAACTTCTACATAAGCAAAGGTTTGACTACCTTCTGTTTCGGTAGATTTAGCATATCGTTCTTACAAATGTGCTTAGTATCCTAATTTATTTCGGAGCATTATTACGACAAACACTTCAAAGAAAAAAAAAAATCAAACCACATTTTGGCTTTCTACGTAAAAGATATAAAATTCAGCGCAAAACAGAATTTAATTTAGTATGGCAGGACTTATTTTAATCTATTCTTCTATATAAAAGCAAGTAGTAACTGCATTTCATTTTTTAGCATTAGGCACTAAATTCATTTCTTGAAATTTCTTTGGTAGAGCTTTAGTATAGGAACCCTTAGGCGACGTTTAATTGTTTGTTGTCATTTTGACCATGAATTAAAATGAACTATCGCAAATGCTTAAGCAAATATAACGGCGAGGAACGTCCGAGCTGCTTCGAAGCCAAATTTCAGATTTCGTCAAGGAGTTTTTTTGCAGAAGCTATTTTATTTCTTTAGCAAGATTTTCCTCAATTTTATTATAGATATTTTTTTTTAAATTAAATTTCGAACGGGTACATTTTTTTTTCTTCGGTATAAAGTGAAATATATTTATCGTAACTTCTGGTGCATAGTCCGCAGGTTAGATAAGTCAGTTCTGGTGTTAGGTGGATTTCTCGTGGTTAATAAGTGTACCAATTTTTGATAAAATCTAGTAGTCCGAACAGATACAATGACAGGCTTGCACTTTAAATATTTTTTAAAAAAAAAGAGGAGACAGAAAAGAAAAAGAAAGAAAGAAAAGAAAAATGTTTCCACGTTCATTTAAAGTGACAGATAAAAATTGGTAACGACGCTGTCTTAAAGAAATAGTATGAACTGTCATACTGAAAATTAAGACAACTTTTCTTGAAGGATATTCTTCTCATTACCTAATCGTAAATACACATTAAAATACACAGTAAAATATTAAAATAATTTCTCTGCGAATTAAGTGGTATGTAAAAATAAAAAGATAGGGTACTATTAGTGCAACGAATAAATTAAAAATGTTGGCATAACTTTTTCTAGAGCTGAAGAAAAATTACATATTTCTCACGCTGCGTTATGTTTTATTTGTTTTGCTATTTTATTTTATTTTTATCTGGAGTATTGTTCTCACAAATATATTGTATTTTGCATTCTCCTTTGGTTTTCAATTTAACTTTAATCAAATTCGGTTTTACTATACTTAACTTTCTCTAAACAAGAAATACAGATTAACAAGATAACACAAATTTATTTTAATGATTAAAGACGATAACAAGTATAAATTTTGAAATCAGATAAGAACTTCTCTTACTGTAATTATTCAAAATTCTAAACTAAAAGTAATATTTTTACTAAAGTACTTAAAAAATAATAATAATAAATTTCTGCGTTTGTTCTTCCGACAGCTTTATCAAAAGATATAACGAAAGCAAAGTCAGGGACACATTTTTCTAATATTTTCAAAAACAAGCACCGTGACTTGCATCATTAACAAACACTGGCAAGATGGTTCTTGAAAACTTGTATGAGTTTCAAAGTGAATTTTCGCATTTCAGAATAGAAAGGGAAGTATACCTTTCTATAAAAATTAATTAGGGAAAGGGAAAAGTGTAAGCTTAACAAACATGTGCATATTTTTCGCCTCGTGTTCAAACGGTTCAAACAAACATTTAATAAAAAATAAAAAATCATACAATGTGATAAAATACAATCAAATTTATGAGGACAAAATGTATAAAGTATAAATTTTGATATTTATAAAAAGAAAGCGCGAAGTTAATCTATATAGACAAAAATGAAGGAATGCTTTATGTTAATATTCTTTCTTAGTTATTTAAAAATATATGATGATACACTACAAGATTAATAATAATAATAATAATACAATATTACTAATACAACGAACCGATATATTTTTGAACAATACTTTTTCTAATAACACAAATAATAAAACGTAATTTTAGTTCCTCTAGTACTATACTATTATGAATGTTTTTGATGCGCTAATATCAGAAGTACTTGTCTTTTCTTACTATCAGGAAAGGATTTGTTCACAAAGTACGGAAGATGATATGAAGAACTGATACAGAAGCTATAGCAGTATCAATAGTTTTTCTGTATAAAATGCATTAAAATAAGCTATCACTTACACAGTATTTTTTAAATGCCTTTTTTGCTTTCTATGGAAGCTTCGTTAACTGCGTTTACTCTTGCACACGTCGTGTGGGCACTGTTTAAGCAGAATCAAACAATAATCTGCTAACATGTAAAAATTCCGATGTGCCGATATTCTTTCTTTCTTTCTTTCTTTCTTTTTTTTTTTTTTTTTTTTTTTTTTTGCGACTAAATTGCTCTTTTTGTTTTTTTCTCACACTGTTCAGGTTTTCCCGGAAATTTGGGAGAAAGCTCGCCTGCTTTCATTATGGAAAATAACTTATACTGAGTAAATTTGCATAGAAAAATATCGAAGAAAGTCTTGTGATATCTTCAAATGATTTATTTCTGACAAGCAATATTCAAAAGGTGTCGTCTTCAAAAAATATTCTAAAAAATACATGTGATTCTACTCTTCATAAAATACCAGAAAGTGAAAAAATCGACAGCTAAAATGAATTACAGCGACCACAAAATATTATCAAATTTAAGTATTTTTGGTGATTTAGCGCTGTCTAGCGATAAGTTCGACAGCACCGACATTGCAGTGTACGAACAAGACCATGTTTTGCTACACCGCCAAGAACTCGAAATCAATCGCCTAACACAGTGAAATTGCCAAATATGCTTAATTTTGATAATTTTTTGTGGTCACTATAATTCATTACAGCTGATAATTTTTTCACTTTCGGGTGTTTTATAAAGAGTGGAATCACATATATTTTTTTCAATATTTTTCGAAAACGACACCTTTTGAATGTTTCCTTATGAGATACTCTTACTCAACATGAGATGAATATGTCTGTGTGGAGATTTTCAGGGGCTATGCGTTAGTACGAGTTATTAGGATTTCGTCTGTCAACATTCGAAAGTTACTCGCTACATAGGGAGACTTCGCACATGAGCGTAACTATAGACCTAAATATGGACCTTATTTACCCCGGCAAGGAATGCGGTTAACGTTCCATTACTTACTAGAACATGAAGTAAATAAACTAAAATTAGCACTTCGTTTCCCTGAATGCTGTTTTATATGTTTCTGTTTTTCCATAAAAGTTTTCTGGTTTCAATAATTTATTGAAAAGAGATAATTATTTTTATTATAAATTAGCTGGATATTCCGCTTCACTAGTAGCTGTATCATACTTCTCAACCTCACCCAGTTACTGCCCCTTTTTATACACCACTTAATTTTTAGAGTAATTCTCTTTAAATATATTTACGATTAAATAATAGTCTAAAAAAAGACTGGTATGAAAAAATAGGCGTAAAGGGGCTGGACTAGCAATCTTCCGGGTGAGGTTGGCAAGTATGCTATATGAAAATATGATCTTTTTTATAATATTAAGTCTCATTTTATTGCTCCTCTATTTTTTAAAGAGCTTCAAAAATTTGGACAGTTATCGTTTGCGAAAAAAAAAATTATTTAAAATATAATTCATTTGTAAAACATAACTCTCGAAGGGTATAATCTTAGAAAAGAAAAACAGTTGTTATAAGAAAAGAGCTTGTATTTGTTATTCAAACGAATAAAATATTTATCTATAAAGTGGAGAAACATTTTCATATATCTATATATAACCGCAAATTGTCACTTATTTTTTTACCTATTACGTCGAGTCCAAATTGTCAAAGATAAAGTGACGACGTTCTTGCATTCTCGCCAACCTAACCCGGAAGTTTGTTAGTCCTTCCCCATTCCGTTTATTTTTCCACCCCAGTCTTTTTCTAAAACACTTTTTTTTCCCTCCATTTAATCGTAAACGTATTTGAAGATAATTACTCTAAAAATTAAGTGGTGCACAAACAAGAGACTAAAAACTTCCGTGTAGGGTTGGTAAATACACGGTTAAAAATTTGCAATTTTGTTGCCAGTAATTCACTGTAAATTTACATAAATCTGTGCAAGTTACAGAAAAATACGTTTTGTCAACGTAATTTTTCCGTAGTTTACGACTTTTTTCTCAAATTACAGAGAATTCTGTAATTTTTACTGATAATTACTGGCAACAAAAATGCAAATTTTTAATAGAGTATGCGTTTTTGGTACGTTCCGAGAATTAATCATTATCGCTCATATGTCCCTTCTAAGGGGACATTAAAAAATCGAGCCAGCCTTGAGGTGTTCCTATGCAAATGAAATGTTATTTATTTTTAAACGTGTAACTATAGGCTACCTTTTCGTCACCGTAAAGTTTTAGCAGAAAGATTTTTTTATTTAATGATGAAGTAAAATAAAACAAATTATTGTAATTTTTCGGTAGCCAAAAGGTAGTAAGTTGGAAACTATACGTGTGACGTTTTAAAGGAACGCCAAAAGACGTGTCTTACTGTTTTAAATAGGAAAATATGACGAGCGTTAAGAGTTAATATTCCGGCAAATTATTAGTACCCGCCCTTTTGTGCACACCACTTAATCTTTAAAATAATTTTCATAAAATAAAGATGGGATTGGGTACAAAGATACTCTAAAAAAAGATTGTTGTGAAAAAAAAATGAAGATACTAACATTTTTGAGAAATATTATTTAGAATGTTCGCAGATATTATAATGTAACGTAAAAACGTAGTTAAAAAAAAGTTCAAAAAGCGTATTTTTCTTGTGAAAACATTAAAATACAACAGCGAGAATGTGATAATGCATTTATTTATATATTATAGTGATGCTAGAAATGGACAGAAAGGCAAAAATGGTTATGAGCTGCTGAAGTAAGACAAATGAATTTATACTTAAGTGACCGTTTTTAATTTCGGCTTCAGTATAGATTCAGGAAAAGCTTTCATGTAAGAAATAAATCACTTTTTTTTTATAAATATCAGACTGAAAATTTTAAGTGTTTTTTAAACAAAAATTGAACTCAATTTCAGAAACAGTTTCATTAGACGAATTATTATATGTAAATGTGGTAGGAGAGGATGTGGGTTCATGAGCTTCCCTATATAAATCCATTCCGATATTGTGGTTATAATCATAAAACGTAAGTCTATTACTGGGGAAAGGACTATTGTAATAAATTTAACAACTGACAGCGAAAATATATCCTGAGAATATTCCTATAACTCTATAAGGGGATTTTCTCGCACTCCTTACTTAAAATTATGAAAAATTGTTTACCAAGACAACTTTCCGGTGTTGTGTCGTTTATATAATATGGCCAAATTTTCACGACAACCGTATTAACGGCCCTCTTCACTTACCATAGCTAGAAGCCCGAAGAAATGTTAATCTATGAGAAATTTTCTTTATTTATAATTCATTAACTAATACATATTTTTATATTCTGTTTACATATTTAGAAAATTTCCAACTGTTAAACAAACGCACCTTTTTTTAATATGTATTTTTTTAATTTTTAACATTCTATTTTGAAATTGCAAAATGGAAATTTTCACATATTGAAAATTCGTATTTTACAGATTCAAAATAAAATATAACAAATTTAAAAATACATTTTTAAAAAAGGTGCGTCAATTTAACAGCTGGGAATTTTCTGAATGTGAAAACAGAATTTAAAAATATGTATTAGGGTAAGTGCACCAGTGATTGACACTTTTAGAGCAATCTCTGATGTTTTTAATATTCTAGTCATCAGAAAATATTTTTAGAAACCATAAGTTAGTACATATGGCTTGAAAGACATTCAGAACCACATATATGTTAAAATATATACATTTGATAACAATTACTTTTTTAGGAATGTTTAGTTGACACCCACTCAATGTTCCAGTGATTGATACTGCTAGTTATTCATTTTACAAGTTATTAGTACCCCATGCTCCAGTGCTTGACATAAAATGTTGAAATTCTTATATGTAAAATATATTATTTTATTATTTTTCTTATTTATTAATTATTTCTGGATAGATGTCAATTACTGCTGCATGCCAATTACTGGAGCACTTGCCCTAGTTAATTAATTATTAGTAAAGAAAATTTCCCATAGAATAACTTTAGCTTCGGCTTCCGGCGACCGTGAGGGAAGCGGGACTTTAATTTCATAAGGGGACAGACAACTGTTACAAACAGGAAAATGAACAAATTTTCGAAGTAAACTTTCAGAAGTAAAAAAAAAAAAAAAAGTATGAAATCATTTACAAACGTTTTTTTCTTTTCTTTTGTGTTAATTAGTATGAATTTACGCTATTAATTAAAAATATTAGTTAGGTTTACTTTAAAACAGCAAATCATTTTCCTACAGATTATTTTTTTAATAATTCATTATTCTCACTGCGTGCATGATATTTCAAAAGTATTTGAGATATGAACCTAAAACTTTTCTCAACCATACGATTTCACAAAATGAATAAAATGAATTAAAATAAACTTTTTTTCAATAGAAAAAAAAAGTAATGAGTGCGGAAATATAAAAATTTTAATGGGTATTTCATATATCAAATGTAATTAATCATTAAACTACATATTATTAAAATAGTTAAAACTTTCACTTCAGATTCTTAATTTGAATGTTTTGTTTCATTTAATGCAAAAATTATAAGGATAAAGGAAATTGTAATTGAGATATCCTACGCGCATTGAGAAAACACCCTGCAATTTTATTTTATTTTATTTAATTATTTATTTTAATAATCTGCAATAAAAATAATTTTCTATTTTAAAGTAAACCAAAATAATGTTCGTAATCAATAGAGTAATGTTATACTAGTTAACAAAAAAAAAAAAAAAAAAATGTTTGTATATGCATCATTCTTTTTTTTTTTTTATTTATTTTTTTTTTTTTTTATTTTATTTTTTTATTTATTTATTTATTTATTTTTTTAATTTTAATTTTAAAGTAGGCTGTCTTCTTAATTTATTTAAAATTATTCCAAAATTTGCAGCTTTTACCAAGCTCTGAAAATTTGGTTGACCAATTTCAAGTCACCTGTATATTATCTATAAATTATACATGTGCAAAAAGGTTTACTTAAAATTTAGGCAGCTCAAGAAAAAGGCATGAAACAACTTGAAATGTAATCAGAACAAAAAAAAAAACCCTACCTAATTTTACCGTAAATTATCGTAGAAACATGCGGGTGGTACCGATCGATTTGTAATAACATCTAGTTTATAATGG
Organism: Salticus scenicus; assembly: GCA_963930645.1. Lineage (NCBI taxonomy): Eukaryota > Metazoa > Arthropoda > Arachnida > Araneae > Salticidae > Salticus > Salticus scenicus. The sequence continues at coordinate 153,399,806 of OZ005662.1, forward strand.
TATATTAAGATTTTGCTTAGGGTTCGTCTACATATTAAAATTGGCATCAACTTCACTTTTTTCAATAGCATTTTTCATAATTTATTTGTTTTATTTGGATTAAACCATCATGGAAAAGCGTATTGTTTATATATTTCGCTCAATTTTTCATAGAGTTATAAACTGCCAAAGTATGGGGATGCTAAGTTAAATGAATGTGGCAAACTTTAATGCATATCTACGAGAATAATTATGATATTTAAATTCTGTTATATATATATATATATATATATATAAGAATGAAGTGACCCAAACATATTCCATGCATATTTTGATAAAAAACCATTTTTTGAATTATGAAAATTATAAATAAATTTCTATTCGAAAAAATGATAAATTATACCCTATGTTAATTTTTTCATGAATAGAATGAGCATCATCAAAAACAAGGGTTTCCAAATTTACAGTTCGTTCCTAACATTATTTTTTGAGTTACAGTGATACTTCATTTTTTATTGCTGTTACGGTGTCGTCACTTGTTATAATCTGTATCCTCTGTAAATAAATATCTGTATATAATTTGACAATAATAATAATAATTAACCTTTATGTTATTCTTATTGTTTTCTAAGCAACATACCGAAGTTAATTATACAAATTCATAGCTGCCAATATTTTAATTTATTCCAGAGTACTTTTAGCACCTCTTTTATTTCGCACCACTTTATTTATAGAAAAATTTTCTTCAACATGTAACTTCGATAAAATAAGGAAAAAATACTTTTAAAAAATAAGTGGTGCGAATTAGAGGCGGGGGCTTAAGTTACTCTGAATAAATTAAAATATTGGCAGCTATGCAAATTGCTTTACTTTTGTAAAATTATCGCAATGCAGGCGGGAGATTGCGAAAGAATTCCAAAAGAAAACAAGCCCACCTCTATATCGCTGAAACAATATTCAGAAAAAAACTAGCTTGCATATTCGTATTTGACTTTAAATGGACGCTTGTATGCATAAATCAAAATGACATTTACTACATCGGTTAACCCTTTGCCGTTCGGAGTAATTCGGATCATTTAAATTACACTGCCACCGGAATTTAAGAACCATATAAAATAAAGGAAATTTTAAATTTTAATGTTGAAAAACAGGGCGTTCTCTACTATATTATAAACAAACATTTTTGCTAAAAATTTTCCGGGATGAGTTTTGGCACGTGGGAATTAAAATTAGGTTTTCCATCAGCGAGAACACTGAAGAGTAAAAGGTTAACAAGACGACAAAACTTAAATGATTTAATTGCAAATAAGCAAAAATTATATTGTTTTATAATGTGAAGTTTTAGAAAAATGTGTGGCGTGGCTTACATTACAAGATAAGAACATATCCGATCCTAAAATATTACGTCTTTCTTCTAAAAAAAAAAATTTCTTTTTCTAGATTTTCAATGACAAATTCTGTTTTAACCTTGTTGTCCTTTTTTTTTTTTTTTTTTTGAATATTGTAGGAGATGTATACCTGAAGTTAAGTGCTATATTTAGAAAACACGGTATAGCGAGACTTACTGTTTGAAACAGCAATACTCGTCCCATAATCGTTTTGGTATTATTACTAATTAAAAAATTTTTAAGACTTTTTACCACAAATAAATTATTTTTTAAAGCTAAATATTCATCGCTATTTACCACAAATAAAGTACTTTTTAAAGCTAAATATTCATTGTTATATTTTGCTTGTTTGTTTATTTGATTTTTTGTTTTTGTTTTGTTTTGTTTATTTATATTTACGTTTTGAAGTTTTTTTGAATGCAGAGGTCAAGTTTTAAAATTTGATCTTTGTCTGTGTCTCTTAGAGTAAATTTAAAACAAATAATTTCTTTCTATCCAAATGTTGCATTTTGAAGTTAATACGTTTGGTACTAATAAAGTTTGATCATGATTGGTAAGTTTCAAGGAATGTTCAGTATTAAAATTATCTGAATAATTTTAAATGGATTTTTGAAATTAATAAAGAAATTATATTCTATATAAATGTAGGTACAATAATGAAACGGAAGTTGAGGAAGGTGGTAGCCCCCTAACATAGAATTATCAAATCAAGCATTTCGGAAACCTAATTTGAATTGTATTAACATAGGTTTACATAATAATACTCGTTATCTTATCCCTTATACTCCAATCTTTGTTTATAGTATTAAATTTAAGGGTAAGAGAAAGTCGTGTGAGTAATTCACCAGATTATTTTTATAAAAAAAAAAAAAAAAAAAAAAAAAAAATCGCCTTTTTTAAGATGTTATGTAGAAAATAAAATTGACTTTCTTTGGATATTTAGTGTTATACTTCTCTAGCATGGACATTATCTGCTTATACTATGGATAAAAATTTTAATAGGTGATAATTTTAATGAGCTATTTTTACTGGGAGAAATTGCATAGGAAAGTTTAGAAGAAAGTCATGTGGTGGCCACAGCACACACTAGTTTTAAGAAGATTTTAAAAACAAGTATAAAATTTTATGCTGCTGAATAAATATAATTTAGCAATAATATAATACATTTGACTTTTTTTTCTACAAATATTCATAATTCATGCTTTTAAATTTTCATTTCATCTTATAAACAAAAAAAAAAAAAAAAAAATCACAACGGTTTTAATCGATTTAATAGAAAGGGTGTGGCATGAGTATACTCTTTTTTTTTTTTGTCAAAAATTCGTTAATTTATAAAACTTTCTGAAGTGTAGAGTTGTCGGGTAACTGAAGGATGTCTTTTACTGAGAAAACCTTGGGTAATTTCCTTTACATTTGTGAATTAAAACCAAATATTATATTTTTGTTTTTACGTTTTTCAGAAAAAAAAAAAAAAAAAAAAAATTCAATATTCCTATTTATCGAGTTGGAAAAACATATGCCGAAAGATATTATAATTTAAAAAATAAATAGAATATAAGTATAATTTTAAATTTTATTGTCTAATGGATATGAGGACAATAATATCTTTTCCAATAGGCACTTTTAGTTCCCCATCATACTATAGGTATGGGGAACTTAGGTAATCGTGAAAATTTTCGACCTCGGTTTTTTGACTTTTCTGCACGTTTTCAGGTGTGAGGAATCCGAAAATGACAAAATTTCTATGGTGTCTGTCTGTAGGGTGTCTGTTAGTGTGTCAGTGTGTTAGTGTGTCAGTCCGTTAGTGTGTTAGTCCGTTAGTTTGTTAGTCTGTTAACACGATATCTCACGAACAAATAATCGCAGAGAGGTCAGATCAGTTTTAAAGTATTACTTTCGACACTGGCAAGAACCCTATTCATTTGTAACATTCGAATTTAAAAACTTCGTAAGTTATTAGAAATTTACGATTTTCTTAACATGGGAGAATAGGACAAAAACTCACTTAAACGTGCATTTAATGGAAACTTTTTACTGTAAAAATGTCAGACCAGTTTTAAAATATCAGTTTTGATGCCGGAATGAACATCAGTAACTATAAATATGCTATTAAAACAGGAATAAACTACTACGTCAGAAACGCCAAAGAAAAAATATTGAGGTGCATACAGCTGTTTCGGTAGCCTAAAGCATACCGTCATCAGTGCAAAAATAATTCTGAATCTTGAGAAGTGGTCGTATATACTTCTCAAGATTCAGAATTATTTTTGCACTGATGACGGTATGCTTTAGGCTACCGAAACAGCTGTATGCACCTCAATATTTTTTCTTTGGCGTTTCTGACGTAGTAGTTTATTCCTGTTTTAATATTCCAACGCCAAGTCTCCTGCTATTATAAATATGCTACTTTGGAAATTTCGCAAGTTATTGGAAATTTACGAATTTTTTAACATGGCAGTATAGAGCAAAATTTCACATAAACGTCAATTTTGAGAGATATTTTCATCGTAAAGATGTCAGACTACTTTTGAAATATTATTTAGGACACTGGCATGATTATTAATGACTATGAATTTTCCAATATAAAGATTTCGTAAGTTATTGGAAATTTACGAATTTCTTAACATGGCTGAATAGAGCAAAATTTCACATAAACGTGAATCTTGAGGGATATTTTCATCGTAAAGATGTCAAACCACTTTCGAAATATTATTTAGGATACTGGCATGGATATCATAGACTACGATTTTTCCAATTTAAAAAATTCGTAAGTTATTTGGAATTTACGATTTACTTAACATGTCAGAATAAGGCAAAATTGAGCATAAATTTCCATTTTGAGGATCGTAAATACATTAGACAACTTCAAAATTACATTTATGATATTTGTTTGAACATGATTGAATACAAATATTCTAATACGAAAATTTCGTAAATCATTCGTAATTTACGATTTTATCAACATAGCGAAATTGCAAATTTTTCATATAAATATGAATTTTGAGGATTATTGCATTGGAAATAGTAGGATGAAAACTAAACAACGGAATTGACCCTGATAAAATAAATTAATAGATTAGAATAAGATATATATATCGAAGTGAACGGTGGATAGCCTATTAGGCGGGGATTTAATTCTGTAATAATATCAAGCTTTGGTCAAATTCATTTCTTTTAACAAGATTATAATATGTCTCGCACTAGAAATTTACGAGAACATAAATATGATGGGGAACTGAGCAGAGTCCACCTATGCCAACTAGTTTAATTTACAACTTTGTGTAATTCCCATATTTTCACAGGCTATTTGCTGGTATGTCAAATTTTTCAATATCTCTAAAGCATTGCTAACATACGTCTTTTTTTTTTTTTTTTTTTTTAACCATCAGCACATTTTTCTACAATAATTTTCTACAACCTGTAATTATAATTAAATAAGGAGAAAATGACTCTTTAAAAAAAGTGGTATTAAAAAATGCGCGTCTACTTCGATGAGTTCGAAAATGTTCACATGTCGCTATCTGGCAAGCTGAAAAAAAACACACACACATATATATATATAAATATATAGTGAAAAACACCATTATGGCAGAAAAATCTCGTCTTAAAATGCTTTTTTAGGAAGTTATGATGGATTAAATTTTTCACTTAAATTTCGCCCCTCTTTCCCACTGAATCTTAAGAAAACCTTGAGAATTCTGAAAACTGGAAAAAAGCGGTTAATCAGATTGAGGGACACTTCATTTGTTTAAAAAAAAGGGGGGGGAGGAGCTGTGTCAAGGGTGGGAGGGCAGGAAAATGGGTTAACTTTTAAATTAGGGGGTAGGGGTTAACTTTTAAATTTTAAAATAGGAGGAGTTCTTTGCTAATTGGTTGTAAAAGTCTTAAAAAACAAACATTTATTAAAATATGTTTTGTAAAATCTTTTTTTTTTTTTTTTTTTTTTCTGATTAAATATACTGCAAACTTAAATATCCCTGATCATGTCAAAATTTCTGAGAAGAAAAGGTATTTAATGAACCTAAGGGTTACCACGATTGATTTTAAAAACTTATATTAATAAAATTTATATTTTTATGCGAAAAATTTAATTAATTCAAATACAAAATTCTTCAGGTTTATTGTTGATCTAGTAGTGTTAAATTGCATTAATTTTGTAAAAACTTCTATTGACTTTTTTTCTAAGCAATATTGTAGACGGGAAGCTCAGTAATAAGTCTTATTTTAGTGTAACAAATTTTATTATAAATTCTACGGTACACATATCACATACAAATAACTATTTACATGGGCATAAAGCCTAAAAGGTTGGTTAAAATTCTAATCAGTTTCCCGTACAAAGTTTCGTTTATTGGCCGATGCGCCATTTCGGCGAAAATAGGACCACTGTTGTCGGTTGATCAACAGTCTCTCCAAAGATGTTCGATTCTTGGCAAGGTTGGCAACAGGGCTACTAGGGAACGCCTGGGTTATAGCATTTAAGCGCTACAGTATTTAATTTAAAAACCCACCATTAATGAAGTTTTGATATCTTTTTGAGATTTAAAAAAAAAAAAATTAGTTAAGGAACCATGGATTATTAGTCTTATGGATAAAAAATTAGATAAATATTAGTTATTAACTGAGTGATTATCATGTATTAGTGGTAAAATATATAAAGTTATGTACTGTTATCAATTTCTACAGTCCGAAAAATTTTAAACTTTTACGATTGCCTTTAAAATACATTTTGCAGTTTTTTAATATAGCAATTTTATAGTAAATGTTTGAGCACGAAAATGTAATTTTATACCACATTATGATTTTTCATTTAAATATATAAAACGACAGTTACGCATGTAATACTGAAATTAACGTAGACGAAAATATAGAACTCATAGTACACTGACGGAAAACAAAAAATCCAAACACCAAGAAAGACTTGTGTTAGATAAACGAAATTTGGTAGGTGTGTTTATACATCTGAATGATGAAATCGATTCAAATTTCGCGCTTCTCGCATAAGTGTGGCGCTAGTAGCACTACTCAGAACTTGCAAATCAGGTTTGTTTTAAATGCGTGCTGTAAAGTTCGTACTGATTTTTGAAATTAAGTGGTGTAAAAAAGGGGCGGTACTAACAATTTGCCGGATTGAGTTGGCAGCTCTGGATAATATAACACATTTACATATTAGTGAATACTTTTTTTTTTTTTTTTTCATTAATAATTTCGCGGAAATGCAACAGGTTTAGCCCGTTCAGGGGCGGTGGGATGTATTTCATACCGCCTAAATCTTGTTCCCAACTACGCCAGTTGCCGAACTATTCTGTGCTCAAAGATGGCAGACGGGAAAAGCCGGCTTCGATCCCAGGTCGCGCTCGCCGATCTAGCCGTTCAGATATACGCACCGACCCTTACGCGCTAGGACCTCTTAAAGGACCATCACGGAGAGCAGTTCTTCTATAGACCTAGGACTCTAGTATAGCCAATTAACCACAATTCAAACATACACAACTGCAAATATTCAGCGCGGGGATTTTTCTTAAAATAATTCTTTTTTATTAACTTAGAAGAAGGATAATAATAATAATAATAATAATAAATAAATAAATAAATAATAATATTTATTTCTTAACTTTTAATATTGATCTTATTTCTTATGAGCCTAATTTCATTGCCCCTGAAAAGGTTCAATGCTCTGCAGCTACAGGAAAAAAAAAAATCTGTAAACCAATCTATCAGCAAAAGGTAAGAGAAAAGAGAAAAAAATAAATAATAAAACGTTTTAAGCAATTAAAATGCTTCTTTAACATTTTTAATTGAAAATTAAATAATCATGAATTTTTAACACGCATATATATATATATATATATATATTAAGTTTGAAGGTTTTAAATTATAGTCAAAAATGTATATCATGTTCACCGCTACACTTTTTATCTCAAGTTGCAATAAGCATTGATTGTTAAAACAGAACTAAACTACTACGTCAGAAACGCCAAAGAAAAATTATTGAGGTGCATACAGCTGTTTCGGTAGCCTAAAGCGTACGGTTTTCAGTGCAAAAAGAATTCTGAATCTGGAGAACTGCTCGTATATATAGGAGAGGGACCGGGTTTAGTTCAACCAATAGGATTACGGAAGAGGTGGGGAGTGTGGCCAATAGGAATTAAGGAATGTGTAGCTGTGTAAACAGTAGAAAAATTAAGGAAATGTGGACTGAATGTAAAATTTCCAACAATCAGACAAATAGGGCACAGCGAAATCACAATTTACAAGGTTTTTAAAAATTTTATAAATATGAAAAGCTTCAAAGAAATCGAGTTCATGAATGGATTTAGGTCTGCAAATTATTTTAGCTGAATTAAATTTAAAATTATGATTTTCCTCCCAGCAATGTTTAGAAATAGCCGATTTATTGGTTTCTTGTTTGCGGACGTAATTCATATGTTCTTTTAGACGAAATTTAAGACTGCGTTTAGTTTGGCCAATATATGATAAACCACACTGACAGGAAATACTATAAATGCCCCAAGAATTATGCATATCAATAGGATCTTGTAACTGAGAAAAGGTGAGTTTATTGGAAGGCGAAAATATTATTTTAAAATCATATTGTTTGAGAATTTTAGCTATGGTTTGACTGGTTTTAGAAAAATAGGGTAAAACAATACTGATATTAGATGTGACTGATTTAGTAGACGAAATACGAGGGAGTTGTAATTTTTAGATAGCTTTGTCTATAATGGAAGGGTCTTAACCTCTGTCAATTGCGATGGCTTTCAGGTATTTTATTTCAGATTTCAATAAAATAGGATTTGAACAAATATTAAGGGCACGGTTTATAAAAGTATAGAAAGCAGCCATTTTTTGGTTAGGTGGATGACATGAACGCGCATGGGGAGGAAGGGAGACTGCAAAATGTTTACGATAGACAGTGGTTGAAAATCCATTTACAGTGCGAGAGACGAGGGTATCAAGAAATGGAAGGGAGCCATTATTTTCTATTTCAGATGTAAACTGGATATTACTGTCAATTGAATTTAAGGTTTCTAAGACATGGTCAATATGGTGATGAGATATGTCGATAAGCGTGAAGGTGTCGTCAACGTAACGGGTCCAAAAAGGAAAAGATATTTTCTTAAAAAGCTTGCTTTCGAAATAGTGCATGTAAATGTCTGCGAGAATTGGGGAGAGAGGGGAACCCATGGCTAAACCTTCAGACTGACGATAGAATTTATTTTGGAAAGAAAAAGTGGTTTGTGATAAACAAATGCTGGTAAGAGAAATTAATTTTTGTATTTCAAAAGAGGTGAAATGAACCCCTTTCAAATACAAGAATTAATTTCTCTCCATTAATCCTCCCCATGCGCGTTCATGTCACCCACCTAACCAAAAAATGTCTGCTTTCTATACTTTTGTAAACCGTGCCCTTAATATTTGTTCAAATCCTATTTTATTGAAATCTGAAATAAAATACCTGAAAGCCATCGCAATTGACAGAGGTTATGACCCTTCCATTATAGACAAAGCTATCCAAAAATTACAACTCCCTCGTATTTCGTCTACTAAATCAGTCACATCTAATATCAGTATTGTTTTACCCTATTTTTCTAAAACCAGTCAAACCATAGCTAAAATTCTCAAACAATATGATTTTAAAATAATATTTTCGTCTTCCAATAAACTCACCTTTTCTCAGTTAAAAGATCCTATTGATATGCATAATTCTTGGGGCATTTATAGTATTTCCTGCCAGTGTGGTTTATCATATATTGGCCAAACTAAACGCAGTTTTAAATTTCGCCTAAAAGAACATATGAATTACGTCCGCAAACAAGAAACCAATAAATCGGCTATTTCTAAACATTGCTGGGAGGAAAATCTTTATTTTAAATTTAATTCAGCTAAAATAATTTGCAGACCTAAATCCATTCATGAACTCGATTTCTTTGAAGCTTTTCATATTTATAAAAATTTTAAAAACCTTGTAAATTGTGATTTCGCTGTGCCCTATTTGTCTGATTGTTGGAAATTTTACATTCAGTCCACATTTCCTTAATTTTTCTACTGTTTACACAGCTACACATTCCTTAATTCCTATTGGCCACACTCCCCGCCTCTTCCGTAATCCTATTGGTTGAACTAAATCCGGTCCCTCTCCTATATATACGAGCACTTCTCCAGATTCAGAATTCTTTTTGCACTGAAGACGGTACGCTTCAGGCTACCGAAACAGCTGTATGCACCTCAATAATTTTTCTTTGGCGTTTCTGATGTAGTAGTTTAGTCCTGTTTTAATATTCCAACGCCAAGTCTACTGCTATTATAAGCATTGATTGTATACAATGAAACAGTTGTGAAGTGAAAACAATATTACAATTTTGCCTTTTGTAAAGGCGGTCAGAAGTTTAAGTAAAAAAAAAAAAAAAAAAAAAAAAAAAAACACCACTGGAATCTTCTATTACATGGTACAATTAACGACGGTTATATTAGAAAGAGGAGAATAGCTGTTAAAATTCGCTTGTGCTAAATCTGAATATTTAACCTAACATTTTTTTTTTTTTCCTTTCTCTCTTTTGTTGTATTTGCATTCTTTTTTCCTGATCCACTATTAAGCTAAATATAGACAAACGACGACGACAACAACAACAACAACAAAAAAGAGCTGTTTCTAGTTTAAATTGTCAACATATTAATTTCGTCCGACACAATGACTATTATAACATACTTGCCAACCATCTTATTATGAACCATGCAATTTTTAGAACCCGCCTTTTTTTTCACACCAATAATTTTTTAGAGTAATTATAGTCTTGTTTAATCGTAACAACATTTGGAGAGAATAACTCAAAAAATATAGTGGTGTGAGAAAATGGGTGTTTTTTCAGGGGGCGTTAACAATTGTACGGTTATTAATGAGATGGTTCGCAAGTATGATTATAATATTTTAGTAATAATTTTTAATTTTTATCTTAAATGATAAATACAATGTTTTATTATTTGTAAATGTGTATATTAAATATTTTATTGTATGCGAAAGGTTATGGCTCTTTTAATCGCGCCATTATTTTAATTGTTCTTGTTCATTTTTATGCCTTTACACATCCTTTAGTGTTTTTTACTGGTTAAGCTTCAAATGTCTTGATTATATAATCTGTATTATTATAGAATCTGTATTTTCTTTCCCGAAAACTGCGTGCTGGTAACATTTATAATTTTTTCTGGAGTACTCTTAACCCCATCCCTTTTTTTTTTACACTAGTATGATTTTAGAGAACTTTTCTCCAGTGTGTAATTACGATAAAATAAGAAGAAAAATACTTTTAAAATATACTGGTGTAGAAAAAAGGGCTGGGCTAACAACAATCGAAATAAATTGTAAATAATACCAGATATGAAGCTGTAACAATGTTCCTATGCGTGATTCTACCGGAAAATGCTAAGGTTTTTTTTTTTTTTTTTTTTTTTTTTATACCTCGCTTTATGAATGAAAACCGTTACAGTTCACTGTTTAAATAAAATAAATATTTCTTTTAAATTTTTCCGGTAGCTACAAGGTGCTAAATTGGCAACTATGTTTGTAAAGAGCTTAAATCTTTAAGAAAGTTTTTAATAAATTTACAAGTTAAAGGTATCTCTTGCAAATAATAAAACTAATATATTCTGGTTCATTTTCTTTGCAAGTTTCAAAAGTATCGTATTTTATTCATACATTTAAATATAAATATTAGCACTACAAGGAAAATAAAATAAATAAAAAAAGTTTTCTGTACTCTTATTTTAGTTAGAAGTAACGCTTAAAAATTTTGCCTCAAGTGCAGCAAAAAGAAAAAAAAGTATTTTTTATAAACTCTAATACATAATGCAAGAAAGTGGTTATTCTTCAGACAAGCACACATACACAAATAAATAAATAAATAAATGGAGGTTGCGTAAATTCTACATACTACAGGGATGGAACACGGGCGCAGTATTCATACCGGAATCTGTTGAAGAAATTTATCTACCTATAATATCGTTGATTTAAGAGGTAGAATATTTTCTTTCATTGATAGTGGTATGAATTCTGCGCCCGTGTTCCATCCCTGACATACGCAAAGTAAGCAAATTCTTACATAAGCAAAAGTAGGTGTTCTTCATAAGCAAAAGTAAATTCTACATAAGCTATTTTCTTCTTCTGTGAATTTAGCATATCATTCTTATAAATATGCTTAGAATCCTAATTTATTCCGGAGCATTGTTAGGACAACCACTTCAAAGAAAAAAATATATGTACAAACCTTATTTTAGTTTTCTACGTAAAAAATATATAATTCCACACAAAACAGAATTCAGTTCAGTATGACAGGACTTATTTAAATCTATTCTTCCATGTAAAAGCAAGTAGTAACTGTGTTTAATTCTCTAGAATTAAATACTAAATTCATTTCTTAAAATTTGTTTTGTATATCTTTAGTATAGGAATCCCTAGGTGGTTCTTAAACTTTTGTTGGGATTTTGGACAGGAATTAAAAGGACTATCACAAATGCGTAAACAAATATAGTTTCGAGGAACGTCCGATTTGCTTCGACCCCAAATTTCAAATTTCGCCGAAGAGTTCTATGCTGAAGCTGTTCCATTTCTTTAGCACGATCTTTCTCGATTTTGTTTTAATTATATATTTAAAAAAAAAAAAATGTTCGAACATTTATTTTATTTTATTTTATTTGCATAAATAAATAAACAAACAAATAAATAATTGGAGGTTGCTTAAATTCCACATGAGCAAAGAGCACCATTTTCTGCTTCTGTAGATTTAGCAAATCGTTCTTACAAATGTGGTTAGAATCCGAATTTATTCCGGTGCATTATTACAACTACTTCAAAGAATATATATATATATATATATATATATATATATATGAAACCAATTTTTGTTTTCTATGTAAACGATATAAAATTCCGCACAAAACAGAATTTAATTTAGTATGGCAGGACTTATTTTAATCTATTCTTCTGTATAAAAGAAAGTAGTAACCGTGTTTCATTCTTTAGCAAAAGGCACTGAATTCATATCTTAAAATTTCTTTGGTATAGCTTTAGCATACTTGCCAACCATCTCATTAATAACCGTAAAATTGTTAACGCACCCTTAAGAAACGCCCCATTTCTCACATCAGTATATTTTAAGAGTAATTCTCTCCAATGTTGTTACGATTAAATAAGACTAAAATTACTCTAAAAAATTATTGGTGTGGAAAAAAAGGCGGGTACTAAAAGTTGTACGGTTCATAATGAGATGGCTGGCAAGTATGGCTTTAGCAGGGATGGAACACGGGCGCAGAATTCATACCGGAATCTGTTTAAGAAATTTCCATACCTATAATATCGTTGATTTAAGAGGTAGAAAATTTTCTTACTTTCATAGTGGTATGAATTCTGCGCCCGTGTTCCATCCCTGCTTTAGCATAGGAATCCCTAGGCGGCTTTTAAATGTTTGTTGCCGTCTTGGCCATGAATTAAAATGACTATCGCAAATGCGTAAGCAAATATAGTTGCGAGGAATCTCCGAGTTGCTTCGATGCCGAATTTCAAATTTCTCCAAGGAGTTTTATGCTGAAACTGTTTCATTTCTTCAGCACGATTTTTCTCAGTTTTATTCTAATTATTTAAAAAATAATTTCGAACGGGTTATTTTTTTTTCCGACATAAAGAGAAATACATTTGCTTATTTTTTTATTTATTTATTTTTGTCACCCCCCCCCCATAATTTTAAAATTGCATGTTTGCGAATTGTACTGTTTTTGGGGAGAGACTTTAAACCGGAAAAAAATTTATAGCTGTTCTCGTCACTGAGCTGAGGAAGAACTGGAGGAAATGCTGGACCGATATTCGCATGCTGATTTTGGAAGGTTTGTCATCCGAGCGTTGCACGGCAGAAAGCATTTGATACCTTTATATTTCAAAGTAAAATTGTGTAAAGGTTGTTTGTTCGAACAATCATAGGGTAAAAATGATATCACAATTTTAATATTTAAAAGGTATATTAGTAATAGGCGACCCGACAAATGTTGCCTGCCGTGCAAGGTTTGACTTTGTGCGGCAAAAGATTGCAGTAAAACTGGCGCGCACGAACACTGTGTGAAGGTATTAGAACCATTTGCTCCAGTTGTTCTTCAGCTCAGTGGTTCTCGTTAACCATTTGAGGCGCAAGACAATTCGGATGATTTAAATTATACTGCCACCGGAATTCATGAATTAAATTAAACTAAAAGATATTTTAAAATTTAAAATGACCGGTGTTTTCTGCTATATTACAAGCACAAATTTTTGCTAAAGAATTTATCGGATGTGTTTTTGCAGCTGGATCTTAAATTTTGTATCCTTTCAGCGAGGACAGCGCGCCACACGGGGTTAATATTAATCATAGAAGATGTATATATTAGGGGGACCGGAAATTAATATCGTTTTGAATTAAAATACTGACATCTGAAATTTATCCTGGATAAAATTTAAGATATTCTTAGGTAACTTATAAGATGGTTATTTGTAAAGTACCATGTAAACACTGTTAAACAAAAATTTCCTGTTTCATTTTATTAATTTAAAACGACATTATTTTCCCGTCCCCCTAATATATATAACATCTTCCTTTTAAATATATTGGTGTCAATTCTGATTTAAAAGTTTAAAAACTTGGTAACTCTGAGGCAGGGTTATTAATTAATATCTTTTGAACAAATTAATCAATTAAAAAACGTGGTGTTAGTTAGACTTTTCATGTTTAATAAGTGTACTAATTTTTGATAAAATCTAATAATCCGAACAGATACAATGACAAACTTTCAGCTTTATATATTTAAATAAAAAAAAAAAAAAAAAAAAGAAAAAAAAAAAAAAGAAGAAGAATGAAAGAAAAGAAAACTGTTTGACATCCATTTAAGGTAATAGATAAAAATTGGTACTGACGCTGTCTGAAAGAAATAGTATGACCATTCATACTGAAAATTGAGACCTTTTTACTTGAAAGATATTCTTCCCATTTATTAATCGTAATTACACACTAAAATATTAAAATAATTTCTATGCAAATTAAGTGGTGTAAAAAAAAAAAAAAAAAAAAAATAGGGTACTGTTAGTGTAATGAATAAATTAAAAATGTTCGCATACCTATTCTTAGAGCTGAAGAAAAATTATATATTTCTTACTCTGCATTATGTTTTATTTGTTTTACTATTTTATTTTATTTTTATCTGAAATATTTTTCTCACAAATATATTATCTTTTGCAATCTCCTTTTGTTTTCAGTTTAACTTTAATCAAATTAAGTTTTACTATAATTAACTTTCTTTAAATGAGAAATACAGATTAATGCGATAACGCAAATTTCTTTTAATATTTTAAAAAGATAACGAGTATAAATTTTGAAATCAGATAAGAAATTTTCTTACTGTAATTCTTAAAAATTCTAAATTAAAAAAAAAAATATTTTTACTAAAATACTTAAATAAATAAATAAATAAATTTCTGCGTTTATTCTTCAAAAAAACTTTATCAAAAGTTATAATGAAAGCAAAGTCGGTGACACATTTTTCTAATATTTTCAAATAGAAGAAGCGTGACATGCATCATTAGCAAACACTGCCAAGGTGATTCTTGAAAACTTCTTTGAGTTTTAAAGTGAATATTCGCATTTCAGAATAGAAATGGAAAAATACTTTTCTATAAAAATTAATTAGGGAAAGGGAAAAGTGTAACCTTAACAAACATGTGCATATTTTTAGCCTTGTGTTCAAAGAAACTTTTAGATAAAAATAAAAATCATACAATGTGAAAAACATAAACACAATCCAATTTATGAGGTGAAAATGTATAAACTATAAATTTTATTATTTATAAAAAGAAAACGCGCAGTTAATTTACATAGACAAAAATCCAGGAATATTAATATTTTTTCTTAGTTATTTAAAAGCAATGAAGATACGCTACAAGATTAAAAAAAATAACAATACAATATTACTGAGACCACTAGCCGATATATTTTTGAACAATACTTTTGTAAAATAAATTACAAAACATACTTTTCATTCTTCTAATACAGTTTTGAAGGTTTTGATTTTTTTTTATTTTTTTAATGCACTAATTTCATTAGTACTTGTTTTATCTTCCTCTCATAAAGGATTTGTCCACAAAGTACGAAAGATGATACGGATAACTGACACATAAGCTATAGCAGAATCGAAAGTTTTTATGTATGAAATACATTAAAATAAGCTATCACTTACACATTATTTTAAATGTATTTTTTGATTTTTAGAAAAACTGCGTTAACTGCTTTTACTATCGCCCACGTCTTGTGGGCACTATCTAAGCAGAATCTAACAATAATCTGCTAACATGTAAAAATTCCATTGTGCCGTCATTTTTTCTTTTTCTTTTTTTTTTCTTGTGACGAAATTGCTCTTCTTGCTCTTTTCTCACATCGCTTAGATTTTCCCGGAAATAACTGAGATAGGAGCTAAGAAAGTGAAATCCTAAGCTCATTTCTGACCAATATATATATATATATATATATATATATATATATATATATATATATGTATGTATAAATATATTTGTCAAAATTGTACGTGATGAAAAACTTTGACTAGTTTTTTCTTAATTAGCATCCAAATATTTATCATAAAAACACACCACCATCTGAGGTGACAGATTTTGCAACTTTTTTTATTCAATAGTCGCCAATATATTTGAGAAGTGTTGTTTCATCTATGAAATAAATGATTAATCATCTATATTATTTTATCAGATATCCCTTCTCTAAATTATTGGTGACTGTTGAATAAAAAAGCCTCAAAATCTGCCAACGCAGATCACCTTGAGGGAGAAATTTTCATTTCCCCTCAAGGGCTGTATAATTTCGAGTATTATTTTTTTCTATTTAAATTTAGTAACTCTGTCATTAATTAAAAGCTGAGTTTATTATTAAAAAATAATAACATACAAAACATAGATTGGTGAGACTCCTGAATAATGCATTGTCTTTAGATATTACTACCAAGACTGTTCAGTGTGACTGAATTTACTCTTTAGGGATATACAAAGAACCTATAGGCTATCATATTTCTTATAGGTATAATTTATCGGAAATGTAATGTTCCAAAGATTTATTTCTTTTTAGTTACTTTCTTTTAATTTTATTAAAAAAAAAAAATGTATTTGATTCGTACAGATATTCAACTTTCAATATTTTTAAATGTCCTGAACACCATTTGACACGATTTAATTACAGAAAATGTCCGTCTGTATGTGTGTGACAATATTTGTGGTTGCTGTAAATCAAGAATAAATGCAAAAAAATTTCATAGAATACTATATTCAGATGCTCACTGCATAGTTGCCAAGATTTGCGATTTTTTTCTACCGGAAATTTTTAATAGATTTTTTTTATTTTATTGAATTAGTAAGAAGTGATTTTAAAATATATGAAGCATTTCTCTAATTTTTTCTGGTAGAGAAAAATTGTAAAAGTGCCAACTATGACATTGACGTAAATTGGTGCATACTGCTCAATATGTGATGTTGCCGTTCCATTTTTCACATTTTTTTTTTTTTTTTTTTTTTTTTTTTTTTTTTAATATCAGTATAGGATAAAATTTTGTATATATGTAAACAATTAGTTTATTTTTAACTAATCATTTTGTTACCGGAAAAAAAAAAAAAATAAATAAAAGATAGTAACTTTCAACTAACAAGGAGAGGTCACGACATGGAAAATTCAGATCGGGACGAAATTGCGCAGGATTGTAGTATACTATGAGGGTAACAACACTATCCGCAAAATTTCGAGAAAAAAACATTTAAAGTTTCAGTAATCTTTAAATACAAGTTATTTCGCAAGCGAGTAAGCGCCTCAGTGGTGTGATCCTAAAGCGCGAGTCTCCGAACCAGATGACTATGGGTTCAAGGCTACCTACGGGACGAATTTTTTTTTTTTTTTTCCCCTTTAACTTTTTATGTAATCTTAACTTTTTATTTATTTTACTTTATTTTACAATTCAATTCAAAATTTGAAAATTTTAATAAAAAATTATTTAATTTTCTTGAGTATAAAATAACTTTTTCTATTTTTAATATTTATAACTTAAAAATACAATAAATTTCTATAACTTAAAAAATAAAGTTTTGTTTTACAAAACCCTAAATAAGAAACATAAAGAAAAACAGACAAATATTTAAATTATTGAAAAATAAGCAAGCTGTAAACAAAGTGTAAAATAGTTAGCAGGTGTACTTAAATCTTGGTTTGAGCTTCCTGATTTGGTTTGAATGTGTATAAATTACGTAAACACGTCTAGCTTGTTAATAATAAAGGGCAGGTGGCATTTTATTTTGTGCACAGAAGGATTAAAAAAAAAGGAAGTCGTTATCGAAAAAGAAACGATGTTCATTAACATTTAAAATCTACATTTAAAGATAACATTTCTTTACCTGTAATAACTTAATAGCATCGTAATCCTATACTATAAATTTTCAAGAAACTGTATTGATTGGAGAAGTAATTATTTAATTTGGATAGCAATTATATATGCAATTAAAATCACCATTTCTGTGTATTTTTTTTTTTTTTTTTTGTAATTTAAAAAATAAAATTAAATATACCTAAAATAAAATAAAATATTTAGATAAATAATTAAAAACAGTTTCTTCAGTTTTACCTTATTTTATACTTAAAACAAAACTAAAATTTATTTTTTAAGTTATATAAATTTATTGTATTTTTAAGTTATAAATATTAAAAATAGGAAAAGTTATTTTATACTGAAGAAAATTAAGTAATTTTTTATTAAGATTTTCAGATTTTGAATTGAATTGTAAAATAAAGTAAAATAAATAAAAAGTTAAGATTACATAAAAAGTTAAAGAAGAAGAAGAAAAAAAAAGTTGTCCCGTAGGTAGTCTCGAACCCAAGTCATCTGGTTGGGATACACTCGCGTTAGGATCACACCACTGAGGCGCTTACTCGCTTGCGAAATAACTTGTATTTAAAGATTACTGAAACTTTAAATGCTTTTTTCTCGAAATTTTGTGGATAGTGTGTCCTACTGCTTAAATATGTTGTTACCCTCATAGTATACTACAATCCTGCGCAATTTCGTCCCGATCTGAATTTTCCATGTTGTGACCTTTCCTTGTAAGACAAAAAAAATTTTCAATATTCTAGTTCTTTCTTCTTTTACTTCTCCTTTCTTTCTTTTTCCTTCTCTTTCTTATTTATTTTGTAGTATACACAGCTTGATATAAAACAAAAACAAAAAATAAAATAAAAAAATATTTTATATTGTACAGTATTCTTCTCAGCCTATTTAATGGAATAAAAAATTAAATAAACAATAAAAAAAAAAAAAAAAACTACTGCAAATGGAAAAAAAAACGTTCAACGTTGATCAATATAAATCAATAAATACTTCGACAAATCCTCGCCTCCTAAACTAGATGCCTGTCGCGTGGTTTGGAAACATGGAAACAGTTCAAGCGGTAGACAGCGCCAACTTGTACAGAATGTGCGACGTTTTTATTCAACTCTCACAAATAATTTTAAAAAGTGATATGTGATATATATATATATAATCGAAGTTACTTCCATTCTATTCGCATATTATGTATATTAACCCTTAACGCTAGGCATATTTTCGTATTTTGAACAGTAAGACACGCCTTTTGGCGTTCCTTAAAAACGTCACCCGTATAGTTTCCAACTTACTACCTTTTACCTACCGAAATATTGTAATAATTTGTTTTATTTTACTTCATCATTAAATAAAATAAATATTTCTGTTAAAATTTTCCTGTAGCCGAAAGGTAGCTTATAGTTGTATGTTTTAAAAAAATAACGATTCATTTGAAGAGGAACCCCTTAAAGCGTGGCTCGATTTTTTAATGTCCCCTAAGAAGGGACATACGAGCGGTTAGAGTTAAATCCCGCTTATTAAAATTATTGGTGAGAGTTGAATAAAAAAGTACCGCAATCTGTACCAGGTGGCGCTGTCTACCGTTCGAACTGTTGCCAAGCTACCGAGCCACGCGACAGGCATCTAGTATAAGAGGCTATGGAGAAATTATTAATAATTATTCAGTCCTAATTGTTTACTTAGTAAACAATTAATAATGTAATTTATTTAATTTGTAGAATTAATTATTTGATCAAACAACCATTCAATCAAAAACCACATTGCATCCGCTTTTTAACACTTTCCAACGAAGTTGAAAAGTGTTTATGACCTTCGGTTTGTGTTTCACGCTAAATATTAATGGAATTTCTTAAAATTGATATATGTTATTCAAGTTCGCTATCGGGTATCTCTTACTGAAAATGAAGTAGATACCACTAACGATTTGTGTACAGCGGGCCTTTAAAGTATTCCAAAGCATTGTGTTGTATGAGAGATATTTCTTTAAATCATAGTCTAATATCTTTACTTAGTACAGATCTTAATGGGATTGTAATATAATATTCGAGTACGATATCGGATATTTATTATTGAAAATGGAATAAATACCACCAATGGTTTTAGTACAGGGACACCCGAAAGTATTTTGAAGCATTATATTCTGAGAGAGGTATTACTATAAATCACATTTTAGAACTTTTATTTTACCCAAATCACAATGAAATTGATATTAGTAATACGCACGCACAAGAAAATGCTTTATATATAATATAATGCAGCGTGAATAGCATTAAATGTAAAATAAATCTTAGACACAAGGCCTCACAAAAATATTCAATTACGTTAATGACCGTGATTGAAATTTGCTGAAATTGCATTTAAGATTGCATTAATCTTTTACATCATTTTCTAAAGATATTTATGAGTGATTAAGATTTGAATTAGTCTATCCGTCTGTCTTTCCGTTCAACTGTTCATCTGCCACTCTGTAAATATTTTCAGAATTCCTTAAAAGTGATATGCGTTATCCAAGTACATCATGAGATATTCTATTTAAAATGGCATCAATAGATCCTATACAACAGTTTTAGGAACAGGGGTACCCCCAAAACATTCTAATGCATTCTGTTTTAGGAAAGACATTTTTATAAATCATATTTAAAAACTTTCTACTGTTATTTCAAAAGTTTAAAAGTCATAATAAAATCGACATTTATTGTTAATATGCTGAAATAATGCTTGGAATAGAATAGAATATTCTTTGCGTTCGTACTTACAGGGCTACATAAAAATATTCAGTACATTAAAAGCAACAATTGGAAATTATTGGTAGGGTGGTTCTTCTAGTGATTGCCATGTTCCAATTATTGACATCTATCCCGAAATAATTAATAAATAAGAAAAATAATAAAAGCTTGTATTTTAAATATAAGAATTTTAACATTGTACGTCAAACACTGGATCATAAGATTCTAATAACTGGTAAAATGAATAACTAGCAGTGTCAAGCACTGGGATATAGGATACCAATTACTGGTAAAATGAAAAACTGACTGTCTTAATTATTGGAACATTGAGTGAGTGTAAAATAAAAATTCATAATACATATATATGTGTGTGTGGTGTGTGTGTGTATGTATTATCAAATGTATATATTTTAACATATATGTGGTTCTGAATGTCTTTCATGCCATATGTATTAACTTAACACTTTCAGATCTCAGTTATTTCGACCACACATCTCTCTGTGGGCTGAGGGTTTTTCGTACTTTTCATGATTTTTTTTTAAATACCTAGCAGATATGTATTTTAATATACAATATATTTTTATTATAAAGTTCTAAATGTTCTTATTCATAATGAAGGAATTATTTAAATATGCTAAGATTTAATATTTAATGCGAAATTATTGAAAAACGTATGTTTTAAAGTAAAAAAAAAAAAAAAAAAAGTTCCACATAAGAAAACATCATTTTTTAACATAAAATGTTATGTAGACTTGAATAATAACTTACCATAATGTTGTACAAATGCCTGTAAATAGGTTTTATTTGTAAATAAACAATATGTAGTAAAATTTGTTCAAAAATAACAACGCTCAAATTAATTAAAGAAGTAACTCTGAATCTAGATCGTTATATATTACTTACCTCGGTTTAGTGCTGCCATCTATCTATCTATTTATCTATCTATCTATCTATCTATCTATCTATATATATATATTGAACTAAAAGGTTCGTAGATGGTAACTGAAAAATAGGCGAACGAATTTAGTCGGTACTTTTATAGCTCAGAGAGTTAAATTTGACCCCGAGACAATCTCGGGCTCAGTTCGCTTTGCCGAAAACGGCAACCCGAGTGATGTTCGGGATTAGACCGCAGAGTTTTGAGATTTCTAAAAATATTTTTTGATGACTAGAACGTTAAAAACATTAGAAATATATCTAAAAGTGTCAATCACTGGAGCACTTACCCTATTACAATTTCCATTTGTGGTAAGCATTTTAAGTACTTTCCAACAGCGTTTAAGAGTGATAATGAATTCAGTTAGTCTACCTATCTGATTTTCTGTCCTTTAGTTTTTCTGTTGTGCGATAGCGTAGAGAAAGAACATTGAAAGTTAAAATATGCAATAAGAACACGCAGTTGGAAATTGTTAATAATCAATGCGAACTGCATTATTTTTAGTTCTTGTTTTATTTTGAAGTTTGAAAGAAATTCACATGAATGGAAAATAACTATATCGAGAAAATATTGTACGTATGTTTATCTTTTTAATTTATTCTATATGCGTAAAGATGGATTGATATTTGGTTCATAAAATTTTCTTTACTCATGATTTTAGATGAATTTACATGTTTTGAGGTTTCCCGAACAAGATTTGATTAATTTTAGAAGATATCTATTTGTTTCTCAACGTGTATGTATCAAGCATTTTGAGGACGCCATATTTCATGAACCGATGGAAGAAATTCAATCAAACTTGGTATTTGGAATTTCAACTAAACAAAGGTTGATTACATTTTGGGGTTAGTCACATAACAGATGACGCTATCATTCCATTTTTTCATAATTTTTAATACGGTGGTATAAATGTTCGAAAAAATTTCATAGGATTGTTTATAATGAATAATCTTTTTAGCGAATGACTGTGAAATTCATAAAAATTATTGGGGCCATGCTAATCTTCACTGTATCATTCGAATTTTATTGTATGTACAGTAGAAGCATGTACTGATTATAATAGAAGTCCTATATGATGAATCTGTTATCCCTGTCTGAATAACATGATAATAATAGTAAAATAAGTAAAACTTTGTGTTTTTATGCTTTGTGTGCTCCCTACGGGGAAATATCCCCCCCCCCCAATCCCCACACGTGGCATAAATTTCCAGTGTGGGAATCCTAAAAAAAAAAACTCGTCAATAATTTTAATTCCAATGGTTAATATTTATTTAAGTTATCGATTTTTTTTTAAATTCTTAACGAAAAAAGGGTCATCAGATACCGACGCAAAATGGATTCTTTTTGGATATTGTGTTATGCTGCTTTGGGAGAAAACTCGCCTGTTTTCATTACGGAAAATAACCTATACTGAGTAAATTTGCATAGGAAAATATAGAAGAAAGTCTTGTGATATCATCAAATGATTTATTTCTGACAAGGAAAAGTTCAAAAAGTGTCGTCTTCAAAAAATATTGAAAAAAATATATATGATTCTACTCTTTATAAAATACCAGAAAATGAAAAAATTATCGGTCTAAAATGAATTACAGCGACCACAAAAAATTATCAAATTTAAGTATTTTTGGCGATTCAGCGATAAGTTCGACAGCACCAAAATTGCAGTGTACGAACAAGACCATGTTTGCTTCTCCGCCAAGTACTCGAAATCAATCGCCTAACACTGTGAAATCGCCAAATATGCTTAATTTTGATAATTTTTTATGGTCGCTACTATTCATTTCAGC
Source organism: Salticus scenicus (assembly GCA_963930645.1). Taxonomy (NCBI): domain Eukaryota; kingdom Metazoa; phylum Arthropoda; class Arachnida; order Araneae; family Salticidae; genus Salticus; species Salticus scenicus. The sequence continues at coordinate 153,423,057 of OZ005662.1, forward strand.
CGATAACTTTTTCACTTTCGGGTGTTTTATGAAGAGTAGAATCACATTCTTTTTTTTTTTCAGTACCTTTTGAATGTTTCCTTATGAGATACACTTACCGACCATAAGAAAAATCGCTCGAAGGGGAAATTTCGAGGGGCTATGCGCTGGGAACGAGTTATCCGGATCTCGTTTGTCAACATTCGAAAGGTATGCGCCACATACGGTGACTTCGAACAACACACCTAATAGTTACATCCAGCCTGCAACGCTCGCTCGCTCGCAATCGAGTGATCACAAATCCGAAATTTGTGATCGCCAAGAAAGTTTCATTCCAAACGGAACAATTTCAGTCGCTCACAAATGACAGCGACTGATCGCAAGTTTGTGATTTCCGGTTTCCAATACATCGATTATTTTAAACGATAAGCCGTAATGATTGGCTAGCGAGAAACATCTGACCTAGCATATGCTTGCGTTTTTGTTTATGTTTATTTATTAGCGTATCTGTAATTAAAAATACGGAAGTGTTTAAATGTAATTATTTTTCTGAAAATGTCTCTCCCTGTGTATTATCAGAGGGAGATAAAACACAAAATAAGACGATATTCACACTTATATATGAAGTTTAATGCAGTTTTTGTTTAAAAAAAAAAATTAGTTGAACTTTTTTTTTTTTAATAGATTGTTTACATGCAGCTTTTTTAAACTTAGTTTAAAAATATTAATGTATTTGTATCTTTTATATTTTTGGTTTCAAAAACGTTAAATGTTATCATTCATTTATTGTCTATATTGAATTTCATCTAGTAAATAGGTTACAATAAGTTTCAAGTGTACATTCTTACAATTTTTGGAATGAAGCCTAAATTTAACTCTTTAAGTATACTTATGTATATGCATCAACTAGTCTAACATTTAATCTATATTTTAAGCATTTACTTTAAAAAATTCTAAAGTTGTTATATTTGCCTAGTATATGAAAACTAGATTTTATTTTAATTGTTTAGTAGGTGGTTTTCAACAATTAAAAGCTTATACAAAGCTTTTGTAAACTGATTTAATTTTCGATAAACTATTTTCCTCATTTGTAGTAACATTCATTGGTTAGAATAATTAAAATAATAAGTAAATAACTAGCTGTATAAGTATATAATGTTTTGAAAATAAAAATTCACATTAATAAAATTCAGCAGCTTAAAAATGTTATAGTTAGTACTTACAGATGTGAGCATTAAAAAAAAAAAAAAATCTTTTTCGTAATGTTTTATATAATGTTAATAGATGTAAAATTAATTTTCTACACACACACACACAGATGCATATATATAGATATAGATATTAATTTTGTTTCATATTAATATCCACAATTCTTTAATTCAGAAATGATTTTAATGAAAATGGTTGTAGATTTTGAGTTTTAGTTGTGTCAGGCTCTTTCATATTATTTAATGACTAGAAACACATTGCTCAATTTAAAAAAAAAAAATTAAGGTTTATTATTGTCGGTACTTTTCCATTTCACTGGCACAAAAATGTTAATCATGCTCCAAATCTCGCCAAGCAAACTTTTCTGTCGAGAGCACATAGTATACATATAAAAATTTTTTAATAAAAGTTAGTTCTAAGAACTTTTTATTACAAGTAGTAGTTGTCTTTTGCTTGAAATAAACTGACAGATTCTTCCTCTGTTTGGGCAAATCCCAAATTTTTATTGATTTTGGTTTCTCATCCATTTTTGATGTATTAGGAAAAAGATGTGACTGATAAGAAATGACTGCAACTTGTTTTGAAAATGTGGTGGTAAAAAGTTACCAGTAAGGATATTTCATTTGGTGTTGGTAGTATCATTTTTGGCGACCTTTATCGCTTGCACCGGCAAAATGGAACGGTACTTTACTATCATTCATTATTATAGACAAATATCCATTTCCCTTCACTATGATTACATCATTAGTTATATAGTAAAGATATGGAAGCACTTGGGTGCAGACAGCAATAAATTTTGTTTGTATAAATAGGGTAATGTGGAGGTATTTGGGTTAATGACATTTAATAATGTTATGGGTCTGAGTGAGGTTCCTTTAATAACAATCTTTTTTAGCAAATTCATAGCTTAGAATTTATTAAAAATCCTTTGAGTATAGATGACCTACTTTTGTTCTCTTTGCCGAAAATTAGAGGTGAAAAATGATACACTTTACCGAAACAATTAATTCAGTTAAAATTGAGAAAGGATTTACTAATTCAGGCTATCCTGAAACAATATTTGTGCCAAATTTGATCGCTAATCTTGCCAAGTTTGTAGCCAATACTGATTTTTGTCTTGGCATCGAATTTGGCGAAAATTTGTAGTTTAAGGTTGCCAAAGTTTGGAAGTTCTAATTTCAATAAGAATAGAATTCTGGAAAGATCCACTGGTTTATAGCACTAACTAAATTCTTCGAAAATTCTTTATATGACAAACAAGACTAAAACAAAATAAAGGGCATTTGTCGACTAGAACCTGCTTACATACTAAAAATTACCTTCTTCACTGAAAATGTTGGCAACTTTCAAAACAATATTATTACATGTTCTATCTACATGCTCAATATTCATTAAAGTGCATTCGTCGTCTAGAACCTGTTTTTGTGTGTCGGCAACTTTAATAAAAATATCATTACATGTTCTATTTACGGGCTGAATATTCCTAAAATAAAATGCGTTTGTCGACTAAAACTTGCTTATGTCTTTACAAATTACTTTCTACATGCAGAAATGTCAACGACTTTCATAATAATACAATTATGGGCTCTATCATTAGCTTATTTTTAAATCTCTATGATGGTGGGTCATATGTATTAACTAAAACCTTTGTATATTTGGTTATTATGAATACAGTTTTCATAAATATCTCCAAAACGAAAAGTCACAGAAAGACCAAAAAAAGGGAGGTGCACAACTAGATGTTATAACAAACTTGTATACCAATTTTCAATCTTCTATGTCCAACTGTTTTTGGGGAGCCGCTGTAGCCCAGTCGGTAAAGTGCCAGGCTTGTAATTGGAAGATTGCAGGTTTGGTACTCAAGCCGGCCAAAGACTGTTGTATACACTAATGGTGGCTGGTGCATGTAAACTGTCATGAATGCAATGTCCTACATGTTCCCATAAAAAATTATACCTCTGGGGGTCACCAAAGTGGGAGAGCCATCCCTTCCGTGGATGATCAAAACTGTTATGGCATGGCATGTCTCCGGACCACCTCTAGCGATGAGTCCCAGACCGTCGCCAATTGCCCATTACACAGCACTAGTGGGATGTAAAACCTAACCAACCAGCCAACCGTTTTTGAGTTATGCGAGATACATACACACATACAGATGGCACGAAAAATGGTGTAAATTCGCTGATATCTCTAAAGCGAAACTTGCAGGTGTACAGTTGGACATAATGACAATGACACATATAAATTTGCAACATTCTATAATGATTCATTTTCAGTGGCGGCTCGTGAATGACGTTTTGGGGGTGCTGCATCGAAGCGTCTAGAAAAAGTACATGGAATGGAATCTTTATTCGTCTTATTGGCTGACTCTTTTATTTTGAGAATCAACGTAATACATCGACACTTCAATAGCCAATCAGAAGAAAAAGCTTTCCATACTGATAAAGTGTTTTTAGTTAGTAGCTTGCAGCCCACCCAATACGTCATTCACCAGCCGCCACTGTTCATTTTTGAGCTATGAGAGATACAAAATCCATTTCGCAAATCGGGATTACAATACTTCCTTATAAAGAAGTAAAAAGAGATTGTTTGTAAGTAAAATTTTAACTTATTTTAATTAATTACGTTTTTCATGCATTAGGTATATACAGTCAAACCTCATTAACAAAACATGAACTGTTTCCTTAATCCCTGTCAAAATGAAGATTGATTACTGATAGCATGAACTACTGAAAACATGAAAAAAAAATTTTCCTCTTGAGATTCATGTTAACGAGGTTCGATCATATGCATTTTTAAAAAATATTTTTTTTTTTTAATGTTATGATTGGTCGACTATTTTAATACATTTTTGGAACATCTATAAATCGGTAATCAGGCAACAACTGTTTTCTGCTGATGCTTCACTGTAAAATTAATTGTGGCACAAATCTGATAAACCATGTAATTTTTACTTACAAGGAAACATTCAAAAGGTGTTGCCTTCAAAAAATATTGAAAAAAATATGTGATTCTACTCTTTATAATACACCAGGAAGTAAAAAAATTATTGGCTGAAATGAATTACAGCGACCACAAAAAATTATCAAAATTAAGCATATTTGGCAATTTAGCACTGTTAGGCATTCAGTTCGCTAGCACCGAGATTGCTATGTAAGAACAGAACTGTGTTTTGTTTCTCTGCCAAGTACTCAAAATCAATCGCCAAATATTCTTAATTTTGATAATTTTTTGTTGTCGCTGTAATTTATTTCAGCCGATAATTTTTTCAATTTCTGGTGTTTTAGGAAGAGTACAATCACATTTTTTGAAGAGGGCACCTTTTGAATGTTTCCTTGTTAGAAATATCATTCATGAGTTATGAATATTTATTTTGAGAAATTTTAGTGTAAGGTTGATTGTTTTGTACGAACTATGCGAAAAATGCCTGAGCTGGAAATCAAACTCGAGCACTCCACTTACAGTGCAGACGCTCCACCACTAAGCCACCTTGGCTGATTATCAACTTGGCATTTCCCACATGATATCTGTTGGTAATATCACTATGTTTGCAAATGCAGATTTAACGTGTAAATATATAAAGATTAATTCATGGCACAACTCTGATAGACCCTGTAATTTTTACTTAAACCATTCATGAACCATGATTTATTAAATTTAGAGAAATTTGAGTGCAAGATTGAATTTTGTATACAAACTACGCGAAAAAGACCAGAGCTGGGAACTGAAATTGAGTACTCATCTTACTGTATATCACTGAGCTACCCTGGCTGATAACCAACTTGGCATTTCCCATATATCTGTTTAAGTGCCCAAGTTAAATTATCAGCTCTGTTGTTTTCATATAGTTGGTATAAAAATTTAACTTTACATGCTAACGGATATTATATGGGAATTGCCGAGTTGGTATTTAAAGTCAGTTGCTAACCAGAAGCCAAACTCACGTTCTTCTATGGGGAAATTTGTTTCTATAATTACTTATTGTTTAATGCGTTTTTTAATAATGTATTCATGTTCTGAAAATTTATAACCGTTCAATTAGTATTACTTTTTTAAAAATTAATATTTTACTTCTGAGTTGAAAAAAAAAAAAAATATATATATATATATATAAGTGTATTTTTCAGTTGAATAAAATGTTAGAATATTTTGTGAAAACAAGTAGTAGTATGCTTATAAATTTTCTGAAGGTAAAAAAAAAAAAAAAAAAAAAAGAAGTTAAAGAAAACATGACCCTTTGTCAGGCGAATAAAGTAGGCATGAGTGTTTGTTTGCAGCACTCTTGCCTACTTTGTTCGCCCGACAAAAGGTAGTGTTTTCTTTCGACCCAAAACAACTGTTGTGAATTATTACATTTTATGGTGTTTATTCAAATTTTTTATAGTTTTTAAATCACAGTTCCATGGTGCAACAAGGTTTATCATTTCTTGGAAAAGATACTAAAAGCTTTCATTGATGATATATGTCAAGTATAAAAATATGGATATGATGGTTTTGTATGTTCGCTGTTTTGTAAATGGATTACGCAGAAAATTACAACATTTATATAGTTAATAAATTTTAGGCTTATTTAATGTACATCAAACATGATGTATCACGTTTGTGCAATTGCTTATTTATTACTTAAAATAGCGTAATATATTGTATAATAATGAGATAACTACAATATTCGGTTAAACAATCTTATGTGGTAATATTTGCTTAAATATTCATATTGTAAATAACCGCTATCACATTTAATTGTAACTGTCTGATTAGTCAGTTATTTATTTATTTTTATTATTTATGATATTCTATATAGCTGAAAAAATACAAGCCACATTCTTTCACTATTAATGCTGTAATTGTGTTTTGAAAAATAAAAATATTTTTATCAAATAATTATGCATATATATAATTAATAGCTGCAGCTATTTCATTATATTTAAATTCAATATCAGCTGTTAGTAAGCTTTGAATTTAAAATTTAGCTATTAAAAATGTTATTAATGTTTCTCTTTCAGGCTACAATGCTTTAATTCAAGGCTAAGTAATTGGTTAATGCTTGATGCTTGTGTGTTAGCTAAATGACTAAATTTTAGCTAAATGACTAAATAACTTGATACAGTCGATTGAGACTGTATCAAGTTATTTAGTCATTTAGCTAAAATGAATGTATATGAAGAAAAAAATTCAGTAACAAAGTAATAAGCAATTGGGAAAAATTAGATCCAGCAGCAGAGAATTCAAACACAGTGAAGAAGGAAATATAAAAATATAGAGAAGAAAATGTATTGAAGGGGGAAAAAAAAAGTATTGTGTACTCTTGTAACCATAAACAAAGTAATGGGAGGGGCAGCAGCATATCTCCCCCCTCCATTTTTAATGGGCAAAATTTTGTAATTTATAGTGTTTAAACATGAAGTTTTCATTTAAAGATTACAAACAGGTAAATACTGAATTTAAATGTAATGAACCAGCTGCAGATATAAATTACACATATGTATAGTTATTTGAGAGTAAAATATTTTTATTCTTTAAAACTCATTTTCAACACTAATAATAAGTTGTATATTTTCATCTATACAGAGTTTTACACATAATAAAATAAATAATTGACAAATCAGGCTTTTATAATCAAATGCAGTGGCTGTTATTTACAATAAAAAGAACATTTATGGTTTACCGCACCGAATTCTAAAGTTTTACCAAATATTGCTGTCAATAGTATAGATAACTATAAAAATAATTGCCTAATCGGGCTTTACAAACGAATGTTGTAGCCTTTATTTACATTTAGAAGTATATTTATGTATATCTGTATCACAACAAATTGTAAAGTTTTACTGAATATTGTAGTCATCTTGTAAAATAATACAATATATTATGTTATTTAAAAAAATGAATAAACAATTACACCAACATGATATATCACGGTTGATCTCTACATTAAATAAGCCTAACATTTAGGAAATATACAAATGTTACAACTATAATTTTCAGCATGATCCATATTAATATTTATTCTTACTTACGTGAACAAATAAAACCATCAGATACCGAGAAAGTATCCTTTTCGTGCAAAGAAAAGCTTCGCCATGTTAATTCATTGAATGAAAATCATTATTAATTTCTAAGTGACCAGCGGCCATGTTTTTACAGACGATAGCAGACCTGCGATCGACTTGTGAGAGCTCCGAGGCAGTCGCAAATTTTCCTCTCATCGCTCACAACTTTGCGATCAGTTTTGTAAACAAATGTTGCGTTTGGATTGAAACACAGCCACATTTGTGATTGTTTACCTATTTGTGATCACAATGTTTCAGCCTGGATGTAACCGTTAAACATCTATAATAACCTTTCTTAACGCTGCAATGGACGCGATACACGTTCCACTGCTTACTCGAACAGGAGACAAGAAGAATTCAAGACATCTTCCGTTATATCTTAATGCTGGTTTATATGTTTCTATTTTTTCATAACATTAATCTGGTTTCAATAATTTATTATAAAGAGATAATTATTTTTTATTATAAATTAACTGGCTTTTCCCGCTTCGCTGATAGCTGTATCATACGTGCATGCTTGCCAACCATCTCATTATGGACCGTACAATTTTTAGTACCCGCCTATTTTTCACACCAATAACTTTTTACAGTAATTTTAGTCTTATTTAATCGTAACAACATTTGGAGAGATTTACTCTAAAAATATAGTAGTGTGAGAAAAGAGGCGTTTTTTTCAGGGGGCGTTAACAATTGTACGGTTATTAATGAGATGGTTGGCAAGTATGTACTTGCCAACCTCACCCTGTTACTGCCTCTTTTTGTACACCGCTTAGTTTTTAGAGTAATTCTATTCAAATATATTTATGATTAAATAAGAGTCTGAAAAAAAAAAAAAAAAAAAAACACTGGTCTGAAAAAAATAGGCGGAAAGGGGCGGGACTATCAATATCACGAGTTAGGTTGGCAAGTATACTATATGTAAATATAAACTTTTTTATTATAATAAGTCTCATTTTCTTACTCCTCTATTGATTAAAGAGCTTAAAAAATTTGAACAGTTATCGTTTGCGAGAAATAAATTATTTTAAAAGTAATTCATTTGTAAAACATAACTCTTGAAGGGTAATTAATACTCATAGAAAAGAAATATTGTTGTTCTAAGAAATGAGCTTGTATCTGTTATTCAAACGAATAAAATATTTATCTAAAACGTGAAAAAACATTTTCATATCTCTGTATATAACGGCAAATTATCACTTATTCTTTTACCTATTACGTCGAGTCCAAATTGTCAAAGATATAGTGACGTTCTTGCATTCTCTCCAACCTAACCCGGAAGATTGTTAGTCCTGCCCCATTCCGTTTATTTTTCTACCCCAGTCTTTTTCTAGAGCACTTTTTTTTTTCTCCTCCATTTAATCGTAAGTGTATTTGAAGAGAATTATTCTAAAAATTAAGTGGTGTACAAACAAGAGACTAGTCAAGTCAACGTTGTGCTTCGGAGTACCTGGATTTGGTCGCAACCAATGCTTACCTCCAACGAAAAATAAGAAAAACATAAAAATAATTTTCCATAAAATAAATAAAAGCCAAAAGGATGAATTTAGAATTTAGATCTCTGAATAAATCTCCGCGTGAGCAGAAACCAATCAGAGTGAAGCATCAGGAGTTAATAAAAAAAAAGTAAAAAGAAAAATAATAAAATAAATAATAAAGAAATAACTCCTTGAAAAAACCTAAGTGTAACAGTGAAACTGTTACGTGCGTTTACGAGACGGTCTGGACGGCGAAAAGGAATTAAGAGTTGAGCAGGGCGTCCCAAGGGGCACAGGAAATCGCTCGGAGTCCGCAAATAAAAAAAAGGGGGGGGGGGGCGTACAATTTTTCCTTTTTAATTTTCCTATCGTTATTAAAATTCATAAGGATTAAAATGAAGTGCATGCATAAATCTTACGAGAGTCTCAGTGTCCGGCCAGAAACTAGTTCTGAGCCGGATCCGCGGACCTCTCAGAGGCACACATAGCACTAACAATCCTCACTGAAAGTAAAAAAGAGCAAAATTGCAGAGGATTTTGTCGTGAAACTGAGAGCCAATCAGAGGCCAGGAAAACGACCAATGATAGGCGACCTCAGAACCCTACGAAAAAACACTAAAAAACTAATTAAAAATTAATAAAAATAAGCCAAATGATAAAAAAAAAGATGCAGCAATTAGGAAATTTTGATAAAAAATTAAAAACAAAAAAGAAACATTTCAATAGAAAGAAGGTTCAACACTCGCGACTGACAAAATGCAGTTGATAAGCCTGATACTAGGGTTAGCCAGATCTAGATGAACATTTCGTTCTATCTAGGGAAAAAAGAATTTTGGATGGAAATACTAAGTAACTCCAGACGTTATACTCCTACGCTTTTTAGAGACGGGGAAAAAATCATCCCCTCTAGCTAAAATAGCCAGAGGCCGTTTTTTACCACGACCGACTCTAGCGTCGTATCGATGAATGGAAAACACGAGACTAAAAACCATCCGTGTACGGTTGGTAAATACACGGTTAAAAATTTGAAATTTTGTTGCCAGTAATTCTCTGCCAGTAGTAAAGTTGCGGTGATGGAATTCTAGAAAAAAATATATATATATTACAATTTTATGTATATATATACATATATATATATATATATATATATATATATATATATATATATATATATTGTATAATTTTTTCTACACTTTCTTTTAATTGCTTCTTTCCAGACCCCCCATCCTTATTTTTTCTTTTTTAATTCTGCATAAATCAATAAAAAAATTGTATTTTTTTTCTTTTATAACAAATAAACTGTAAACATATAATTATCTGACAAGAAATTTTATTTTATTATGTTTCTCACTTAAAATAAATTAGCTATGACAGGAAAGATTTTCAATGAAATCATACATGAATTTATTTGTAGATTATATTAAATATCCGTTACTGTTTTCTTCTATTTATTCTGATAAATCTTTCTAAGTAAATCTTTTTGATTTATGGAAGTGTCTAGAATTAGATTTTTCCTTTAGTTAAATTATCAATGGAAATGATGATATAGAGAATTGCTTACATTGTATCATCAAAGTTTTTGAAATATGAATGAAGTAGCATATTAGTTTTTTTGTTTTCTTAACTGAAAACGCATTTTTGACGTTCAAATTAATTCAGGATTACATATTAAGATACTCAGTAAATTATAACGCATCACACAGCTTGAATAAGTTTGGAAAATTATTTTCATTTAAAAATAATGCAAATACATTTCTGAGAGAAAAATGCATAAATTGCGTATTTTCAAGTAATAGTTTTATGATAGAAAAAATGTCATTTAAACGGGAAATTGATTTTGTATGAGAAATTAACATCAATAATTAATAAAAAAATTTATTAAACAGTTAATAATAGGAACATGAAGCAAATGAGATTTTAAACAGTAATATTTATAAAAGTTAAATAAAAAATTAGTTTGTAGAATAATTAATAGATATACGCATAGAATTTTTCTATAACCTATTATTGTTTCATATTCGTGAAATATCAGAATATAAACTGAAATAGTAACTATTTCTTCTAATAATCCTCAAAATAAATGTCTTTACATTTACTTTTCAAAACAAGAATTTTTTTTTTAAAACAAGGAAAGGTGTTAGTTAATAATTACGTATAATTCTACTTTTTGTATGGGTTTATCAGAGCCTGAAATTTCAACCCAGTTTACCCTCGCCAAAAAAAAGTTTTTCTCGCCACAAAACAGGGTTGTCATTTTTTTTTTCTTCCTTTAATTATTTGAAAGGCTTTTACATATAAGTCTAAAATTATATATATTAAAAGTGTGTCGTATATCATCATGTTTCATATTCATCTATAAATAAAAATAATTATAACGCATTTCAGATTTGAAAAAGATTGAAATATCTAATAACATACATACAAAGAGTGATTTTTTTTTTTTTTTTTTTTTGTCAAACAATATCTTGTGAAAATCTTGTTATTATGAAAGTTTAAGCTTCATTATTTATCTAATTGGTTACTTAACTTTTTATATTAGAAATGTCTTTTTCGTCCATTTTATTTTGTATTCAGACGGAATGTCAATGTGTATAACTTGTTCATTATTGACATTTGAAGTAGGCATTTTGGAAGAAAAATTTCGATAAATTTGTTGCTTACAAATCATTACAAGGGCAAATCTCTGGCGTTTTAGTAAAAAGCTGGAAAATATGAACTGTTTTTTTATCATTATTCAACAAAATAAACATAGGCAGTAACTTTAAAAGGACTCGCGCTCATTTTCATGTGACAGTATCGCATAGGCAAAATTTCGCATATCTCTTCTCTCGTATATTGGGCGAAGGATAAAGAGGCTCTTTTCTTGTCTATTTTCCATCTGCTTGGAGAAGTAACAGTTGGAAAATACGAAACTGCCGAAAAGATCAAACTTTTGTGTATGCACTAAGCATTTATCCTTTTCCAGGCTGAGGCGATCTCGGGCAGCGCACACACAGACTCGGCTCTCCGAGAATCTAAAAAGGAGTTGTTAAATATGAGGTTATAAGATGGCAAGAGTTTGGCATATTTAAATCTGTAAAAAGAATGTTTTCTGTCACCGTATCGTGTAAGAATTCAATCTGTAACTAGACCAAATTTTTACTCGCAACAGTAAAAATTTCACTCGCCATTGGCGAGCTGGCGAGCGGAAATTTCGCGCCCTGGGTTTATAATTCTCTAATTTTTGAAGCATTTATCATTAAAAAGTTTGTCAAATGTCCAAATTCAGAAAGCCTGTCGTAAAATAAGCCAAAAAAATTTTCCGTTTGTGTTAAAAAATGGCTTTAATGCACAATTTACTGTCCAACTGTTCTATACAGCGTTCTTCTGGTTCCTCTGTATGTATTTTATTTTAAAGGAACATCTAATTTACAGAATTGGTCAATAATTCAATCTTCGGTACATATGTGGGTTAATCCATTTTCATTCGAAACACACAATCATGTTTCATTTTAAAATTCATTTTAACAGTTATGAAAATTTGTATCATTAGACTCACAAAACTTTAAGCACCATATAGCTGTTCAGATTTCTAGTACCAGTTATTAATTACTAGTTTAATAGCTTTTTTTTTTTTTTTTTTCTTTTTTAGAATTTTTACGGATATGCTCTTTTTTTGGGTTTTTTTCACTAATATTGTTCAACGATAAATTTTTTTCAAATTTATAGGCTTATATTATAAAAAAATTACAATATAAAATTAGTGCTTGAAAAAATCAAGGAAAGTCTACAAGTGTACGAACCTTGTTATTTAATCACAGAAGGTAAATCATTAAACAAGCAAAAAATAAAATTATGAAAAATTAGTGCTATTCTAATATAGAAAGACTCGGAACTTTACTACCATTACTTATTATAATGAGCTTTGTTTTAATTAATCGTTGAATTTCTACATTTTAATAAGGGGAATATAGTTATAAAGCATACCTACCAATATTCTAATTTATATTCCGTAAAATTATTAGTATTTATTCTTTTTTTGTCACAGTATTATTTTTTAAAGTATGTACGTATATTTCTTCTTATTTCATTGTAATTACATTTGGAGAAAATTACTCTAAAATAGATTTGTGAAAAAAGGAAGGGTACTAATATCTTTACGGAAAATTATTTAGAATATTGACAGGTACGTAAAAGGTAGTTATCTTGAAAATATAGGGTGATTTAACACTTTTCATAACCCATTGATATCGTATATTAACACTACACTGCTAACTACAAAAGCAGGCTTAATTTTAAAATTATCTTTTTTTTTTTTTTTTTTTAAGACCACTTTTTTTGAAGAATATATTTGAGTTAGGAGAATTTCCAGTTTGTCTCTTACTAGCTGTAAAGAAATGTATTGATTGATCGGAAATGTTCATCTTTGTTCTCCCCGGAATATTAAAGGACAAGCGAAAAATAGGCGGAGAAAATAAGCTCTGCTTACAAATATCGTGAATCATCGTTCGTACAGTCCATTAATTTTCTTGATTTTCTGCACCACAAATAATTTATAGTAATTTTTGATGTAAGAAATGCATTAAAACGTAAAAGGCAATATCTGTACCGATAAGTATAAAAGATTTAAGTTCACAAATGTCGATTTTGAGTTAAGTACATAGTCAGACTCAAAAAAAAGTTCTCTGTCGATTGGTATAAAGGATTTAAATCCATGTCATTTAGTCTTTGAGAAAATCCATTTCTAAAAAAAAGATTCAAGTCAGAAATTTAGCATTAATCTTTGGCATAAAATATTTAATTCAATTTTTTCTCTTTATTAAATGAAGGTTGACAATCAATGAATGGTAGAAAGGGTATAAATCAACATAATCCCTTTTTCCTAATTGATTCTTCTGATTAGGTTTCAGTTAGTTTAACTTTATTTTTCGTCTACTGAAAAATCAAGAATATGGACTTAAATTCTTTATACTTATCAGTACAGATATATTCTATAAACATTCTAGTGGAAGAGTCCTTGAAAAAAGCATGTCTGTACGAACCATGTGAATAGTGCAGCAGCCGTTTGCGAGTTGAGCTTACTATCTAATTTATGTGCCATAGTCACTTTATGGAGCTGCAACTCGTCATTTGGTGCGAATGGAATAATATAACATATTTACATACTAGTGAATACTATTTTTTTTTTTTTTATTGCAGTAATAATTTCGTGGAAATGCAACAGGTTTAACCCTTTCAGGGGCTGTGAGATATATTTTCTAATTCTAGTTCCCAACTGCGTCAGTGGCCGAACAATTCTGCACTCAAAGATGGCAGATGGGAAGCGCCGACTTCGATCCCAGGTCGCACTCGTCGGCCTAGCTATTCGGATATACGCGCCGATCTATACGCGCTAGCACCCCTTAAAATCCCTCACGGAAGGCAATTGTTCTGGAGACCTGAGACTCAGGAGTAGCCAACCGGCCCCAATCCACTCATAACCAACTGCAATTATTAAGCACGTGGATATTTTCAAAAAATATTTTTTTTATTAACTTTGAAGAAGGCAATAAATAAATAAATAAATAAATAAATAATATAACGTTTATTTCTTCACTTTTAATATTGTTCTTATGAGCCTAATTTCATTGCCCTGAAAGGGTTCACCACTTTGCAGTTACAGGAAAAGAAAATGCGTTAAACTAAAACTATTATCAAAAAGTAAGAGAAAAGAGAAAAAGATGAATAATAAAACGTTTTAAACAACTAAAATGCTTCTATAACACTTTTAATTTAAAGTTAAATAATCATGAATTTTTAGCATATTATTTTTAAGTTTGAAGGTTTTAAATTATAGTCATAAAGTTTATAATCATGTACAAAGTTACATTTTTAATCTCAAGTTGCAATAAGCATTGATTGTATACACTGAAACAATTGTGCAATGAAAACAACATTAAAATTTTGCCGTTTCCAAAGGCGGTCAGAAGTTTAAGTTTAAAAAAAAAGGCATTGCTGGAATCTTCTTCTAGATGGTACAATTAACGATGGTTATATTAGAAAGAGCAGAATAGCTGTTAAAATTCGCTAGATCTGAATATTTAACCTTTTTTCTTTTTTTTTCTTCCTTTCTCGTATTTATCCTGTTTGCTATTTTTTCTCTGATCCGCTATTAGGCTAGAGATAGACAAACGATAACAAGAGAAAAAAAAAAAAAAAAAAAAAAATGGAGCAATTTTTTGTTCAAATTGTGAATATATTAATTTCGTCCGACACAATGATTATTTAAATAGTTTATTTTTAATTTATAATTTTGATCTTAGATGATAAATACAATACTTTATCATTTGTAAATTCTGATATCAAATATTTTATTGCATATGAATTAAATAAAAGTGAATTAGTGTTTTTTTTTTTCTTTTTAAGGTTTTTCAGTCTTATTTCAGTTAGACGTAAAGCTTAAAAATTTTGATCCAAATACAATAAAAAGAAAAAAAGGATTTTTTGCAAACCCTATTACATAATGCTAGAAAATGGTTATTTTTCAGACAGGCACACTCACACAAATAATAGAGGCTGCGTAAATTCTACATAAGCAAAAACCTGGCTATCTTCTGCATCTGTAGCCTCAGCATATGTTTCTTACAAATGTGCTAAGGCTATTAATTTATTTCGGAGCATTGATAAGGCAACAACTTAAAGAAAATAATCTGGTGTGTCACTCACACGACTTTCTCTCACCCTTAAATTTAATACTATAAATACAGGTTAGAGATTAAGAGGTAAGATAATAAGTACTGTTATGTAAACCTATGTTAAACAAATCAAATTAGGCTTCGGAAGAGTTTTATATGATAATTACATGTGTGTGTGGGCGGGGTTTCATTAATGCACCTACATTTATATAGAATTTAATTCTGTTATTAAAATTAAAGGTTTACTTAAAATTATACAGACAATTTTCACACGCAACATTCGTTGAAACTTATCAATCTTGATCAAAATATTCCAGCAACAAACTTATATTAACTTCAAAATACAACATTTAAATCTCATAAAATTATTCGTTTTTAAGTCACGCTAAGAGACACAGACAAAGATCAGACGTTAAAAAACTTGACTACGGTAATCAGGAAGCCTCAAAACGTGTAAATATACCAAAAACAAGTGATGAATATTTAGCTTAAAACATACATTATTTACCATATCTCTATGAGGAATTTATTTCAATTCTCGAACAGCTGTCCTGGAAATGGTAAAATATTATTAGTAAAGCACATCCACTAACAACAAATAACTAGTGTGTTGTGGCCAACACACCACTTTCTTCGGTATTTTCCTATACAAATTCACTCAGTAAAAATAATTTATTTAAAAAATAATTTAAAAAAATTATCTCCATGATAATGCAGGCGATTTCCATATCAGAGAAGTAGTATAACACTAAATATCCAAAAAGGTGAATTTATTCTCAAAATTACATTAAAATAATAATAATAATAATAATAATAATAATAATAATAATAATAATAATATTTTTTCGTTAAAAATGAAAAAAAAATCGATAACTTTATTTGAAATTATCGCAGATCAATGGTTCAACCATTCGTTTTAAAGGTACTAGCGAGCTCTTTTGAAAGATACCCATCATGAAAATTTACTCCCTTCGAGAAGGTCATCCCCCCTCCCAGGTGTGGGAGGCGAAGCTTCTATATACACATTTTTTTCCCAGTTCACTAACTCTATTAAATATATATATATATATGTATATATATTCGTTTCACTTTGTTTAGTGCAGTCTATACATGTGAAACTCTACTTACCTGAAATTTCCCCCATAGATGTAATGTATTTGAATACTTTTGAGCGTCCTTGTTCACGAACCATTTGCTTCATCTCAACGAAAAGATTAGTGTAGCATCCCTATATGATACACATTTAGCATACCGAGTTTGGAATTTCTGCCACTATTTGTTCTTGAGATATGCCGATAACTCACACAGAGACAGACAGACACACAGACCATTCGCTAAAACATAATTTTCGTATTCAGGGGATCTCAGAACATGTAAAAATAACAAAAACTATCGTTCGAAAAATTTACTCTGAAACAATACTTTCTCGACCTTATGGGTAAGAGAAAGTAAAAAATCGTACCCTATTTTTGTTTTCTACGTAAAAAATATATAATTCCGCACAAAACAGAATTTAATCTAGTATGACAGGACAGGACATATTTTAATCTATTTTTCCATATAAAAGCAAGTAGGCCAAGTAGTAACTGTGTTTCATTCTCTAGCATTAGGTACTAAATTCATTTCTTAAATTTTCTTTGGTATATCTTTAGTATAAGAACTCCTAGGCGGCTTTTACATTTTTGTTGCAATTTTCGACATGAACTAAAATGACTATCGCAAATGCGTAGGTAAATATAGTTTAAGGAACGTCCGAGCTCCTTCGATGCCATATTTCAAATTTCGCCAAGGAGTTTCGCCTATGCTGAAGCTGTTCCATTTCTTTAGCACGAATTTTATACATAAATAAATAAATTGATTTTGAGTAAATTCTACATAAGCAAAGATTTGACTACCTTCTGCTTCGGTAGATTTAGCATATCGTTCTTACAAATGTGTTCTTACAAATTCAAAGAAAAAAAAATTCAAACCATATTTTGGCTTTCTACGTAAAATATATAAAATTCCGCGCAAAACAGAATTTAATTTAGTATGGCAGGACCTTTCTTAATCAATTCTTCTATATAAAAGCATGTAGTAACTGCGTTTCATTTTTTAGCATTAGGCACTACATTCATTTCTTAAAATGTTTTTGGTATAGCTTTAGTATAGGAAACACTAGGCGATGTTTAAATGTTTGTTGTCATTTTGACCATGAATTAAAATGACCTTTCGAAATGCTTAAGCAAATATTATGACGAGGAATGTCCGTGCTGCTTCGATGCCAAATTTCAGATTTCCTGAAGGAGTTTTTTGTTGAAGCTCTTTTTTTTCTTTAGCAAGATTTTCTTCAATTTTATTCTAATTATTTTTTTTAAATAAATTTCGAACGGGTTCATTTTTTTCGATATAAAGTGAAATATATTTACCGTAACTTCTAGTGTATAGTCCGCAGGTTAGATAAGTCAGCTCTGAACCAGAAATTTTATTAGAGAGATAAATTTATATTTGTTCGAACTGTCTCTTCGATGAAATAAAGGTTTTTCTTTTAAATGAATCTTCTGGTGGAAGAATGACACTTCTTACTTGCGGACTATACGCCAGAAATTACGGTACTATTTATTTATTTCGTTATCATTTTTCCCCATACTTTTAAAATGAGGTTTTTATTTAATATCTTTTGAACCAATTACCCAATTAAAAACATGGTGTTAGCTAGCATGGTCAATATGTGTCCTAATCTTTGAGAAAATCAAATACTCCGAACAGATACAATGACAGGCATGCAGCTTTACATATTTAAATTTAAAAAGAAAAAGGGGAGAAAGAAAAAAAAAAGAAAGAAAGAAAAAAAAAATGTTACCACGTTCATTTAAGGTGACAGATAAAAATAGGTAACGACGCTGTCTGAAATAAATAGTACGACCTGACATACTGAAAATTAAGGCAACTTTTCTTAAAGGATATTCTTCTCATTACCTAATCGTAATTACACACTAAAATATTAAAACAATTTCTCTGCAAATTAAGTGGTGTGAAAATAAAAAGATAGGATTAGTGTAAAGAATAAATTAAAAATGTTGGCATACTTGTTTCTAGAGCTGAAGAAAAATCACATATTTCTCACGCTGTGTTATGTTTTATTTGTTTTACTATTTTATTTTACTTTTATCTGGAGTATTGTTCTCACAAATATATTGTATTTTGCATTCTCCTTTTGTTTTCAATTTAACTTTAATCAAATTCAGTTTTACTATAATTAACTTTCTCTAAACAAGAAATACAGATTAACGAGATAACACAAATTTATTTTAATGATTTAAGAAAATAACAAGTATAAATTTTAAAATCAGATAAGAACTTCTCTTACTGTAATTCTTCAAAATTCTAAACTAAAAGTAATATTTTTACTAAAGTACTTAAAAAAAATAAAAATAAATTTCTGCGTTTATTCTTCCGACAACTTTATCAAAAGATATAACGAAAGAAATCAGGAACACATTTTTCTAATATTCTCAAAAAGAAGAACCGTGACTTGCATCATTAACAAACACTGGCAAGATGGTTCTTGAAAACTTGTTTGAGTTTTAAAGTGAATTTTCGCATTTCAGAATAGAAAGGGAAGTATGCTTTTCTATAAAAATTAATTACGGAAAGGGAAAAGTGTGAGCTTAACAAACATGTGCATATTTTTCGCAATGTGTTCAAACAAACATTGTTTTCAAACAAACATTTAAATAAAAATAAAAAATCATACAATGTGATAAAATACAATCAAATTTATGAGGAGAAAATGTATAAAGTATAAATTTTGTTATTTATAAAAAGAAAGCGCGAAGTTAATCTATATAGACAAAAATGAAGGAATGCTTTATGTTAATATTCTTTCTTAGTTATTTAGAAATATATGATGATACACTACAAGATTAATAATAATAATAATAATACAATATTACTAATATCACCAATCGATATATTTTTGAACAATACTTTTTCTAATAACACAAATAATAAAACGTAATTTTCGTTCCTCTAGTACTATACTATTATGAATGTTTTTTGATGCGCTAATACCAGAAGTACTTGTCTTTTCTTACTATCAGGAAAGGATTTGTTCACAAAGTACGGAAGATGATATGAAGAAATGATACAGAAGCTATAGCAGAATCGAAAGTTTTCTGTATAAACTGCATTAAAATAAGCTATCACTTACACATTATTTTTTAAATGCCTTTTTTGCTTTCTATGGAAGCTTCGTTAACTGCGTTTACTCTTGCACACGTCTTGTGGGCACTGTTTAAGCAGAATCAAACAATAATCTACTAACATGTAAAAATTCCGATGTGCCGATATTCTTTCTTTCTTTTTTTTTTTTTTTTTTTTTTTTTTTTTTTGTGAGACTAAATTGCTCTTTTTGTTTATTTCTCACATCGTTCAGGTTTTCCCGGAAATTTGGGAGAAAGCTCGCCTGCTTTCATTATGGAAAATAACTTATACTGAGTAAATTTGCATAGAAAAATATCGAAGAAAGTCTTGTGATATCTTCAAATGATTTATTTCTGACAAGGAATGTTCAAAAGGTGTCGTCTTCAAAAAATATTCTAAAAAATACATGTGATTCTACTCTTCATAAAATACCAGAAAGTGAAAAAATCGACGGCTAAAATGAATTACAGCGACCACAAAATATTATCAAATTTAAGTATTTTTTGTGATTTAGCGCTGTTTAGCGATAAGTTCGACAGCACCGACATTGCAGTGTACGAACAAGACCGTGTTTTGCTTCACCGCCAAGAACTCGAAATCAATCGCCTAACACAGTGAAATCACCAAATATGCTTAATTTTGATAATTTTTTGTGGTCACTATAATTCATTACAGCTGATAATTTTTTCACTTTCGGGTGTTTTATAAAGAGTGGAATCACATATATTTTTTTCAATATTTTTCGAAAACGACACCTTTTGAATGTTTCCTTATGAGATACTCTTACTCAACATTAGATGAATCGGTCTGTGTGGACATTTTCAGGGGCTATGCGTTGGTACGAGTTATCCGGATCTCGTTTGTCAACATTCGAAAGTTACTTGCTACATAGGGAGACTTCGCACATGAGCGTAACTATTGACCTAAACCCAACACCATCTGAATGGACCTTATTTAACCCGGCAATGGATGCGGTTAACGTTCCACTGCTTACTAGAACATGAACTTATTAAACCAGAAAAAGTACTTCGTTTCACTTAATGCTGTTTTATGTGTTTCTGTTTTTCCATAAAAGTTTTCTGGTTTCAATAATTTATTGAAAAAAGATAATTATTTTTATTATAAATTAGCTGGATATTCCGCTTCACTAATAGCTGTATCATACTTCTCAACCTCACCCTGTTCCTGCCCCTTTTTGTACACCACTTAATTTTTAGAGTAATTCTCTTTAAATATATTTACGATTAAATAATAGTTTAAAAAAAGACTGGTATGAAAAAATAGGCGTAAAGGGGCTGGACTAGCAATCTTCCGGGTGAGGTTGGCAAGTATGCTATATGAAAATATGAAATTTTTCTAATATTAAGTCTCATTTTCTTGCTCCTCTATTTTTTAAAGAGCTTCAAAAATTTAGACAGTTATCGTTTGCAAAAAATAAATTATTTAAAATATAATTCATTTGTAAAACATAACTCTCGAAGGGTATAATCTTAGAAAAGAAAAACAGTTGTTATAAGAAAAGAGCTTGTATTTGTTATTCAAACGAATAAAATATTTATCTATAACGTGGAGAAACATTTTCATATATCTATATATAACCGCAAATTGTCACTTATTTTTTTACCTATTACGTCGAGTCCAAATTGTCAAAGATAAAGTGACGTTCTTGCATTCTCGCCAACCTAACCCGGAAATTTGTTAGTCCTTCCCCATTCTGTTTATTTTTCCACCCCAGTCTTCTTCTAAAACACTTTTTTTTTCCCCTCCATTTAATCGTAAATGTATTTGAAGATAATTACTCTAAAAATTAAGTGGTGCACAAACAAGAGACTAAAAACTTCCGTGTAGGGTTGGTAAATACACGGTTAAAAATTTGCAATTTTGTTGCCAGTAATTCTCTGTAAATTTACATAAATCTGTGCAAGTTATAGAAAAATACGTTTTGTCAACGTAATTTTTCCGTAGTTTACGACTTTTTTCTCAAATTACAGAGAATTCTGTAATTTTTACTGATAATTACTGGCAACAAAATTGCAAATTTTTAATAGAGTATGCGTTTTTGGTACGTTCCGAGAATTAATCATTATCGCTCATATGTCCCTTCTAAGGGGACATTAAAAAATCGAGCCACGCCTTGAGGTGTTCCTATGCAAATGAAATGTTATTTGTTTTTAAACGTGTGACTATAGGCTACCTTTTCGTCACCGTAAAATTTTAGCAGAAAGATTTTTTTATTTAATGATGAAGTAAAATAAAACAAATTATTGTAATTTTTCGGTAGCCAAAAGGTAGTAAGTTGGAATTGGAAACTATACGTGTGACGTTTTAAAGGAACGCCAAAAGACGTGTCTTACTGTTTTAAATAGGAAAATATGACGAGCGTTAAGAGTTAATATTCCGGCAAATTATTAGTACCCGCCATTTTGTGCACACCACTTAATCTTTAAAATAATTTTCATAAAATGTAGATGGGATTGGGTACAAAGATACTCTAAAAAAAGATTGTTGTGAAAAAAATGAAGATACTAACATTTTTGAGAAATATTATTTAGAATGTTCGCAGATATGATAATGTAACGTAAAAACGTAGTTAAAAAAAGTTCAAAAAGCGTATTTTTCAGGTGAAAACATTAAAATACAACACCGAGAATGTGATAATGCATTTATTTATATATTATAGTGATGCTAGAAATGGACAGAAAGGCAAAAATGGTTATGAGCTGCTGAAGTAAGACAAATGAATTTATAACTAAGTGATCGTTTTGAATTTCGGCTTCAGTATAGATTCAGGAAATGCTTTCATGTAAGAAATAAATCACCTTTTTTTTTTTTTTATAAATATCAGACTGAAAATTTTAAGTGTTTTTTAAACAACAATTATACTAAATTTCAGAAACAGTTTCATTTGACGAATTATTATATGTAAGTGTGGTAGGAGAGGATGTGGGATCATCAGCTTCCCTATATATATCCATTCCGATATTGTGGTTATAATCATAAAACGTAAGTCTATTACTGGGGAAGGACTATTTAATAAATTTAACAACTGACAGCGAAAATATATACTGAGAATATTCCTATAACTCTATAAGGGGATATTCTTGCACTCCTTACTTAAAATTTGGAAAAATTGTTTACCAAGACAACTTTCCGGTGTTGTGTCGTTTATTTAATATGGCCAAATTTTCACGTCAACCGTATTAAAGGCCCTCTTCACTTAAGATTGCTAGAAGCCCGAACCAATGTTATTCTATGAGAAATTTTCTTTATGTAAAATTCATTAACTAATACATATTTTTAAATTCTGTTTACATATTTAGAAAATTTCCAATTGTTAAACAGACGCACCTTTTTTTTTTTTTTTTTTTTTTTTTTTTTTTTTTAATGTATTTTTTTAATTTTTAATATTCTATTTTGAAATTGCAAAATGGAAAATTTCACATATTGAAAAATCGTATTTTACAGCTTCAAAATAAAATATCACAAATTTAAAAAATACATTTTTAAAAAAGGTGCGTCAATTTAACAGCTGGGAATTTTCTGAATGTGAAAACAGAATTTAAAAATATGTATTATGGTAAGTGCACCAGTGACTGACACTTTTAGAGCAATCTCTGATGTTTTTAATATTCTAGTAATCAGACAATATTTTTAGAAATCATAAGTTAGTACATATAGTATGAAAGACACTCAGAACCACATATATATTATTATTTTTTCTTTTTTATGAATTTTTATTTGACACTGCCAGTTTTTCATTTTATCAGTAATTGGCACCCTATGTTCTAGTGCTTGACACTACTAGTTATTCATTTTACCAGTTATAAGCACCCTATGCTCCAGTGTTTGACATAAAATGTTGAAATTCTTATATGTAAAATATATGTTTTTTTTTATTATTATTATTAATTATTTCTCGATAGATGTCAATTATTGGAGCATGCCAATCACTGGAACACCTACCCTAGATAATTAGTTATTAGTAAAGAAAATTTCCCATAGAATAACTTTAGCTTCGGCTTCTAGCGACCGTGAGTAAAGACAACAGTAATGGTTCTAAGGGGACAGACAACTGTTATAAACAGAAAAATGAAGAAATTTTCGATCAACTTTCAGAAGTAAAAAAAAGTATGAAATCATAAACAAACATTTATTTTTTTCTTTTTTGTTAACTAGTATGAATTTACGCTTTTGCTTAAAAATATTATTTTGGTTTACTTTAAAATAGAAAATTATTTTCTAACAGATTATTTTCACTGCGGGCATGATATTTCAAAAGTATTTTAGATATGAAACTACAATTTTTCTCAACCATGCGATTTGACAAAATGAATAAAATGAGCTAAAGATAAGAAGTTTTTTCAATAGAAAAAAATATATATATGATTTTGGAAATATAAAAATTTTAATGGCAATTTCAGATTTCAGATTTAATTAATCATTAAACTACATAATATAAAAATAATTAAAACCTTTCAGTTGAGATTCTATATTTGAATGTTTTGTTTCATTTAATGCAAAAATTAAAAGGATAAATTAAATTGTAATTGAGATATCCTACGCGCATTGAGAAAACACCCTTCAATTTTCTTTTCTTTTCTTTTATTTATTTAAATAATCTGCAATAAAAAAAATTATATTTTAAAGTAAACCAAAATTATAAATAAAGTAATGTTATACTAGTTAACAACAACAACAACAATAATAATAATAATAAAATGTTTGTATGTGCATTTCTTTTTCTTTTTTCTTTTTTTAAGTAGGCTGTCTTCTTAATATATTTAAAATTATTCACAAATTTGCAGCTTTTACCACGCTCTGAAAATTTGTTTGACCAAATTCAAGTCATCTGTATATTATCTATAAATTATACATGTGTAAAAAGGTTTACTTATAATTTAGGCAGCTCAAGAAAAAGGCGTGAAACAACTTGAAATGTAATCAGAAAAAAAAAGCCACTCCTACCTAATTTTACCGTAAATTATCATAGAAACATGCGGCTGGTACCGATAGATTTGTAATGACGTCTAGTTTATAATGGTGTATTAATATTTTATTTAGGGTTCGTCTACATATTAACACTGGCATCAACTTCACTTTTTTCAATAGCACTTTTCATAATTTATTTGATTTATTTGGATCAAATCATCATGGAAAAGGGTATAGTTTATACATTTTGCTCAATTTCTCCTAGAGTTATAAGCTGCCAAAGTATGGGGACGCTAAGTTAATTGAATGTGGCAAACTTTAATTCATATCTACCAGAATAATTACGACTTTTAAATTCTGTTATATATATATACTCATACACGTTAGAATGAAGTGACCCAAACATATTCCATGCATATTTTGATAAAAAAACATTTTTTGAAGTATGAAAATTATAAATAAATTCCTGTTTGAAAAAATTATAAATTATACCCTATGTTAATTTTTGCATGAATAGAACGAGAATCATCAAAAACGCGGGTTTCCAAATTTACAGCTCTTTCCTAACATAATTTTTTGACTTACAGTGATACGACATTTTTTATTGCTGTTAGCATATCATCACTTGTTATAATCTGTATCCTTTGTAAATAAATATCTGTATATGATTTGGCAATAATAATAATAATTTACTTTTATGTTATTCTTACTGTTTTCTAAGCAACATACAAATTGGCTTACTTTTGTAAAATTATCGCAATGCAGGCGGGAGATTGTGAAAGAATTCCCAAAGAAAACAAGCCCCGCCTCTATATCACTGAAACAATATTAAGAAAAAAAAAAACTAGCTTGCATATTCGTATTTGACTCTAAATGGACGCTTGTATGCATAAATCATAATGATATTTACTACATCGGTTAATGAGACGACAAAATTTAAATGATTTAATTGCAAATAAGCAAAAATTATATTGTTTTATAATGTAAAGTCTTAGAAAATTGTGTAAAGGCGTGGCATACATTACAAGATGCAAGATAAGAACATATCTGCACCTAATATATTGTATCTTTCTTCTTAAATAAAAAATTTCTTTTTCTAGATTTTCAATGACAAAATTTTGCTTTAACCTTTTTGTCCTTTTTTTTTTTTTTTTCGTATTTGAATATTGTAGGATATGTATACCTTAGATAAGTGCCATTATTAGAAAACACGGTATGGCGAGGCTTACTGTTTGAAACAGCAATTTTCGATCCATAACCGTTTTGGTATTATTACTACATAATAATTTTTTAAGACTTTTTACCACAAATGTAAATTATAAGTATTATAAATTATATGAATTATGATTATCACAAATATAAATTATATGAAGTTTTTTTATAGCTAAATATTCATCGCAATTTACCACAAATAAAGTACTTTTCAAAGCTAAATACTTATCGCTATATTTTGCTTGTTTGTTAGTTTGGTTTCTTTGTTTTTGTTTCGTTTGGTTTATATATTTACATGTTTTGAAGGTTTTGAAGTTTCTTGAATGCAGAGGTTAAGTTTTAACATTTGATCTTTGTCTGTGTCTCTTAGAATAAATTTAAAACAAATAATTTCTTTCTATCCAGATGTTGCATTTTGAAGTTAATACGTCTGTTACTAGGAAAGTTTCATCAAGATTGGTAAGTTTCAAGGAATGTTCAGTATTAAAATTCTGCACTGATAAGTATAAAGGATTTAAGTCCATATTCTTGATTTTTCTATAGACGAAAAATAAAGTTAAACTAACTAAAAACTAATCAGCAGAATCGATTAGGAAAAAGGGATTAAGTTGGTTTATACGCTTTATACCATTAAGTGATTGCCAATCTTCATTTAATAAATATTTTATACCAAAGATTAATGCTAAATTTCTGACTTGAATATTTTTTTTACCAATGGATTTTCACAAAGACTAAATGACATGGATTTAAATCCTTTATACCAATCGATAGAAAATATTTTTCTGAGTCCGACTATGTACTTAACTCAAAATCGACATTTTTGGACTTAAATCCTTTATACTTATCAGTACAGAATAATTATCTGAATAATTTTAAATGTATTTTTGAAATGAATAAACAAATTATATTCCATATAAATGTAGGTACAATAATGAAACGAAGTTGAGGAAGGTGGTAGCCCCCTAACATAGAATTATTTATCAAATAAAGCATTTCGGAAGCCTAATTTGAATTGTATTAACATAGGTTTACATAATAATACTCGTTATCTTATCCCTTAATCTCCAATCTTTGTTTATAGTATTAAATTTAAGGGCAAGAGAAAGTCATGTGAGAGATTCACCAGATTATTTTTATTTTTTAAAAAGTCGCATTTTTTAAGATGTCATGTATAGAATAAAATTGACTTTCTTTAAATATTTGATGTAATACTTCTCTTGAATGGAAATGAACTGCGTTCATTATGGATAATAATTTTAATAAGTGACAATTTAAATAAATTATTTTTACTCAGTAAAGTTGTATAGGAAAGTATAGAAAAAAGTCATGTGGTGGCCTCAGCAAACTAGTTTTAAGAAGATTTTAAAAACAAATACAAAATTTCATGCTGTAGACAAAATGTAATTTAGCAATAATATCTTGTTTAATTTTTTTCCCCCTGCAAATTTTTATAATTCATGCTTTTCAATTTTCATTTTATCTTATAAACATAGGTGCCAAGTCTCCCGCTTTTCAAGGAAGACTTCAAACCGGAAAATTTTTAAAGCTCTTTCCTGTATTATTAATCGTCGAAAATATATATAACATTTTTCTTTTACAAATATTGGTGTCAATTTTGATTTAAAAGTTGAAAAGATTGGCAGCTCTCTATAAAGAATAAAAATCACAAGGGTTTTATTCGAGTAAATGGACAGGGTTGTGGCATGAGTATACTCGTTTTTCGTGAAAAATTGGTTAATTTATAAAATTTTCTAAAGAGTAGAGTTGTCGAGAAACTGAAGGATATCTTTTATTGACGAAAAACGTGGGTAATTTCCTTTACATTTATAAATGAAAACCAATTACTATATTTTTGTTCTTTACGTTTTTTAGAGAAAACGAGTCAATATTCCTATTTATCGAGTTCAAAAAACACATGCAGAAAGGTATTATAATTTAAAAAACAAAGAGAAATTAAATATAATTTTAAATTTTAATGTCTAATGGATATGAGGGCAATAATATTTTTTTTCAGTAGGCACTTTTTAATTTACAACTTTGAGTAATTCCCGTATTTTCAAAGGCTATTTACTGGAATGTCAAATTTTTCGATTACTCTGAGGCATTGCTAACATACGTCTTATTTTTCCCCCCTTTAGCACATTTTTCTACAATAATTTTCTCTAACCTGTAGTTATAATTAAATAAGAAGAAAATGACTCTTCAAAAAAGTGGTATTGAAAAATGCGCGTCTACTAATAATACTTTGAAGAGTTCGAAAACATTCGCATATCGCTATCTGGCAAGGTGAAAAAAAAACTTGCAGCTATACACACACATATATATAGTCAAAATAACCAATTAAGCAGAAAAATTTCGTCTTAAAATACTTTTTTAGGAAGTTATGATAGATTAAAGTTTTCACTTAAATTTCGTCCCTCATTCCCACTGAATCTTCAGAAAACCTTGAGAATTCTGAAAACTGGAAGAAAGCGGTCAGTGAGAGTGAGGGACACTTAATTTGTTTTTTAAAAAAAGGGAGGAGCAGTGGCGTGGGTGGGAAAGCAGGGAAAAAGCGCCAAGCAGTGGTTAACTTTTCAGTTTTAAAATGGGAGGAGTTCTTTGATATTTGGTTGTAAAAATCTTTTCAAAACAAATATTTATTAAAGCATAGCCTCCTAAAGTAGATGCCCTTCGCGTGGCTCGGAAACTTGGCAACAGTTGAAGCGTAGACAGCGCCACACGGTCCAGATTGCGCGATTTTTTTGTTGAACTGTCATCAATAGATTTATGAAGTGATGTATGATATTTATAATGGACGTTTCTTCGATTCTAATCGCCTTTTTTGTATATCATATCCAACTTTTAAAAATTTTTGGTGGCCGTTGAATAAAATAGTCGAGCAATCTTCACCACGTGGTGCTGTCTACCGCTTCAACTGTTGCCAAGTTTCGGAGCCCCGCAACAGGCGTCTAGTTTAGGAGGCTATAATTAAAATATGTTTTGTCCAATCATTTTTTTCTTTAATCTGATTAAATATACTGCAAACTTAATATCCCTGATCATGTCAGAATTTGTGAGGAGAAAATGCAGTTAATGAACCCAAGGGTTACCACGATTGCTTTTAAAAACTCATATTAATAAAATTTATATTTTTATGCGAAAAATTTAATTACTTCAAACACAAAATTCTTCAGACTTATTGGTGTTCTTGTAGTATTTAATTGAAGTCATTATTTAAAAGCTTCTATTGACATTCACTCTAAGCAGTATTGTAGATGGGAAGCTCAGTAATAAGTCTTATTTTAGTGTAAACAATTTTATTATAAATTCTACGTTACACACATCACATACAAATAAGTATTTACATGGGCAATAAAGCCTAACAGGTTGGTTAAAATCCTAATCAGCTTCCCGTACAAAGTTTAGTTTTTTGGCTGATGCGCCATTTATAGTTGCCAACTTAGCACAGTTTGGCTACTGGAAAAATGTAATAGAAATATTTGTTTTATTTAATCAGTGCACTATAATGGTTCTCACTCATAAAATAAAATGAATATTTCTATTAAATTTGTCCAGTTGCCAAAAGGTGCGAAGTTGGCAATTGTGGCGCCTTTATGGCGAAAATACGACCACTGTTGTCGGTAGATCAAGTCTCTTCAGAGATGTTAGGTTCTTGGTACGGAGTAGAATTAAATAATAAAACACTTATGAGAAAATAGTGATAATTCATTTTATTTTTATTTTTATTATTACTATTTTTTTAATTTTTCTCACCGACATATACCTTGTTTTTACAAACTCAGAAATTTATTTTTCAGAAGTGTACACTTTTTTTTTTTTTTTTTTTTTTTTTTTACGCCCGTCTCCTATTATCTGAAAAAAAAAAAAAAAAAAAAAGTAATAACTTTTGACAATATTAACCACTTAACACCCCTTCCCTTTCCAAGTAGTTGAAAATTTATACTCTCTAAGCAAATAGACGGAAACTGAGGAGTTCGATTCCAGATCTCGTTTGTCGTGTTAGTCGATCTTAATTTTTCAAAGTGTTCTTTGAAAATCACATGCATACTAGTTAGACGGAAAATTGACAGACTACGAAGATGGTCTTTTAATAGAGGTCGATCATAAAGTCATATTTAAGGTAAAGGAATCCATAAGTTTGATAATTTTAACTATTCATATTTACATTACTCGTATATACATAATTAGTTATTTAGAAGGTTTTTAATTGAAATTGACTTTGTCATCATGTCTTCTTGTCACGCTAGTAAACAAGGCGCTTCATTTTAAAGTAAATATAAGCCGTTTCGTTTGTCGCTCTTAGACTCAGTTGGTAAGAGCGTCCCGTTAATAGCGCGGTGGTCGTGACTAGTGAGTTCGGTTCCCGGAAAGTTCAGCTTGTTAATTTTTGCAGATAATCAGTAGAAAAGGTGTCAATCGATACAAGAAAATTTTTCGTTGCTTACACTAAGAATTTTTTGAGGAGTTTTTTTTTAAATTTAGATATTGGAAAACACAAAATATTTTAGATATTAAAAAAGCACAAAATAAAATGTTTTAAGTAAAAAATACATAAAAAATATTTTTAGAAGCTTTATATATATGTATATATATATTATATATTACTACTATATGAAATTGGATTTCTCATCGGCTTTTTGTCACGTTAAAAAACAACACACTTCCATTATACATATGTATTAAAAAAAAAAAAAAAAAAAAAAAAAAAAAAAGTAAGCAACTAATTCAATCTCTTAATGAATCAGCTGGTTACAGCGTCATGTTGATAATGCTAGAGTTGTGTGTTCGATCCTCGCCGGGCCGAGGTGTTATTTTTTGCAAATAATTAATAGAAAAGTGTCAATTGATAAAAGAAAATATTTCGAGGTGTACACAGTATTTTAATAATTTTTCAAGTGTTTTTTAAACGGCTTTTTATCTAGTTACAAAAAACACAAAATAAAAGCGTAAGTAAAAGTAAATAAATAAATAATTTTTTTAGAAGCTTTTTATTGAAATCGGAATTTCTCATCGTGTCTTCGTAACTCGCCAAAAAACAAGGTCCCTGCCCTTTAAAGAAAGTATAAGCAACGCGTTGCATCCCTCGTTAGCTCAGTTGGTAAGAATGTCCCGTTAATAGCGCGGTGGTCGTGTGTTCGGACCCCGGAAGGTTCAGCGTGTTAATTTTTGCAGATAATAAGATGAAAAGGTGTAAACTGATACAAGAAAATTTTTCGTTGCAGGAGTTTTTTGAGGAGTTTTTTTAAGAAGGTTTTTTAGGGGGCTTTTTATATGAAATTGACTTTGTCATCGTGTCTTCGTGTCACGCTAGTAAACAATTGAAGTAAATATAAGCCGCTCCGTCTGTGGATCCGTGGCTCAGTTGGTTAGAGCGTGACGTTAATAAAGCGATGGTCGAGAGTTCAGTCCTTGGAAGGTCAGGCGCGTTAATTCTTGAGGAAAATTAGTAGAAAAAGTGTCAGATGACAAAAGAAAACTTTTTGTTGACTACACAATATCTGAAGAATTTTCGAAGAGTTTTTTTTAAGAATTTTTTTTTTTTTTTTTTTTTTTTTTTAGATATTAGAAAACACAAAATATTTTAGATATTAAAAAAGCTCGAAATAAAATGTTTCAAATACAAAATAAATATTTTTAAAAGTTGTATATATATATATATATATATATATATAATATATTATTATATGAAGTTGAATTTGTCATCGCGTTTTCTGTCACGCTGAAAAACAAGAAACTTCCACTTAAAAGAAAAAAGTCAATTGATAAACGAAAATTATCCGTTGTCTACAAAATATTTTAAGAAATTTTAATTAGTTTTTTATAAGAAGCTTTTTCCTTTCTTGTAACTAAAAAGCACAAAATAAAATTTAAGTAAAAAATCATTTTTTAAAATTAGAAGCTTTTTATTGTGAAGCCCTAAAAAGCATAAAATAAAATTTATTCTGGCAAAGACATGCTACAAAGAAATGAAAGTTTCAACACTAAGAAAATTTTAGAGAAAAAATATAGGTACTTTCCTTTTGCAAGACATGAAAATTTTTTAATGTTCAAAATATTTTAAAAAGCTTTCGAGACGTTTGAAATTTCTGGTTTAACGAATGATTATACAAAAACGAGTACCAATCTACTAGACCAATACCTAGACTTTCGAGACCAATATACTAAGAATATTGGTCTCGAAAGCTTTTTAAAATATTTTCAACATTAAAAATTTTTCATCTCTTGCAAAAGGAAAGTACCTATATTTTTTCTCTAAAACTTTCTTAGTGTTGAAACTTTCATTTCTTTGTAGCATGTCTTTGCCAGAATAAATTTTATTTGATGCTTTTTAGGGCTTCACAATAAAAAGCTTCTAATTTTAAAAAATGATTTTTTACTTAAATTTTTATTTATTTATTTCATAATTATCAATATTAATTTATTTGAATTTTAAAAGCATTTTAGTAATTTTGTTTTCAGGGGATTATATTTATATACTGGAACAAATCGTTCAACACAACACATTTCTGATTTGCAAGATATTGCTTCAAGTTGGTACATGGAAACTGCTGGGTTCGAACTTAGGTCGCGCTTATCGAATAGTCGTTCGGAGTTTTCCGTTTTTTCTCTGAAATTCGGAAAAATTTGTACTGCGGCCCCTTAGAAATATCTCCTCTTCACTCCCTGGGGTATGTGTTGAGGACACTTAACTCAGCCACAAAAGCCTCGTGTAGTGAATTGCCTTAACACTAACACATACAAACATGTAAAAATGTATTTTTAAAGAACTTATTTTCCCTTTGTTGCCATTGACCGAATGACTCTGTTTTCAATGTTGGCTGAAGGGAAGTGTTGGGTTCGATCACAAGTCGTGTTCGTCTACCTAGTCATACGGTGTTTTCGGTGGTTTTCTTTGTAGCTCGCATGAATACAATGTAAATATGCTTAAAAAACTAAAAAAGCCTATTCACCCGGGCCTAGGATTCACGTGCAGTGAATGTACCTTAACTCCTACACCACATCATACACCCTTTTCTATATCCCCTTTACCTTGTTTCTTAATAAGTAAGTAATTTTAATGAACATATATATATATATATATGTGTGTGTGTGTGTGTTTAATTCTCCTATACCGACCGTAATTCATGCTTTTATTCTTAATAAAGGTACTTTTATGTAGATTTCTTTCTTTCTTTCTTTTTCTTTTTAATGGGATGCATTTCACATTTAATTAGGATAAAAAAAAAATGACACATATAATAAAAATCAGAAATATATATTTATATATTAAAAAAAAAAATCATTATTTATAAATTGAAATTTATGGTTGGTTGGTTTAGTTTTATTTCTGTGAAATTTAAGTCTATGCACTTTATTTATTTATTCTTTTTTTCTTAATATTTAATATATTCGATACGTCGGCTTGGTGGGCAGGGCGCTGCCTTCTGAACCTAAATAGTAATAATAATAATTGTTATTATTATATTATATAATAAAAATTATAAAATATATTTAAAAAACGGTTATTTATGAGTTTTTTTAAATTAAATGTCCCTTTAATTCATATATGTTGTAAAGAAAACTCTGTGTAATAAAATTAATTTTTCGTGAATTTCTCAAAAATCATTCTTTTCGTTATTATTATTATTATTATTATTTTAATGAACATTTTTGCAATTGAAAAGCATTGCAGAACGAATATAGCAGGGCATTTACAGGCTAGTGGCGCCATCTTTATTACCTAGAAGTATATTGCAGTTTTTCAAGATTTCACCTACTAGAGTTTCCCTCCAATTAATTCTTACTCGGAGGTTCTTGGCAAGGTTGGCAACAGGGTTATTAGGGGATATTTAGTTCTAACACTGGAGCGCTACAGTATTTAATTTCAAAGTCCACTATTAATGAAGGTTTGATAACTTTTTGGGATTTAAAAATTAAATTAGTTGAGAATCTTGGAAAATTAGTCTTTTTGATAAAAACTTAGTTAAAAGTTTATTAGTTTTTAACTAATTGATTATCATGTATAAGTGCTAAAATTTTGAAAAATATTTTATTTTTACCAATTTCTACAGTTAGAAAAAATTGAAAAATTTCCTATTGCCTTAAAAATGCATTTTGAATTTTTTAATACTGTAATTTTGTAGTAAATGTTTGAGCACGAAAACATAATTCTGTACCTCATTATGAATTATCTTTTAAATATATAAATCTAAAACGACAGTAACGCATGTGGAATTTAAATTAATGTAGGCGAAAATATAGAATTCATAGTATAATAGCAAAAAGGTGCATGATTTTCATACTGCTTCTAAAAAGATGTATATATAAAGTTGCAGTAATGGAATTCCAGAAAAAAAATATATTACTATTTTATGTATATATATATACATATATACATATAAACTCCTTCTCATAATTATAAGGACACCCGTTTTTCTATATTAACTAAACACTGAACACTATTATCTAAACAAATATATTTTTAATTAATTTGAATTTCATGATTAGACTATATTTAAAAAGTTTCATCGTTTTTCTATCTTTAAAAACTTTAAATATGGTAAAAAGATGATTTTTCAGGTGTTCACAATTATACGGACAGCTCGAATTTTAGTAATTTTTTTCTTTAAATTAATATTTTATGGGGTCTTTTTTTAGGGTTAAACAGTCAGTCATTCTCTCTGGTATATATATATACATTTGTTTTTAATATTCAGTTTCAATACCATTTCGTATAGCATATGTGATCTTCTTAATACATTTAAATTATTTAAAATTGCTTTCCACTTGCATGCACATTTATGATATCATAAGTTAAGGTTTTTGCCATGGGAAAGGCAATAATACAGAAGTTTCTTTCTTCAAACTATTTCCTATTGCTCTAAAAGTAGAGCAGAAATGTAAGTCTTGTTGAAAAAAATATTATTACCCCGCAAAATCTAACAAAAATCTGATAATTGCACGTTTAAAATTTGCGGATATTCTCTTGATGTTCATAATAATAGAAAAAATTACTAAATTCATTCTGCCTTCAATAAAAGCAGTTCCCCAGAGTACCATAGATCCACCTTTAAAATGCCCGATTGGTATCTGCCTTTAAAAAATCTGCTCTGTCTTTCGCTATCTTCAGATCGTGCCAGTAACTGTTAAAATCATTTGGTTAATCAAGAATAAACTGTTTTTCATCCGAAAATGCAACATTTTACCATTTAATATTGTCTTTATTCAACTTTAACACAGACGTTCTTTTCCCTTTAAATGCTTGATTATTACAGGTTTTTTATTCATTTTAACATATTATTAATTATTTTAAACATGCATAAATGTGGACCCTAATCTTTAGTTAAAAATTACGGGCAAATTCAGCAGCAGTCATTATGAGTAGAACAGTAAGAGGAATTATGAGTCTTCGATCTCTGTAAAACAACTCTGATTTTGCATCAGATCTCTCTCCTATCGAACCAGCAGTTCAACGTTTGATCACATTTCCATCAGCAATTTTAGACCTTCGAATTTAATTAGAAATTCGGCGGATTGAAATTATCCTTCCACTTAAAAACACATTTATCATACTTCACTACTTGAACGTTCTTTTTTTCGAGGAATTATCAGTAATGTCCGTCCGAGAAAAATTGAAGGCTTATATATGAATTAATCTAGCCCAGTAGTTAACAAATACGCGTGTCAACTGTAATTTATCCGCTAGTAAGTTAAATAAATCGAAAAAATCTGGATTGTCCCTATAATTATGAACATCTTAAAACGTGGAGAAAAACACATTTTGTATTATTTTTTATTAATTTTGTTTCCTATTAAAAAAATTATAGCAATTTTGGTTTTTAGAGTACTAGATATATTAAGTGCACTTAGTATAATTTTGTTCACATTTATTTTAGCATTGGTTATTTCAAAATATAAAATGTCCTTATAAATATGAGAAGGAGTGTATATATAAATCTATATGTTTTCAGTTTTTGTAAAGTTTTTTTTTTTTTTTTTTTTTTTTTTTATGATTATTTCTACACTTTCTTTTAACTGCTTCTTTCTACCCCCCCCCCCCTTTTTTTTTCAATCCTGCATAAATCAATAAAAATATTGTTTTTTTTTTTTTTTTTTTTTTTTTTTTCTTTTTATAACAAATAAACTGTAAACATATAATTATCTGACAAGTAATTTTATTTTATTATGTTTCTCACTTACAATAAATTAGCTATGACAGGAAAGATTTTCAATGAAATTATACATGAATTTAATTGGAAATTATATTAAATTTCCGTTACTGTTTTCTTCTATTTATTCTGATAAATTCTTCTAAATAAATATTTTTGATTTATGGAAGTGTCTAGAATTAGATTTTTCCTTTAATTAAATTACCATTAGAAATGATGATATCGAGAGTTGCTTACATAGTATCATCAAAGTTCTTGAAATATGAATGACGTAGCATATTAATTTTTTGTTTTCTTAAGAGCTGAAAATGCATTTTTGACGTTCAAATTAATTCAGGATTACGTATTAAGCTACTCAGTAAATTATAACATATCACACAGCTTAAATAAGTTTGGAAAATCTTCATTTAATAATAATGCAAATGCATTTCTTAGAAGAAAACGCATAAATTGCATATTTTCAAATAATAGTTTTATGATAGATAAAAATGCCATTTGAAAGGAAAAATGGTTTCCGTATGAGAAAAAAACGTTAAAAAATTAATAATAAAATATATTAAACAATTAATAATAGGAACATGAAACAAATGAGATTTTAAAAAGTAATATTTATAAAAGTTAAATAAAATATTAGTAGCTAGATTGATTAGTAGGTATACGTATACAATTTTTCTACAATCTGTTCTTGTTTCATATTCTTGAAATATCAGAATAAAAACTGAAATAGTAAATAACAAAGAAAAATTTTAATAAATTGGTATAATTTTAATTTTTGCATGGATTTAAAATTCTCTGATTCTTAGAGCATTTATCATTAAAAGAGGTTGTCAAATGTTCCGATTCAGAAAGCTTGCCGTAAAATAAGGCAAAGAAATTTTCCATTTGTGTTAAAAAATGACCTTGAGTATTACTGCACGACTTACTGTCCAACTATTTTGTACAGCGTTTTTCTGATTCCTCTGTATCTATTTTCCTTTAAAGAAACATCTAATTTGCAGAATTGGTCAATAGTTTGATTATTATTATATATATAGTCTAATCCGTTTTTTTTTTTTTTTTTTTTTTTTTTTTTCGAAAAACATAACCCTGTTTTATTTTACAATATATTTTAACAGTTATGAAAAGTTGTCTGCTTAGACTGACAAAACTCTAAGCAATATATAATTTTTCAGATTTCCGGTACCAGTTTTTTAGTAATAATTCTTTTAATAGTTAATTTAATTTTTTTCAGGGCTTGTACGGATATGCTCTTTTTTGTAGGGGGTCTTTCAATAATATTTTTCAACGATAAATTTCTTTCAAATTTATATAGGCTTATATTATAAAAAATTTACAATATAAAATTAGTGCTTGAAAAAATCAAGGAAAGTCTGCAAGTGTACGAACCTCGTTATTTAATCACAGAAGGTAAATCATTAAACAAGCAAAAAATAAAATTATGAAAAATTAGTGCTATTCTAACATAGAAAGACTTGGAACTGTACTACCACTAACTTATTATAATGAGCTTTGTTTTAATTAATCGTTGAATTTCTACAATTTAATAAGGGAAATATCAAAATAAAGCATATCTGCCAATATTCTAATTTATATTCCACAAAATTATTATTATTATTATTTTCACGCTATTCATTTTTAAAGTATATACGTATATTTCTTCTTATTTCATTGTAATTACATTTGGAGAAAATTACTCTAAGATCGATGTGTGAAAAAAGGGAAGGGTACTAATATTTTTACGGAATATTAATTAGAATATTGACAGGTACGTAAGAGGTAGTTATCTTGAAAATATAGGGTGATGTGACACTTTTCTTAACCCATTGATATCGTATTTTAACACTACACTGGTTACTATAAAAGCAGGCTTAATTTTAAATTGATTCCAAAGCCATTTTAGACTTATCTTTTTTTTTTTTTTTTTTTTTTTTTTTTTTAAGACCACTTTTGCTTGAAGAACATATTTGAGTTAGGAGAATTTCCAGTTTGTCTATTACTAGCTGTAAACAAATGTATTGATTGATTGGAAATGTTCACCTTTGTTCTCACCGGAAGATTAAAGGACAAGCAAAAAATAGGTGAGAAAATAAGCTCTGCCTACAAATATCTTGAATCATAGTTCGTACAATCCTTTAATTTTCTTGATTTTCTGCACCACTAATATTTTATAGAAATTTTTGATGTAAGAAAAACATTAAAACTTGCGAATGTAATAATATAACATATTTACATACTAGTGAATACTATTTTTTTTTTTTTATTGCAGTAATAATTTCGTGCAAATGCAACAGGTTTAACCCTTTCAGGGGCGGTGGAATATATTTTCTAATTCTAGTTCCCAATTGCGTCAGTGGCCGAAAAGTTCTGCACTCACAGATGGCAGACGGGAAGTGTCGACTTCGATCCCAGTCAAGTGTCGACTTCGATTCCATTGTACTCGTCGACCTAACCATTCGGATATAAGCACCGACCATTACGCGCTAGGATCCCATAAAGAACCCTCACGGAGGGCAATCTTTCTGGAGACCTGGGAATCAAGAGTAGCCAACCGGCCAAAATCCAACCATACCCAACTGCAAATATTCAGCGCGGGGATATCTTCATAAAATATTTTTTTTCTTTATTAACTTTGAAGGAGGCAATAAATAAATAAATAATATAACAATTATTTCTTCACTTTTAATATTGCTCTTATGAGCCAAATTTCATTGCCCCTGAAAGGGTGCACCGCTCTGCATTTACAGGGAAAAAAAAAATAATAATTCGTTTAACAAAAACTATTAGAAAAAGGTAAGAACAAAAGAGAAAAAGATGAAAAATAAAACGTTTTAAGTAATTAAAATGCTTCTTTAACACTTTCAATTGAAAGTCAAATAACCATCATATTATTTTTAAGTTTGAAGGCCTTAAATTATAGTCATAAAGTTTATAATCATGTTCGCAGTTACATTTATAATCTCAAGTTGCAATAAGCATTGATTGTATACACTGAAACAATTGTGCTATGAAAACAACATTAAAATTTTGCCCTTTCCAAAGGCGGTCAGAAGTTTTAGATAAAAAAAAAAAAAAAAAAGAAGATAAAGCCATCGCCGGAATCTTTTTCTAGGTGGTACAATTAACGATGGTTATATTCTAAAGAGAAGAATAGCTGTTAAAATTCGCTTGTGCTGAATCTGAATATTTAACCTTTTCTCTCTCTCTCTCTTTTGTCCTCTTTGCTATTTTTTCTCTGATCCGCTATTAGGCTAGAGATAGAAAAACAAGAACAACAACAGCAAAAAAAGAAAAGAAAAAAAAAGGAGCAATTTTTAGTTCAAATTGTGAATATATTAATTTCGTCCGACACAATGATTATTTCAATATTATATTTATAATTTATAATTTTGATCTTAGATGATAAATACAATTTTTTATCATTTGTAAATGCTGGTATTAAATATTGTATTGTATGTGAATTAAGTAAAAGTGAATTAGTGTTTTTTTTTTTTTTTTTTTTTGTTTTTTTTTTAAAGATTTTGCAGTCTTATTTCAATTAGAAATAAAGCTAAAAATTTTGCCTCAAATGCAATAAAAAGATAAAAAGAATTTTTTGGGAAACTCTATTACAGAATGCAAGAAAATGGTTATTTTTCAGACAGGCACACTCACACACATAAATAAATCAATAGAGGTTGCGTAAATTCTACATAAGCAAAAACCTGACTATCTTTTCTTCTGTAGATTCAGCATATCTTTTTTACAAATGTGATAAGGCTACTAATTTATTCCGGAGCATTGTTACGACAACAACTTCAAAGAAAATAATCTGGTGTGTCCCTCACACGACTTTCTCTTACCCTGAAATTTAATACTATAAACACAGATTAGAGATTAAGAGGTAAGATAACAAGTACTGTTATGTAAACCTATGTTAAACAATTCAAATTAGGCTTCGGAAGAGTTTTATATGATAATTAGTTCTATGTGGGGACGGGGTTTCATTAATGCGCCTACATTTATATAGAATTTAAAATCTGTTATTAAAATTAAAAGTTTACTTAAAATTATACAGACAATTTTCACACACAACATTCATTGAAACTTATCAATCTTGATAAAAATTTTCCAGCAACAAACTTATAATAATTTCAAATACAACATTTGGATCTCCTAAAATTATTCGTTTTTAAGTCACTCTAAGAGACACAGAATAAGATCAAACGTTAAAAAACTTAACTACGGTGATCAAGAAGCCTCAAAACGTGTAAATATACAAAACACAAGCGATGAATATTTAGCTTAAAACAACATTATTTACCATATCTCTATGAGGAATTGATATAAATTAGAGATATCAACCCGAAAAGCTTTCCTGGAAATGGTAAAACACCATTAGTAAAGCACATCCACTAACAACAAATAACTAGTGTGTTATGGCCACCACACGACTCTCTTCTGTATTTTCCTATACAAATTCACTTAGTAAAAATAATTTATTAAATTTATTATTTAAAAAAATTATCTTAAATGATAAGGCACACGCTTTCCATATTAGAGAAGTAGTATAACACTAAATATCCAAAAAAAGGTGAATTTATTCTCAAAATTAGATTAAAAAAAAAAAAAAAAAGAATTATAATTTTTTTTCCGTTACTAAAAGAAAAAAAAAAAAAAAAAAAAAAAAAAAACGATAAATTTTTTTGAATTTATCACAGATCGATGGTTCAACCATTCGTTTTAAAGGTATTGGCGAGCTCTTTTGAAAGATACCCATCATGAAAATTTACTCCCCTTCAGGTGGGAATTTCCCCCCTGAACGAACATTTTTTCCCAGTTGACTATCTCTATTAAAATATACATATATTCGTTTCATTTTATTTAGTGCAGTCTATAGATGTTAAACTCTACTTACCTGCGATTTCCCCCATAGACGTAATGTATTTGAATGTTTTGAGTGTCCCTGTACACGAACCATTTGATTCATCTCAACCAAAAGCTTAGTGTAGCATCCCGTGTTTGGAATTTCTGCTACTATTTGTTCTTGAGATATGCTGATAACACACACAGAGACTGAGAGACAGACAGACAGACCATTTGCTAAAAACAAGATTTTCATGTTCAGGGGACCTCAGAATATGTAAATATAATAAAAATTCTCGTTTAAAAATTTGACCCTAAAACAATACTTTCTCGACCCTATGGGTAAGAGAAAGCAAAAAATCGTACCCTTTTATTAATTTCTACGTAAAAAAAAAAAAAAAAAAAAAAAAAAAAAAATTCCGTAATAAACAGATTTTAATTTGTATGGCAGGACATATTTTAATCTATTATTTTATATAAAAGCAAGTAGGCCAAGTAGTAACTCTCTTTCATTCTCTAGCATTAGGTACTAAATTCATTTCTTAAATTTTGTTTGGTATAGCTTTAGTATAAGAACCCCTAGGCGGCTTTTACATTTTTGTTGTAATTTTGGACATGAATTAAAATGACTATCGCAAATGCGTAAGTAAATATAGTTTTAAGGAACGTCCGAGCTCCTTCGAGGCCAAATTTTAAATTTCGCCTATGCTGAAGCAGTCCTATTTCTTTAACACGATTTTTCTCAATTTTATTTTAATTATTTAAGAAAAATGTAAAAAGTTCGAACATTTATTTTTTTCGACATAAATAAATAAATTGATGTTGCGTAAATTCTACATAAGCAAAGATTTGACTACCTTCTGTTTAGCTAGATTTAGCATATCGTTCTTACAAATGTGCTTAGTATCCTAATTTATTTCGGAGCATTATTACGACAAACACTTCAAAGAAGAAAAAAAAAATTCAAACTATATTTTGGCTTTCTACGTGAAATATATAAAATTCCGCGCAAAACAGAATTTAATTTTGTATGGCAGGACTTTTTTTAATCTATTCTTCTATATAAAAGCATGTAAACTGCGTTTCACTTTGTAGCATTAAGCACTAAATTCATTTCTTAAAATTTCTTTGGTATAGCTTTAGTATAGGATCCCCTAGGCGACGTTTAAATGTTTGTTGTCATTTTCACCATAAATTAAAATGAACTATCGCAAATGCTTAAGCAAATATAACGGCGAGGAACGTTCGAGCTGCTTCGATGCCAAATTTCAGATTTCCCCAAGGAGTTTTTTGCTGAAGCTCTTTTATTTCTTTAGCAACATTTTACTCAATTTTATTCTAATTATTTTTTTAAAAATAAATTTCGAACGGGTTCATTTTTTTTCCCGATGTAAAGTGAAATATATTTACCGTAACTTCTGGTGTATAATCCGCAGGTTAGATAAGTCAGTTCTGCACCAGAAATTTTATTAGAGGGATATATTTATATTTGATCGAACTGTTTCTTCGATGAAATAAAGGTTTTTCTTTTAAATGAAACTTCTGGTGGAAGAATGACACCTCTCACGTGCGGACTATACGCCAGAAATTACGGTACTATTTATTTATTTCGTTATCTTTTTTTTCATAATTTTAAAATGATTTTTTTTTTTTTTTTTTTTTTTATATCTTTTGAACCAATTACCCAATTAAAAACATGGTGTTAGCTAGATTTTTCATGGTTAATTGTGTACCAATTTTTGATAAAATCTAATAGTCCGAAGAGATACAATGACAGGCTTGCACTTTAAATATTAAAAAAAAAAAAAAAAAAAAAAAAAAAGGAGACAGAAAAGAAAAAGAAAGAAAGAAAAGAAAATTATTTCCACGTTCATTTAAGGTGACAGATAAAAATTTGTAACGACGCTGTCTAAAAGACATAGTAAGAACTGTCATACTGAAAATTAAGGTAACTTTTCTTGAAGTATATTCTTCTCATTACCTAATCGTAATTACACACAAAAATATTAAAAGAATTTCTCTGTAAATTAAGTGGTACAAAAATAAAAAGATAGGGTGCTATTAGTGTAACGAATAAATTAAAAATCTTGGCATACCTGTTTCTAGAGCTGAA
The DNA here is from genome assembly GCA_963930645.1 of Salticus scenicus. Taxonomy (NCBI): domain Eukaryota; kingdom Metazoa; phylum Arthropoda; class Arachnida; order Araneae; family Salticidae; genus Salticus; species Salticus scenicus. The sequence continues at coordinate 153,465,852 of OZ005662.1, forward strand.
GAAAAATTACATATTTCTAACGATGCGTTTTGTTTTATTTTTTTTTACTATTTTATTTTATTTTTATCTGGAGTATTGTTCTCACAAATATATTGTCCTTTGCATTCTCCTTTTGTTTTCAATTTAACTTTAATCAAATTCAGTTTTACTATACTTAACTTTCTCTAAACAAGAAATACAGATTAACGAGATAACACAAATTTATTTTAATGATTTAAGAAGATAACAAGTATAAATAGTATAAATTTTGAAATCAGATAAGAACTTCTCTTACTGCAATTCTTCAAAATTCAAAATTAAAAGTAATATTTTTACTAAATTACTTAAAAGAAAAAATAAATATATTTCTGCGTTTATTCTTCTGACAACTTTATCAAATGATATAACTAAAGCAATGTCAGGGACACATTTTTCTAATATTTTCAAAAAGAAGAACCGTGACTTACATCATTAACAAACACTGGCAAGATGGTTCTTGAAAACTTGTTTGAGTTTCAAAGTGAATTTTCGCATTTCAGAATAAAAATGGAAGTATAATTTTCTGTAAAAATTAATTAGGGAAAGGGGAAAATGTGAGCTTAACAAATATGTGCATATTTTTCGCCTTGTGTTCAAACGGTTCAAACAAACATTTAAATAAAAATAAAAAATCATACACTGTGATAAAAAACAATCAAATTTATGAGGTGAAAATGTATAAAGTATAAATTTTGTTATTTATAAAAAGAAAACGCGAAGTTAATCTATATAGACAAAAATGCAGGAATGTTTTATGTTAATATTCCTTCTTAGTTATTTAAAAAGATATGAAGATACACTACAAGATTTAAAAAAATAATAATAATACAATTTTACTAATACCACCAACCGATATATTTTTGAAAAATGCTTTTTCTAATAACACAAATTAAAAACGTAATTTTCGTTCCTCTAGTACTATACTATTTTGAATGTTTTTTGATGCGCTAATATCAGAAGTACTTCTCTTTTCTTACTATCAGGAAAGGATTTGTTCACAAAGTGCGGAAGATGATATGAATAAATGATACAGAAGCTATAGACGAATCGGAAGATTTTCTGTATAAAATGCATTAAAATAAGCTATCACTTACACATTATTTTTTAGATGACTTTTTTGCTTTCTATGGAAGCTCCGTAAACTGAGTTTACTCTTGCGCACGTCTTGTGGGCAACTATCTAAGCAGAATCAAACAATAATCTGCTAACATGTAAAAATTCCGATGTGCCATTATTCTTTCTTTCTTCCTTTTTTTTTTTTTTTTTTTTTTTTTTGTGACTAAATTGCTCTTTTTGTTTTTTTCGCACATCGTTCAGATTTTCCCGGAAATTTGGGAGAAAACTTGCCTGCTTTCATTATGAAAAATTACTTATACTGAGTAAATTTGCATAGGAAAATATAGAAGAAAGTCTTGTGATATCATCAAATGATTATTTCTGACAAGGAAACATTCAAAAGGTGTCGTCTTAAAAAAATATTGAAAAAAATATATGTGATTCTACTCTTCATATAATACCAGAAAGTGAAAAAATCGACGGCTAAAATGAATTACAGCGACCACAAAAAATTATCAAATTTAAGTATTTTTGGTGATTTAGCGCTGTTAGGCAATAAGTTCGACAGCACCGACATTAATTTTGATAATTTTTTGTGGTCGCTATAATTCATTACAGCTGATAATTTTTTCACTTTCGGGTGTTTTATGAAGAGTAGAATCACATATATTTCTTTCAATAATTTTTGAAAACGACACCTTTTGAATGTTTCCTTATGAGACACTCTTTCTCAATATGAGATAAATAGCTCTGAGGAAATATTTTCAGGGGCTATGCGTTGGGTACGAGTTACTCGGAAGCTACTGGCGACGTAGGGAAACTTCGCACATAAGCGTAACTATAAACATAAACCCAACACCATCTAAAAGGACCTTATTTAACCCTGCAATGGATGCAGTTCACTTTCCATTGCTTACTCGAACATGAATATTAAATTCATAAAAAAAACTTCGTTTTCGCTTTATGCTGTTTTATACGTTTCTGTTTATCCATAAATTTTTTCTGGTTTCAATAATTTATTAAAAAGAGATAATTATTTTTTATTATGAATTAGCTGGCTTTTCCCGCTTCGCTAGTAGCTGTATCATATTTCTCAACCTCACCCTGTTTCTGCCCCTTTTTGTACACCACTTAATTTTTAGAGTAATTCTCTTCAAATATATTTACGATTAAATAAGAGTCTGAAAAAAGATTGGTGTGAAAAAATAGGCGGAAAGGGGCTGGACTAGCAATCTTCCGGGTTAGGTTGGCAAGTATGCCATTTGCAAATATAAACTTTTTTATAATAATAAGTCTCATTTTCTTACTCCTCTATTTTTTAAAGAGCTTCAAAAATTTGAACAGTTATCGATTGCGAAAAATAAATTACTTTAAAAATAATTCATTTGTAAAACATAACTCTCGAATGGTAAAACACTTAGAAAAGAAAAACTGTTGTTCTAAGAAAATAGCTTGTATCTGTTATTCAAACGAATAAAATATTTATCTGTAACGTGAAGAGACATTTTCATATCTCTATATGTAACGGCAAATTGTCACTTATTCTTTTACCTATTACGTCGAGTCCAAATTGCCAAAGATAAAGTGACGTTCTTGCATTCTCCCCAACCTAACCCGGAAGATTGTTAGTCCTGCCCCATTCCGTTTATTTTTTCACCCCAGTCTTTTCTAGAGAACTTTTTTTTCCTCCATTTAATCGTAAACGTATTTGAAGAGAATTACTCTAACAATTCAGTGGTGTACAAACAAGAGACTAAAAACCTTCCGTGTAGGGTTGGTAAATACACTGTTAAAAATTTGCAATTTTATTGCCAGTAATTCTCTGTAAAAATTACATAATTCTGTGAAAGTTACAGAAAAATACGTTTTGTCCACGTAATTCTTCCATAGTTAACGAATTTTTTCTCAAATTACAGAAAATTCTGTAATTTTTACTGATAATTACTGGCAACAAAATTGCAAATTTTTAACAGTGTATGCGTTTTTAATACGTTCTGGGTATTAACCCTTATCGCTCGTATGTCCCTTCTGATGGGACATTAAAAAATCGAGCCACGCCTCAAGGTGTTCCGCTGCAAATGATATGTTATTTTTCTAAAACGTGTAATTATAGGCTACCTTTCGGCTACCGGAAAATTTTAACAGAAAGATTTATTTTATTTAATGATGAAGTAAAATAAAACAAATTATTACAATTTTTCAGTTGGCAAAAGGTAGTAAGTGGGAAACTATACGTGCGATGTTTTAAAGGAACGCCAAAAGGCGTCTCTTTCTGCTCAAAATAGGAAAATATGATGAGCGTTAAGGGTTAATATTCCGGCAAATTATTAGTACCCGCCACTTTGTCCACACCACTTTATCTTAAAAATAATTTTCATACAATGTAGATGGGATTGGATAAAAAGCTACTCTAAAAAAAGATTGTTGTGAAAAAAATTGCAGATGCTAATATATTTGAGAAATATTATTTAGATTGTTCGCAGGTATGATAATGTAACGTATGTTATTCAAGTTCACTATCGGATGTTCACTATTGAAAATGGAGTTTATACCTCTACTGGTTTGTGCACAGGGACACCCGAAAATATTTCAAAGCATTGTGTTCTATGAGAGGCATTTCTATAAACCATATTTTCATACCATTACTGTACAAAAATCTTAATGAAATTGAAATATGTTATACAAGTTCACTATCGGATGTTCTCTGTTGAAAATGGAGTTTATACCTCCACTAGTTTTTGTACAGGGAAAACCTAAAGTATTTCAAAGCATTTTGTTCTATAAGAGGAATTTCTATAAACCATATTTCCATACCCTTACTGTACACAAATCTTAATGAAATTGAAATATGTTATTCAAGTTCACTATCGGATGTTTCCTGTATAACATGGAGTAAATACTACCACTGCTTTGTGTACAGGGACACACAAAAGTATATTTAAAGCATTGTGTTCTATGAGAGAAATTCCTATAAACCATATTTTCATACCCTTACTGTACACAAATCTTAATGAAATTGAAATATGTTATTCCAGTTCCCTATCGGATGTTTCCTGTATAAAATGTAGCAAATACCACCACTGATTTGTGTACAGGGACACGCAAAAGTATTCCAAAGCATTGCGTTTTATGAGCGATATTTCTATAAACTAAATTTTAATAACTTTACTTTGCACGAAGATTTATGAAATTAAAATGTGTTATTTATAAGCACAAAAGAAAACGCTTTGCCTAGAATATAGCATGATTAGCATTAGATATACAAGGTGACACAAAAATATTCAGTCATATAAAGAGCTATTAATAAATATTTGCTAAAAGTGTACTTTCGTTTACATTAAGCGTTTTTAACACATTCTAACATTTTAACACTTCTTAACAAGGTTGAAAAGTGTTAATGACTTCGGTTTGTCTGTCTGTCTGTCCGTCTCTCTGTCTCTCCGCGCTCTAATTCCCGTAAATATTTGTGGAATTTCTTGAAACTGATATATGTTATTCAAGTTCACTATCGGATGTTCCGTTCTGAAAATGGAGTTTATGCCTTTACTGGTTTGTATACAAGCACACCCGAAAGTAGATCAAAGCATTGTCTTCTATGAGAGGTATTTTTATAAATCGTATTTTCATACTATTACTGTACACATATCTTAATGAAATTAAAATATGTTATTCCAGTTCACTATCGGATGTTCCCTGTGGAAAATGCAGTTTATACCTCTACTGGTTTGTGTACAGGGGCATCCGAAAGTATTTCGAAGCAATGTGTTCTATGAGAGTATTTCTATAAATCATATCTTCATACCTTTACTGAACACATATCTTAATGATATTGAAATATGTTATTCAAGTTCACTATTGGATTTTCCTGTATAAAATGGATTAAATACCAACTCTGTTTTATATACAATGACACTCAAAAGTATTCTAAAGCATTGCGTTCTATGCGAGATATTTCTATAAATCAAATTTAAATAACTTTACTTTTTCCATGAAGTTTTAGGAAATATGTTATTTATATGCACAAAAGAATGCTTTACATAGAATATAGCATGATTAGCATTAGATTTACAGGATGACACAAAAATATCCATTCATATAAAGAGCTATTAATAAAAATTGCTAGAATTGTACCTTCGTTTACATTAACCGTTTTTAACACTTCCTAACATTTTTTTAAGTGTGAATATGATACCAATTTGTGTATCTGTCCGTCTGTCTGTCTGCCCGCGCTCTAATTCCCGTATATATGTATGGAATTTCTTGAAACAGATATATGTTATTCAAGTTCACTATCGGATGTTCCCTATTGAAAATGGAGTTTATACCTTTATGGTTTGTATACAGGGACACCCGAAAGTAGTTCTAAGCATTGTGTTCTATGAGAGGTATTTCTATAAATCGTATTTTCATACTATTACTGTACACATATCTTAATCAAATTGAAATATGTTATTCCAGCTCACAATCGGATGTTCCCCGTTGAAAATGAAGTTTATACCTCTACTGGTTTGTGTACAGGGGCACCCGAAATTATTTTAAAGCAATGTGTTCTATGAGAGGTCAGAGTTGCCAACCAAATCCAGCAAATTGATAGTACCGCCCCTTTTTCTACACCACTTAATTTTTAGAGTAATTCTCTTCAAAAAAATTTCGATGAATCAAGAAAACAAATATTTTAAAAATTAAGTGGTGTAGAAAAATGGGCGGTACTAACAATTTTCCGGATTAGGTTGGCAGCTCTGAGAGGTATTTCTATAAATCATATTTTCATACCTTTACTGTACACATATCTTAATGAAGTTGATATAAGTTATTCGAGTTCGCTATTGGATTTTTCCTGTATAAAATGGATTAAATACCAACTCTTTTTTATATACAAGTACACACAAAAGTATTCTAACGCATTGCGTTCTATGAGAGATATTTCTAAAAATCAAATTTTAATAATTTTACATTCCATTAAAATTTTGGAAATTAAAATATGTTATTTATAAGCACAGAAGAGTGCTTTACATAGAATATAGCATGGTTAGCATTAGATTTACAGGGTGGCACAAAAATATCCATTTATATTAAGAGCTATTAATAAAAAATTGCTAGAATTGTACTTTCGCTTACATTAAGCGTTTTTAACACTGCCTAACATTTTTTTAAGTGTGAATATGATACCAATTTGTGTATCTGTCCATCTGTGCGCCTGTCTGTCTGCCCGCGCTCTAACTCCCGTAAATATTTATAGAATTTTTTGAAACTGATATGTTATTCAAGTTCACTATCGGATGTTTCCCATTGAAATTGGAGTTTATACCTCTACTGGTTTGTGTACAGGTACACCCGAATGTATTTCAAAGAATTTTGTTCTATGAGAGTATTTCTATAAACCATATTTTCATACCTTTACTGTACAATATCTTCATGAAATTGAAATATGTTATTCAAGTTCACTATTGGATGTTTCCTATATAAAATAGATTATATACCACCACAAGTTTATGTACAGGGACACTCAAAAATACTCCAAAGCATTGCGTTCTTTGTGAGATATTTCTATAAATCGAATTTTAATAACTTTACTTTCCACGAAGTTTTAGGAAATTGAATAATGTTATTTATATGCACAAAAGAAGCTTTGCATAGAATATAGCATAGTTACCATTAGATGTACATGGTGACAGAAAAATATTCAGTTATATTTAAAGCTATTAATAAAAAATTGCTAGAATTCTAATTTTGTTTACATTAAGCGTTTTTGTCACTTTCTATCATTTTTTAGTGTGAATATAATTTTAATCTATGTATATGTTTGACTGTTCTTCTGTCCGTCTGTCTCTCTGTCTGTTTTTCTGCGCTCTAATTACCGTAAATATTTATGTAATTTCTTTAAACAGATATATTTTATTGAAGTTCACTATCGGATGTTCCTATTGATAATGGAATGGATACCTCTTCTGGTTTGTGTACAGGAACACCCAAAAGTTTTCGAAAGCATTGTTTTCTATGAGAGGAGTTTCTATAAATCATATTTTAATACCTTTAATGTATAGAAACGTTAATGAAATTTTAATATGTTATTCAATTCCCTATCGGATGTTTCCTATGTAAAATAGAGTACATTTCTAACTGGTTTGTGTACAGGAGCATTTGAAATTAATCCAAAGCATTGTATTGTATGAGAGTTATTTTTATAAACCAAATTTTAATAATTTTATTTTCCGCAAAGCTTAATGCGATTTAAATATATTATTCGTATGCACAAAAGAGTTTGTCTTCTATGTAATATAGTATGGTTAGCATTAGATTTACAGGGCCACATATAAATAATCAGTTACATTAAGAGGTATTAATAAAAATTTGCTGGAATTGCATATTTCTTTACATGAGCGTTTTAACACTTTCTTATAATTTTCGTGGGAATATGATTTCAATTTGTGCATCTGTCTGTCCGATTGTCTACCATTCTATCTGTTTGTATCCGGCTCCTATCATCCGTGAATATTTTGAGAATTTTTTAAAATTGATACACTCAAGTTCCCTATGGAATGTTCCCTATATAAATTGTCATTAATAGGTCCTGCACAACTAGTTTGTTTACAGGGAGAACAACAACAATACAAATAAAGCCAATGTATTACGTTTTAGGACAGAATTTTATAAAAGTTATATTTAAAAAACTTTCTACTACAAAAATCTTAAAAACATTGACATGTATTAATAATATTCTAAAATATTGTTTTGTATAGAATATGATAGGATTAACTTTCAGATTTGCAGGACTTCAGTAAAATATTCAGAGAGTTTAAAAGCTGTAAATATAATCTAACGGCTGCATTTTCTTTTGGAACACTATCCAAAATGCCTAAGAGTAATTTTAAAATCAATTATTTTATCTGTATGTTTTTTAGTCCTTCTGTCTATTGTGCGATAACGTAGGCAAAGAATATTAATAGTTATTCGATACAACAATTGCATACAGTTGGAAAGTGTTATAATCAACGCGTACTGCATGATTTTTCTTTCTTTTTTCTTAATTTATTTGAATTTTTTGGATCAAATCATTGCGCAAAATGGTACAGTTTATATATTTTGCTTAATTTTTCATGGAGCTATAAGCTGTCAAAGCATCGTGATGCTAATGTTAAATGAATGTGACTAACATCCATTCATATCTTCCCAAAAAATAGTATATTCAAATTCTGTTTTTTTTTTTTTTTTTATGCGTTAGAATGAAGTGACCCAAACATATTCCAAGCATATTTTTGATGAAAAAACATTTTTTTAATTATGAAAATTATTAATAAAATCATATTTGAAAAAATTATGAATTATGACCTATGTTAATTTTTGCACGAATAGAACGGGCATCATCAAAAACACGGGTTTCCAAATTTACAGCTCTTTCCTAACATTATTTTTTGAGTTACAGTGATATTTCATTTTTTTACTTCTGCTAGGAGGGCGTCACTTCTTATAATTTGTATCCTCTGTGAGTCAATATCTCTTTACATTTTGACGAAAAACTATTTTAATTGACCTTTACGTTATTCTAATTGTTTTCTACGGAACAATTCGATGTTTATTATACAAATTGGCTTATTTTTTATAAAATTATCGCAATTAAGACAAGAGATTGGGAAATAATTTCAAAAGAAATGAACCCCGCCTCTATATTGCGGAAACAGTATTAAAAATACTAGTTTGCATACCCGTATATGACTCTACATGTGACACTGGTATGCATAAATGTCAATGGCATTTGCTACATTGAATGCTGAAGACAAAATTTAAATGATATAATTGGAAATATGTAAAATAATTTTGTTTTATAATGTAAAGTTTTAGAAAAAATGTGTAAAGGCGTGGCTTTCCTTGCAAAAAGGAGTCTACTCGATTCTGAAATGTTAAGTTTTTATTCTTAAATATTACATAACTTTTACTAGTTTTTCACTGCTAAAATTCTGTTTTATCCCTGTTATCTTTTTTTTTTTTTTTTGTTGTTTTTTTTTAACTTGAATATTCCAGGATACCTGCACCTCAAGTTAAATGTCATGATTTAGAAATCCCGGTAAGACGAGGATACGCAGTGAACAATACTTTTTTTTTTTTTTTTTTTTTTTTTTTTTTTTTAAATTAATATAATTAATATTTATTATTTTTACCAGATTTTTTAAAACAAATTTTCTGTTTTAATCTTGTTGTGACATTTTCGCATTTGTAATAAAATATTAAATTTTTATTAAATGTTTTTTTTTTAATACTAAATAATATAGTGAAAAATAGTTTTCTTTTTTTAAAAGTTTTTTAAATCTATTATTGAAATAAGGCGCAATAGTATTTATTTTCGATCATACTAATCAAGGCGTAAAACTGGTGTCAGATTTATTCTGGAAAAAGAATTTAAAACAATGTAATATGCGTTATTATTTTTAATGCTAAGTTTCTAGGGCATCTAAGTTTTAATTTTGTGTCACGTATAAAGACGTGACGTATTATTAAAAATAGAAATGATTTTGAACAATATCTCCTTTTTATTGAATATTAAACACTTTCGCGACCGCATGTTTTTGTCTTTTAGATAGTCTGTTCCGCCAGTGGGCGTTATTTATTCAAACTACATAATGCCAGAACCAGGTTTTCTATATCCATATTTATTTTACAAATGAATATACAAAATTATTATACTCTTTCTTCTGAAAGTGTTTGTTTTCATACTATTTTGTTTACATAAATATGAATATAAGGAGTATTCTTAAGAAATATAGTAACACACAAAATGTGAAAGAAACGCCCACTGGAGAAGTTTCAGATTTCCAATGACGTGGATCTTCGTCAGCGGTCCCGAAATTGTTAAATATCCTTCTCAGACTTTAGCTTGAATCTTGTTATCTATATTTTTGTATATTATATATTGTTGCTTGTACGCCTAAAATTAAATGTAAAACTTTATAGTAACCCTTTCATGCGGTTCTTACTGTAATATAAAAATATACCCAACAGAAGTATATAATTCTTTTTTTTAACCGGTATTAATATTATTATCATTATTACTATTATTAATTTATGTTTTATCTGGATTTTTGTAATTCAGAATTCTAATTTTTTTCGTATGAAGTGATGTATTTAACTATTCGATGTTTAATAAATATAAACCAATAAAAAACTTTTAAATCAACCAAAAGTAAACACAGGAGTTCTTACAACTAACATCGTTTTTTGTTTTATAATTAACATTTCTGTATTTTATTTCCGGTGTAAAACTTAATAAATAATGTTTACTTTGTGGTAGATCAAGATTTATTTTTTCTAAATGTATAGACGGACTCCTAACACATTTTCACGTGTAACTCTATTTATAACTGATTTAAAGTATATAAATAGGTATGTTTTCCAAACCGCCTTGATCTCAGAAATCTGAATATGAGGTCATAAATATGAGTTGTCATTGAAAAAAATGACATAATTCAACCGTAATTCATGCTTTTATTCATAATAAAGGTACTTTTATGTATATTTCTTTTCTTTTCTTTTTTTTTTTTTCTTTCTCTTTTTTTTTTTTTTTTTAATGGGATGCATTTCACATTTAATTAGGATAAAAAAAAATGACACATATAATAAAAATCAGAAATGTATTAAAAAAAAAAAAAAAAAATGCATTATTTATAAATTGAAATGTATGGTTTGTTGGATTGGTTTTATGTCGCACTGGTTCTGTGAAATTGAAGACTATGAACTTTATTTATTAATTTATTCTTTTTATTCTTAATATATCCGATACGTCGGCCTTTTGGACAGAGTGCTGCCTTCTGAACCTCCAGTTTTCGAGTTCGAATCTCGGTGCGGGCATGGATGTTTGTGCTGTCCTATCTCTTCAACAATATTGTGTGCACGTATCTCTGTGAATTCCTGTAAAAATATAGATCAATTGAGAAGAAAGTCATTGTAACTATAGATCTCAATAAATGTCAAATAAATGTCCAAATGTACATATATCCGATACATTTCTTTTCAGTATACACTGCTCGACATTGAAAATGCAACACCAAGAAGGAATGATAATAACGGAATGAAATTTATTGGACACATACATTATAGTAGGAAGAACAATTGATTAAAATTTCAGGAAATTTGGAGTAATATGTACTGAGAAAACAGTACATAAAGCAGCGACCTCTGTGAGCAATAACAGCACATACCTGCCTAGGCATTGAATGGAACAGTGATTGGATGACATGTACGGGTATAGCACTTCATGAAGTTTAAACACTATGCCACAATTGATCGATCGAAGTTCCTGGTGAGTGGTGGGTAGCCAGTCACTTTTCAACGATATAACAATCATTTTCATTGGTGCGAGATCAGGAGAACGCGCTGGCCAGAGCAACAGTCGAACACATTCGGCATCAATTAAAGTCCAGACAATATGGACAACATGCGGTCGTGCATTGTCCTGCTTAAATGTTGTGCTTCGGAGGCCTTGAACATAGGGCAGAGCTATGGGCCTTAACTCGTCAGAAATGTAATGGCTGGTATTCAGAGTGGCGGGAATGAAAACAAAAGGTGACCGGGACGTGTATCCAATGGTACAACATACCATCAATCCTGGTGGTGACTCAGTATGCGGCTACCAAAATTCTGATTACCCTCAAAACTACATCACTGGTATGGGCGCCATTAATTTGGGATCAACGATGAACCTCGACGCAGGAATGGAGTGAAGTCACTTTTCAGACAAATCACAATCCTGTTTACATCATCAAGATTGCCTTATCCGTATTTAACGGCATTATGAATAATGCACATTGACAGCTGGGATTCGACATCATCATACTGTCCATCATTTGCAATGATGTGATGGGTTCCCATTGGATACACGTCTCGATTACTTCATGTTCCTATTCCTGGCACTCTGAACAGCGGCCATTAAATTTCTGATGAATTAAGGTCCGCCCCTCTGCCCTGTATTCGAGGCCTCCGTAACGTAAAATTTAAGCAAGATAATGCACGACCGCAAGTTGTTTGTATTGTACGGACCTTCTTTGATACAGAATGTGTTCGACTGTTGCTCTGGCCAACGCGTTCTCCTGATCTCGCACCAATGAAAATGACTGTTTAATCATTGAAAAGCGACTGGCCCTCCACCACTCACCAGTAACTTCAATCGATGAATTGTGGCATCGTGTTGACGCTTCATGAAGCGCTCTACCCGTACATGTCATCCAATCGCTGTTCGATTCAATACCTAGGCAGATATGTGCTGTTATTGCTCACAGAGGTCGCTGCTTTATGTACTGTTTTCTCAGTACATATTACTCCAAATTTCCTGAATTGTTTATCAATTGTTCTTCCTACTATAATGTATGTGTCCAACAAATTTCATTCCGTTATTATCATTCGTTCTTGGTGTTGCATTTTCAATGTCGAGCAGTGTACATTGTTCTTTTTGTTGTTGAATGCAACTTTTTTTTTTAATTCTTTTAAATGTCCCTTTAATTTATTTTTCATTTTGACGATAGTTTATACAAAATTGGCTTTTATAAAATAACAAGCATCCCATATTTCTTGTGAAAAATATATGTTCTTAAGAAAACTCTGTATAATCAAATTCATGTTTCGTGGACTTTCTCAAAAATCATTCTTTTCGTTAAAAACTAAATGGCCGTTTTTGTAAGTAAAAGGAGTTACCGAACGAAGGTAATAGGGCACCTATCGTAAATAGAGCGTTTTTCTTTAATATGGAGTTCTTTTCAAGCTGATAGATGAGAAATGCCGAGTTTAATTCCTAGTCGCGCTCGTCAACCTAACCGATCGGAGTATTCTGTGTTTTTCTCCGAAACTTACATAATTACCAGCTAGGAACACATATGGAGACCACCACGGAAGGCATTTCACTCAGGCCTGAGATTCGTCCTTATAATGCCAACACCCCACCGCAAATGAGGTCCAACATCTATTCTTTCAAACAGCTGACATACAGTATAACTGCATTCCATCTTAAAGTAAAAATATTTATTGCTTTTATGTTTTTTTTTTTTTTTTTAATATATAAATTGCATTTTGTATTTCATGGGGATAAACAAAATAATAATAAAAATTATAAAATATATTTAAAAGAAAAAAAAAATATTATTTATAGACTATTTGAAATTAAATATTACTTTAATTAATTTTTCATTTTGACGATAGCTTGTACAAAACTGGCTTTTTTAAAATAACAAGCGTCACATACTTCTTGTAAAAAATATACGTTGTTAACTAAATTTCGTATAACCAAACTCAGTTTTCGTGGATTTTCTCAGAAATCATTCTTTTCGTTAAAAAAAAAAAAAAAAAAAAAAAAAAAAAAAAATGTCTTTAAATGACGTTTTTGCTAGTGAAAAGCATTATTAAATGAAAATAATATAGAACCTACCGTAAACAGACATTTTTTCTTTTACGTGGTGTTCTTTCAAGCTAATAGACCATAGACGGGTTTGGTAAGGTATGATATATCTTGGGATTAAGGCTTGACTGCTCTAGGGTCCTAGGCCTGAGGGGGACTGCCCTTCGTGGTGTCTTTCTAAGTGGTTCTAGTCCGTATTTACGCAAGTTTCAGATAAAACCACAGAAATCTCTGAACGACTAGGCCTACGAGTGTTGCTTGGGATCGAACCCGGCACATCACGTCTACCAGCTGTGAGCGCAAACCCACTCGGCCGCTGATAGACATTAAATGCCAAGTTTAATTTCAAGTCGCACTAGCCGACTTAGCCGATCGAAGTTTTCTGTGATTTTCCCCGAAACTTCCATAAATACCGGCTACAACCCCAGAAGGAGGTCACCACGGAGAGCATATCACTCAGGCCTGAACCTAAGTGTTGTTAATCGGCAGTAAAATCCCAACATCACCCCACAAATGAGGTCTAAAATTTATTCTTTCACCCATTTATATACAGTAAAATTGCATTCCATCTTAAATTAAAAATACTTATTATTTTTACGTAGATTTTTATTTATTTATTTATTTATTTTTTAATGGAATACGTTTTATTAGGGGGACCGGAAAATAATGTCGTTTTGAATTAAAATACTGACATCGGAAATTTATCCTGGATAAAATTTAAGATATTCTTAGGTAACTTATAAGATGGTTATTTGTAAAGTATCATGTAAACACTGTTAAACAAAAATTTCCGGTTTCATTTTATTAATTCAAAACGACATTATTTTCCGGTCCCCCTAATATATTTCATTGGGATAATAATGATAATAATTGTTATTATTATATTATATAAGAAAAATTATAAAATATATATATATATATATATATATATATAACAGATATTCATAAATTATTTGAAATTAAATGCCCCTTTAATTTATCTTAGCTTTTGAGAGCAATTTATACATAATTTGCTTTTTCAAAGTAACAAGCGTCGCATATTTCTTGTAAAAAATATGTGTTGTTAAGAAAACTCTGTGTAATCAAATTAATTTTTCGTGAATTTCTCAAAAATCATTGTTTTCGTTATTATTATTATTATTATTATTATTATTTAATGAACTTTTTTGCAGTTGAAAAGCACTGCAGAACGAATATAACAGGCCATCTACCGACTAGTGGCGCGATCTTTATTACCTAAAAGTATATTGTAGTTTTTCAAGATTTCACCTACTAGAGTTTCCCCTCCAATTAATTCTTACTCCGAAGTTCTTGGCAAGGTTAGCAACAGAGTTACTAGGGGACGCTTAGTTATAGCACTGGAGCGCTACAGTATTTAATTTCAAAGCCCACTATTAATGAAGGTTTGATAACTTTTTGGGATTTGAATATTAAATTAGTTGAGAATCTTGGAAAATTAGTCTTTTTAATAAAAACTTAGATAAAAGTTTATTAGTTTATAACTAATTGATTATCATGTATAAGTGCTAAAGTTTTGGAAAAATATTTTATTTTTACCAATTTTTACAGTTAGAAAAATTTGAAAAATTTCCTATTGCCATAAAAATACATTTTGAATTATTTTAATACTGTAATTTTGTAGTAAATGTTTGAGCACGAAAACATAATTTTGTACCTTATTATGAATTATCTTTTAAATATATAAATCTAAAACGACAGTTACGCATGTGGAATTTAAATTAAAGCAGGCGAAAATATAGAATTCATAGTATAATAGCAAAATCGTGCATGATTTTCATACTGCTTCTAAAAAGATGTAGATATAAAGTTGCAGTAATGGAATTCCAGGAAAATATATATATATTACTATTTTATGTATATATATATATATATACATATATGTATATATATATATATATATGTTTTCAGTTTTTGTAAAGTATTTTTTTTCTTTATGATTATTTCTACACTTTCTTTTAATTTCTTCTTTCTAGCCCGCCCCCCCCCCCTTTTTTTTTTCTTTTTCAATCCTGCATAAATCAATAATGTTTTTTTCTTTTTATAACAAATAAACTGTAAACATATAATTATCTGACAAGAAATTTTATTTTATTATGTTTCTCACTTAAAATAAATTAGCTATGACAGGAAAGATTTTCAATGAAATCATACATGAATTTATTCGTAGATTATATTAAATATCCGTTACTGTTTTCTTCTATTTATTCTGATAAATCCTTCTAAATAAATATTTTTGATTTATGGAAGTGTCTAGAATTAGATTTTTCCTTTAATTAAATTACCATTGGAAATGATTATATAGAGAGTTGCTTACATAGTATCATCAGAGTTCTTGAAATATGAATGACATAGCATAGTAATTTGTTGTTTTCTTTAGAGCTGAAAATGCATTTTTGACGTTCAATTTAATTCAGGATTACGTATTAAGATACTCAGTAAATTATAACGTATCACACAGCTTAAATAAGTTTGGCAAAGTTATCTTCATTTAAAAATAATGCAAATACATTTCTGAGAAGAAAACGCATAAATTGCATATTTTCAAATAATAGTTTTATGATAGATAAAAATGCCATTTGAAAGGAAAAATGGTTTCCGTATGAGAAAAAAAACGTTAAAAAATTAATAATAAAATATATTAAACAATTAATAATAGGAACATGAAACAAATGAGATTTTAAAAAGTAATATTTATAAAAGTTAAATAAAATATTAGTAGCTAGATTGATTAGTAGGTATACGTATACAATTTTTCTACAATCTGTTCTTGTTTCATATTCTTGAAATATCAGAATAAAAACTGAAATAGTAAATAACAAAGAAAAATTTTAATAAATTGGTATAATTTTAATTTTTGCATGGATTTAAAATTCTCTGATTCTTAGAGCATTTATCATTAAAAGAGGTTGTCAAATGTTCCGATTCAGAAAGCTTGCCGTAAAATAAGGCAAAGAAATTTTCCATTTGTGTTAAAAAATGACCTTGAGTATTACTGCACGACTTACTGTCCAACTATTTTGTACAGCGTTTTTCTGATTCCTCTGTATCTATTTTCCTTTAAAGAAACATCTAATTTGCAGAATTGGTCAATAGTTTGATTATTATTATATATATAGTCTAATCCGTTTTTTTTTTTTTTTTTTTTTTTTTTTTTTCGAAAAACATAACCCTGTTTTATTTTACAATATATTTTAACAGTTATGAAAAGTTGTCTGCTTAGACTGACAAAACTCTAAGCAATATATAATTTTTCAGATTTCCGGTACCAGTTTTTTAGTACTAGTTCTTTTAATAGTTAATTTAATTTTTTTCAGAGTTTGTACGGATATGCTCATTTTTGTAGGGGTTTTTCAATAATATTTTTCAACGATAAATTTCTTTCAAATTTATATAGGCTTATATTATAAAAAATTTAGAATATAAAATTAGTGCTTGAAAAAATCAAGAAAAGTCTGCAAGTGTACGAACCTTGTTACTTAATCCCAGCAGGTAAATACTTAAACAAGCAAAAAAAAAAAAAAAAAAAAAAAGAAATTATGAAAAATTAGTTCTATTCTAATATAAGAAGACTTGGGAACTGTACTATCACTAACTTTATATGAGCTTTGTTTTAATATTCTTTTCCTTTTCTGTTTTCTTATATTTCTTTCTTTCTTTTTCTAATTGTGACGAAATTGCTCTTCTTATTCTTTTCTCCCATCGCTTAGATTTTCCCGGAAATAACTGAGATGAGTGTTGAGAAAGTGCAGTTCTAAGCTCATTTCTGTCAAAAAGAATTTTTTTTTTCTTTGTCGAAATTGTACGTGATCAAAAACTTTAACTAGTTTTCCCTTAATCAGCATCTGTAACAAATGATTAATTGTCTATATGTATATGAAATATCGCTTCTCCAAAAAATAACGACACACAAAACATAGACTGGTGAGACTCCTGAATAATGCATTGTCTTTAGATAAGTATTATTACCAAGATTGTTAGTGTGACTGAATTTACTTTTTATGGATATACAAAGAAACTGTAGGTTATCATATTTCTTATAGGTGTAATTTATCGGAAATGTAATGTTCCAAATAATTATTTCTTTTTAATTATTTTCTTTTAAGTTCGGTAAAAGAAAACATTTGATTCTTACAAATTTCCAACTTCCAGTATTCAGAAATATCTTGAACACCATTTGACACGATTTAATTATAGTAAAGGTCCGTGTATCTGTGTGTGACAATTTTTTGTGGTGGCTCTAAATCAAGAATTAATGCACAGAATTTCATGAAATGCTGTATTCAGATGCTCATTGCATAGTTATGAACATTTTTTTTATTTTTGGCTACCAGAAAATTTTAATAGAATTTTTTATTCAATTGAATTAGTAAAAACTGGTTTAAAAATATATGAAGCATTTCTCTTAAAATTTTCCGGTAGACAAAAGTCATAAATGTGTCAAGTGACATTCACGTAAATTCATATCAATCAACTTTTGGTGCATACTGTTCAGTATGTTATGTTGCGTTTCATTTTTCACATTTTTTCAAACCTCAGTATAGGATAAAATTTCGTATACATGTAAATAATTAGTTAATTTTTAACCAGTCATTTTGATACTTAAAAAAAATACATAGATAGTAATTTTTAACTAAGACAAATAGTTTTTTCAACATACTAGTTTTTTTTTTCTTTTACTTCTGGCTTTTCTTCTTTCTTTCTTCTCTTTCTTATATATTTTGTAGTATACCCAATTTAAAATAAAACTAAAAAAATATTTTTTAATGGACAGTATTCTTCTCAGCCTATTTTATGGTGCATAAATTTAAATAAACAATAAAACAAAAACTACTTCTGCAAATAAAAAAAGAACAACACAATATTCTTTTAAATAAAAAATAAAATAAAAATAACTCTGAAGTTTGTATAAAATTTTCTATTAAAATACCTTAAAAATTGCAAATGGACTGTGAATTTTGAAATGTATTACTTTCTCATTAAAAAAAAGCTAATACTTTTATTGAATTTTGTTTTTTACCTCTGATTAAAAAAGAAAATAGGAAAAAACTAAAATCAGTGAAAATAAAGTCATTCTGTTTTTTCTTCTGCAAAAACAAAGTATAAAGCAAGGGGAAAAAATATAAAAAGCGTGCTTATGTCCTTCATTATTCTGATATCGAAAGAACTCCTGCAGAAAAAGATGTACGTGAGACAGCTGCAATCTGTGACAGTCATTTATTAAGTTATGCTTTTACTGTAAAACTACTTAATCTCCTGAAAAATATATACATATCTACATATATATATATTTATGCATATCTATATTCAACATTCATGCAGAAAAGAGGTTATGATAGAGTTATTTAGTTTCATCAGCATTACTAAATCAATTATACTAAGTTACATTATGTATTTTTGTCTATTAATTATAAATAATCAAATACTTATAAGAAAAAGAAAATAAATATTAAAAAATTACCCTGCAAACACATATTATCAGATAAAGGTATATTATCACTTTCACGACCGCTCACATAGATTCACGTCACTTGAAAATCTGTAACTCCACCAGTGGCCGTTTCTTTTGCAATTTGTATGTCATTCATTTCTTAAGAATATTTACAATATTCATATTGTTACAACAAATATGCTATGGATACAATTAGTTTGATAAGAGAGAGTATAATTATAATGTATATGCATTTGTAATATGAATCTGAAAATAGAAAATTTTGCTCTAAAATATTGTAACTGCAGAGAATAACGCCCACAGGCGGACCTTACTGTCAAAAAGACAAAAACATGCGGTCGCAAAAGTGTTATTACAGATTTTTTTTTCCCCAAAGAATAATTTGGAGCACAAATATTAATAGAAAAATGTATTTTATGTATATTAGGTGCTTATCTAATAACAATTTTATTCAACATTGAGTAAAAACGGTATTAATAAAGCAGAAAGAAACAGGACAGTCCATATTTAAAAATAGTTCATCGAATATTTTAATCAAATCTTCTTGATAAACATCCCAACTTTCTAATTATTTTTCCGTAAAAGTATTATTATCCGCATTTCGTTTCACATTAATCACTTTTTAGATTATTTTTTTTTCTTATGTAATTGTAATTACATTTGTAGAAAGTAACTCTAAAGATGAAGTGATGTGGTTAGGGGGGGGGGGGTCGGGTACTAACAATTTTACTGAATATTGATTATAATGCTAACAGGAAAGTTGAATTTTACATGTCAATTTACCTCATAAAGTGTAAAACGTCTTGGGAAATACAGCATTGAATCATTTTATCATCTAGTACTTATAAGGTACCAAATGATAAACACCACCGCATTTTAGAATGTAGAAATCGAGGAGAAAAAAGATAAAAATCCATAGAAAAAAGCATTCGATGAGAAGGAAAAAACTCACAATGTCAAGTGTGTTACAAAAAAAAAAAAATAAATAAATAAAAGCTTACACCGGAAGAAATAAAAGAACAAAATTAACTTAAAATATCTACAAGTAGGTAATACTAAAAATTTTTAGAGGTACTTTAACATTATATATGAGGATAAGTAAGAAGTACCTGATAATAACGATTTCTACTTTCCTTATATAACAAAATGTAAGATTAAATGAAAACAGGCATTATACTAAATTACAATATCTTTTGTTAATTTATTTAATTTACTAATTATTACTTTTAATATAAAAGTTTTAAAACATGAAAAAAAAAAGAAAAAAATTGGAATGATTTTCGCAATTTTCAAAAACACAAACCGACAGTTTAAGTAAATGATATAAGTGATTAATAATGTTTCATCAAGGAATTTATTTAAGTATTTGAGCACACTAACGACATAGATGCCAACATTTTAATTTATTCTGGAGTAACTTATATTTTATATCATTTATTTTTTTTAAATAAAAACTTCTTTTATCGAAGTTATAGATTGGAGAAAATTTTTCTATAAATAAAGTGGTACGAAATAGAGGCGGTGCTAAAAATACTCCGGAATAAATTAAAATGTTGGCATGTATGTAACTTGTATGTAGGGGTCAATATAAAACATATTTCTATGTTTTCTAAACCCTTTCACTTAGACTTCATGAACAATATAAGTTTGTCTATTTCAGTTGCACAAAATATTTTGAAATAAAAATTTACAATTAAAATTGTTACAGTAACTTCGAAATTTTCGATACAGAGTAGCCGATGGAACGATTGCCCAAACCATGCATTTCTTCTGCAACTTAACCCTTTCAGGGGCAAGAAAATGTTCATCATTTAAAATCAAGAGCCACCAGAAATCACCAACTATATTAAAAGACAAGAAACAAATGAGGTTGCTCGTCAAATTTTTAAAAGGTATCAGGGGACAATTTATCCAATTTTGAATTATAAATTGACCTCCGCGCCTGGAAGGGTCAACATAAGAGCAGTAAAGCACGAAAATGACAATTACGCATTTTCCAGCAGTTCCACATCTTATTGATAAAAACTTCTGGTTCAAATTTGGTTTATGGTGTAATAAAGTTAAAAAAAACTGGCATACTAGCAAAAGTATATCTTACGTTTATTTTCATTAAAATGTATTGGCACAGTTATTGAAAATTTCGCTTTGTATAATATTGTAGTTGTGCTGAACATGAAAATGAATTCATTCTGTTTTCCGTTAATGAATTTCACAAAATGATTTATTAAAATCTTTACTTCCGTGTATTTTAATTATAATAAGTGTCGGTGGTATTCCTCTTAATTATTATAGTAAAGGCGCGATTATCTGAGCACCGACTTACCAAGTTTCGAGTTAACCGCAATAATTCTGAAAAGGCCACGCTCTTTGGAAAGTGAAACAATGACTAGATTGGCAGACGAAATAATCACTGAACGACGTTGCCGAATTTATAATGCACTTTATCATAAAATCATAGATCCTTCGCAGACGAAGAATTGGAAGTGGCTGATGATGTGATTGTGACTGGAAGAAAATGAAAGTGACAATGAAGATATTCAAATAGAGAATGATAAAAATTAGTCACAGTGAAGTGTGCAGACCGATAGATAAAGCTAATGATCACCTCGACAATCAAAGACAATTTCAACATATTCTCTACAGTTATGACGATTGCGTGAAACACCGGCAAAAAAGCGAGATATTTCCGAGTAGAAGACACTTCGGCTGTATTCACCATTAGCTTCAACTTTGGCTTCAATACATGGCAGAAGGCAATACCAGTCATACATAAGAATGCGATTTCCTACCACTATTGCCACACAGAAATCTGTATCGTATCATTTTTCATCATTATTGTTTAATCAATTGCAGCTATAGCAGTGACTTCGAATAGTTTGGAGCTTGGAAGAACCTGAGGTCAATGCCAAGCATCTTCTTTTGCATAATAACATGAATAAATAACGTGGTGAGGAAATCATGAATTAAATCGTCTGCCATTAGTGAAATAACAAAAAGAGTGAACTTAAAAAACAATACCAATAGAAAATATGAGCATTTTGTGTTCTACGTTCATTATTCGAAAGACACAGTTCTGACGCACCTGCGGCCATCGCGCCGCATCTTCAGATAACAGAAGCATAGCGCAAATGACAATTGGATTCGTGATAGAAAAAATTTTATAAATTCTCTCCCTAGAAACATTTAAAGATAAATTTCTGGCGTAAATTGTTTAAGTCAATGTGATAGATAGTACGTTTCCGCCAACCTAATAATTTATGTATAGTAAAAAAAATTGTGTTATTAATTATTTCTCTGTTTATAAACTAATAATAATAATCTGGAAAATATATTATTGAGTGAAATTCGATATACTTTAAAAATTACATATTTTTAAATAAATTATATAATATTTTTACAATCACTTCAAATAATTGATTATTAAATTTGTTATTATTGATATTATAACTGAAGATAAATTAATTCATAATTTTGAATATTTAACAGTTATTGATATTTCCCAATTTATCATATAATATATTTGTCTCTATAAAGTTTCTTTTTATCTCTTAACTGTAAAGTGATAGCTGTCTTTTAACAATATCATAATAGTCATTCGAGAATAATTGAAAATGCATTCAAATATCCCAAAATTTGAATAGGTAAATTAACTTTTGAAGAAAATTCTTGTTGCAAATAATTTAATGAAACTTCTCGGATTAAAATTATGGAAAAGAGGTTATTCAGTTTAAAATTATCGAATTTGCTGGTAAGTATAATTTCCATGGGCTTAGAATCCGAAATGCCATTATAGCTCACTCACCATTCGCCATATTTTAACTGACTGCCCGTGCTTACGCCATCTATACAGGCATTACTTCAACTCATCATCATCAAATTTGACAAGCCTTTTAGGTATTAATCCTCATTACAATTTGACTAACTTTTTAAAAGAGGCTGGGTTTTACTACAATATTTGATTTTATTTTTTTACTGTCTATCTAATTTTACTTCATATTTTATTATATATACACTGCTCATAACTCTTTATATTGTTTTTATTATATACATTGTTCATGACTCTTTGTATTGTTTTTATTTCATACACTCGTTACTCTGTTTTGTACTATTTTTGTACTTTTGTCATCTTTTATATGTTCACCCTGCCTTTTTTTACTATTTTTTTCTCATCTGACCATCTGGATGGGTAAACCCATCCAGAAGCTACTTTTTAGCCTTTGTTTTTCATTCATCACAGTTTGGCGCAGCATGTCCCATTGTGGACCTTGCGCCAATAAAATGCAACCAACCAACCAAACCATGGGCTTAGAACGAGTAAAAAAACAAAACAAATTAATTTTACCTAACATAGTAATTTTATTTATTTAAAACACTCCCAATCACACGTGTATTTACTCATACAATTATATAGCTCTCAGCCTTTACGATTTGTTAACATTTTTGCGACCGGTGGCGTGAATCCAAGTCATTTGAAAATCTATAACTCCACTAGTAAGTGTTTCTTTCGGCTACATTATATATTAAAAATATATCCAAATATTGATATTTGTACAATCAATGTATTATGATCACAAACACTTTGATTAGAAGGAGTATAACTGCAATGCACATTCATTTAGAATATAAATATAACGAGAATAAACATTGTTCTAATATAATGTAATTTAAAGTAATAATATTATAGTTTTACAGGGATGGAACACGGGCGCAGAATTCATACCGGAATCTGCTTAAGAAATTTCTCTACCTATAATATCGTTGATTTAAGAAGTAGAAAATTTTCTTACATTGATAGTGGTATGAATTCTGCGCCCGTGTTCCATCCCTGTTTTAAAAAATTAAAGAACATGCTTTTTTAGAAATGTGAAAGCAGAGAATATCTATCATAGTATTAAAATGCAGGGTAAGAGAAATTCGTGTGAGTGACACACCAAAATATTTACATACATTTAAATCTTTAATTAAAATAATTTTGAATTAAACAAAAACCATTTTTTAAAAATCTCCTCTGACTGGGCTCGAACGCTAGACTTTTAGGTTCGTAGCGCGGAGCTTTACCTCACAGCCACATCGTTCACGTAGAGAAAGTCTTTTTTTACAATATAGATTTTTTGTTTGCTCCCAGAGCGGTTACAAACATATATTATACACACAAACATACAAACACACATACAGGTGAAGCTAATAAAAGCGTGTTAATAACAACCACAGGCGGGGCTTACTGTCAAAAACACAAAACCATGCAGTCAGGAAAGTGTTGACACCAATTTTTGTGAGCTGAAAAATTTTACCACATTTAATCATAGAAAACTTTCCCAAAAATTTTATTTAAAAAAATATTATTAATTTCCGGTACCAACATAAAATACAAGTTGGCACCTATGCTTAAAAAAAAAAAAAATGGCCCTATAAAATGTTAAAGAAATAAGAATTTATTCGAAGCATTGTGTTTTGGAACAATATATTTCTCTACACTCAAATTTAAGATTAATGCACACATAGTTGCAGATAATATCTGTTGTTCTAAAGGACGTGACACTATCCGGTAAGATTATAAAGTCATTATAAAATGCCTTGCGGTGCCAGGATATACTAAGTAATGTAGAGTGTCATGTACAGATTGTACACATTCTCAGGTAATATCTTGGATGATTAAGGAGAATTACGTGTTTGGTATTAAGTTAAGCAAATGAGAAATCATTTCAATATTATATTTGTATATATCGAAGTTTGCGTAATATAAATATGTGAATAAATATAATGTGAATATATAAAATAAATAAATAAATAAATAAATAAAAGGAGAGCGTTAACTTCATAATTGCTAACTTTTACGCTTTCCGGCTATTAAAAATTTTATAGACGTTTTTATTTTAGTAAATTAGTTGAAACTGTTACATAATAATAATAATAATAATGAATATATAATTAAAAATCGTAAATATTGGCAACTTTGTTTTACCATTCAGAGGCTATGGGATATATTATTTCCTAGCTAAATTTAATTCCAAAACGCAAGAAGTTGTCTCGCAAATTTTTTACTTTTATTATTATTATTATTATTATTATTATTATTTAACTGACACTTTCACGACCGCATGTTTTTGTCCTTTTGTCAGTCAGGTCCGCCTGTGGGCGTAATTCTCCCAAGTTACAATATTTCAGAAGTAAATTTTCTACATTCAGATTTATATTACTAATGGATATAAATTATACTCTTTCTAATCAAAGTAATTATATACATAGTACTTTGGTTGCACAAATATGAATATTGTCTATATTTTTAAGAAATAAATGACATACAAATTGCAAAAGAAACACCCACTGGCGGAGTTACAGATTTTCAAATGACGTGAATCTACGTCAGCGGTCTCGAAAGTGTTAATATAGAAGAAAAACATACATTTCTTTCTTTTCATACTTGTTCGGCAATTCTGATGGTAGTTTATTTTAATAGAGTGAAAAGTCCTTGCCCTTGAAAGAGTACATGTCTTTAAGAACCGAATGAAATTAAGAAATAAAAAAGTTTTAAGAGGACTATTTTTTAAGAACTAAATACATCAGATGATCAAAACAATATATAGATAATTTTCAAGGGTTTAGAAAGTAAGTATATATAGAAACTAGTTATTAAGTTATATTACAAAAAAAATCACTTCCATTCTTTCTATTTTTTTTTTAATCTAATACGTAGATAATGAAAACGTAATGCATTTTATTTATTTTTTTAACGACAAAGTAGCTTCCCTTGATTTCTCTCAGGAATTTTCTTTTAAAAATATATATAGTTCATCCTGATTTTTTCTTCTTATTTCTCTTTCTTTTATTAAATTTATTTACAGAGATTTATTTATTTTTATTTTTATATATTTATATTTAAACAAAAAAAAATTGCAGAAGTATTTCTGCATTTTTTTTTTTTTTTTTTTTAAATCTTGAGTTTCTTTTATTTCAATAACTTTGTGATTTTTATAGTATCATTGTTTCTTATTCATCTCCTGCATTAAATCCGGATTCTTCGTTTTTCTTTAAAAAATAATATAAATAATTTTTTTTTAAATGCAATTATTAACAGAGATAATTATTATCATAGGCAAAACATTATTTAGATTGCATGTACATTATGTCTATTCATGTTATTTTATACCAAATTTCAAGTCAATAGCGTGGTTTTTGTAGTCGCTATTGTGCGACAGGCAGACAGGTGGAACCCAAAATCTTTTTGAGTCTTAACACAGAGACCCCAGTGACGTTTCGGCAAACGTTGCAAGTCAATTGAATTTTGTGGAGGCTATCGCAGTATATACAAATTCTTCCCATTGAGCGTAATGTTAAGAATGACTTTGGCGTGTACGAACTACAAATGAAATATACACTTAAAACTGTACAGCTAATTCGGTTGAGCTCATGAATATGTTTAACAAATTTTAAATCAATAGCGTGATTTTTGCGGCTGCTATCGCAATACATACAAATTCTTCCCGCAGGCCGTAATCATAAGAAAATCTTTGGCGGGTCCCTGTACACGAACTACAAATGGAATGCGCACCCAAAATTATATAGTTGATTGCGTGGGGCTGATGAACATGTGTACCAAATTTCAAGTCAATAGCATGATTTTTGCAGCCGCTATCGCGCGACTGACAGACACACACACACACACACACACGCACACAGACGGAACCCAAAATTTTTTTGAGTCTCAACAGAGAGCCTCTAGTGACGTTTTGGCAAAAATTGCAAGTCAATAGTTTGCATTTTGCGGTGGCTACCGCGGTACATATAAATTTTTACCTTAGGCCGTAATGATAAGAAAAACTTTGCCATGTGTCTGTATACGACCTACAAATGTAATACACACCTAAAACTACGCAACTAATTCTGTTGAGATCACAAATATGTGTATCAAATTTCAGGTCAATAGCGTACGTTTTGTGGCCGCTATCGCACGACATACAAATTCTTTCCATAGGACGTAATGATAAGAAAAATTTGGTGTGTCCCTGTACACGAACTACAAGTGGAATACACACTCAAAACTATACAGCTGAATCCGTGTTGCTCATGAACATGTGTACCAAATTTCAAATCAATAGCATGTTTATTGCAGCCGTTATCGCGCGACACAC
Source organism: Salticus scenicus (assembly GCA_963930645.1). Classification (NCBI taxonomy): domain Eukaryota; kingdom Metazoa; phylum Arthropoda; class Arachnida; order Araneae; family Salticidae; genus Salticus; species Salticus scenicus. The sequence continues at coordinate 153,492,901 of OZ005662.1, forward strand.
AGACAAACACACAGACATAACCCAAACCCGTTTTGAGTCTCAACAGAGGGCCTCGACTGACGTTTCGGCAATTAAAAGAAGCTAAAAATATTAAATGAAGCCAAAAATTCAAAAATTGCCGTATCACTTTCATCAATACATGAAAAACTGCGTTGCAATTTTTTTATTTATTTATGTAATTTTAATTTCAATATTCTTGCTTGAGTTTAATGAAGCTAACACTGCATTTCTTGAATATTTAATTTAATTTAGCATTTTTTAATTTTATTTTTTAACGCTGTTTACTTTCTGTTATCACAGAGTTTCCAACATTTTAATTTATTCCGGAGTAATTTTTAGTCCCGCCTTTATTCCACACTACTTTTATTTTAAGATGGATTTTCTTTTTCTTTCTTTCTTTTTTTTTTTATTTTTTTTTATTTGATCATGGTTATATATTGGCAAAAGTTATTCTATAAATGAAGTACTGCGAAATAAAGGTGGGGCTAAAAATACTTCACAATAAGTTAAAATGTTGGTAAATATGTTATTACAATCCACTGTCTTTTTTCAAGATTCATCAGTAATTAAACTTTTCGAATAGGAATTTTCTTCTTCTTATAAGTGCCTATTTTTAAAAATATATATTTTCCACTTTGATTACATTTCAAACCTAAATATACGCGTATATATTCAACACCCTTAAACATATCTTTAACTGCTGTTTGAATGCGGTAAGTATCGTACCTCTAAAAAGAAAAAAAAATATTCCATGAATACAGAACTACTAATGAAATTCTCTATGTATTGATATCGTCCAATACCTTTATACGGGATTATTATTAACCGAATAAATAATAATCATGCCATTCACTAGTTATTCATAATCATAAATTAAGGGTCCGCTTCACTCACCGTCGCCGGAAGCCGAAGCTAATGTTATTCTAAGGGAAATTTTCTTAACAAATAACTTATTAACTAATACATATTTTAAAATTCTGTTTTCACGATCTGGAAATTCCCAACTGTTAAATTGACGAAACTCTTTAAAGAAAGTATTTTTTTTTTTTCATTTTTTATATTTTATTTTGAACCTGCAAAATACGAATTTTCAATATGTGAAATTTTTCATTTTGCAATTTCAAAATAAATTATAAAAAAAAAAAAAAAAAAAAAAATACATTTTTAAAAAAGGTCCGTCAGTTTAACAGTTGGGATTTTCTGAATGTGAAAACAGAATTTAAAAATATATATTAGTTAATAAGTTATTAGTGAGGAAAATTTACCATAGAATAACATTGTCTCGGCCTTCCGGCGACTGTAAATGAAGAGGCCGTTAAGTTTATATTTCGCAAAATAAGATATCAGAAATAAACGTCGAACTAATTTATTCCGGAGCAGTTTAAGCTCCGTCTTTATTTCGTACCACTTTAAATTCAAGATTTTTTTTTTTCTTATTTTATCGTAGTTATATATCGGAGAAAGTTATTCTATTAGAAAAGTGGTGTGGAATTGAGGCAGGGCTAAAAATACTCTGGAATAAATTAAAATGTTGACAATTATGCTTCTTTTGATAGAATGGAGTAGAAGGTTGATTTTTACCAACTATGTGAAAAATACCAGAGCCGGGAATCGAACCCGGGCCTTCCGCTTAACGCGCGGATGCTCTAACCACTGAGCTACCCTGGCTGATAACCAGCTCGGTACTTCTCACATAATTTACGTTGGCAAGGTCACCGAGTCTGCATTAAAGCAGCTATATCAAGTGACAAATTTGAATATGGGATAACTCCAAACGGCCACGAAATTCCAATTCAGAAATTTAATTCATCAACCTGGAAATTAATTTTTGATAGAATGGAGTAGAAGGTTGATTTTTACCATTTATGTGAAAAATACCAGAGCCGGGAATCGAACCCGGGCTTTCCGCTTAACGCGCGAATGCTCTAACCACTGAGCTACCCTGGCTGATAACCAGCTCGGCACTTCTCACATAATTTACGTTGGCAAGGTCACCGAGTCTGCATTAAAGCAGCTATATCAAGTGACAAATTTGAATATGGCATAGCTCCAAACGGCCACGAAATTTCAATTCAGAAATTTAATTCATCAACCTGGAAATTAATTTTTGATAGAAAATTTCTATCAAAAATTAATTTCAAAAATTAATTTCTCAAAGATTGTTATTTACAGATAAAATTTTTCATAATGTCAAATGAACATTTTTTTTTTTTTTCTGTGATTTCGTACATCATGATGGTGAAATATATATATATATGTGCGTGTGTGTGTGTGTGTGATATAGTACATTTCTAATTATGCACCATGATATCGATCTGTACCATATGATATTTCATTGGCTTTAATCCGAACGTCAAATTCTCGGATATCTTTGATATGTTGAATATTGAAGTATAGCCCTTTCTATAGAAATCTCATTACTCCAGAAATGTGTGTTTTGATTATTATCTCAGACATATAATTACTTGCACGTCTGTTTAATGAAAGATATTCAGAAAATACATTATGGGAATATTTGCATTTGAGAAAATGAATCGTAAGAATCTATTTGAAATAGATTCGGCAATCGATCTAAAAGAAATATTTTATTTATAATATTAAAGTATAATTAATTGATCATTTTATTATACAGAATTTCTGTATAATAAATTCATGATTATTTTGTACTTAAAAGGATAAAATGTTTTACTTCAATTCTGCGTACTCAGCTACAGAGTTGCCAGATTGAGACTATTTTTTTTAATTCAACATCCACCACTAAATTTTAATTGTAACAGTTTCCTAATCACTTCGAAAATCAACCGTCTAGTACATATATCAAATATCGCTTCTTAAAATTATTGGTGGCAGTAGAATAAAAAAATCCCCAATCTGGCAACACTGATTCAGCGTACCATATTTTTAGCATTTTGAGTACTGAATTATTTGAAGATTTTTATGCCCGAGGGACTGATTTAATTTGTCGCTATATGGAATGATTTTGAATTTTTAACAGTAAGGTCCGCCTGTGGGCGTTATTCTCCCATGTTACAATATTTCAGAGCAAAATCTTCTGTATTCACATTTATATTACAAATGGATATACACTATAATTTTATTCTTTCTAATCAAAGTATTTGTATTCATAGTATATTTCATTGTAAAATTGTGAATATTAATTATATATTTCAGAAAAAAATAGCATACAAATTGCAAAAGAAACGCCCACTGGTGGAGTTACAGATTTTCAAATGGTTTGAATCTACGTCAGTGGTCACGAAAGTGTTAATAAAATATGTAAAAGTAATACATTTTATTTGGAATATACTTATACTGATGATATAAGTATGGTTGTAAGATATCATAAAAAACTCCAGGAAAGTGTTTGCGATCAACGCCGACTGGCGGGGATGCCGCAAACATTAAAGCCTACTTCTTAAATTCAGATGGCGAGTCAGACTCGTCCACCGTAACTTCGCCCAAGTAAGCACATGACGAGTCTCACTCGTCAAATGTACCCAAAGGGTTAAAAAAAAAAATTACGATAATGGCAGCCTACATTTTGTATAAAAATTCATCGATTAGTTCTTTAAAGAGCACTTTTCCGAAATATTTTTGCACTTAATTTATAATTTCGGAAAGAATATACGAATACTTTTAAATGAATGACGAAAAAATATTCATAAATGTCAGCTATAAATTAACGGAAGAACACATTGATATTTTGAATACTAGCTTTTAAATATGAAACTCAGTATCAAAATCAGTCTGATAAAAAATATTAAAATATTTTGTATAACTAATATATCGAAATATTCGACGTAATTAATATTAAAATTTCATTCATAAATATAAATTTGTTAAGCCGAGTTTTTGTTATTATTGTCAATAAAAAATTCTTTTCAGTTACATAAAACTTTATTGTAATATTTATTTTTCGTTATTTATTTCATAATAAGTAGAATTATAAATATTTATACAATTTAAATATCACTGTTAGTATATATAATATATATGAAAGGGATAAAAATAATTGGGTTTTTTAATAATTTAAAACCAATTTAAAATTGAGAAAATCGCTAATCGAAATTATAATCGCGAATAATTTGTAATTGCCCCTTTAAAGTTTGTTTTCTAGCAGAAGACTTTATAACTGAGAAATCAGAAAAGGAACGAAATTATAAGTCGAAATTCGCTGACGATAGTGCAATTTGCAAGCGTTGCTGCATTGAGCTGCATATTAATTAATCCCAGAAATTCCTTTTAAGAGCCCAGATGATCTAATGAACCAATCACCAGCACAGAAAATGAGGTATAAAAGGCCAAACATTAAACAAACGGACACTTCTTGCCACGAATTTGACTTGTTAAACATTTCCACGCTGCCCTTCCTCTGAAATTACGTAAGTCCTATAGGTCTCCCAAACAGATCCCACGGCCCGGGCGTCGCTTGAACGGACTAGACTCGATTCGCCTTGCCCTGTCCCGACTATGAAATGATGAACCAATAAAGATGTTTCCTGAATTAAAGCCTAGTCGTCATTGTGTGCTGCGCCTGTCATCTCTCTTTCATCAAGTAATTAATACGTCATATATATATATATATGGATCATTCTCTGAAAAATAGGCTTTAAAAAAATAAATAAAATTGCTCTATTATTTTTTTTATTATTATTTTTTAATTTTGTGCATGTACACATACGTTACAGTTAAAAAAATAATATAAACCAAACTGCATCTGATATTTTTTTGAAATAGTATTATTTTTATTAATTAGAAAAATGAGGGAATGATTGTGAGGGAATGACAAATTTCTTCTAGAAACTACTTTATAAAAATATGATTAGGTTTAGTCGCATTTTCAAACACTAAATTTTATTAAAACATATTTTTATTACTATAATAACATAAAAAAGCAAATTTGATTTCTTTTAGTTAACTTTATAATGAATGAGGGAATGACGTATAATAAAAATATTGTATTTCAATCTAACGTTTGAGAGCCTTATGCAACTCATTGCAAAAAGTTTCGAACAGAACACAAAATGGCTTTTTACTTTGCTGCTATACAAATTAAGTTTGACTTATATAAAGCACGTGCTGCCATTAATGGAGTAAGTAGGGGTGTAATTATAGTTTGATGAGGGAATGATATCTAATACCAGGGACAATAATAAAGCGTATTCTGATTTCTTTCATTGCATAATATATCAATGTTGTATAATGGATAAATATTTATTAAAGTATATTTTATAAATTTTCATTTAAAATAATCTAAATATACGTGCTTTAATACCATAGAAACCATTTTATTTACTTACATGTGTGAATGGGGACACAGTGAGGGAATGATATTTTGCATTTTTAAAAATATTTTAAAATTATATTTAAATTCCAGTAACCAAAGAATTACAGTTTATATGCATAACTAATTAATATTGATAGTTCTGACTGCTTTTTGTTTTTGTGATTTTAAAAATAGGCCCTCAAGATTACTGGGACATGAAATGACCACTTTTCAGACAATTACTCATATATATAAATTAAAACTAGTTTCCATAGGTGTATTTTGCCTCCATATATTTGTTCTGATACATTACTACTACAATACAAGGCATACAAATATTCATGTTAAAAGAAAGAAAAAAAGACTGCCAATCATTTGACACGATTACAAACTGAAATGTTCCCACTTAAATCCTAATTTTCAAATAATTTGCGAAGTTTTCAAAGCAGAATAATCCTGGTTAATGATGCTCATGCCACCAGCATTTTTGTATAATTTCTCTAACATGGACCAGTTACAATTAAATTTTCTCGAAAGGATACGATTGTGACATAGGTGATATCTGACTGATTCAAACCACTTTCGATAGATAAAAATCAAAGCATATTTTTGGTTGCTGTATGTAGATTTTGACTAATACACTTAGACTAATACACTTGTGAAATGCAAATTTTCTTGAAAAATTGAAAAGATATTAACTTTTTGTGCTAAAATATATTCTCAAAAATCTGACATTAAGAAATATATTTGGAAGATTTTTCAGCCAGCATATCAGTCGAGTGTTCGGAGGGACGGTGGTATCGCAATCTATTGTTGGAAATCAAAATCATCATATTATAATATGATATATACATTTTCAAAATGCGATTCAAAATAAATTTTTACATTTTTAAAATGCGATTCAAAATACATTTTTAAAAGCAAAACTATATACATATATATATTTAGGTTTTTCTCTTTAATAAAATTAACGATATTTATTTTTTATTTCTTTATTTATTTTGTTGATATATTTATTAGGTCGATTCATAAGTAATTTCCGATGCAGTTTAGTTAAAATTTACATCAGAAACATTATACAATGAATATAAGACTTCAAACATAGGCTCCTCCCCCCCTGCATTCATTATGTAGTGTGTTTGGGCGTTGCTTGCATTGGACCAATGGTCAAAGCATGCATACGGCAAATATTAATAAAATTCTTCGGAGGTGTGGAATTTTGCATATTATGTTCGTTTTTAATCAATCAGAATAACGATCACCTTTTATTTTAATGGAATTATGCAAATATTTGGAAACATTAGTTTCCAGCCGTCACTGGCATTACTGTACTCATTGATCTGATTTCATTGGGCGTGTGCCATCAGTCTTAGTATATGATCTGTGGTTCAATTATTCTTCTAACAATCGTTTTGTCTGGTGTATGTCTTTTACTCCAAACTCCTAAAATGGAGAATAAAAAGTGCATATTCGTCATGTGATGCTTTGGGAATTCAAACAAGGCTGTAGTGCTAAAGCGACAGCTGAAAAAATATGCAGTGTATACGGTGAAGAACTGATATCTGATCGGACAGTTAGATATTAGTTTACAAAATTCCGCTCTGGAAATACGACTTTAAAGGACTAACTGAGGACAGGACGTCCTTCCGACTTTGATGACAGTCTTGTAAAGGCTATATTGGAACAAAATCCAGGCCAGTCAACTGGAGACATAGCAGAAAGGTTTAATGCACCACAATCAACTAATTTCCGCCACCTGAAGAATTTATGGATAGTCAGCAAATTAGGAGTATGGGTTACCACACAATCTCAGTGAACAGAATAAAGAAGGTCGCCAGTCTATCGCTACAAGTCTGATCTCACGAGAAAAAACTGAGCCTTTTTTAGATAGGATTAAACTGGCGATGAAAAATGGTTTACTCATGAGAACATCATCCGTAAAAGACAGTGGCTTGATAAGGAACAAAAACCCTTACCAGATTCGAAAACTGACATCCATGGAAAAAAGATTTTATTGTGTGTATGGCGAGATTGTCGAGGGCTAATTCATCACAAGATATTAAAGTCAAATTTAACAATTACTGCACACATATATGTTCAACAACTGCAAAGAGTGAAAGAGAAACTTCATGAAAAACGTCCTACACTCGCCAACAGCGAAAAAGTCATTCTTTTACATGATAATGCAAGACCACATACAGTAAGGGTGAGTCAAGAAAAAATTCTAGAGCTTTGATGGTCTGTTTTACCGCACCCACCTTACTTCCCGGACCTTGCCCTGACAGATTTTCACCTTTTCTGTTCCTTACAAAACTTTTTGAAAGGAAAAACATTCAAATCTGAAGAACAAGTCAGACATGTTGCCGAAAATTTCTTCTAATAGAAAGCAACCATATTTTACAAGGAAGGAATATATAACCTGCTAAGAAGATGGGAGAACGTCATACATAATAATGGTGAATACATAATAAATTGATATAATTTTGTAACTAGAGGAAGATAAAATAAATGAGTGCTGAAGTCAAAGGAAGTTATTTATGACTCCACCTCCAAAGACGTAACATGATAAATGTGGGAGGGGCTTATTCTTCGGCAGGAAATAATACCTAATATACATTATTATATTCGTTGCACAATGTTATCGGTGTGTATTCTATTTTAACTGCATCGGAAATTATTTATGAATCAACCTAATATTAAATATGGAATATCTGTTATGTATGGCTATATTATGTTATGTTATGCTATGGTAATTTAATTTCGTCAAATTTCAAGAAATAATTGTTTTTACTATAATAGTAATTTAACCCTTTGTATCCCACCGGAACTTTAAAGTCCCATCAAAAAAATTCTCCAATATAGCCTAAATTTACTACAGGATTTCGTTAGGACTATAATTAAGCTTTCCTTATAATTAAGCTATAGTTTAACCCTTTAACGTTCACTACTTAATTTATTTAAAAAATTACTAAACTAATTTTAAAAATAGCTTTTAGACACATAGCTGATCATAAATATTTAAAAAATAAAAAATTAGCATCGTTCCTTTTCGAGAAATTTTTGATTTGAAACATCTGTAAGTAAACCTTATTAAATTCAAATAATATTTAATTTAATAAATGAATCACTTTATAAGTAAACATTATCGACAACAAAAACTCGTAAAAGTTGCATAGATCCCAACATTTCAATTTATTCCGGAGTATTTTACTCTGCGGTGCAAGGTAATTCGTTTTATTTAAATTACACTGCCACCGGAATTTACGAACATAATTAAAATACAAGAAATTTTAAATTTTCACGTTAAAAGAAGGGCAATTTCTGCTATGCTATAAATGTAAATTTTTGCAAAAAAAATTTCCGGGATGAGTTTTTGCACTTGAGAATTAAAATTAATTTTATTTAAATAATTCCATCAGCGGGAACACTGCGACTGAAAGAGTTAAGCTAAATTTAACACTTTCGCGACCTCTGACGTAGATTCATGCCACCTGAAAATCTGGAACTCCACCAGTGAGTGTTTCTTTCGCAATTTGTATGCTATTTATTTTTTGAAATATATAACCAATATTAACATTTTTACAATTAAATATACTACGGATACAAATACTTTGATTAGAAAGAATATAATTATAATGTATATTCATTTCTAATATAAATGTGAATGCAGATATTTTTGTTCTGAAATATTGTCGTAACGTGGGAGAATAACGCCCCGCCCACAGGTGGACCTTACTGTCAGAAATTCAAAATCATGTGGTCGCGAAAGTATGCATGAGATGATTCTCTTGAATAAAAAAATATAATAAAAAAGTTTCAAACTATTTTTCCAAAAATAAAATAATTTGGAACATAAAGGGTTAATATGATTCTACGAATTTTTACCTTAGCAGCAGAAAAAAAGAAGAAAAAAATCTAAAATCGACATTATAATGGAAATTTCAATAAATTTTATTAATATCTTTCATTGAGGAAAAAAAAAAATGAAAATAAAAAGCAGAAAAACTGAAAATTTTCAATAATTTTTATTTATGGGATTTTTTCTGAAAATTATATTCGGTATGTGAATACTATCACTCAGATGTTCTGCACGGGAAAATCTAACATCATTAAGTTAATTCTAACTAACTACAGTTATATATATATATATATATATGCATATATATATATATATATATATATATATATATATATATATATATATATATACAGTTTTCAGAAAGAAAAAAAATGTTTTACATAAACAGGCTGCATTTATATTATTGATTTCTATGGAGTGTGTATTCAATCTATTTATTTATAAGAATGATATTTTCTTCTGATTTTTATGCATAATATAGTCACAAGCTTCATTAACTTTATTTCTGAAAAATGATTTTTTTATCTTTTTTAAGTGAACGAAACTTAAATAACATACAGTGAAAGAAAAATAGTATAAAAGCTTGATTTGAAATTGCAGTTTCATTTGAAAACATATAATGGCATCTGATATATTTCCTTTTTCGGAAATAATAATAAGGATTTTTTATCCTGGTATATATATATTTATATATTGTGAAACTCTTACGAATAAAAGTAGTTTATAAAATGAAATAGAAAATAAGTTTTGTAAAAGAAAATAGAAAATGGGAATGAAAATATTAATTTAAAGTAGCAGGGGTTAATTCTTCGCCCTTTTTTCAGGACACTATCAAGGATGAGATATTTTCAAATATATTACTACCACTATTTTTATACACCAATATCTAAAATTATAGCACATTACTATAAGTATACCAAAAGTATTTCTGTGTGAAATAAGTGGTTGCAATGAAGACGGAAATTTCTTACTTCCGAGTGTGTTCTGAAAAAAGAAAAAAAAAAAAAAAACGGAGAGTACGACCCCCTAAACTAGTTAATGTTTGCAAACTTATCCCGGAAGATTGTTAGTTCCCACCCAGCGTTCCCAACTTTTATAATTTATTCACGAGCATTTTTAGCCCCGCCTTCTTTTCCGCACCAAAAATTTTGTAGATTATTTCTCTTTAATATGTGACAACGATTAAATAAGATTTTTTTTTTCAGAATTTCCGGTATGAAAAAGAGGCGGGGCTAAAAATGCTTGTGAATAAATTATAAAAGTTGGAAACTCTGTTCCCTCCCCTTTTCGATCACCACTTAATTTTTAGAGTAATTCTCTTCAAATATATTTACGATTAAATAAGAAGAAAAGTATCTAAATAAGACTGGCGTGAAAAAATAGGCGAAAAGGGGCGGGGCTAATAATTATTTGGTTAGGTTGGTAAGTATGCTAGTTATTAGCTACTTTATCTTTGATTCCTGGTGGTATCGACATCGGTTCGCCCTTCGCATCCCTCTACCATGCATTAGAAAATATAGAAGGCGCTAATAAATACAGATATATGATTCTTTTAAAAAACTTATTTACATATTTAATAGTAATAAATTACAACAGCAAGTTGGCAGTCCGCATTTTCAACGTTTTTACTTAGTCTAACTTTTTAAGATTAAATATGATTTTTAAAAATATTATTCAAAAATAGTGACTCTGGAAATTACAAACTAATGCTAGCCTGCAAAATGGGGTAGATTAAAGGAGCACTGAACCAAGATCTAATGTCCCCAACGCAGGAATTTGACTTTAAATTCTAACAACTTTTAATCGTGAGTTAATTAAAATTAATAATTTTGTTTATAGCCACTAACGATTTTCTCGTTTATTTTCTGATGTATTAAATATATTATTTACAACTAATTTATAAAATTTAAATGTTATTATCCATTAAATGACTAAAAGTTTGAGTGTAAATAAACTAATCTTTCCAGTAAATTCGTAAGATAAATTTCGAATATGGATTCGTGCCACAACGTGCTTTTCCGTTTCCTTCTTTTGCGCATAATTTTAAAACGAATGAACGTGTGAACATAAAATTTAGATTATGTACCTCTATAAAACCTTTAATATATTTGTATAGAATTTTAACCTAAGCAATAAATTTAAACGGTTATACTTATTTTTTTTTTTCAAAAGTTTGCTCTCAAGGAAAGGGAAAATGTAAATAATTTTAGATAAGAAAAAAGTTTCGGGAGTAGTGTTAAATATGCACGACAGATAGGTAAATAATGGCTGTGTTCACAAATAACTTCAATTCCCCCGTTGAATACGAAAACCTAAAAAGCGTGTAAAGTCAAGGTGCAAATTTTCAGAAACATTTAACGCATTGTTTCTGCCATCTAGCGACATTGTTATATTCATATTATTTATTTATTTATTTAATATTATTATTGCTGAAAATAATTAATCAAAGATTATATGAAATCATCGACGCTAGATGGCAGAAAAAGAACGTCAAATTTTGTTAGAAAGCTGCATCCTGACTTTAGACACTTTTTAAGTTTTTGCTTTGAACCAGGAGTTGAAGTTAATGGTGAATACGGCTGTTATATACACCGGTCTTCAAATGTTAAATTAAAACTCGGTGTTCCTTCTTGTATTTTCTTTTCTTTTCTCTCTTTTTTTCTTTTCTTCTGCGAAGAACTTTTTAAAAAATATACAAACGAACAAGAAAGTTAGATGCGATATTCGTTATGAAATTATTATTATTATTATTATTTTCTTCGTTATTATTCTGGTGGCGTTCTTAGTTCCCAAGAGTTATAATTTTAAGAGTTATCAATAATTATAATTTTTCAAAAAGTCTTTTATGAAAGAAAAAGGAAAATGAATACAGAATTAGAAATCCGATTTTAATTTAACATTTGTAGACATGTAGGCCTACCAATTATGGTAACTTATCCGTAACAGTGTTAAGCCTCTCAGTTTTTTTTCACACCAGTATATTTGTAGAGTAATTGTCTTCTTATTTATTCACGAGCACACATTGCTGAATTCTACTCTACCATACTTGCCAACCATCTCATTAATAATCGTGCAATTGTTAACGTCCATTGAAATAAATGCCTCTTTTTTCACACAACTTTAATCTTAGAGTATTTCTCTTCAAATGTTGTTACGATTAAATAAAAATAAAATTACTGTAAAAAATCACTGGTGTAAAAAAAAAAAAAAAAAAAAAAAAAAAAAGCGGGTACTACAAATTGTATGGTTTATAATGACATATTATGGATTGATGACAATGATTGGCAAGTATGCTCTAATTTACTGGTTTGAAAAAAAGGCAGGGCCTAACTCTATAACGGATAAATTAGCATAATTGGCAGGTCTAGGCATTTATATCTTCATCTCTTGTTAAGGCGTCTTTAACACAGTTTCTCATTTAGTATTCTTTACTATTTTTTTTTTTTTTTTAATTTCTTCATTTCTTTCAAAGTTTACTTTTGAGAAATTTTAATTTAATATCTGTTTAAAAATTATTGTTTATGTAAATGTTCTAAAATATTCGATTGATGGTTTCATGAAAAACATGCCATCCAATTTTTATATCCATATTCTCATTTGTATAAAATATATGCTCAAAGAAGGAAACGAGAAAACAAGTTGTAGCTTTATTTTGGACATGTGTATAGGCGTAAAAGTTGCCAATAGTTATTATTTTTGAGTGTATTTTAAACAATTAATACCTCCCTTCTGATTTCACATTTCTAAAATCTATATTGAATAACACTTTTTGAATGCTTTTTTGTAATAAACTAGTAAAATACCTTTTGAAATGAAGTAGAAGTTTGTTTAAAATAATTATATGATAAAAAAAAATTTATAAACTATGTTTTTAAATTTTCTGTTGAATCATATAAACGCTACTGAAGGCAGCCGGAACCCCAGCAATTGGATAAAAGTATTAAAAAAATTCCTTGCTATCGTCTTTTGAGCTATTATAAAAGTTTCAAATGGCTATCTAGCCGGGAAGTTAGTTAAAAGTTGATTGCAAGCTTTGTACTGGAAACGCTGCCGAAGGCAGCAGGGTCCCGAAGCAATTGGATAAAAATATTTTTTAAAAGCATTTTCACCGTATTCTGAACTGTACCGAAAGTTTCAAATGTCTAGCTACTCGGGAAGTTAGTTAAATGAATTTTCTGTTGAATCATATGAACGCTGCCGAAGGCAGTAGGGACCTGAAACAGTTGACTAAAAGTATTAAAAATATATATATTGCCACCGTGTTCTGAGCTATCCTGAAAGTTTCAAATATCTAGCTAGCCGGGAAGTTAGTGAAAAATCGATTGCAAGCTTTGTACTGGTAACGCTGCTGGAGGCAGAAGGAACCCGAAACAGTTGGCTAAAGGTATTTAAAAAAAAGCATTTTCACTGAGTTCTGAACTATTCTGAAAATTTTAAATGTCTAGCTAGTCGGGAAGTTAGTTAAATAAATGTTCTGTCGAATTATATAAGCGCTGAAGAAGGCAGCGGGACCTGAAATAGTTGACTAAAATTATTAGAAAAATGTATTGGCACCGTGTTGTGAGCTGTCCTAAAAGTTTCAAATGGCTAGCTAGTCGGAAAGTTAGTGAAAGATCGATTGCAATCTTTGTACTGATAACGCTGCCGAAGGCAGCAGGAACCCGAAACAGTTGGCTAAAGGTTTTAAGAAAATGCATTTTCACCGTGTTCTGAACTATTCTGAAAGTTTCAAATGTCTAGCTAGTCAAGTTGATTAAATAAATTTTCTGTGGAATCATATAAGCGCTGCCGAAGGCAGCGGGACTTGAAATAGTTGACTAAAATTATTAGAAAAATGTATTGTCACCGTGTTGTGAGCTGTCCTGAAAATTTCAAATGTCTAGCTTGTCGGAAAGTTAGTGAAAAATCGATTGCAAGCTTTGTACTGATAACGCTGCCGAAGGCAGCGGGAACCCGAAACAGTTGGCTAAAGGTTTTAAGAAAATGCATTTTCACCCTGTTCTGAACTGTTCTGAAAGTTTCAAATGTCTAGCTAGTCGGGAAGTTGGTTAAATAAATTTTCTGTCGAATCATATAAGCGCTGCCGAAGGCAGCGGGACTTGAAATAGTTGACTAAAATTATTAGAAAAATATATTGTCACCGTGTTGTGAGCTGTCCTGAAAATTTCAAATATCTAGCTAGCCGGGAAGTTAGTTAAAAATCGATTGCAAGATTTGTCCCTGACAAACCCACAAACAAACACACAAGAATCGAAGTTAATAAAAACATGGTAAAATCACTGAAACGCAGTCCAAAAAAAATTAATAGACAGTGATATGAATTTATTATTGAAGCATTTTTTTTTTTTTTTTTTTTTTTTTTATAAAAAATACATCATAAATGAATAAAACTAAAGTAAATGAATTATTAACAATGAATAATTTTTTCTTTTGTTTTTCTTTCCAGGATATACAAGTTCTATTTATAGAAGCGGTATGAGGAGATACTGGAAAAACCTTGAAGAATGGATTCTGTCATTTTCATTAATCTTTATGATTGAGTCTTCTTTGTGAAAACAGTATTATTATCTGGTGAATACAGAATTTGAATAGAAAGAAGATAAAGATATATGTCAAACAGAAGAATATTTATTAACGGGTACTCATTCCTACATCAAATATCTAGAGAAGATCCGGATAGTATTTGGAAAAGTTTTCTTGAATATATTACTTTTATTTTATTTCTATATGCGAATCCAACACATTGTTCTGTATAAAAAGAAAGTGTTGGATTAATAAAAATTGCTGTTTTAGATGTATGTACACTTTCTATAAAGGAATAAACATGATTTTAGAAAACTGAGTTGCTAAGTTGCAATCAAATAAAAATGAATTTCATACCACTGTTTGGGAATAGTAATTCTTGAATTATTTAATTGAAGATAATGATTGTAAAAGAATACCATTGAAAAATTCCTGTATGGGGGCTACGGACCATTCTTAATAACTTGTAACCTCAGAGAAAATATTAGTTCTCATATTTGTTTGTCAGTCTGTGTTTGACAGAAAATTTGTGGCAAATCTGTGACAGAACTAACAACAAGAATTTTTTGTAAAATATATTTAGTTGCGCATTGGAATATATTGAAGTCTATGAACTTTTGGTGCACATTGTTTAACCATAGCTTCCTAAATTAGATGCTTTCCGCGTGGCTCGGAAACTTGGCGGTAGATCTGGTACATCTATCTGGTACAGATTGCGTGACTTTTTTTATTCAATAGCCACCAAAAATTTTTAAAAGTGAGATTTGATATACATAAAAGGCGAATAGATTTGAAGAAACTTCGAATGTATATATCATGTATAACTTTTTAAAATTATTGGAGACAGTTGTATAAAAAATACGCGCAATTTGTACCAGGTGGTACTGTCTACCGCTTGAACTGTTGCCAAGTTTCCCAGCTACGCGGAAGGCATCTAGTTTAGGAGGCTATGGTTTAACAAATAACGTTGTCGTACCAGTTATATAAATATACATACATATAATTTTAAATTTGGATTCTTTAAAACGTTAGTTATGAATCTGGATTAATTTGAAACGTATTAAACATAAAAATTGTCCTTGGTGCTTCAAATTTCATTCGTCGTAGCTTCTTTCGACGGAGATCCCCGCTGTCCGAGGCGACTTGTAGCGTGGTGCAGACTGCTGATTAGTATAGAATTCCAATTAATTAGAAATGATAAAGACCCTATTCTACCCCTCTCCATAGAAACCCCAGGCGTATGTAGAACCCCTCTTACCAATAGTACTGGTCAACAAAAATGTTACATTGGGATAAAGAAGAAAAATAAATCTTGTAGAAAAGAAAAATAAATCTTGTATAAAAGAGCATAATAATCAATGATATTATGTTTGGAAAAACTACCCTCCCCCCTATTTTCATATCTAATATAATATGTTTATACTGGTCCAGCTAATCATATCTTTTTTACGTTCTGACACAAAGTAAAAGGAAGTATTGTAATCCCGATTTGCGAAACGGATTTTATATCTCGCATAGCTCAGAAACGAATCATTTTAGACTGTGGCAAATTTATATGTGTGATTGTCATGATAGTTAGTTGTACGCCTGCAAGTTTCATCTTAATTACTATCTCTAATATTAGATATATAAGCGACCTAACACGATTTTTCGTGACATCTGTATGTAAATACGTGTGTGTGTGGGGGGGGGGGGGGTGAGGGGGGTATGTATCTCGCATTACTCAAAATAAGTTGGACATCGAACGTTAAAAATTGGTCTATAGGTTTGTTATAACATCTAGTTTTGCCCCTCCAATTTTGGACTGTCTATGATTTTCCATTATGGAGATACTTAGGAAAATTATGTTCATAATGATCAACAATCGAAAGATTTTGGCCGTTATATATGACTTACCATCATAGAAATTAAAAAAGCTAATGATAGCGCCTGTAAGGATATTGTTATGAAAGTTGAAGACATTTTTGCGTATAGAAAGTTATGTTTAAAGACATAATTCTCGTCAATGAATGCATATTTTTTAGTGAATATTCAGCCTGTGGATAGAACCTATAAATTATCTCGCATATTTCAAAAATAGTTGGACGTAAAACGTTGCAAATTGATGTATGGGTTTCTTATAACATCTAGTTGTGCACCTCATTTTTCGGACTTCATATAATTTTTAGTTTTGGAGATAGTTAGTAAAATTGTATTGATAATGACTAAGAATACAGAGGTTTTGATCATTAAATATGATTTACCAACACAGAGATTTCAAAAGAAGCTAATGATAGATCCAGTAATGATATTATTATGAAAGTTGAAGACATTTTTGCGTGTAAAAATTAATTTGTAAAGATTCTTGTCTTCGCAGATTTTTGTCGACGAATGCACTTTATTTAATGAATATTCAGTCCGTAGATAGAGCAGGTTATTTTATTTTTGCGAATATTGTCGACATTTTAACGTTCCTAAATTGATTCTTGAAAACAGAAATATGTTCTAGTCGATGAATGTAGTTTAATTATGAATATTCAGCCCGTACATAAAGCCTGTAATGATATTGATAAAAGACGAATTGTGTACGAATTACGAAACAAACGAAAACTTAATAAGGTAGAGTAAGCAAGCATTATTTATTTTAACTTAATGAAATTTAATTAATTATATGGTACATTACTGATAAATAGTGTAAAATGATAAATGTAAACTCCTAATAAAACTTTCTATACACCATTAAAGTTAACAGTTACTTTTGAAAATGTATTTTATTTGTAAACAACCTCAATTTTGATTCTCAGTTAAGGGTCCTTAAAACTCTCGAGGAGCAGAGTTGGTTGGTTGGTAGGTTGTGTTTTTATGCCACACTAGTGCTGGGCAATTGGTGACGGTCTGGGACTCGACCTTAGAGGTGGTCCGGAGACATGCCGTTCCAATTTTGATTCTCCACGGAAGGGATTGATGAGCAAAGTAATTTTGGTTATTGAAAGTTAAAAAAGACCAGAATTTATAAACGATGTTAGAAGATAAGTAATATATATATATATATATATATATATATATTAGCGTGAATGAATATATTCAATATTCATTCATGCATATTTTTATCGCCATGCTGTTGTGAACCCTTGTTATGACCAAAATAAAAACATATATCGATATTGTATAAACTTCATATTTTTATGCAATAAATAATTACAAGATAAAAAGAACTTTTTATATACCATGTTTTTAAATTTTTTGTTGAATCATATAAACGCTATTGAAGGCAGCAGGGATCCGAAACATTTATCTAAAAGTATTTTACAAAATGCATTATCATCATGTTCGGAACTATTCTGAAAGTTTCAAATGTCCAGCTAGGCCGGAAGTTCATTAAATAAATTTTCCGTTGAATCATAGAAACACTGTCGAAAGCAGTATGGACCTGAAGCAGTTGGCTAAAAATATTTTTTAAATGCATTGTCACAGTGTTCTGAGCAGGGTTGCCAAATTTGGCCTTTTTTTTATTCAATAGTCACCAACAGTTTTCAGAAGTGACATTTGATATACATAATACACTATCAATCTTCGAAGGGATTAGTCAAACGTTACAAATTAAAATTATTGGTGACTATTGAATAAAAAAAGTCCAAATTTGGCAACCCTGGTTCTGAGCTTTTCTGAGAGTTTATCAAATCAATCAAATATTCAGCTAGTCGAGAAGTTAGTTAAATATCGATTGCAAAATTTGTACTGGTAACGCTACCTAAGGCAGCAGGAACCCGAAACAGTTGGCTAAAAATAATTTTAAAAAAGATGCATTGTCACCGTGTTCTGAGCTTTTCTGAAAATTTTAATTGCCTAGCTATTTGGAATGTTAGTTAAAAATCCATTGCAAGATTTATACTGGGCACACAAACAAACAAAGAAGAATCGAATTTAATAAAAACATAGTAATATTTTTTGAAATACTGTATGTATGCTTATATTTCTATTTGTAAATAAATTTATATTTTACATCACTCGGGGGCGAAATTTCCCCGGCGCGAGATGCTGGGGGCGAAAATTCCGAATCCCGATGCAGATACAGCAGCTGCATTTTGTATTTGCCGAGGAAATGTATGCTATAGCATTTCCGTCAAAACTTTCATTTAGTTTAATCTTTTTACACCATTACAAGCATTGACTTTTTAATATTTCGATTCAAAACTATTACTGACATTTATATTATCTAGTTTATATAAATCTTTACCTCGATTTATCGTTATAATATCAAATATGTAAATATACTTAAATATCGAAGGGCTTATTGCATAGCTGTTAAATCTCTTTAAGCGCTTATCTCATACCACTATAACTTTTTTTTCCCCCGACTTGCTTAAAGACCCAATTTCAGCAATTAAATAACGTATAATAATTATAAAGAAATAATTGTATGAGTTAAGCGGGAGACTTGACAGCTATGCCTTATAATAACGCGTTAAATTCAAGATTGTATAAGTTATTACAAATCGATTGGTGCCAACCACATGTTTCTACGACAACTTATGGCGAAATTAGATGGGGGGGAGCGTTTTTTTTTTTTTTTTTTGGTGACTGTACTTATTATTACTATACTTGCGAATATCGTAATTGATATTGGAGACGGAAACGAAATTGCTAACGGAAACGAATTTTAGTTTCCGTAGAATACTGATAAAATCTTGATATTGATAAATTCTGCATATTACAAATGTAAATGCAAATCTATAGTAAATCTTTTTAATTTATAAATAAGTGAATTCATTTATCGTCTTAAACAGTTACAATTTGTGCATAAAATAATAAATGCATACCTGCCAGCAATCTAGTTAATACTCCGTAAAACTGGTAGTAACTATCTTTTTACCCCCGCACCAGTCTTTTTCTTTTCTTTTTCTTTTCTTTCTTTTCTCTTTCTTTCTTTCTTCCTTTTTTTTTTTTCTTAAGTATTTTTCTCTTTAGTCAATCGAAAAATTTACTCTAAAAATAAAGCAGTGTGAAAAAAAGGGAAATATGCTAACAATTTTACGGAATAACAATTAAATAGATTGCAAGCATGTAAATGATAATATAAAACATTAATATAAGTTTTATGAATTATATTCCACGCGGAGAAATTAGCTTAATAAACATTTAAAATGTTTTAGGTTTATAGAACCATAGCCTCCTTAACTAGATGCCCCTCGCGTTGCTCGGAAACTAGACAACAGTTGAAGCGGTAGACAGCGCCACTTCGTACAGATTGCGTGACATTTTTATTCAAAAGCAACCAAAAATGTTTAAATGTTGGATAGGATATACATAAAAGGCGAATAGAATCGAAGAAACGTCAATTATATATATCATGTATCACTATTTTAAATTATTGTTGACAGTTGAATAAAAAAGTCCTACAGTCTGTACTAGGCGGCGCTGTCTACCGTTTCAACTGTTGCCTAGTTTCCGAGCTACGCGACAGGCATCTAGTTAAGGAGGCTATGATAGAACTATAATCTAAGTAAGATGTATCAAAAATATGTATTTTGAAGAATAAATAATTTAATACATAAAAATAAAATAAACTACTTCACTTGCTTATCTATATATATATTTAATTTAAATAAAAAGATGTCAAAGAAAGTTTTATCAGTTTTGTCTCCTTATTAAAATGCTCCAATTATTTTATGTCATATGTGCACGTCATCTTAGAAACTTTCATAAGTAAATCCTCCAAAAATATTTTTATGTTCATATTTTTGAAAATCTTCATTTTTTTTTTTTTTTTTTTTTTTAATTGGCAAAGAAATCAGATCTTGATAAGCAAGGGCATGCCTTATAGAAAGTAAGTTTGATTTTAAATATTTATTCTTATTATTATGCTCCCAAAGGCGCTTTTCATGAATATTTTTTTTTTCTTTAAATGAAAAATAAATTTATTAAAAATTCAAATAATGTCAAAATTTGAATAGAAGTTTTATTTAAAGAATGAGTTATGTAATACAATACTTTTAAGTAATATTTTTATTTATTTATTTATTTATTGTAGATAGGCCAAATATTTAATATAGCTGACAACTATAAGCATAGCTTCAAGTACTCTTTTTTTCATAATATTTTTCACCACTATTCCCTTAAAATAAACATCTTTATAATCTTATATACACTTATTTTATAGCAAAAATTGCAATTTAAAATCAGTGTGGATCTTGTCCGGGAAAAAGGCGGGAAATTCGAGCCTTGTAAACGTTTTCTTTCTGACAAAGCAGAATATGAACACTTCATAAAGCATAATTATTTTCCATAATAAAATGTTTTGTTTAAGTGGATGCTTTAACACTTATTGTCACTATAATTATTTTCGACTATTTGCAATAACTTATTTATTTATTCATTTTTTTCTGATTTCAATGCAATTTAATAAAGTATATATACTTGCCAACCACCTCATTAATTACCGTACAATCGGTAACGGCTCTTCAAGAAAACGCCCCTATTTTCACACCACTTTATTTTTAGAGTAATTCTCTCCAAATATTATTATTATTACGATTAAATAAGAATAAAATCACTCTGAAAAATGACTGGTGTGAAAAAAAAAGGCGGGTATTAAAAATTGTACGGTTCATAATGAGATGGTTGCCAAGTATGAGTATATATATTTTCTTCTTCTACAAAGTAGTATGTATTAAAATTCTGATACCAACATATTTATCTATTTTTAAATTTAAGCCGTACTCTTCAGCGTTTCTTTACAGCTTTATATTTCACAAATATGATTTAACCTATTCATGTTTAAGTCACTTAAATTTTATCTACAGCAACCGATGCAGTAATATCCACTGGAGTATAGATGCACCGATAGCACTAAAGGAATTAAACACGAAATCACAATAATCCTTTTTAAAAAATAATGCATTGTTTTAAGGAGGGATTAGTTTTTTAAATCTTTCAGGATAAGCAAATTTTTCTTATTTAAAATCAACATCCACTAGAAATCATAAAAAATTTTAAAAGACAACAAATAAATGATGTTATTTGTCTAAGTTGTAAAAGAAACAAATTATAAAAAATTTCTGGGGACAGTTTTTCCAATTTTGAATTATAATTTGTGGTTGCGCTATGCAGCAACCGCCCCTGAAAGGTTTGAAGGGTTAAAATGACATTTGTGGATATGGGTTTCAGGGGCGGTGGTTACATAATGCAACCATAAATTTTACAGTAATTTCCTGTCTATAATCCGCAGATTATACAAGCCAGTTTTACACCAGAAATTTTAATTAACAAATAAAGTTATTGCAACAGTTGTTCTTTCGAAAAAAATATTGATTTTTTTGTTAAATAAAATTTCTGGTGAAGAAATGACACATCTTTCCTGCGGATTATAGGCCGGACATTACTGTAAAATTTATGGTTGCATTATACAACCACCGCCCCTGAAAGAGTTGATGAAATAATGTTATTCGTGACCAGTCAACATAAAATTGCCATTTTTTACGATTTCTGACTACCGAAAAATTTTAAAAGAAGTTTTTTATGCATTTGTGTAACAGTTTTCACTGATTAAATAATATAAAAATTTCTATTAATTTTTTATAGTTGCCCAAAAGCTTAAAAGTTGGTAACTATGTCATCAATGTGTTAAGTAAAGAATTTGATGTATTTTTTTTTTAATAACATTATTATTTAATCTTGTATGGTTCTATAAGATGTATTTGCCACATAAATTGCCATCATAGTAATTTTTTCTTTCGATATTCATATAGTTTATATTTTTCTCTTATTTACATAAATGCATGCCAACATTTTAATTTATTCCGGAATACATTCAGCTCCGCCTTTATTTAATACCAAATAATTTTTAAGAGTAATTTTTTCTTATTTTATCAAGTTATACATCGGAGAAAAACTTTCTATAAATGTGCGAAAGAGACGCTAAAAATACTCTTGAATAAATTAAAATGTTGGCATATATGCTTATTTGTATAGTTTTGTCTATATTTACACACAATTAATCAAAATTTGGTGAATACTAATTAGTTAGTTTAATACAACAATTTGAAAATACGATGGTGTTATTAATTACCTATGTGTAATAATGTTTTTTCTTCAACAAAAAAAAAAAAAATCCTCTGTTTTGTTTAGTAGCATAGGGTTTGAATTATTGCTTTGCACATTTTCTGTTATGTCCAGTACGAGTACGCCCAAAGAACTACTTTCTTTTTCTATTTATTATACGTATATATGCAGTAGGTGAAACCTAATGTCTAAATCATACAAACCGATTTACGAAAGAAAGAGAAAATCTCCTTATACGTACTTTTGGACGTAAATAAAACTTTTTTGCTTAGCACTTTCGCGAACGCTGACGTAGATTCACGTCATTTGAAAATCTGTAACTCCACCATTGGGCGTTTCTTTTGTTGTTGGTATATTATTTATTTCTTAAGAACATACCCAATATTCATATTTTTACAGTCAAATGAACTATGGATAAAAATACTTTGATTAGAAAGAATATAATTATAATGTATATTTATTTGTAATATAAATGTGAATACAGTAAATATTGTTCTAAAATATTGTAACTTGATAGATTAACGCCCACAGGCGGGATCTTACTGTCAAAAATATAAAAACATGCAAACACTTTCACGACCTCATGTTTTTGTCTTTCTAAGAAAAATTTCCTGAAAGTTCCTGTGGGCGTTATTCTTTTAAGCTATTTATTTACAAACAAGGTTTTCTGTATCCATATTTATGTTACGAATGAATATGCATTATAATTATACTTTTTCTAATTAAAGTATTTGTATCATAGCAATTTGTTTGTAGATATATGAGTAATGGGAATATTCTTAAGAAATATAGTAACGCACAAACTGCAAAAAAACTGGCCGTGTTTACAGATTTCCAAATGTCGTGAACCTACGTCAACGGTCGCGAAAGTGTGAAAGGTTAAAAACGTCTTTTATTTAGCACACCTTTTAACAATGTATCGCAAAATTCAACATGTTTGCA
This sequence comes from Salticus scenicus, assembly GCA_963930645.1. Taxonomy (NCBI): domain Eukaryota; kingdom Metazoa; phylum Arthropoda; class Arachnida; order Araneae; family Salticidae; genus Salticus; species Salticus scenicus. Next base: position 153,516,531 of record OZ005662.1, read on the forward strand.
ATTTCGTATCAAATACTATTTGTTTTTTCACTGGAATCGATTCTGCAATATTACACATGCGTGAGGTTAGTGTCGATTTTATTAACACTTTCGCGACCGCATGATTTTTGTCTTTTTGACAGAACAAAATTATTTCAGAACAAAATTTTCTATATTCACATTTACATTACAAATTATTTACATTATAATTACATTCTTTCTAATCAAAATATTTGTATCCATAGTGTATTTCATTCTAAAAATATGAATATTGGATATATACTTAAGTAATAAACATACAAATTACGAAAGGAGCGCCCACTGGAGGAGTTAGAGATTTTCATATGACGTGAATCTACGTCAGCGGTTGCGAAAGGGTTAAAATGCGAATGAGAGGACAGAATGGAACTTTATGACTTTTTGCTAGCACCAGATAAGCCTCACAAGTCACCCTTTTTGGGAAGTTGAATCCTTTATATTTGTCTACGACTTTTTATCCAGAGCTGCCAACCAAATCCGGCAAATTGTTAGTACCGCCCCTTTTTCTACACCAATTAATTTTTAGAGTAATTCTCTTCAAATATATTTACGATGAATGAAGAAAACAAATACTCTAAAAATTAAGTGGTGTAGAAAAAGGGGCGTTTTTCAATAAGCGTTAACAACTTGCCGGATTAGGTTGGCAGCTCTGTTTATCGGAAAACAAGCAATAGTTAACCCGTTAGTAGTCGCTATCGACAGCGCCACCTATTACAGATTGCGAACTTTTTATTTAAAACTGTCACCAATAATTTTAAGAAGTGATGTGATCGACATTAAATCGATTTTATTCGCTTTTTATGTACATCTAATGCCACTTCTAAAAATTTTTGGTGGCTGTTGAATAAAAAAAATCTAGAAAAACTGAAGTATGGGCGGCGAATCGACCAACTAGCGACTACTAACGAGTTAATTTATTAAAAGTGTAAAATTTCCCCATTTTACCATAAAGCAAACATTCTCTAGAAAAGATTATTGTAATGCTTGCACCTTCAAAATTTCGTAGGTATTGCTTATATACGGTCATATGAAATTAATCAGCTGCATTAAAAATTTTAGGTGAAAAATATTTTGTGTTAATTTTAAATATTTTTTTATTTGTAACAAAAAGGGCTCATATGTGTAGTAAAAGAAAATTTTTAAGCCTACGTTTTTTCTAAACGCTTTACATGAATACAAATTTGTTTATATTTCAACACGTGCATTGGAAAAAAATTGGATAAATATTCTAAAATTAATTTTGATTTAAGAAGCGATATATTAAAAGAAAAACGCCTTGCTTAATTGAATACAACATTAAGAAAAGAAAAAAAAGGAGGTGGGTTTACTACTACTACTACTAATAATAATAATAATAATACTAAATGTAATTCCACGCTCTTAAATATTTAGGATTCCAGATAATTAGTGCGATGCTACGTTTAATATTTCTAAGCATTTCGTAATACCTAATACGTTCTGAGGTGCTGACTTTGTCCATTATATATATATACAGGTAAATGTTTCTATGGTCGAAAGAGATGTAATCGCATTTGCCAAGAGTCCTGATTAAAGCAGAGGATTTAGTGCCAGAATTTTCGAATAAAATATTCTGTGCTATTTTTTGATATGTATGCTGCAAATTGCTATTTGGAAAAAATGATATTTATCCTTTTTTAAAGAGTACAAATGTTTGCAATTTTGCGTGTAGTTAATGTTGCCTTTGGAAAAGGAAAAAAGTAATGCTATTCTACGCTTTAAAAAACGAAGTGGTCAAAAAATGAGTAAATGGACATACACATTTCGAAATGAGTAAATTTGTTTAAAAAAAGAAAGCGTGCTTGTCTCATTAATGAAATGTGGCATATTTTTAAATTAATATCTGCTCATTTTATAATTTATTATAACTATTCTGATCAAAAAGAAATTCATTAAGGAGTTTTTCAGTAAGTCTATTCCCTCAAATCGCCAGAACTATTTTTCGTGGAGGTTTCATACTGATTGGCGCAAGAATACATGAAAGAATATTTATGGTTTCGGGTTCCCGATGGTCGATGCCAATTTTTGAACATATTAATGTACTCAGTTACAAGTGCATGGGATTTTTAAATTTGAGTACTCTTCTAAAGCTATTTTGAGTATTACAAACTTTATTTATTTATTTATTTATTTTTCAGTGAAATCTGCCTAATTTTAATTTAGGATGCCTTCAGTAGTTGAAGGAATATAAAATGCTGAAATTAAAATCTTTATTAAAATTCTCTCATCAGAAATTTAAATTGTTTACAATTCAAAATACATGAAACAAATCATGCATTCTATGAAGAACTTCATGCAGTGTAAATAAGATTTATGTAATAAATTCATTTGTTGAATTCACTTTAGCTATAAATCAATATATGAAGAATTTCAGACGAAAACACGTAGATTACCACAAATAATTGTTTTCCTCAGAAATATAGATTCTCGCGAGGAATATAAATTTCCACAATCAAAAGAAAGATAAATTCAGGCAAACAGAAATCGATATAGAGCACTGCTTTCTCATTAATTTGGTATATAGCAGGAAATTTTCAATTATAAATAATTACGGTACTTTAAGTATTTCCCAATTTTTCTCGAATCACAATAATTAATATCCATCTTAAGTCTTTAAATTTCATTTAGATTTTTATAGATCTGTATTTTTTTTTTTTTTTTTTTCTGAATGAAATTTTTTTGAGGAAATATACTAGTACCATAGCTTCCAACTTGTACGCTTTATTTTTCTCCCGGAAATTTTTAATGAAAAGTTTTAGTACTTTTTAGCAGGTCTCTGCGATTAAACTTGATGAAAATTTTTATAAAGAAATAGTGGTTTTAAAAACTCTTACAATTTGTCATCTATTTTAACATTAACAAATCTAGGAAAAATTTAAGATACTTTCCCACAGAAAAATTGAATAATATTAATATTCTAGTCAAACAATTGGATTAAAAATGCTGTAAATTACAGCAATTGCGTTGTTAAAGTACCCAAAGGAAATCAAATGGTTTAGCCAAAGTAAAAGAATAAATAAATAAGTATTTAAAAAGTAATATTCTCAAATCTCTTAAATAAAACAATTGTAACCAAACATCGCAAATTACAAATCTCGCAACAATTGTTTGTGATCGGAATAATAACCCTAACCCTTACGAAGCAAATAGGTAGGCAGATATGCAATGCTGCATTGAAGATTTTAACTTTTACTCCTTCAAATTTTATTTTGAGATTATTATTTGTAATACTTTCTTATTCGTTACTCTAAACTTTCACACACCCACAAAAAAAAAAAAAAAAAAAAAAAAAGACCTTCCGGCCACATTTTCCGACTTTTATATTTTATTCACGGGCATTTTAGCCCCGCCTTCTTTTCGCACCAGAAAGTTTGTAGATTTTTTTTTCTCTTTAATAAGTAACAACGCTTGAATAAGAAGAAAATCATTTTTCAAAAATTCCGGTATGAAAAAAAGGTGGGGATAAAAATGCTCGTGAATAAATTAAACAAGTTGGAAACTCTGCTTCCGGCGTAGCCGAAAGATTAAGCTGATTTCTTTTTCTAATAAAATGGCCGCTAGTTTGAAACTTTCTGGCAGATCCATTTAATTAATTTATATAATTTAAAACTTCAAAAAGGCTATGTATAAGTTAGATTTCATGTAAATGGGCTCATAATTTTTCTAGTTTAAAATTTCCAGGAGGCAGTTACTTTAAAACTAAAATGCGAATTGATATTAAATATTAACCCTTAACGCTCGGCATATTTTCCTATTTTGAACAATAAGACACGCCTTTTGGCGTTCCTTTAAAACGTCACACGTATAGTTTCCAACTTACTACCTTTTGGCTACCGAAAAATTGTAATAATTTGTTTTATTTTACTTCATCATTAAATAAAATAAATCTTTCTGTTAAAATTTTCCGGTTGCCGAAAGGTAGCCTATAGTTACACGTTTTAGAAAAATAATATTTCATTTGCAGAGGAACACCTTAAGGTGTGGCTCGATTTTTTAATGTCCCCTCAGAAGGGACATACGAGCGATAAGGGTTAAACTTCTTTCAGAACTTGCTAGTAGCTATGTAGAAGCAAATTGATTCGAAATATGAGTACTTCTTAGATTTAAAGTTTTTAAATAGCTGCAAATTTTATTAAGTGGCGAATCAAGTTGGTCAATGAACTTATCAAAAGTATTTTAAGATAAATTTACAGACCAAATTTGTTTAATAAATCATAGCCAACTAAACTAGATGCCTGTCGCGTTGCTCGTAAACTTGGCAACAGTTTAAGCGGTAGACAGCGCTATCTGGTACAAATTGCACGTATTTTTTATACAGTCTGTGTTTGACAGAAAATTTGTGGCAAATCTGTGGCAGAACTAATAGCCAGAATTTTTTGTAAAATATATTTAGTTGCGCATTGAAATAAATTGAAGTCTATGAACTTTTGGTGTACATTGTTTAACCATAGCCTCCTAAATTAGATGCTTTCCGCATGGCTCGGAAACTTGGCTGTAGATCTGGACAATCTATCTGGTACAGATTGCGTGACTTTTTTATTCAACAGTCACCAAAAATTTTTAAAAGTGAAATTTGATATACATAAAATGCGAATAGAATCGAAGAAACGTCGATTACATATATCATATATCACTTCTTTAAATTATTGGTGACAGTTGAATGAAAAAGCCGCACAATCAGTACCAGGTGGCGCTGTCTACCAATTGAGCTGTTGCCAAGTTTACGAGCAACGTGACAGGCATCTAGTTTAGGAAGCTATGAATAAATTCAGAATTTCAAAAATTTTTGTAATGACAAATCTTCAATTTGCCGACTGATATCAAGTGGCTGTCATTTTGAACTAAAATGGTGACTCTAGTAATTCAATATATTTGACTCTAATATAGGATATGTATGAAACTAATTTTAAGGAAATATGTTCTTAAATACGTTTTAAAAGATGTGATTTTCAAATGTTCAAGTGGTCCCCGCTTGAAAACAAAATGGTGGATCAAGTTACCCAGCAAACTCATCCAAGGTATGCCTATAAGATAAGTGCACTGTCGAATTTTAGTACAGATTGATTTAGTATTCCGAAAATAATCGTAATAAACTTTCAAATGGTCGCCATTTTAAAACAAGATGTCAGATGGTGTTGATAAAAAAAATGGATTGCAATCTTGATATGGCCTATAGCCTATACTATAAGTGCAGAGTCTCCCGTTTTTCAAGGGAGATTCAATATATATATATATATATATTTATATATATTTGGGGGTGGGGGGAGGGAATTATTTTCATCTTTTTTATTAATCGTGGAAAAACTATGTGACATATTAAAAAAAATAGCAGCTATAAATTCAATGAAAAAAATAGCAGTGATAAATTTGATTTAAAAAAAAAAAAAAAAAAAAAAAAATAGAAAGATTAGCAGCTATGATATACGGGGTTTTAAGCAAGCCGATCCATAAATACTTTTTAAATGTAAATTTTAAACTTTCAAGTGGCCGCCACTTGAAATTAAATTGCGAAACATTTTTCAGGACAAACTTATTCAAGGTTTTTGGTTTAAATTAATTCAGTATTTCGAAAATTATCGCAAAGTGAAATTTTCACGTGGCTGCGTAATTTCTAGTTTTGGAAATTTAAAACAATAAGGCGGATAAAATGTCTTAATAACTTTAATTGAAATTATGATACGGACTACATGTGTACAGGGTGGTTACAGACCACATTTTGTCCCTAATTACAGAGGTGCGAAGTTATTGCGGATTGTCCGCAATCTTAATACCGGAAATTTCTTAACGTATTCTATTGTAATAATTATCTGCAATATAATAGGACAAGTTTTACTTTTTCTTTATTGTGGTATGAAATTGATTTTTCATTAGTAGTAAATTGGAACCTCTGCCTAATTCTTTCACAAATATTTTTCTTTAGAAATTTTTAATAGTATGTTTGCACCATTAATTTTAAGTAGAAATTATTATGTAAACATTCTGGTGAAAGAGTCAGGGGAAATAGGCGGTTCTGTAATTACTCTGGTATATCAAATTTCAAGCAAATCCATTTTTTTGTACAGTTTTAAAGGAAATTTTTATGTGGTCACACTTGTAAATAAAATAGTAGATCAATTCTGTTGACAAACTTTTTGAAGATTTTTGAAAGATAAATTTGCTATCAAAGTACGGTTCGAACTGGTTGAGTATTTCGGTAGAAATCGTGACGACTTATTTTGAAATGACCCTGTAAATTTCTACCATTTTAAAATAAAATATTGCACCAAATTAAATAAGCAAGTTCGTTGAGACCTTGCTATGGTTATTGGAGTTTCAAGCGAATCGATTTTTAACTTTGATTTTTATATGAATTTGAAATTTCTATGTTGTCGCTATTTGGAAACAAAATAGCGGACGAACTTAGTTAATGAACATATTCAAAATATTTTAACTAAATCAATTTTCTGTTAAATTCAATTTATTACGATGTAAGCTAGATATTTTAAAGTGGTCGTTTTTAGAAACAAAATAGTGAATTAACTTGGTTTAAAAAATTATCCAAGATTATTTGTAAGATACGTCCACTGTCAAGCTTTAGTTTGGACTTGTCCAGTATTTTGAATTTTACCGTGATGACAAATTTTTCATCTATCTACCTATCTATCTATCTATTTATCTGTATATATATAGACAGATGACAGATAAATAAATAGATTCTCTAATAGGTAAGATTCTCTAATAATAAATAGATATCTCTAATAGTCAAGATTATTAGAGAGAGAGAGAGAAATTAGGCGATTGCTATCGGTCAGTTTCTGTGGAAATCAAACGAAAATTAAATTTCAGTGGAAAGTATTATTCATTCATTGCTGGGATGGAACACGGGCGCAGAAATAATACCACTATCAAGGTAAAAAAAAAATTTCTACTTCTTAAATCAACGATATTATAGTTAGAGAAATTTCTTAAATAAATACCTGTAATAAATACCTATATTATATTTTATGCCGACAGAAAATTATTTTGAGAAAATTTTGTAGAACAGCTATAAATAGACAAAAAATGAAACTTTTTTCTTTTATAGTTGACATCGTATAGAATTTTCATCAAACTTAAAAATATTTATATGAGTGGCATATCTCTATGTTTCAAAACTTTAATAATATGCTTAATAAACTTTCTTGTAGTTTGAAGTCTTATTAAGATTGAACTCTTATCTTATATTTCTTCTCGATTCTTTATATCTCAATTTTATTATAATTTTTTAATCAGAATACTATAATCACTATGCACATTTATATACCTTGATTTCTTTTTCTTTTGTAAGCATTGGTTTAATTATTAGCTTTCACGATTTCCTAATAAATGCCGCATATTTTTTATTAAAATAGATATCGATTACGTAAAAGATCTTATTAAAAGGGCTAAGAACAAGTTTCGAAAGTGACTGTTGAAAACAAACGCTTCAAGTTAATTACAGTCTTGGAATTTATATTAAAGCTCTTGAAATGAATCAATAACTGACAAAAGACTGAAGTTGCCTTTATATATTGTAAATCAATGAAAAGAAAGTAGATAAGCATTTAGATAGTTGAAATGTAGATTATGATATGTTTTAAAATGAAGATTATTAGGATTATTCAGAACTGAGTTTGATAAGCTAAATATTTTACATATAATACGTTTAATATAAACCGAATGTTTATAAACCTATATCCATAGCTGCCAATATTTTAATTTATTCCGGAGTACTTTTAGCCCCGCCTTTATTCCGCACCACTTTCTTTATAGAAAAAGTTTCTTCAATACATAATTTCGATAAAATAAGACAAAATACTTTGAAAAAATAAGTGGCACGAATTAGAGGCGGGACTAAAATTACTCCGGAATAAATTAAAATATTGGCAGCTGTGCTATATCTATGTTTATTCTGAAAATTATTTCGATTATTTATTATTTTATATTTCAGTTTGCCATATTTGTTTGAAATTGGATTACAAATATTCATTTTCACAATTTTCACTGCTTATTTTTTGTTTTAATTGTACGTTTTAGGATAAATTAAATACGAATATCAAGTTTTTAGCGGTCGATATGGTTGCATGTCTGTTATAGGCATAATATCGAAATAGAAATAAACACGATTTTAAATTTATCTTTTTATAAGAGGTTGATATTTGAAAGGGTTTATTAAAATTTGTAAATTTCAAAGGTTCGTGTGGGTAAAAGTTGGCTAAATAATTTAGAATATACATTTAAATTCAATAACAATTTTAAATAACTGTTTCTAAAACAAATTTACATGTTTTTAAAGTAGCACAGTTGGAAACTATTACGCATTTTAGTTACAGGAAAATTTTTATAGAATTTTTTTTTAATATATTTTTTTAATCAATTTCTACTGCTTAACTAAAATAAAAAAAATCATACAAATTTTCTTGTAGCGAACAAGCGTAAAAGTTGGCAATTATAAAGTAGGTTGATATAAAGCACTGTGTTACGCCATTTCTTAATCTGTAAAATCTGTCTTTCAAACGCTGGGTAAAAAGAAATCGCGTGAAAGACACACCAACTTATACTCAACAGATATTCTATTGCAGAGTTGGCATGTTTCCTTAATTTATTAGACTTAGACCTGCCTTTATTTCACACCATTTAATTTATAAAATAATTTTCTATAATATATAAATATGATAACATAAAAAAAAAATTCTTATTTAAAAAAAAAAAAAAAAAAAAAAAAAAAAAAAAAGAAAGAAAAGAAAAAAGAAAAGGATGCATAGCTGCCAATATTTTATTTTATTCCGGAGTAATTTTAGCCCCGCCTCTAATTCGTACCCCTCATTCTTTAAAGGTAATTTTTTCTTGTTTTATAAAAGTTATGTATTGAAGAAATGTTTTTCTATAAATAAATTGGTGCGAAATAGAGGCGGGGCAAAAAGTACTCCAGAATAAATTAAAATATATGCAGCTATAGGTATGAAAAAAGGTGGGGATTAAAACGGAAGTGCTCTCGGGAAGTAATCATCCAGCGCATGATGATGCTATTAACCAACATTGTCCATAGGTTGTATGGGCTTGGTATAAAGACTGTGTGAACTTTGTATAAAGACTGTGTACATTACCATTATGACCTTTGTAAATAGACTATTGTCGGCTCCGGTCCTCTTCACTTTAAATGCAACTTTGTCGCGTGAGATCTCTGCTCTGGCGACCATTGTAATTCTTTCTTTTACTTTTTTTTATTATTTGCTTATGCAATAAACAATGGGGGAGGCTTAACCTTTGGAGACGGGCTCTTTTAAATCTCCACAGTGACTTTGGAGCCCCTCTCTAAAGGTTAAAAAAGCTCAAAACCGCTGCATAGTGGCGAGCGGCCTCCTTCCGTCTTAGAATCTTAGAATCTGAGAAACTGAGAAACTGAGATACAAAAGTAATAGAAACACTGTTATTAAAAATTGTGTCTGTGTTTTCTGTGATTTTTTCCAAAACTTACGTAATTCCACTGTGAATAGCGTTAAAAATCCTTAGTACAAATTGTGAATTCAGTATTAGAATTCTGCAAAATATGAAAAATTAAACCCTTCTGGGTTTTCCGTAGTTTTCTCCGAAACTCCATTTGCATTTTCCATGGTTTGCACAGGTTTTAATGGGGAAAAAGAAAGTTTTTAGTTCAAATGAACTCATTGCTATAGAAACCAACATCTGAAGTATTGAAATACGAATCATTACAGGTGGACGAAACAACCTTCACCGTTAAGTTCTATAGGGTTAGAGGCACTAAATTTTTCGACTCCCAAAATCTAATAATACCAATTTTCAACGCTCTAAATTTCAACACCTTATCCCAATTTAAAATGGTACAAAAGAAAGAAAGAAAAATTAATCTTACATCATCTTTCGATCCCGTGAGTTAGAATAAAATTTAATTCGCAAAAAAATGTAACTTTTATGTTTATTAACTTAAATTGATGACATTTGAAAAGGAAGCTGGTTTTGTAATGTCCAGGCTATACATTAATTTCTGTGTTCGTGAGTAAAAATTTGAAATTTTTGAAAGCTGCAATTTTTAATCTCACTACAAAAACAGGTGACTTAATGGGTTGCAACCGTTTCCTTTTTCTTCAGACAATCGCCTGCTATCAGTTCAGATTGAAATGAAGTGTTGTCACCTAAATTTCATACTTTAGTTAATTTAAAAATATCTAATTATCCGATCGATAAGTGTTTTAATCCCCTGTATTCAGAAAAATTATCCTTTTCATTTGGTACCTAATTTTTATCGATAGGATTTATATTTCTAATTTATTTTTCCCTTTTTACGGTTATAACTTCGTTAAAATGTCTATTTTTAAGCAATGGAGGTAGATTATACGTCATTTTTCAATCGACATAGGTTGATGTTTTAATTAATGTCTTCGCTAATTAGGGTCGCATCGTTTAGCAAATTAGATAACGAACATCTGCGATAAATTTTCCGTCTGATGGCACCCGTTCGAAGTCTGTGAGACGATTAGGGCCGGAGTTTATCGGGTTTCAGTGTTAGCGTGACAGACAAACAGCGAGAGATGGTCACTATTTTTAAATGAATCACTGTAATAATTGAATCAAACATCAATATTTATAACTCATTAATTTTTATAAGCTAAAAAAAGAAAAAAAAATTACAATGGGAGATAAATTTGTTCTGGTCCCCACTCCCTACGGCAACGCAGGCCCGTTCGCGCTACGTGCGCAATTTTTTTTTCGTCCCTCTTTACGAATCACTATATTAATATAAACCAAAAAGTAACAAATAAAATACAGGAAGAAATCTTCTCTCATCGGTGGAATCATGGGTCCGTGTCCACACTGCCTGCGGCAACGTAAACACGCTTGCGCAGTGCGCGTATTTCTTCACCCACCCTTCTTGCCCTAATAATAATTTTACATTTTTCGAAAATATATGCAATCGATTTATCGGGCTTGACACCTAATAATATCAATCTTCAACGCTCTAACTGTATTTCTGAAAGTTTGCCCTCCCCCCCCCCTTTCCCCCTACTAATAATTTTACACTTTCGAAAAAAATCCTCATTCGACTTATAGGCCCCATAAACCTATATATACCAATTTTGAACAGTCTAACTCAATCTCTATCCCCCCCCCCTTCGTCCCCCCGTTCATCCCCCTTTCCGCCCCTTCTAATAATTTTACACGTTCGAAAATACTCTCATTTGGCATGTGGGCCCAAAAAACCTACATACACAAATTTTGAACGGTTTAACTCAATTTCTATTCTTTTGCCATCTTCGCCCCCTCTTCCCGCACATCCTAATAATTTTACACTTTCGAAAATGTCAGCATTCGATTTGTAGGCACAAAAAACGTACGTATACCAATTTTGAACAGTCTAACTCAATTTCTATTTTTTTTTTTTTTTTTTTTTTGCCTTCTTCCCGCCTCTCCTAATATATTAACACTTTCGTAAATATCCACACTCGTTTTGTATGCCCCTAAAACCTATATATACCAATTTTTAACGGTCTAACATTTGAGAACTCATTTCATTTACAAATAAATAAATAAATAAATAAAATAAAATAAACTTTGTAATATATAATAATAATAATAATAATATTAACTTAAAAATTCTGTTAAAGACAGAATTTAGTTTTAGTAGGAGGACTCTTAATTTCAATCAGTAAAATTTTTATTTTTATTTTTTTACTTTTTTAATTTAAATTTACTTTTTATCGCCTTTCTTGACCATAAAATTGGGCCACGTACTTTTTAAAATGACTGAAAAGAATTAAAATGAAGTATTACTACCTAAATTTCGTACTTAAGTTAATTTTTAAAAATCCAATTGTCGTGTCGAAAAACCTTTTGCACCCTTGGATTCAGAAAAAATTTCCCTTTTCATTTGATACCGAATTTCTAACGATAGGACTGATATTTCTAATTTATTTCCTCCTTTTTTAATGTTATACAAAACTAGCGACGACATTTTTATCCAGAGTGAAACTAATAATCCTCCATCCTGAGAAAAAATAAATAAATAAAATAAAATAAATAAATAAACTCGTTTCGTTTCTAAATATGTATTTTATATGCACGGTAAAATTTAAAATATTCAGAATGTATCCAAATCATAGGTTCAAACTTCCCTATTAATTTGAAACATTTGCAATTTTAATTCAAATTACACTTTAAAACCAAAGCCAGAGGACGGGGAGCAATATTTTTTTAGTTAATAAACTACAATTACAAACTAGTAAACTATAATAATAATATTAATTATTAATATTATTAAGCATATATGACTAGAGAAATATGAAGCATTTCCCCAAAATCTAACAATTTATTTTGATTCAAACAGTAATAAATATTTCTCTATATATTTATATTAAAAAATAAAAAAATTCTGTCGTTAGCGTCATTTTTTTTTTTTTTTTTTTTTTTTTTTTTTGCGACAGCAACTTCTCACGGAGGGTACTAAATAGACTCGTCCCCCGCGTCATGAAATATATCAGTGTATTCCGACTACTTCAAGGAATGCATTTGAACTGCTTGCAAACTTCTATCATTTTAATTAACGAAATTATTAACTAAAAACGTCGAGTTTATAAAGGTACTCTATTTGCCACCGTAGAAAAAGTTTCTCTTGTGACGTTATTATTTTGTCCTGACATCATTTTCCACGGGAAAATTAAAATGTGATCCATGGTTTCAAAAGTTGGTTGATTGGGTTTAACGACGCACTGGTACTGCGCAATGAGTAATTGACGACGGTCTGGGACTACCATGGTGTAAATATATATATATATATATATTATTTTTTTTTTTTCAATGTGAAAACTTTAGGATTGTAATTTGTTGTCAGCAAATATCTTTTATTCATGTTTTTTTTTTTTTTTTTTTTTTTTTTTTTTTTTTTAAACTATTAGAAAATAAATTTTCTTATTGGCTAAGCTTTCATGTTATTTATATATATTTTTATTTTATATATATTTTATATATATATATATATATATATATATATATATATTGTAAATAATGAAATAATGCCGTATCTGTATATTTGACTGCATTTCTTTTTGTCTTTAAAGTGTATCTATCTTTTTTACTTAAAAACATTTTTTTGTAAATATGTCGAATATATTTTGGCATGAAATATATCCAACGTATTTTAAATTTATGGCCAAGAAGAAAATCACCACCTAAAACTTTTAGAGTGTCCAGTACGTTTTATCTTTCGTTATTTTAAGAAGTAGGTAGCAGAGAATTAACAATTGAAGCTTTAGTTCATTTTTCCAGATTAACATGACAATAATAATAATAAACTTTAAAGATATTTTCAAATGTGTAAAATTATTGCCTAACTGCGTACATTAGAAATATATATAGAGAGTATTATATACTGCCCTAAATTCACTAAAAAATGCAATAGTAAAAAAATATAGGCATTAGAAAAAAATAGGGGAACAGATTTAATATCTGGCGTACTTGGCGATAAAAAAACGCCAAATTATGTGGCGAACATATTTAATTCCTTTCAAAAACCATGTTTATTTTATTAATGTATATTAAGAGAGCAAAGAATAATATGAATCAATATTTCGTATAATATGTATAGCGAAAATATACATCTGGCATGTATTTATTCGTATTACGTTCTTGATCACCAAATACAAAATTCGCCAAGGATGACAGATATCGCCAAAATGGCTACTATATATATACATATATATTTTCTTTCCCCCTTAACAAGGAGTTATACCAAAAAGATTCATCGCCAAACAGTGAAAAAAAAAATTAAAAGGGGTCATATACTAAAACTGTAACACTAAATGGTCTACATGTTACGAATTTCTATTCTGAAAAAATTACTGATTTTTAGCATATTTCATAAAATATAAATGAATAAATAAAAATGTAGTATTAAAAATTATGTATTTGAATTTAACATTGAATACGGGGATTTCTATAACACTTTCCTGCTTTTGTCTTGCATTATGCACTATTAATATTCCTATTCAGTGAAAGGCAAAGCAGCGGATAAGCGTACAGAGCCCGGCAGGGATTAATAAGTGAAGCTAATCTGGGGGAGGCGAAGACTACTTTGTGAGCGGAGCGAGCAGGGGGCAGAGCCCCTAGTTACTTTGAAAGAAAATAAACTGATTATAAGTAATTACAAGATAAAAAGAACTTTTTATATACCACGTTTTTAAATTTTCTGTTGAATCATATAAACTTGACAATTCTATTTATTAATAAATACTATTTTAAAATTTTTGATGAATTATCCCATCACCTTGAAAGCAAATGATCAAATGTGTAATAAAGAGAGCAAGTATAAGAGATTTTCAAACATTTATTAATTAAATAAAATTATTAATAAAATGCATTGTCATCGTGTTCTGAGCTATTCTAAAAGTTTCAAATGTCTAGCTGGTCGAAAATATAGTTAAAAATCGATTTCAAGATTTATACTGGAGAAACAAGAATGCCAGTTAATAAAAATGTGGTAATATGCAGTCAGCTTATTAATGCCCCTTTAACAGATTACTAGGTAACAGAAACAAAACTCAAAATTAAATATTCCTATATAAATATGCATTTAAAAACATATAGGAAAGATTGAAAAAATTATAATTAATATATATATTTTTTTTTTTTTGAATATCTCCTATATATATTTTGAATTTTCTCTCTTATGAAATATGTTTTATCATATATACAGCATTTATTTACTAATTTATTTCAATAAACTGAACTCGTTTGTATTAGAGGGAATTGATCTTATATATCTTATACCTTAAGATTAAGCTTACATATTTACAAAAATTACTTAATTTTCACATACAATAATTCAATATATGCTCCTGGTGAACTATTGATTATTTTTATTATTTTTTTAAATGAATATCAGTGTTCAAATATGAAAGTTTAAAGATTTACCAAAACAATCTAGTACAAATAACAGCTAACATACTAGCTGTTCAGCTAATGCAGAATTTAAACATATTAAACATTAAATAAATAATAAAAAAATTAAGCACATTTGAATTAAAAATTCTCATTTTAATATACATTTATATTTAGAAATTTATATTTGATATGAAATAAAATGCAGCAAAATTGTAATAATAGTAATAAAGAATGAATAGAAATAATGACAATATGATGACACTTATAATTTGCAGATAATTTATCATATAAGTGCAAATAGATTCTATTGTTAAAATAAATGTATCTCAGTTAAAATTCCTACAGAATTCAGTTAAAATTGTCTAGAAAACTTTAAGAATTTTTTTTTCCTTTTATAGACAATTTTAAATTAGATTTTGAATCCCGTTACAATAACTAACAATTAATTTAATAAATTAAGCTGACTTATTACAGTATAGGATCCGTTATCCGGAAACCCGTTATCCAGAATGCTCCGAAAACCAGAATGCAAAATGCCAACTACCAAAATTTTTAATTATCGTAAAATTGAAGAATTAAAGTTATACAATAGCAGCAGTCAGAATTATAGTTTTAGAACCTACTTTCTGGGGAAATATGGTGAAAACAAAATTGTTCAAATAATTGCTGAAAATTTTGCAAATTTAGGTTAGAAAATGAATTTTTATGGTATTTTTTAATACATAAACATGAATAACAGATAACTTCTTAAAGTGCCCAATAGCAGATGTATTTTATCCTTGAACTCTGGTCGCATGCATGAAGTCCCAATTGTTATAAAAATTTTAAGTAGTTTTTATTAATTTCCATTAATTTCCATTAATTTTAGAATTTATTTCATAAAATATTTAGCATCATGTGCTAAAAGTATTTGAAACATTTATGAATAATTAGTATGAAAGACACACTATAAGCAAAAAAATATCATAGAAATGTTTGCAAAAACCAAATCAAAGGATTTTACTCTCAGGTCCAAAATTAAATTTTATTTATGTTTATTTATTTTCATTTATTATTACTATTATTATTTATAGTTTAAAATTCTAATTAAGAATGCTTTTTTATTTTGTGGAAATAACTTAATAAATGAACAAATATATAGGTAAAGTGTTTATACATATTACTCATGTTTATCACTACTATTTATGAAATTATTTTGCACCATCTTTATATATATAATAAAATGTTCCGAATTATTGAAAAACCCCTTATCCAGAATATACCAGGTACCAAGCTTTCTGGATAACGGATCCCATACTGTATTAATATTAAAATCCAGTCGAAAAAAAAAAAAAAGAACACTCGACGTAACTTTGTTGCTAATCGATGCACAAAAATGTAATAGGTATCATTCGACTGGGAATTGCGAGTACTTTTAGAAAATGAAGTAAATTTTGAATTAGGGGTCATCTACATATTAAAACGCACACCAACCTTGATTTTTTCAATGGTCATACTCTATTTTTATTTTATATTTGAATTCCTGGGGTCACGACAATGCGAAAATGTCTATTGTTCGTATATTTTACTTATTATATATATATATATATATATATATATATATATATATATACTAAGCGTTCAAATTTTGAAGTTGTTAATGTTAAATTCATATTTCAAACTTTTATTAATATCTTCATAAAGAATAATTTGATCGATATAATTGTATCGATAAATGTATACTTTTCCGCACTGCCAGACTCTCAGGAATTCAATTATGAAGTCAAAATTCGGTGTTGCTAGTGAAAAAATTACAAAGTTGGCGCTCGTTTTAACATGTAGATGACCCCTAATTCAAAATTTGACATCATTTTTAAAACGTGCACTTAATTTCCTGTTGAATGGTGTATATTAGATTTTTTTGCGTCAATTAATAACAAAATTATAGCGAGTGTTGCTGTAGATTAGCACATCTCGGACGTGGAATTCATGGTGAGTAGTGAGAGACACAAATGATAATAAAGTCATAATTAGTCCCAAGTATTTATTAAAATTTCTATAATGGGACACATCACAGATGAATTACATAATGAATTTTATGATATTTACAATGCCATATGTACAAAGAATAAATTCTGGCTTATATTTCGTTCATAACTACTATACTCCTATACTCGCTGACACCAGCACACATCATAGTGCTACCTTCACCCCCGACAGCACGACCCCCTCTCTCTAGAACTGCTTCTCGTCCCGAGAGTTGGGTTGCCATACTTATTTGTGGCGGCGCAGGTTTGCCAGATTTGGCGCACCTTACACGCCCCACCTAAACATAAAATTAGCCCACAGTGGCTGATTTTATCACTTTTAAAAACAAAAAACACATATATATATAAATGCTATTACAAAACATATACTTTCAAAATACTATATAAATGCTATTACAAAACATATACTTTCAAAATATTAATACACTATATAATTTCAATTTTAATATATATAGAATATAAAATAAAAATAAAAATAATGCAAGTACACTATTATTCCAGCCTGGACAGAGCGTCTGCACCTCTGTGCTGGACACCTGGCCTATGAGTGATGGAATGATTCCATCTTTGAAGAGCTAGAGCCCAACGGGTTAACTTGGGACTCTTAGGAGTAGTATGAGTTAAATACTTAAGTGGATTATGATCAGAAATGATCTCTACCTTAGCCCCATAAATCCACTTATCAAATTTGTTGAGTCCGAATAAAACTGCCCATGCTTCTTTTTCGATGCTTGCCCAATTTTTCTGCGTCGCATTGAATTTTTTGCTTGCGAACGCTATTGGGCGATAAGATCCATCAGCATCTTGTTGGGTTAAACAACATCCTACACCATAGTCAGATGCATCGCAATGAACTTGGAATGGCAAGTTGGCATCAGGGGTAGCCAAGCTAGTTACCTCACACAATAACTCTTTTAGTTTGTCAAAAGACTTTTGTTCGGCCTCACCCCAACTGACTATGTTTGATTTATTTTTCTTGGTCAGCTCCGTGAGTGGAGAAGATATTTCCGCATAATTCGGTATATAAGTGCGATAAAAACCCATCAGTCCCAAAACAGACCTGACATCCTTTTTAGTGACAGGTTTAGCTAACTTTCTAATAGCTGATATCTTATCTTCTTCAGGACCATGCCTACCTCCCCCTATCACGTGACCCAAATATTTTATTTTCCGTGAAGCAAAGGAACATTTATCCAATCTCACCGAGAAACCTAATTTATGTAACTCGGTTAGAATCAACTCTAAATGGGCCAAATGTTCTTCAAAAGACCTAGAGAAAATGACCACATCATCCATGTATGCCTGTGCATAATCTGAATGAGCTTTTAAGAAACGGTTCATTTCTCGTTGAAAAGTACCCGATGCCCCTGCTAGACCAAAAGGCATTGTTTTCCACTGGTACACAGCATTGTGAGTGGTAAATGCTGTTAATGGCTTACTTTCCTTATCCATTTTAATTTGCCAGTACCCCTTTAAAAGATCTAAACTGGTTAACCAGTGGGCTGATCCTGCAGTGAAAATTAACTCTTGCATATCTTTCATGGGAAAAACCGGAACTTTAGTTACCTTATTTAAAGCCCTGAAATCGATACACATTCTTATGGAAGAATCTTTTTTCGCAACGCAAACAATTGGATGAGCTATTTCAGATTCTGATGGTTCTATTAAATCTAGATCTAACAATTCTTGAACCTGACGTTCAACTTCCTTTCTATATGCCATGGGAACACTGTAACAATGGGGTTTTTTCCGAATCGCATTTGGTAACAATTCAATTTTATGAGTGCCCACCGAGGTTGGTTGAACAGGCTTAGTAAAGATATATTTAAATTTTACAATTAAATTTCTAAGAGTTTTCCACTCAGAAGCATTTAAATGTTCAGCTTTAAGACTATCAAGAATTTCAAAGAATTTAGATTCCTTGGTAGCAGTAGGTAACGTTTCAACATGACCGAATTCTTTTTCTTCCTCAAAAATAACATTTACTGAATTTGAACTAGCTATATAATGTTTTAATTTATTTTGATGAACATGTTTGGTCACACCATCTGGTAATTTCACTATAAAAGAATGCGGATTACGTTTTTCAACAATAGTTGCGGGACCCTGCCATCTGGCAAATAATTTATTTGTTGAATCGGGTATTAAAACTATCACCTGATCCCCAACTTTGAATACTTTGTTAGACGATCTTAAATTGTGGTAGTAAGCTGTTTTTTCCTGTTGTACTGCCGAAACAAGTTTGGCTTGCTCCGCAGCCTTCTCAAGTTTTAATTTTAAATTCTAAATATTTAGCAACAGGAGTAGTATCTAACTGTATATTATTATGTCTCCCGGTCCAAGTAGACTTTAAGATGGACAAAGGACCTTGTGGTTGTCTACCATATAGTAACTGAAATGGAGACACACCTGTAGTTGAATGAGGTATTTCTCTGTACGCCCACAACACATAAGGAATTTGCAGATGCCATCCTCTACCTTCTTCCCTTATTACATTATGCAACATGTTTTTCAGTGTTCTATTGAATCTCTCCACCAATCCGTTCGATTGTGGATATCCCGGGGTAGAGAATCTTGGACTGCTCCCTAAACGTTTCTCGAACTCTTTAGTCAGTTCAGCTATGAAGTTTGTCCCGTTATCAGACGCGATAACATTCGGTATTCCGGTCCTCGAAAAAATGCTTAGCAACGCCTCACAAGTTGTTTTTGCATTTAGACTAGTCAATGGCATGGCCTCGCCCCACCTAGTATGTTGGTCGACCATACACAATATATATTTATGTCCCTTCGAACTTGGAGGATCGATTGGACCTATCAAATCTATATTCACAACCTGAAATGGTAATTCCGGTCTCGTCACCGGCGTGATTGGCGTTCGGTCATTCGTTCTAATTGCTTGAGTGAGTTGACACTCTTTACATGATCTACAATATTTTTTTATGTCAGCCCTCATACCTTCCCAGAAGAATGAGTATTTGATCCTCTCTAGAGTTTTTCTAGGACCCATATGGCTGCTAAACACTGAGTTATGAGCCAGTTTCAGTACCTCCTTCCGCCTACAATCTGGAAGTACAAGTTGCCCAACGCTCTCACCGAGTATTTTGTCCCTATGAAATAAGTAACCATCTACCTCATAGTAATTACCCTTACCTTCCTTAGCATGCTTCCAAGCAACTGCTAAATCGGTACACTGCTCTTGCTCAGAGCGAAAAGTATCAGCTACCATACTTTTCTTATTTGGCTCAGTGATTGCCTCACCATCCTTAGCGTTTACCGTTCCCACTTCATTTCCACATGAAGTAATTTCCCTTTGAGATTCCTCAAAAATAAAATTGTCCTGTGCTTTTCCTGACAGTGTCCCAGATGAAACTTCCGTCGTTCCATCTAAATTTCCTGAGTCCCCCCTCAGGTCCTGAGAGTTCTGAGCCAGTGAAATTCCTTCACTCCGGGCTCCTCCCAACATGTTCAAAACATCCGGTGGAAGTAACACGTCTTCCACCAAAACATCTGCCAAAGCACACAACACTTGCTGATGCACCACATTAACCTGGCCACCAGTAGCAAGACCTAATGGAACGTAAACTAAAGGACATTTCACCGCCGGACCAAAAATACCCTTCAAAAAAATTGTAGAAGCACCTTCTACCGAAATTCCCGGAACTAGTTCTTTTTTGACAACCGTAATTTCTGTTCCCGAATCTACCAATGCATCAACTAATTTACCATCTACACTGATAGATGTCTTTTTTAGTTTGCTTAATTTATCCTCAATAGCTCGCCTAGGGATGACTTCCCCTAGTAAGTCTACCCTAGCAGATACAGTTTCTTCCCTTGAGTCTGTACCCTCTGCAGAAACTTTATTAATATTAAGCCTCCTAGTATCTGACCCTTTATTTTTTGGACAATCCCGTCTGAAATGTTTGTCGGACCCACATGTGAAACACGTTGCTTTTTTAATTTCTGTGAGCTTTGACTTTTCGAAATTTTTCTTGGGGAAAGAATTGTTAAAATCGGACCTTTTTTCACTAAACTGCGGTTTACCCGAATTAGAATAATACCCCCTTTTATCAAAATCCATCCCTTTAGTTCTTACTGACCCATCATAGGACTTACCCTTAGATGCATAAAATACATCACAATGCTTACCTAAATCCTTTGGCTTGAACCAATCTTCTCCTTGAAGAACTCCTATGTGGGTTGCAGTTTCTGCATCCAAGGTTTGAAATATTTTATCCGATACAATGAGATGATTCAGCGACTCAAAATCACTTACCTTCCTGGCTTTGCAGTAATACAGCCACATTGAGGTTAACCTGGACGCGAATTGATAAAAATTCTCATCAGGATTACGTTTTGCCCTACGAAAATTTTCTAAACATAATTTTGGAGAAAGTTCATACTCTTGTAACACTAATTTTTTCAAAGATTCGTAATTATTTAATTCCTTTTCTTCAATATTAGCTAACAGATTAGTTACTTTTTCCCCTAACAAGCAAAGTAAAACTTTAGGTTTAAATTCGTCGTTAACATTTTCATTTACAAAAGCTTTCTCTAAACTCGAGAAAAAATAGTCCCATCCATCTGATTTACTAGGAACCTTAACTGTTAAGAGTCTAACCATCCTAACTATTTCATCTAAAGATTTTATACGCGTAGTTTGATCACTATTTTGAACCAAATTTTTATTACTCTTAGATAATTCTACTTCCAAACGAAGTTTTTCCAATTCAAATTTCTCCCTCTCTCTCTCTGTCTGTAACATAAATTCCCGCTCTAGTTTTAACTTATTTTCATTTTCCAGTTTTTGTTCCCGTTCTATTCTTTCAGCTATGATAGCATCTAAATACTCTTTCGCTTCTTCCTCTTTATATCGCTTATTAGCTAAAATTAATTCCTTTAATTCCGATTTAGATAACTTTTCATCAACCTTTTCCCCATAATCTTGAGCCAGACAAATTAAATCGGCTTTTTTACTTTTGATTAGAAAAGACATTTTTTTCTATTTATCTATTTTTCTGAACTACCCTAATGCCAAATTACCTTACAATAAAATGAAAATAAAAAGCAAACTATATCCAAAATATTCAAGAAATATCAAAAGAAACATTACTCTCTTTTTATACGATGAATTATTTTTATACGAGAACAAACAAAAGATATAAAACATTTATCAGAAATAAACCAGAGCTATTTAATTATACCTACTCATGCATTTGTCATCAAATAAACAAATAAAATACATATATTTATTCATTCATCCTTTTTTGTTTTTACCCTTCCTTTTATTAAAAAAAAAACAATAATAATAATTACTTAGGAAGTGAATAATGATGCAATAAATCTATCTATAATTATTCAGTCACAATGAACTAGAGAAAGAAAAAAAAAAGTACTTTTAACTGTCTTCTCAAAAACAAAATAAAATAAATAAATTTATCATTTAAGTATTTCATAACCCACAGCAATATATATCTTATTTATATATATACTGAGACAGGAAATAGATTTACTTTTCTAACTTTTACTAAGCAATAATAAAATAAGAAAAAAAAACTCTTTTTTCCAACATTGATGATCAAACAAAAAAAGAAAGAAATATCATTACGATCTACCGAAGATGACTCAATCGGCGACACTCAGAACAAGAACAATACATGTCTGGCCACCTGCCTTACTTTTGTTTTCAGGGTAAAAAGAAACAAATCTATGTGATTATTATACATTTCACATGTACTGAAATATTTTTAATAGACTAAATATATTCCTTTTTCTTTACCTTTTTATGAAAAAACAAAAAATGTTATGATAATTGCACTAATTAAAAATTATTAACCCTTTATATTTCACATCAGAAATTAAATAACCATATAAAAAAATATATATAACAAATATTTCACATGATTCGATAATCAACTAAATTTAATACACTCTTCTTAAACTTGCTGATATTCCTTAACGATTAAAATTCTAATCGAAGAAAAAAATATATAGTACTTACAGTACCTTAGTGCGAAGGTAAAAGAAATCACGATATCGATAAATTTTGTTCTGATGTCCGGAGCTGCATAAAAAGAACATTTCTAACATACAAACGTTGAATACTCTGTATACACAATATTTTCTTCTTCGTTGTTTTCACTTTATTCACAAATCGTAAGACTGCACCTAAAATTGTAGAACAAGAACACTTTCTAGAATACGTAGCACCACTTCTACACAAAATATTGTCGCTCCAGCATTATACGTTAGGAACACTAGAGACTTTAAGGATTTAAAAATAGCAGGTAAACTTTCGCTAGCACGTAAAGTGTTGAACACTGAAGAATTTAAGAACATGCACCAATTCCGTCATCTTATTTTGTAAACTTTCGCTAGCACGTAGGTGCTCTACATACACACAACATACTGTTGATACAGTATTATTTATTCACGCTAGGCTCTATGTAGCCCGCCGAACGCTGTAGCATTTACAGCCTTAAAAACTGCACGTAATACTTCCTGACCAGCTGACCACCGGCTATTGTGGCCGTTCTGCTGTGACACCACAATCATTTTTTCGTCTCTCTTCACCATCCCATTGTTCTGACACCAATGTAGATTAGCACATCTCGGACGTGGAATTCTTGGTGAGTAGTGAGAGACACAAATGATAATAAAGTCATAATTAGTCCCAAGTATTTATTAAAATTTCTATAATGGGACACATCACAGATGAATTACATAATGAATTTTATGATATTTACAATGCCATATGTACAAAGAATAAATTCTGGCTTATATTTCGTTCATAACTACTATACTCCTATACTCGCTAACACCAGCACACATCATAGTGCTACCTTCACCCCCGACAGCACGACCCCCTCTCTCTAGAACTGCTTCTCGTCCCGAGAGTTGGGTTGCCATACTTATTTGTGGCGGCGCAGGTTTGCCAGATTTGGCGCACCTTACAGTTGCGTTTTTTTTTTTTTTTTTTTTTTTTTTTTTTTTTTTCGACTGTACATCAATGTGATAATTAACAAATACATTTATAAATAAATATTTATTTTCGAATACTGGCAATCGCATATACTTATGGAGTATTGATAATCTGTCTACATTTTTAAACCATTTATTTTCTTTTAATAAAATAAACGTAAAATTTGGATCAATGAAAATCAATAAATACTTGGAAGACTGTCTAATAATTATCTACTCGTTTTTGTTTATTTATTATATGAATACTAAAACAATTAACTTCATTTCGTTTACAGTGATAATCCTTTGATCCAATAAACCATTCAATCGAAAGCTGTCATTGTATTAACATTTTAACCCTTTTCAACAAAGTTGAAAATTTTTTATGACTTCGATTTGACTGTCCGTCTGTCTGTTCATGCTTCATCTTCCTTAAATATTAATATAATTTATTGAAATTGGTATATGTTACTTAAGTT
This sequence comes from Salticus scenicus, assembly GCA_963930645.1. Classification (NCBI taxonomy): domain Eukaryota; kingdom Metazoa; phylum Arthropoda; class Arachnida; order Araneae; family Salticidae; genus Salticus; species Salticus scenicus. The sequence continues at coordinate 153,540,922 of OZ005662.1, forward strand.
CTCTGTTGGATGGTCCCTATTAAAAATATAGGAAGTACCCACGGAGTAATATTAATAGGAGTTGAAGGTCCAATGGGAGAAATCTACGAAACTGTGATGTAAATTTTTGGTAAATATTGAGGGCGCCACTTGTCATTACTCCCTACCTCGGCGCGGATATAATGTTGTTTTCAACAGAATTTTGCCGGAGTAAATTTTAAATTTTAAGCAATTTAATTTTTTTGTAAGTCCTTAAAACTGCATAATTCAGATGTTTCAAATATATGCTTCGGGCTATGATAGTGAAAAGAAAAAAAAAAAAAAAAACTTATTTACCACATTTTTTTATACGTCAAATATATTATTAATGAAAAATTATAAGACTGCCATAAGATATCCATAATAATCTACATTTTCAAATGACACAATACAAACAATCTCCATTCTCCTTTCTCCCAATTGTCTGTTTTAGCTAGCTTCGGTTCATAAAGATCGTCATTTTTTAAAAGCTCTCTTTCAAAGTAAAATTAGCATAAAATCGCTCTTAAAAAAAAAAAAACATGCTGCTTAGAATACTCTATTTAACGAAATTTGCTTTAATTCGAAATTTTTTCAGCTTGATATTATTTTTAAAAAAATAATTAAAACGAGACATTTCCCCATTGAATAACATTGCAGAAGCTGGAGACAAGGAAGTATTGTACGCTGGCGCCCTCTGTAAACATTAGAAAACAACATTACAAAATTTCAGCGTTACCTTCTTTTCCTGTCTTTATTACTCCGTGGAAGTACCACAACTGGTTTGTGTACAAGGACACTCGAAAATATTCCAGGGTATTGCGTTCTATAGGAGGAATTTCTATAAACGATATTTTAATACCTTTACCTTGTACTAATCTTAATAAGAATTAAATACGTTATTCATGTTTACTATTGTATATTCAACGTTGAAAATAGAATAAATACCACCGCTAGTATTTTGTGTATAGGGACACCCGAAAATATTCCAAAACATTGTGTTCTATGAGAGATATTTCTATAAATCCCGTGTTAGCTTTTTTATTTTACATAATTCATAACCATATTGCTATTCCTAATACATATGCACAAGAAAATGCTTTATATAGAATATAGTAAGAGCACTATTAAAATTTACAGATCACAAAAAAATATTCAGGCACATTATTGACTGTAATCGAATATTGCTAAAAATGCATTTCATTTGCGATAATCGTTTATTATATTTTCTAACGATGTTTAAGAGCGATTATAATTTCAATTCGTCTATCCATCCATAGTCTTATAAACTAGATGCCTACCGCGTGGCTTGGAAACTTGACGGTAGACAGCGCCTTCTGGTACAGATTGCGCGACTTTTTTATTCAATAGCCACCAAAAATTTTTTAAAGTGGGATTTGATACTTATAAAAGGCGAATAGAATCGAAGAAATGTCGATTATATGTTTCATATGTCACTTCTTAAAATTATTGGACACTTTAAAGGCAACAATTGGAAATTGCTGAAATTGCATTTTCAGTTTGTGATAAGCATTTTAGCACATTCAAACAAAGATTATGAAATCAATTAATCTACCAGTCTGCATTTCTTTTCTTCTGTCTGCGAATTGTGTGGTATTGTAGGCAAAGAACAATAAAGGTTAAACGTTGCAATGAGAAGATTGAATGGGAAAATGCTGATAATCCATGCTAACAGCATAATTTTTTGTTCTTATTTTATTTTGAAAAAAAAAAAAAAAATATATATATAGAAAAAATGCCCGAATGGAAAAAGTTCTTTAAGAATCATCTTGAAACTTTGATAGTGTAAAAAACATGTTATACCTGGTATATTTCAGTAAAAATTCTGTTCTGATAATAAGAAAAGGGGACAACAAAAATTTAAACAAGAATCAAAATATTTTGGAACATCCTGTAAAAAGCAGTGCTTTAAATATGTTTTGGCTGCAGCATGTGATTATCAGGATTTTTCTCGTTATCTGTAAAAAATTTTATGAAGCTACTAGATATATTAAAAGAAATATATGTAGATTTTTTTTAAAAAAATGAAAAAAAAAATCTTTTTAAATTATAGTACGTAGGTATTATACTCAATGTAAAGCATTTTTAGGAAATTTGGCATTCTAAATTAGACACAGAAAACTACAATCAGAATGCAAAAAATGCTTAAAATCTTGCGAAATATGAAATTTTTTACTGAATATTTTTTTACTACGCATGCGCTGGCATTTAAAAAAAATATTTGCCTAATTTAATAGCCAAAAGTATTGAACAACATATATGAAAACCCCAAGCAAATACCGAGTAAATTCAAAAAGTTATAAGATACAGAATGAACAGTTTTTTTTCTTTTTTTCATAAAAAAAGGGGGGGGGGATGTGGTAGGGGTTTAATCAATATTTATTTACAACCAGAGAAGACTGTATTACGATTGCACGTTGATTGAATCAAAATAAAAATGTGAGTAAATCCACTTAAAAGTTTGCGTTTATTTTTAGAGGGAGGAAATACTGTTCCTTCTATTTAAAAGCCAACGAGATATATTAAGTAGAGTGACAAGTGGTAACCCTTGAGAAGGTGCAAGATGAGTCATGTGACTTGCACCCTTGTATGTGCGCATTTGGTAGTTTCCTTGGTTACAGTTTGTTTTCAATGAATTTCAATGGCAAGTGTTTGGAGATAACCGCCAATGTTTGTGTTTATTTACGTAATTTAACAAATTTTTTGTTGTTCTAAATATTTGTTGTTTTATTTTACTTCTTTTTATTTCCTGTAGTCAAAATTTAACTGACGAAATATTTAAAAATAATTGATAAATGATTAATTGTTGTTAAATTTAGCTCTTTTAAAAGTTTATTTTTTCTTTATAAACACTTTTAAACTTTGTTGGGAAATGATGAAAGAAACAGTATTTTATTATTTGTTATGATGTGAAATATGTGAAAAATTATTTTAAAAACAATTTGATTCGATTATAGGACTCTCGTGTTACCTAATAATAATGATAATTTGCAAAACTGAAATTTTAAATTGGCAAAAAAGCGCCAAACATAGCAACCTATTGGATCAAGTCACATGATTCGTCTCGTACTAGGAAAAGCCAATCCTTTATCTATTTAAACAGCACTCAACATTAGACATCTCATTGCTAACAGCAACCAATGGATTTCGTTTACACTCCATTGCTTACTTGAACTGAAAAGAATTACCCAACATTAAAGGATGCTTAAACTCTAGTATGCTGTTTTAAATGATTATCAATTTCTGCGTAAAATTTCTGGTTTGAGTGATTTATTAATAACCGGATATTATTCATTTCTTCTTAAATGAAATTGTATCAAATTTGGGGATCAGTTTGCTTTCATCGACTACTATATTCTCAGCTCAAAATCCGGCGAACCACTATTATTGTTGTTTAACAAAGGTAAGTATATTTTTTGAAAAAATATCAGGTAATGTCCACTTTAAAAACAGGAAATAAACCTATTTAGTATAAATTAATACAAATGCTAACTTAATGACAGAAAATCCAAAGTACTTTTTTAAACATAAGAAAAATGATGCTTAATGATTTAATGTATAGTTGGCATCATTCGAATTAATATTCTACAGCATTGTTAGTACCTGCCTTCTTTTTCGCACCACGTAATCTTTAGATTAATTTTCTCCATATGTAATTGCGATGAAACCAGACTAAAATCGCTGTATAAAAAGATTGGTGTAAAATAAAATGTAGGTATCAACAATACGAGGAAATATAAATAACAATGTCGGTAGGTAATGTCATAGCTGCCAACATTTTAATTTATTCCCGTGTGTTTTAAGCCGCGCCTTTATTTCATATTACTTTCTTTTTTTAACACTTTTGCGACCACATGTTTTTGACTTATTGATCGTATGTTCCGCCTGTGGGCGTTATTCCTTCACTGTACGTTATTTCAGAATAATATTTTCTTTTATTCATATTTATATTAGATACTAATTTATATAACATACATAATAATTATACTCGTTCTAATGACAGTATTTTTATTCATAGTATTTTGATTGTAAAAATATGAATATAGGGAATATTCTTAACACTTTTACGACCGCTGACGTAGATTCAAGTCATTTGAAAATCTGTAAATCCGCCAGTGGGCATTTCTTTAACAATTTGTATGTCATTTATTTCTTAAAGATATACACAATAGTCATATTTGTACAACAAATATAATATGGATATAAATACTTTGATTAGAAAGAGTATAATTGTAATGTGTATCCATTGCTACCTAAACTAGATGCATGTCGCGAGGCTCGGAAACCTGGCAACTGTTCAAGTGATAGACAGCACCACATGGTACAGATTGCACGACTTTTTTATATAACAGCCACCAAAAAATTTTATAAGTGCGATACAATATACATAAAAGGCGAATAGAATCGATTATATATATCATATATCACTTCTTAAAATTATTGGTGACAGTTGAATAAAAAAATCGCGCAATATGTACCAGGTGCATACTTGCCAACAATCTCATTATGAACCGTACAATTTTTAGTACCCGCCTTTTTTTTCACACCAATAACTTTTTAGAGTAATTTTAGTCTTATTTAATCGTAACAACATTTGAAGAGAATTACTCTAAAAATACAGTGGTGTGAGAAAAGGGGCGTTTTTTCAGGGGACGTTAACAATTGTACGGTTATTAATGAGATGGTTGGCAAGTATGCAGGTGGCGCTGTCTATCGTTTCAACTGTTGTCAAGTTTTCAAGCCACGCGACAAGCAACTAGTTTAACACCTTAACGCGTGGTGTCCTCGCTGCGAGGACGCAAAATTTAAGATCCAGCTGCAAAAATTCATCCCGGAAAATTTTTAGCAAAAATTTACGTTTATAACATATCAGAAGAGGCAGTTTTTTTAAACCTTAAAATTTAAAATTTCTTTTTGTTTAATTTAGTTCATAAATTCAGGTGGCATTATAATTTAAGTGACCCGAATTGTCTTGCGACGCAAAGGATTAAAAGGCTATGGTGTATCCATTTGTAATGTGAATCTGAATATAGAATTTTTTTTTTTCTGAAACATTGTAACTTGGGAGAATAACGCTCACAGGCAGACCTTACTGTCAAAAAGACAAAACCATGCGGTCACGAAAGTGTTAAGAAATATAGGAATATACGAATGACAAAAGAAACGCCCACTGGCGGAGTTATAGATTTCGAAATGACGTTTGACTTTCGAAATGATTTAGACTCTCCATAGGTTGATCCCCATTTAAAATGGAATTAATAAGACCTGTACATCTGTTTTGTTTACAGGAAAACAAAACAACAACAACAACAACGACAAAAAAAAAAAAAAAAAAAAAAAAAAAAAATCTAATGCATTCGTTTTAGGAGTGACATTTTTTTTTTTAAAAAGTCACATTTAAATAATTTTCTACAGCAAATATCATAATTAAATTGATTCTTATTTTGAATATGCTGAAATAATGTTTTGTATAGAATAGTATATTCATAGCGTTCAGATTTACAGGGCTACACAAAAATATTCAGACACATGATAGACAACAAATGGAAATTGCTGAAATTGCATTTTCAGTTTGTAATAAGCACTTTAGCACTTTCAGACAAGGATTATGAATGATTATGAAACTAATTAATCTACCAGTCTGCTTTTCTTTCCTTCTGTCGGTTCATTGTGTGATGTGTAGGCAAAGAACAATGAAACTTAAACGACGCTAGGAGAACATTGAATGGAAAAATGTTGACAATCCAACCGCATTTTTTTTTTCTTATTTTATTAAAAAAAAAAAAAAAAAAAAGCTCAAATGGAAAAAGTATACACTGTCTACCAATTAGTATTTGGACATTTTCAAATTTAGACGTTTTGTCAAATATCTAGAAAAGTTCTTTAAGAATCATCTTGAAACTTTGATAGTGTAGAAAAACATGTTATACCTCAGATATTTCTCACATATTTACACTAAAAAATTACACTAAAATAAAAATAATTTGGATAACCCTGCAAATAGCAATGCTTTGAATATGTTTCGGCTGCAGCATGTGATTATCAGGATTTTTCTCGTTATCTGTAAAAACTTTTATGTAGCTACCACTTATAATCATAGAAATATATGCAGATTTTTTTAATTATAGTACCTATACACAATGTAAAGCATTTTTAGGAAATTTGGCAATCTACATTACACAGAAAAATACAATCAGACTACAAAAAAATGTTTAATATCTTGCGAAATATGAGATTTTTTACTGGATATTTTTTTACTGAGCATACGCTGGCTTTAAAAAAATTTATTTGCATAATTTAATAGCCAAAAGTATTGAACAACATATATGAAAACCCCAAACAAATATCGTGTAAGTTGAAAAAGTTATAAGATACAGAATGAACAGTTTTTTTTTCTTTTTTTCATAAAAAAGGGGGGGGGGAGATGTGGTAAGGGTTTAATCAATATTTATTTACAACCAGAGAACACAGTATTACGATTGCACGTTGATTGAATCAAAATAAAAATGTGAGTAAATCCACTTAAAAGTTTGCGTTTGTTTTGAGGGATGTAGTAGTTAACTGTAGGGATGAAATACTGATCTTTCTACTTAAAAGCCAACGAGATATATTAAGTAGAGTGACAAATGGTAACCCTTGAGCAGGTACAAGATGAGTCCTATGACTTGCTCCTCTTGCACGTGTGTATTTGGTGGTTTCCTTGGTTACAGTTTGTTTTCAATGAATTTCTATGGGAACTGTTTGGAGATAGCCGCCAATGCTTGTGTTTACTTACATAATTTAACATTTTTTTTTTTGGTTCTAAATGATTTTTGTTTTATTTTACTTCTTTTTATTTCCTGAAGTCAAAACTTAACTGACGAAATATTTAAAAATAATTGATAAATGATTAATTGTCTTCAAATTTAGCTCTTTTAGAAGTTTATTTTTTCTTTATAAACACTTTTAAACTTTGTTGGGAAATGATGAAAGAAACAGTATTTTATTATTTTTTATAATGTGAAAAATTATTTTAAAAACAATTTATTTCGGTCATAGGACTCTCGTATTACCTAATAATAATGATAATTTGCTCAACTGAAATTTTAAATTGGCAAAAATGCGATAAAGAGCCAAACATAGCAACCTATTGGATTAAGTCACGTGATTCGTCTTGTGCCACAGAAAGCCAAACTTTCATCCATATCAGCCCTGTACTATCGTTGTTTAAGCGATATGGATTCCGTTTACACTCCATTGTTTACTTGACCAACAGATCTAATTAATATTTTAGAAGATTCTTCGTAGACAAGTATGCTATTTCATATGATTATCAATTTCTGCGTAAAATTTCTGGTTTGAACGATTTATTAATAACCGATTATTCTTTTCTTTTTAAATGAAATTGCTTCAAATTTGGGGATCAGTTTGCTTTCTTCGACTACTATATTCACAGTTCAAAATCCTGCGACCCACTATTATTGTTGTTTAACAAAGGTAAATATATTTTTTGAAAAAATGTCAGGGAATGTCCACTTTAAAAACAGAAAATAAACCTATTTAATTAATTATTACCAATTTAATAAATTAATAGAAATGCTAACTTATTGACAGAAAATCCAAACGACTTTTTTAAACATAAGAATAATGATGCTTAATGATCGAATGCATAGCTGCCAACATTCGAATTAATATTCTACAGCATTGTTAGTACCTGCCTTCTTTTTCTCACAACTTAATTTTTAGATTAATTTTCTCCATATGTAATTGCGATTAAACGAGAAGAAAATCTCTGTATAAAAAGATTGGTGTAAAATAAACTGTAGGTATCAACAATACTGGGAAATATAAATAATAATGTCGGTAGGTAAGTTCATAGCTGCCAACATTTTAATTTATTCCCGTGTGTTTTAAGCCGCGCCTTTATTTCATACTACTTTCTTTTTTTAACACTTTCGCGAACACATGTTTCTGACTTTTTGATCGTATGTTCCGCCTGTGGGCGTTATTCCTTCACAATACATTATTTCAGAAGAATATTTTCTTTTATCCATATTTATATTACATACTAATTATAATTTATATAACATACATAATAATTATACTCGTTCTAATGACAGTATTTTTATTCATAGTATTTTGATTGTAAAAATATGAATATAGGGAACATTCTTAACACTTTCGCGATCGCTGACGTAGATTCAAGTCATTTGAAAATCTGTAAATCCGCCAGTGGGCATTTCTTTAACAATTTGTATGTCATTTATTTCTTAAAAATATATACAACAGTCATATTTGTACAACAAATATAGTATGGTTATAAATACTTTGATTAGAAAGAGTATAATTGTAATGTGTATCCACAGCTACCTAAACTAGATGCATGTCGCAAGGCTCAGAAACCTGGCAACTATTCAAGTGATAGACAGCGCCACATTGTACAGATTGCACGACTTTTTTATGTAACAGCCACGAAAGTGGGATACGATTCAGGGCTGCCAACCATCTCATTAATAAGCGTAGACTTGTTAACGCCCCTTGAAAATACGCCCCTTTCCCACACCACTTTATATTTAGAGCAATTCTCTCCAAATAGTGTTACGATTAAATAAGAATGAAATTACTCTAAAAAATTACTGGTGTACAAAAAAAGGCGGTGATTAAAAGTACTACGCTTCATAATGAGATGGTTGGCAAGCATGCGATATACATAAAAGGCAAATAGAATCGATAATATATAATATATGACTTCTTAAAATTATTGGTGACAGTTGGATAAAAAAACCGTGCAATGTGTATCAGGTGGTGTTGTCTATCGTTTCAACTGTTGTCGACTTTTCGAGTCACGCGACAAGCAACTAGTAGTTTAGGAGGCTATGGTGTAATGTGAATCTGAATATAGATTTTTTTTTTTTTTTTTTTTCTGAAACATAGTAATTTGGTAGAATAACGCCCACAGGCAGACCTTACTGTCAAAAAGACAAAACCATGCGGCCACGAAAGTATTAAGAAATATAGGAATATACGAATTACAAGAGAAACGCCCACTGGCGGAGTTATAGATTTCGAAATGACGTTTGACTCTCGATGAAATGATGATGTTTGACTTTCGAAATGATTCAGACTCTCCATAGGTTGATTCCCAATTAAAATAGAATTAATAAGACCTGTACATCTGTTTTGTTTACAGGAAAACAAAACAACAACAACAACGACAAAAAAAAAAAAAAAAAAATCTAATGCATTCGTTTTAGGAGTAACATTTTTCTTTTAAAAGTCACATTTAAATAATTTTCTACAGCAAATATTATAATTAAATTGATTCTTATTTTGAATATGCTGAAATAATGTTTTGTATAGAATAGTATATTCATAGCGTTCAGATTTATAGGGCTACACAAAAATATTCAGAAACATGATAGACAACAATTGGAAATTGCTGAAATTGCATTTTCAGTTTGTAATAAGCACTTTAGCACTTTCAGACAAGGATTATGAATGATTATGAAACTAATTAATCTACCAGTCTGCTTTTCTTTCCTTCTGTCGGTTCATTGTGTGATGTGTAGGCAAAGAACAATGAAACTTAAACGACGCTATGAGAACATTGAATGGAAAAATATTGACAATCCAGCCGCATTTTTTTTCTTATTTTATATATATATATATATATATATATATATATATATATATAAAAATGCTCAAATGGAAAAAGTATACGCTATCTACCAATTAGTATTTGGACACTTTCGAATTTAGACGTTTTGTCAAAAATCTAGAAAAGTTTTTTAAGAATCATCTTGAAACTTTGATAGTGTAAAAAAACATGTTATACCTCAGATATTTCTCACATATTTTAGTAAAAATTCTGTTCAGATAATAAGGAAAAGGGACCAGAAAAAAAATTAAAATAAAATAAAAATATTTTGGATTACCCTGTAAAAAGCAATGCTTTGAATATGTTTCGGCTGCAGCATGTGATTATCAGGATTTTTCTCGTTATCTGTAAAAACTTTTATGAAGCTACCACTTATATTCATAGAAATATATGTAGATTTTTTTTTAAATTGCAAAAAAAAAAAAAAAAAAAAAAATATATATATATATCCATTTTTTTTTTAATTATAGTACGTAGGTATTATACCCAATATAAAGCATTTTTAGGAAATTTGGCAATCTACATTAGACACAGAAAACTACAATCAGAATACAAAAAAATGCTAATAAATATCTTGCGAAATATGAAATTTTTTACTGAATATTTTTTTACTACGCATGCGATAGCATTTAAAAAAATTATTTGCCTACTTTAATAGCCAAAAGTATTGAACAACATATATGAAAACCCCAAACAAATATCGAGTAAATTCAAAAAGTTATAAGATACAGAATGAACAGTTTTTTTTTTCTTTATTTCATAAAAAGGGGGGGGGGGGGGGGTAATGTGGTAGGGGTTTATTCAATATTTATTTACAACCAGAGAACGATTGCACGTTGATTGAATCAAAATAAAAATGTGAGTAAATCCACTTAAAAGTTTGCGTTTATTTTCAGAGGGAGGAAATACTGTTCCTTCTATTTAAAAGCCAACGAGATATATTAAGTAGAGTGACAAATGATAACCCTTGAGAAGGTGCAAGATGAGTCATGTGACTTGCTCCCCTTGTATGTGCGCATTTGTAGGTTTCCTTGGTTACAGTTTGTTTTCAATAAATTTCTATGGCAACTGTTTGGAGATAACCGCCAATGTTTGTGTTTACTTACGTAATTTAACAATTTTTTTGTTGTTCTAAATAATTTTTATTTTATTTTACTTCTTTTTATTTCCTGTAATCAAAATTTAACTGACGAAATATTTAAAAATAATTGATAAATGATTAATTGTTCTTAAATTTAGCTCTTTTAGAAGTTCATTTTTTCTTTATAAACACTTTTAAATTTTGTTTGGAAATGATGAAAGAAACAGTATTTTATTATTTGTTTTAATGTGAAATACGTGAAAAATTATTTTAAAAACAATTTATTTCGGTCATAGGACTCTCGTGTTACCTAATAATAATGATAATTTGCTAAACTGAAATTTTAAATTGGCAAAAAAGCGATAAAGCAACCAATGGATTTCGTGTACAATCCATTGTTTACTTGAACTAAATAAAAAAATTAATTAGTGATTTAAAGACGAGTATGGGTATGCTGTTTTATATGATTATCAATTTCTGTGTAAAATTTCTGGTTTGAGTGATTTATTAATAACCGGATATTATTTTTTTCTCCTTAAATGAAATTGTATCAAATTTGGGGATCAGTTTGAAATCGACTACTATATTCACAGTTCAAAATCCTGCGAACCACTATTATTGTTGTTTAACAAAGGTAAATATATTTTTTGAAAAAATATCAGGGAATGTCCACTTTAAAAACAGAAAATAAATCTATTTAGTATAAATTAATACAAATGCTAACTTATTGACAGAAAATCCAAACTACTTTTTTAAACATAAGAATAATGATGATTAATGATTGAATTCATAGTTGCCAACATTTGAATTAATTTTCTATAGCATTGTTAGTACCTGCCTTTTTTTTCTCACCACTTTACCCAAGTAGCACCGGAACGTTCTTTGTACGTCTAATAACGGTTACAATAGTTCAAACACCGTGTTTCGTGTCAAAAGAACGTTCCATTAGACGTTCAAAAATGGTATTATTTAGAACGTTCAAAAAAAGTGTGCATTGTACCTTCCATAAAACGTACAATTTCAGTTCTATACAAAACGTTTAAATGTAACACCGTCATAAAACGTTCTGTCTCAGTGAGATTATTACGAATAGGACAAAATGCCCAGATTCAGTTTTGATTTCGTAATATTCATTGAATGTTGGTGTTAGGATTAAAACAAACTAACTACACGAGGGTCCCAGTGGCGGATTTAAGGGGGGGGGGCTAGGGGGTCTGAAGCCCCCCCCCCCCAAAAAAAAAAAAAACATTCACAATTGAATATTGCAATTGTAAGTTTTTTATTGGTCTAGAATAACACTTTGAAAAATCTTAGCCCCCCCCAAAAGTCAAGTTTTGGATCTGCCACTGGAGGGTCCTAGGTCTGGATGGTGTGTCCTCCGTGGAAATCATTCTAAGAATGAATAACCCTTATTTATGCGAGTTTCAAAGAAAATCACGGAAAACTCCGAAAACCCAAGTCGACGAGCGCGACCAAGAATCGAAACCAGCACTTCCCGTCTGTAAGGTTCGAGAGTAGAACTTCGCGGTCACTAATACTCATCGGGAAGTTACAGAAATGAGTTTTTTTCTTTCTTTAAGCATAATTTTAAACTTTTATTATATTTTATTTATGATTCTATTTAAGTTTGAATGTTACTGGTAAATTATCAATATTGATAATGTTTTTAAATCATTTCTCTCTTTGATTGTTCTTATTTTATTTATTTATTTTTTTAATCCAAATTTTATTTAATAAATTTTAATAAAAGAAAATTATTTAATATATATTTCAAAAATTATTTTCTTAATAGATGAACATTTTACGTAGCCATTCTCTTATAATTAAACTGTTTAAAAGAAATCTTCTACCCATCGCACTACTTTATTCTGTAACATTCTATATAACAGCGCCACTTAACCAGTTAACATGAACAAAAATTTAATAAACACTGTATCTCAAAATTAAAATTTTACATATTAAATTTGTTGCAGATTTCAGTAACACATGCTGAGGTATAGCTATCTAGAAAAATTGCATAATAAAGAGTACTATATCGGCCGATATATACCCAAACTGAATTATCATAGTTTTTCATAATATATATTTCACATACTCATGTTAGTGAATTTTTAATAATAATAATAATAATAATAATAATAATCTGAGATATTGCTTTCCTTTAAACGGGATTGAGTTGCAGCACATTAGTGCCACCTCTCAATCAATATATGCTCAAATTAGATCACCATAGTTTAACATAATATCTATCTCACATATTAAGTTTGGTGCAGTTTTATTCAATAGAAACTGAGATACTGCCCTCCGTTACATGGAGGGGGGGAGGCATTACATAATAGCTGAGCACCTATTAGGTCATATATTCCAAAAATTAATCAGGGCTAGTTTAAATAAAAGTTCGACTAAATATCAAGTTAGGTTAAATTCTGTCCACTGATTCTTCAGATGCAATTTCACAAAATTTTATTAAGATGCGCAAACAAGTTCTAAAAATTGTCGAATCCTATCGAGGACGTCTCATGGAGTGTTAAAACCCCGAAAATTTCCATGCATCCATTGCGTTCTTTTTATGTATACAGAAAAAATAAAGTGTATGCCATTTCTGATCCTTTCACTGAATATTTTGTTCAATACTGAAATATACACTAAAACAAAATATGCTTTTCCGTTTAATTCGAGATTTTAAAATGGAAAAATAAAGTGATCTCATAAGTTTTTCAAATACTTTATAAAAATTTAAATAATTGTTTAACTCAGCTCCATTTTTCCAAAAAAAAAAAAAAAAAAAAAAACTATGTTTTCTACAGCTATAAATGCTTAATAAATTTTTCTGTTTGAAATGTTGAACTTTAAACATGATTATTCCGGATGTAAAAAGGGAAGAGCAGATGAAATTGACATCTGTGGATTGCATTTATTTAATTCTCGCTGACTGTGCAAAGTCAAACAAACGCCAGCGCCAGGTCTTGGGAATGTTGAATGTCGTGTCGTTATGTGAAGCGGTAATTTTAAAACATGTAATCTGTTTTGTTCAGTTTTCGCGTTATAATGACTTGGATAAGCTTTAGAAAAGGTAAACATGTAATATTTTTAACCTGTAATATTCTCTATGTTCTATTTATTAAAGTCTTATTTTAATATCAATTAAACAATCATTTTCATATCTGCGTAAGTTCTTAAGACTAACTTTTGATACTTGAAAGCAACGTTTTATCGCAGAAAAAACTGCTCCAGTTACAGAAAACCGCTTAGAAATTATGGATACATTTTATTAATTTAGTCTTCTCAAATGGAAATGGTTAAAATGACTATTTTTGTTTATTATGTTTCTGAATGAAGTAACATAAAGAGTTTAAAAGATGAGAGTAAATTTTAAGTGAATGCCCTTGCAGACTGGTCATTGTGTATTTTAAAATGCTAGTTGCAAGGGTGTTTTCTTGAAAGAAAATTAAGAAAGTTTGAAGAAAGGTTTGTAAGGTTTATGAAGAAAATTAAGGTTTGTAATTCTTTTTTTTCTTTTTAAATTCTGAAGTATTTATTTAATGTTTATATGATCATATATATAATCTAGGTTATGCAAATTGCATATTTTTAAAATAATATCCTAAGTTTCACTGACTTATAATTTTAAATATCTCTTTACTGTAATTTATTAAATAAAATATATCAACTTGTTTAACTGCATAATAAAACAAAGATTCAATTCAATTCAATTTTATTCCACATCTTTATAAAAAAACATATTCTGCTTTTAAAACAAACAAAAAAAAAGACGATATTAATAAGTAAATAAATGATATACTAAGAAATAATATATTAATTATAAATAATGTACTTACAATATTATTTATTAATAATAATAATATTTACATTTATTAATTATTTTATATGCCATGATAGCATAATCACATCAAATGAGTAAAAATTGTGTTGATTCAATTTAAAGAAATTTAAACATTTAAAGAATACCAATTACATTGCCATGTGGAATAAATTTAAATACCTGCAAACATCATTTTTGTAAACTGCTGCTGTAAACTGAAAATATGTATACACACTTGCACTGAAATTTAAAAATATGAAGTATGTAAAATATTTTAGAAAAATATTTTGATTAAAAAAATATTTATATATTTAAGTATTTGGAAATTTTTTAAATTTCTTCCTTCTAACTAATTTTTAATTTTCCGTTTCAATTTCTTATTATTATAAATTAACAATATATTCTAAACTCAATTATATATTATTTTAGCGGTGTATTGGTAAATTCATTTTCGAAATTATTTTTTATGTTGAAATATTAAAACTTTCTATGAACTTAAGCATTCAAATATATTTATAAACTATCCATGGACTTACAAAGTAGTACCCAGAAATGTTTAGAATATACAGGGTGCAAAGTCGAGAGCAGGCCTTTATTTGCGCAACAATTGGTCTCAGATGTCCTCCAATAAGAAAATGTATTTACAAAAAAAAAAAAAGTAAGCAAAAAGTAAGTGCTCATATTTTTTAAAACATTTTGTAACTGAAACTATATATTTGCGACCAAGAGTTGCGGAGATAAAGGTATTCTCGTGACTATGCTTTGCACCCTGTATTAAAAAAAAAAAAAAAATAGTATAAATGAATTTTTAATCTTAGTTAAAGCCAAGCAGCCGATATAAGATCACTGAAACTACATAGAACAATGAGAAGGAAATTACAAGAAATTTAAATAACATGGGGAGACTGATTGTGATTTATTGAAGCATTTAATTTTTATTTATTGATTTTTATTTTATTTAACTTCAGTCTAATCATAAATTTATACCTATATTGTAAGTTGCAATTTTAATAATTTTACCGGTGCGTAAAAACCACATGAAACTCAAATCAAAAGATACAAACAAGCAACGAGAAAATAAAAAATTAAGACATCATTTTGAACATTTTTTTTTTTTTTTAAGGAAAAGCTTAGAACGGTAGAAAAAAAAATTCGTCAGGGGTGACTCGTCGTTGAGCTTTAATGTACGATTTCGTTCGTTAGCAGCTATAATAGCAAATTGCTTGCGGGCACCCTATCGTACAAGAAATTAATTGAAGTTAAAAATGAAGAATAAATTGGAATAAATTATTTAGTTCAAGAAATCAGAGAATCAAACAGAAAACAACCATGAAAAACAAACATTAATCATAGGATGACGCATTCGGAATCACAAGGATTAAAACAAGCAAAATAATTCAAGAGTTTAGT
Organism: Salticus scenicus; assembly: GCA_963930645.1. Lineage (NCBI taxonomy): Eukaryota > Metazoa > Arthropoda > Arachnida > Araneae > Salticidae > Salticus > Salticus scenicus. The sequence goes on from OZ005662.1 coordinate 153,556,891, forward strand.
TGTACATAGCAGATGAAGAATAATGATACAACACAGCAACGGGGATATAAATTACTTTTTTTTTTTTTTAATTCAAATAATGTTTGAGAAAATTTAACATACTTACTATTTCTTTAATTTCAACGTATATGTATGAAAAATTCCATATTTTATGACAGTAATTCCCAAAAAGTGTCATAACAGCTCTATATCCCTTAAAAAATTCCTTAAATTTTTGCATTTTTTAAAAAATTCTTTTTTCCCCTAATCTGAAGATAATGACGTTATAGTATTAATTACGAAACTTTGAATAAACACCATAAAATGCAAGAACTCGCGACTGCTACAAACAAAGCACGGCTGCTATAAACAAAGCGGCAACGCATTCAACACACTCCACGTGCTTGTTTGCAGTTCTCGCGCCTACATTGTTCGCCTGATGAAGGGTTGTGTCTTCTTTTGACGCAAAACAGTTGGTGCGAGTTCTTGCATTTCATTGTGTTTATTCAAAGTTTTTTAATTAATACTATAACTTCATTATCTTCAGATTCGGGGGAAATTTTTTAAAAATGCAAAGATTTAAGAAATTTTTTAAGGGATAAAAAGACGTTATGACACTTTTTGGGGAAAACTGTCATAGAATATAGAATTTTTCATGCATATACGTTAAAATTAAAGGAATAGCAAGTATGTTAAAATTTCTCAAACATTATTTGAATTGAAAAAAAAAAGTAATTCATATCCCTGTTCATGTGTTGTATCATTATTCGTCATCAGCTATGTACATTTTACTTCTAAATGCCCGTACTGAGGTGATTTTTTTATAATGACGTCACATTTTTTTTTTTGACTACACTATTTTAGAACGTTTACAGTACGTTTTCTAGAACGTTCTGAAAACGTTCTAAAAACGTTTAGAACGTTCTGAGACCGTATACGTAGAACGTTCTCAGAACGTTTCTATAACACCGATGGTGATTGCTACACGTTCATTGAACGTTCTCTGAACCGTACTATTGTACGTCTTCAAGATGGACAAATAGACGTCTATAACACGTTCAAAGTGAACGTTCTTAGAACGTGTTTGCAGAACAATTTTTGAACGTTCAGAGAACGTTTCTGTGCTGCTTGGGTATTTTTAGATTAATATTCTCCATATGTAATTGCGCTTAAACCAGAAGAAAATCTCTGTGTAGAAACATTGGTGTAAAATAAAATGCTGGTATCAACAATACTACGAAATATTAATAATAATGTCGGTAGGTATGTTCATAGCTGCCAACATTTTAATTTATTCTCGTGTGTTTTAAGCCTCGCCTTTATTTCATACTACTTTCTTTTTATAACACTTTCGCGACCAAATGTTTTTGACTTTTTGATCGTATGTTCCACCTGTGGGCGTTATTCTTTCACAGTACATTATTTCAGAATAATATTTTATTTCATCCATATTTATATTACATACTAATTGTATTTTATATTACATACATAATAATTATACTCGTTCTAATGTAAGTATTTTTATTCGTAGTATTTTGATTGCAAAAATATGAATATAGGGAATGTACTTAACACTTTCGCGACTGCTGACGTAGATTTAAGTCATTTGAAAACCTGTAACTCCGCCAGTAAGCATTTCTTTAATAATTTGTATATCATTTATTTCTTAAAAATATACACAAAAGTCATATTTGTACAACCAATATACTATTGATATAAATACTTTGATTAGAAAGAGTATAATTGTAATGTGTATATATAGCTACCTAAACTAGATGCCTGTCGCGTGGCTCGGAAACCTGGCAACTGTTGAAGCGATAGACAGCGCCACATGGTACAGATTGCACGACTTTTTTATATAACAGCTACCCAGAAATTTTAAAAGGGGGATATGATATAAGTAAATAGTGAATAGAATCGATTGTATATATCATATATCACTTCTTAAAATTATTGGGGACAGCTGAATAAAAAAGTAGCGCAATGTGTACCAGGTGGCGCTGTCTACAGTTTTAACTGTTGCCAAGTTTTCAAGCCATGCGAAAGGCATCTAGTTTAAGAGGCTATGGTGTATCCATTTGTAATATGAATCTGAATGTAGAATTTTTTTTTTTCTGAAATATTGTAACTTGGGAGAAATAACGGCGACAGGCATACCTTACTGTCAAAAAGATAAAATCATGCGGTCACGAAAGTTTTAAGAAATATAGCAACATACGAATTACAAAAGAAACGCCTACTGGCGGAATTATAGATTTCGAAATGACGTGATTCTACGTCAGCGGTCGTAAAAGTGTTAAGAGTAGTTTTTTCCTATTTAATCGAAGTTGTATAGTTCAGAATTTTTTGCGTAAATAAAGTTGTGCAAAATAAAGCCGGGAATAAATTACAATGTTGACAGCAATGTATGTTGATTGTAACAAAAACATTATAGGGAAAGAAAGTGATCACCTTTATTGCTTTCGTGTTAGAAACTCAAACGAAAATTTCAACTATATAAATAGACTGCCGTTTCCCAACTTTAAACTGCATTTATCAAATCTCGTAAAATGAATATAACTTTGTTAGATTAAACTAAGTCATTATTGCCAACATCCTAAATAATATTCCGTAGTGCTGTTAATCACGCCCTTTTTTACACACCAGTAAATTTTTAGAATAATATTCTCCAAATTCAGTTACAATTAAATAAAACGAAAAGTAGTCTAAAAATATACTGGTGGGAAAAAGAAGGTGGAGCTAACAATACTATTTAATATTAATTAGTATGTTGACAAGTATGATCTAAATTGATAATTAAAGTTTTGATGTACGTTTTAAAACTTTGAAGAATTTAAAAATCCGTCTTTTATATTAAACGAGTTAATCACGTGACTTGTTATCTCTATGGCACCATTTACAACCTTGATTAAAATCAACCCGCATTTAAACGATGCTTTTTTAAATCCTTCTTTCTTTTTTGTCCGTTTACAACTATACTCCTGCTCAAAATTTTAGCAAGATTTGTAAACGATCATTTTTTTTTTTTTTTTTTTTTTTTAACTTACCTTTCTATGAAATGTTTTCAAACATTGACTATTTAAAGAATTGATTCTTCCTCATGTTTTTCAGTGAAGATTGATTTAAGACAACATTTAGGGGTCGGTTACAAACTGAACAAAATCCATAATGTTTGTTACCGCCCGGTATCGTTAAGTAAACGAAATGATCTGTAACTTTAGGATATATTAACATGGACCCAGTTCAATTTGCGTATGAATTTGTGTGACGATAGTCATTAAATAACGGAGATATGCGTATTTATTTTAAATCTCTAAAAAACAACAGCATGCTTTTCATTTATATAACGCAAAGTTTTTAACGAAAATTATCCCCACTTTCAGATAAGTTGGAAAAACACTTTTAAAACAATATACTGCAATCGGAGTACAAATATCTCAAACATCTCATGAAATATGAGCATTTTTAGACAAACGTTTGCACTGCGCATGTGCGAAAGATTAAAAAAATATATATTTTTTCTTGAATAGGTTGAAAGCTAGATCTATTATGGTAACTTTCATCAAAAGTGCGTTTGAATAGAATAAAAATTAAGAAAAATATATAAAAAAGAACAAGTTAGGTTTTATACTATTTCTAAGAGTGGAAATTTCTTAAGGTCTTTTTCACAGGCCGTGTATTTAAAGATCCAATTATCTTAACCACTTAGCAAATGTTCTTTTTTGTGAAAAACTCCTTATAATTTTAATAAATCTTAGTACTAAATAAACAAAAATGTTGCAGTTACAAGCTTATAAGGGTTTTTTCACAAAAAATAACTTTTGAAAAGTAGTTAAAATAGTCGGATCTTTAAATTAATTACGCGGCATGGGAAACACCCCTTAAGAAATTTCAACTCTTAGAAAATATCTAAAATCTAGCTTGTTCTTTTTCGTATAATGCAGGTCTGTCCAACCCAAAACACTTGGTGGGCCGCATTGGAAATCTATTTTATTCATTCGGGCCGCACCGTATGTACAGTAATAACCCCCCCCCCGACTAATTTCGCCGTAAATTAGTGTAGAGACTTGCGGCTGGTGCCAATCGATTAGTAATAAGGCCTAGTTTAAAACGGTTTGGTTAGATTTTGCTTAAGGGGTGTCTACATATTAAAACTGACATCAAATTCATTTTTTTTTTTTTTTTTTTCAAAGGCAACCCCTAATTTCGACAAGCTTTTTGGATTATTTTGTTCAAATCAGCCCAGAAAGTGGTATAGTTTATATGTTTCTCTCAATTTTTCTTCAGAGTTATAATTTCTTAAAATATGGAGATGCTAATGTTAAATGAATTAATAAACATTAATTCATGTCTTCCCAAAAAATTAATATATTAAAATTTCTTCTTTTTTTCTTTTTACGTTAGTATGAATTAACCCAAATATATACATCCAAATATATACATCCATATTTTTGATTAAAAAACGTTTTTTTTTTAATTATGAAAATAATTAATAAGTTCATATTTCAAAACATTATGAGTTATGACCTTCATTAATTTTTGCACAAATAGAATGGGCAGCATAAAAAACGTGGGTTTCTAAATTTACAGTTCATTTCTATCATTATTTTTCGAATTATAGTGATATTTCAATTTTTATTGCTCTTAGGGGACTCTGACTTTGTTATCATTTGTGTCATATATTACTTTGTTTGCGCATAATTTAGTTATTGAAGTAAGTTTAGACGTACACATCATTATTTAATTAGCATTACTTTACATTATTTTACATCTAAAATTATTATATTTATTTTCCCATTATTACCAGAAAGGATATAATACTTTTCTGTGTGATATCTGTATTTAATTTTTTTAAAATACAGAGATTTACCCCTGATCAATATTTACTTGTAACTCTATGAAGACTTGATAAAAAGAATATGAAATATACTTTTTTTCGAACCGCCTTGACTTCAGAAATTCGAATATGTAATCAAAAATGGGTGTTACAATCCGGAAAAAAACGAAGAAGAAGAAATTTGTACAAGTTTTAATATATACATGATACTCTAAACAAAATTTGGCAATTGAATTAAAAACTATATGTTATTGTCAATCGTTAGACATCAGCTGCTGGTTTCTATGATAATTTAAGGCGAAATTAGTCGGGGAAGGAAATTACTATTGTTTTTTGACTGTACATATGCATATGTGCATCTATGTTTGTGAGTATATGATTCGTATATGTATATACTTTTTCGTGGAAGGATAGGGTGAAAATTCGGAGCAGAATACATTAATTTAAATTATTTTCATTCATAAATTAAAAATAGAATCGTAGAAAATTCATGACTATATATTAAAACGATAATAAAAAGAATGAATAATAGATCTAGTAATATATTATTACAACAGCAGGGATGGAACACGGGCGCAGAATTCATACCGGAATCCGTTTAAGAAATTTCTCTGCCTATAATATCATCGATTTAAGAGGTAGAAAATTTTCATACATTGATAGTGGTATGAATTCTGCGCCCGTGTTCCATCCCTGCAACAGTTCTTTAGCTACCAGAATCGTTGAAAGGTATTTTCATTTTGAAAAGTCAGTACGTATTTATTAATTTTTGTTAGCCAAAATTTTTTGTTCCGTTAACCAAAGTTGTCAAACTTTAAATATTGTTAATCTCCTCGCGGACCGCAAGAAACTACGTGCTGGGCCGCGGGTTGGTCACTCACCCCTGGTATAATGTGCACACTTTTTACTCTATTCAAACACACTTTTGACAAAAATTGATCAATATATCTAGCTTTCATCCTATGCAATATATAATAATTATAGATATTTACTAGCAGGCTTTTCCCGCTACGCTGGTTAATATATTGAAATGAATCCTCAAAACACCATATCATTAATGATAATAAAAATAAAAAAAAAAAAAAAAAATCGTAAAAAAAAAACAAACAAAAAAAAACATTTAAATTAGTTAAAATATACGTTTAAGTTCCCGCTATTTTCTATAGCAGTATTCCCACACGCCACAGTTGATTCTGGAGTTCTAATGCAGTCTCTTACCTGCTTTTTACTCTCTGCTTTTATTTGTTTCTTTTCTTTTTTTTTTTTTTTGGACCACTTGGCTTAAGGTGTCTGTCACAAAAAAAAGTTCCTTGGCGATAAATATCCTATCTACTTTAGCATTAAAAATTAAAAAAAATACCCAGGATTATCAATAAATAAAGCTCTTTAACCCCTTCCACTCCAGGGACGTACGTGCGTACGTCCTAGTGTTAATGGCCATTAATACCATGGACGTACGTGCATACGTCCAAAGAAAGTATACGATACAATAAGCCCAACGTTGTAGTGGTATCAGTGAGAGTTATTTTATTTGTCATGTGGTATTTTGAAATTGTATTTTCATTACTGACAACTAGATAGCGTTAGTAGTTTCGGTGATCTATTAGTTTTGGCTACGCCAGTGTTCTCGCGGCTGCGGTTGTGTGTAATTTTCGCTCCTCGATTTTGTGTGCTTTGCCGGTGTTTGAAACTGTGAATAATGTCTGATTCTAGTGATTTGGATAGTGATTATATCCCCGATTATGACGAACTTGAAGATTCCAGTGATGACTTTACAACAAGTGAAGACGGGGAAAGCGATGACAGTGATGATGAACCACTTACAGCAGTCATTGCTATAAATAATTGAAATACTTTGTATGTATTCATATTTACTACCTTCATTAATTAAATATATTTACTTCACAACAAAATGCACATTGTTACTTCGTTATGTATTGCATTATTTCAAAATTATAATCTGGTATTTCACATATTTACACTACAGCTAGTCTGGAGCGGAAGGGGTTAATGTAGATCTGAATTAGCTTTCATTTTATTATTATTTAATTTTGATAATGACGTAATTTTGTCATGTGCCGGAGCAAGTTTAATAATTCCTATTTTTTATTATTATTATTCGCGTGAAATATATTTTATTTTATGTCGAAAAATAAATTAGCTCGTAAACTTCTTTGGCAACAATTAAATTTAAAATAAATAAAATCACTTTTTGTGTATGTGGAATCGTATTTTGCCACACACCCCAGCTTGTGGACCGTCCAGAAACTGATTTTTAGGTATTTGTATTAGCTATGTTTTAAATAAAAAAAAATTACGCATATCTGTTTTTTTTTTTGTTTTGTTTGAGTTATGAATTATTTTGTGAAATCACGTTTTGCCCTCCCCCCCCCCCTTTCGGGGGCGAATTTTGTAAAATCGCTCCTTAGTAGATGTCTACGTAACAGAAGGAACATTGACACAAAATTTCATTCTTCTAGGTCCAGGGGTTTGGGCTGAGCGATGATGAATCACTCACTCACTCACTTACTCACTCAGGACAAACAATTTTCTATATATATATAGATTTATCTTTCTTTTATGCGCAGTAAAAATGCTTTCCATAAAAATGCTCATATTTCATGAAATATTTAAAATATGTGTATTCCGATTGCAGTATAGTGTTTTAAAAGTGTGTTTGCAACTTATCTGAAAGTGGGAATAATTTTGTTAAAAACTTTGTGCATTATAAATTAAAATATGTTTTTTTTTTTTTTTAGTTTTAAAATAAATGCTTATATTTCCGTTATTTAATACGCTATCGTCACACAAATTCATCCACAAATTGAACATATTAACATAGCCAAATTAACATATTCTAAAGTTACAGATCATTTCGTTCACTTAACGATACAGGGTGATCACAAACATTATTGATTTTGTTCAATTTGATATCGGCCCCCTAAATGTTGTCTTAAACCAATCTTCACTAAAAAACAAGAAGACCAAGTTCTTCAAATATCCAATGTTTGGAAACATATCGAGAGATAAGTTTTTAAACTGAAAAAAGCTGATCGTTTGCAAATCTTGCTAAACATTTGAGCAGTAGGGTGTATCTATCTCGGAGTAAGGATGGAAACGGTGACAACCGATTTTCTATGGGGAAAGGGTGAAGTAATTGTAAGGTCCCTTTAATTGATGTAACCCTTTAACTCACAACCAAAATATTTGCTTAAATTTTATTGCCTTCAGAAAGAGATGTACGAAAAATGATAATTATTTAGTAAAATAATTACCACAATCATGAATTATCCTTGAAAAACGTTGAGAAATGTTTTTTATTAATTCCATTATCCTACTACTGTAGGTAATGGAACTGTTGTATTCGGTCCAAAAATTCGATATCGAGTTTTCACCTGATTTATGCGTTTTAAGGCCTCCTGAGTCCAAAAAAGTAGTTTTTGGCAATTGATCAGTGTGTATGTGTGTGTGTGTATATAAGTATGTGTGGAATTTTCTTGCTACCATAGCTCCGAAACTAATAAAGATTAAACTACGAAACTTCACAGCTGATATAGGTCTGGTGTACAGATGGATTTTCCAAATTTTGGTGAAATTTGGAAAGATGGAAGTGGGTTATTGGAAACCGGAAATAGGACCGTAAGTCCGTATCTCAAAAATGGCTCAAACGATTTTCTTCAAAGTTGCTATATAAGTACTCTGTTAGATGCCCTTTGGAATGATATAGTTGATTATTTCAGGAAAATTGATAGTCGTCCTGTATAAATAGCTCAATTTGAAGTCTCGCAAGGGCGTTCCTTTAAAAACGGCTGTACAGATTTTTTTCAAACTCGCCATATTAACTCTCTTTTAAATATCCTTTTGTATGTAATTATTGTTTCCTAGTCAATAATTAAGAATACCAAGTTTTGGTAAAAGTTGATATCTCAAAAATGGCTCTAACGGTTTTCTTGAAAATTATTTCATTAATCCATTTTAGATACCCTTTCTCATAACACGCTATGTAAACTTTGTTTTATATGTCTTCATACATGTATTAAGTTTCTCTTACTGGATAATTCCAAAAAATGCATATAACACGTGTTATAATGGGTAATGGAAGTAGTATGGTTGTTTCGAACCAGATTTGTTTAGTGTATCAATCTTTTTTATTTTTATTTATTTACTTTATTAAAATTTTTCTTTACAATGAAATGAAATAAAGAAGAATTTTAGTGTTAACCCTTTGTGGCGCAAGACAATTGGGATCATTTAAATTATACTGCCACCGTAATTCATGAACAAAATTAAACTAAAAGAAATTTTAAATTTTAATGTTAAAAAAAAAACAGCTTTTTCTGTTATGATATATACGCAAATTTTTGCTAAAAAATTTCCGGGATGAATTTTTGCAGCTGGATCTTAAATTTTTGCGTTCTTGCAGCGAGGACAGTGCGCGTTAAGGGGTTAAATATTTCTTCACTTTTCTTTTTCCATTCCGCAAAATTACATAGCGGCCAGGAATAATTTTATTACTTAAAGTTGAAAAAGTTAAAAAATTATAAGAAATATTCTTTAAGATTATCTCGAATATAAAAAAAATTGGCAAGTGTTTAGATTGCTTTCTGTTTGAAATTGTGAAGATGAGAAAAACAATATTTTTTATTATTTTCTTCTATTCACAAGAAGAAAGTATTAAATTCGAGAAAATTTTTGACTTCTGGTTTTCGATGTACTTACACGTTTTGAAATGTCATCAAAAACGATTTGACTATTTTTAAAATACATGTCTGTCTGTGTGTCTTGTGTGGTTTATCAACATTTTGTAGACGCTGTATCTGATTAAATAAGGGGCGGAATTCTGAAAAACTTTATACATAAATTTTCATATGAATTGGTGCTGAATACATTTAATGTGTATCGACCAGCAAGTGGCTATTATGTTGCAAATTACTCCCATATAGCTATATTTTATCTTATGTTGTACAGAATTTCGCTAAATTATATATTTAGTTGAATCTTAATGATAATTTATCCTGATAACTCCTTGGAGTAAATCTTCCAGCAGGTGACGCTGCTATGCTTTCTTGCTTGCATAGAAAGGAAAAGGAAAGTATTCTAAAGAATCTAAAAGGATCTAAAGGATCTATCTAAAAGAAAAATATTCTAAAAAGAAAGGAAGGTTTATAACTGTAAAAAGGCTTTTAAAAAGGTGACAGAGTTGATAAATGTAGCAAAAAATGTATCAAATAGTGGCTTAATCCTTTAAATTTCACTATATAATTTCGTTTGAGAATTAACTAATTTCAAAAATGATGTTGGTATTTGGATTAAAACCGATTATCTACACCACGGACCTGAGACTAAGGAGCGATACCCTCCTTGGGTAGTGGGGGATCTTTCTGAAGAAACGTATCCCTTTTAGGATAAAGAAGATCAATATTTGTGCTTTTAAATGTGAAAATCCATATCAAAAAGACAGAAAAGATCAAGCTTCTTGTTTAGTCATTTTATTTTATTTTTACAGTTTTCTATATAAATAAGAAAATTATTATACATAAGAAGAATTGTCGCATACATGCATTATATTTATATATCGTATGGGTTTAATATGACAAGTAGAAAATCCACTGCTTACTGACCAGGACCTAAAAATATTATATTAAATTTCTCAAATGCCACATATTCCCATCAATGGCAAAGTGGTTCAGCACTCAAAGCTTATATGGCGGGAAGTGCTGAGTTCGAGCACAGATATGTTGATCAGCAAAACCGTTCGCAGTTTTACAGGGTTTTCTTCGAAACTTGCGAAACTCGAAACAGTGTAGGACTTATTAGAAAGACTCTCATGGAGGGAACACTGTCCTGGAACCATTGTGCAGTCAATTTGCACTTAATCCTAGTTTTAATACCGTTGGGAAAAAAAAAAAAAAAAAAAAAAAGATAAGTGTTTGGTTTTACCAAACCAAACACTGGGTTTTACGCGAAACCAATGAACTTTAAACGGTTATATATTATACGTTATCAGAATACTTTTCTGTTTAATTTGAGTTCTGTTTAATTTGCTATTAATTCAAATGCATTTGGTATAAATTTGGGAACGTAGTTAATTATCCCCAAAAATCTCCTGACTCCCGTTTTATTTTTAAGGATAGGCATTTCTATGATTGCTTTAATCTGTGATCCATCTGCTCGTATACCTCATTTTAAAATCCTAAATATTTCACCTTATGTGTTTCAAACTGAAATTTATTTTTATTTAATTTGATATTTTGTTCCTGAACCTTTTGTAATATTTCAATTAATATCTCATCGTGTTCTTTCTCATCTTTACCACCTAATATTTTATCATCAACATAAATTTCAATCCTTTCAATATCACCAAATAATTGCTGATTCCTTTTCATAAAAACTTCTGGTGCAAGTCCAAGCCAAATAGCATTATTTTAAATATGAATCTGCCAAAGGGTGAATTAAATGTACAAATATCTGCATTACATTCATCAATAGGAATTTGCCAAAAACTATCTTTTGAGTCTGAAACTGAAAATTTCTTTTTCCCTCTAATCGGCTAATTATATCATCAGGTGAAGGAATTACATGATGTTCCCGTTTTAGTACCTTATTTAAATCTCTAGGATCTAAGCATATTCTTAGATCTCCATTTGGTTTTTCAACCACAACGAGGCTTAGTACCCAATGTATCGGTTTGTTTACCTTTGAAATATTTTCTCTTTTTTTCTAAATTTTGTAAGAGACTGCCTTTCAAGTCTAAAACTGAAAATATCTTTTTCCCTCTAATCGGCCAATTATATCTTCAGGTGATGGAATTACATGATGTTCACGTTTTAGTACCATATTTAAATCTCTAGGATTTGAGCATATTCTTAGATCACCATTTGGTTTTTCAACGACCATTTTGGTTTTCCAACTTTGAGGCTTAGTACCCAATCTATCGTTTTTTTTTTTTTTTTTTTTTTTTACCTTTGAAATAATTCCTTTTTTTTTTTTCTAAATTTTTAAGAGACTATCTTTTAAGTCTAAAACTAAAAATATCATTTTCCCTCTAATCGGCCAATTATATCTTCAGTTGAGGGAATTACATGATGTTCACGTTTTAGTACCATATTTAAATCTCTAGGATTTGAACATATTCTTAGATCACCATTTGGTTTTTCAACGACCACGAGGCTTAGTACCCAATGTATCGGTTTGTTTACCTTTGAAATATTTTCTCTTTTTTTCTAAATTTTGTAAGAGACTGCCTTTTAAGTCTAAAACTGAAAATATCTTTTTCCCTCTAATCGGCCAATTATATCTTCAGGTGATGGAATTACATGATGTTCACGTTTTAGTACCATATTTAAATCTCTAGGATTTGAGCATATTCTTAGATCACCATTTGGTTTTTCAACGACCATTTTGGTTTTCCAACTTTGAGGCTTAGTACCCAATCTATCGTTTTTTTTTTTTTTTTTTTTTTTTTTTTACCTTTGAAATAATTCCTTTTTTTTCTAAATTTTTAAGAGACTACTTTTTAAGTCTAAAACTAAAAATATCATTTTCCCTCTAATCGGCCAATTATATCTTCAGTTGAGGGAATTACATGATGTTCACGTTTTAGTACCATATTTAAATCTCTAGGATTTGAACATATTCTTAGATCACGATTTGGTTTTTCAACGACCACGAGGCTTAGTATCCAATCTATCGTTTTTTTTTTTTTTTTTTTTTTTTTTAACCTTTGAAATAATTCCTTTTTTTTTTTTTCTAAATTTTTAAGAGACTATATTTTTAGTCTAAAACTAAAAATATCATTTTCCCTCTAATCGGCCAATTATATCTTCAGTTGAGGGAATTACATGACGGTCACGTTTTAGTACCTTATTTAAATCTCTAGGATTTGAACATATTCTTAGATCACCATTTGGTTTTTCAACGACCACGAGGCTTAGTATCCAATCTATCGTTTTTTTTTTTTTTTTTTTTTTTTTTTTTTTTTAACCTTTGAAATAATTCCTTTTTTTTTTTTTTTTTTTTCTAAATTTTTAAGAGACTATCTTTTGAGTCTGAAACTGAAAATTTCTTTTTCCCTCTAATCGGCTAATTATATCATCAGGTGAAGGAATTACATGATGTTCCCGTTTTAGTACCTTATTTAAATCTCTAGGATCTAAGCATATTCTTAGATCTCCATTTGGTTTTTCAACCACAACGAGGCTTAGTACCCAATGTATCGGTTTGTTTACCTTTGAAATATTTTCTCTTTTTTTCTAAATTTTGTAAGAGACTGCCTTTTAAGTCTAAAACTGAAAATATCTTTTTCCCTCTAATCGGCCAATTATATCTTCAGGTGATGGAATTACATGATGTTTACGTTTTAGTACCATATTTAAATCTCTAGGATTTGAGCATATTCTTAGATCACCATTTGGTTTTTCAACGACCATTTTGGTTTTCCAACTTTGAGGCTTAGTACCCAATCTATCGTTTTTTTTTTTTTTTACCTTTGAAATAATTCCTTTTTTTTTTTCTAAATTTTTAAGAGACTATCTTTTAAGTCTAAAACTAAAAATATCATTTTCCCTCTAATCGGCCAATTATATCTTCAGTTGAGGGAATTACATGATGTTCACGTTTTAGTACCATATTTAAATCTCTAGGATTTGAACATATTCTTAGATCACCATTTGGTTTTTCAACGACCACGAGGCTTAGTATCCAATCTATCGTTTTTTTTTTTTTTTTTTTTTTTTTTTTTTTTTTTAACCTTTGAAATAATTCCTTTTTTTTTTTTTTTTTTCTAAATTTTTAAGAGACTATATTTTTAGTCTAAAACTAAAAATATCATTTTCCCTCTAATCGGCCAATTATATCTTCAGTTGAGGGAATTACATGACGGTCACGTTTTAGTACCTTATTTAAATCTCTAGGATCTAAGCATATTCTTAGATCACCATTTTGTTTTTCAATGACCACGAGGCTAAGCACCCAATCAATCTGTTTGTTTATCTTTGAAATAATTCCTCTTTTTTCTAAATTTTTAAGTGTGTTTTTAAGTTTCTGACTAACTGATTGTGGAATTCTCCGAGGAGTGTGCACAACAGGATTGCCATTTTCTTTTAAAACAATTTTGTAAGGTTCACCCGGACATTTACATAAACCGTTAAATCATCCTTATATAATTTAATTATATTTCTTTTTTCAGCTTTTAAGTAATCAATTCTTTGTATTAACCATAACTCACAACAAGTTTGAAGTCCTAAAATAAGTTTACATACATTATTAACAATAATAAATTCATTAGATAAATTATCACTATTTACAATACAATTTAATGTTACTTTTCCAATAGGTTTAAAGCCCGCCAGCGGCCGAGCGGTTCTGCGCTCAAAGCTGGTAGACGTGAGGTTCCGGGTTCGTTCCCAGGTCGCGCTCGTCGGCCCAGCCGTTCAGAGTTTTCCGTGGTTTTCTCAGAAACTTGCGTAAATACGGGGAAGAACCCCTTAGAAAGACCTCCGGAGAAGGCACTCCCCCTCAGGCCTAGGACCTACAGTAGTCAATCGGCCTTAATCCAAAACACCAGCACTAACACCAATACGTTTAATCTTAAAATTACTAAATGGTATAAGTACAGTATATATTGATTCAAGTGTTATACCTAAATTTAATAATTTAAAAGAATCTAATGCCAAGATATTTGTTTCTGCTCCTGTGTCTAATTTGCACAATCTTTTTACACCATTAATATCCATACTGTTTAACCATGCTTTTGAACTTACCAAAGTATTTACCTCCATCGAGTCAACAAATAGGTTGCCAATATCCTTTGTGATTTGATGATTTTTATTTCTTAATTTAGCTTGCAACTTATAGCAAAATTATTTTCTTTTTTACACACTACGTACGTGTCACCGTAAGCTGGGCATTTCGCCCTGTTATGTTTTTCCACACTTGAAACAATCACATACGTCACTATTATTCTTTACAGTTCTCGAGTTCTTAAGTTTAGAATTATTTTGAACAGTTTTGTTCTTTCTCAGGATGTCCACGGACACATTAGATATAGTTTCATTGATAGATTTCAGATGTTGTTTACTAATTTGAGAAGTTCTAACGAATTCAGCAGCTTTCTGTAAAGTCAAGTCAGTTTCATGAAAAAGTCGCTCCTGCAGTCCAGGATCCCGGATACCTAAGGCCTCACGATCTTGAATTAAACTCTCCTCCTGTTCTCCGAATTCTCAAAAGGATGCAAGTGTTTTCAACAACGTAATATAATTATAAACAGATTGTCCTTCTTGTTAGACAGTTGAAAATAATTTATATTGCTCAAACACAACATTTCGCTTTGGAGTACAGTAATCTTCAAACTTCCTTATCACAATTTTATAGGATTCTTTTTCACTCTCTCCAAACTTAAATGTGTTGAAGACATTAACGCCTGCATCACCGAGCAAGTTTCGAAGTTGGCGATTTTATTTTAAACGGGCTTTTCACTTCTTTCCATGGCGATCATGAAATTATCAAACTTTTAACGCCATTTTCGTAAATTTTCTGCGACATTGCCGCACGTAAAATTAAATTCTGTTGGTGGCTTGAACGTTTCCATTGCAATTTGTAGGTGCAATCATTACCAGTCTTTAAACCTGACAGCATTTTTTGTTTTATATGATACTTAAACTAGTGGATCTGCTGAGCAGGAGCCTCAACGTACTTTTTGCATCACACATTATTTAAAAGATCATTTTTATTTATTCCTTATTACAACATATATATATTGATTCAATTGCTACACAAACAGATATGTTCCTGAAGGGGACTGCTGCCCCCCCCCCCTACAATCCCCGCTGTATCTCTCTTTCTATACCTATTTGTATATCATAAATATGTATTCTTAATAACTCACAGTCTTGCATTATGTCCCTGAAATTCATAAATATCTGTCCCAAATTTCATGCAAAAAATATTACATAGCATATCGGAATTATTTTGTGTTACCCTGTAAACTAATTACCAATTCTATGTCCATGCTTTTCAACAAAAAACATGCTTTTAGAATTCTAATAAATTTCCCTTATATTCCCTTAAATATATTTCCCTTATATAAATTTCCCTTATAATGGGGTGTAACCATGTTAAAATAAACTTAAGAAATACCGTCTGTAGACATTAATAGTGCGATACTCTTTTATGTATTCCGGAAAAGAAGTTATAGTTATTATCTACGCCAATTATAAGAATATAACTAATTAATTATGACTTATTAATTTTTCAAACGAATTTCACATCATTTGGATGATTACAGTACGTCATCGGAATTATTTTATGTGTACCATAAACAAATTATTTAGTCTATACATACCCTTTTTTAAGAGTAGACATGATTTAAAGAATCTTGACAATGTATGTTAATTCCTATATGTTCAATGCAGCATAAATGCATTAAAATGCTTTTAAATAAAAAAAAATGTCCATAGGCATTAATGTCACGAAATTCTCTTGTGGTAAATTGCAAAAGAGGAAAGGAAGCGAGACTGCTACACTCACTACGCAAAGAAGATGTACCACTTCATACGTACCATGTAGACCCTCTCGGAATGTTAGAAGGCACACACAAAAATTATAAGTATCTTCTAGTCATAGTTGACTCGTTCACAAAATTTGCTTGGATCTATTCTTGGATCAATGACTACAAAGGTGTTAGCTAAGCTGGAAATCCAGAAAGCCATTTTTGGAAATCCATCACAAATAATTTCTGACCGTGGCACTGCGTTTACCTCTAAAGAGTTTGTTGATTATTAATCAAGTGAAAGCATTAAATATCACCTTATTACTACTGGTTTGCCAAGGGCCAATGCCCAGGTTGAAAGGATAAATCAATTTATCATATCAGTCCTTTCAAAATTATCCCTGAAAAATCCAGTTGAATGGAATAAATGTACTAATGAACTGTAGCGAATCATAAATTCAACATACCAAAGAAGCATCGACATAACACCTTTTGCTGTTCGGTACTAAAATGAACACAAAAGGAAATTGTAAATTGAAGGAGATACTTTAGTCCAAATTCTAGGCTAAATTTGAGGCCCAAAGAGGAGATTTGAGCAAGCATGAAAAAAGACACATTTTCAAAGTTCAGGAAGAGAACAGAAAAACACATAATTTACGAAGGAAACAACCAGAATCCTACAAAGTTGGTGACTTAATTGTCATCATGAGAACTCAGTTTGGTCCAAACCTTAAGTTAAATTCGAAATGTTTTGGCCCATACAAAATTGAGAAAATAAAATGGGGAAACACCATATGACGTGAAAGAAAAAGGATGACATGAAGGTCCCCTTGATTTATTTCTTTTTTTTTTTAGTGTGGTCACCTGGAGGACCAGTCTTATAGAACATGAGAAGGAAATCAACCGCCATTCGTTTACTGTGATATCCAAAATAATACAAATATAACTCGTGGAATTGAACTTTAGAATGTGTTTTTTTTATGTAGGAATAAAATTATGTACACTATGCTGTGTGTATACAATTCATATACAACTTACCGGTTTACTCAAAATCAAGCAAAAAAAATCTTTTCTATTGAATGTGACAGCTGGAAGCTCTTTTTAGTTTTACCATGTCAAAAAAGACAGAAACCATCTCACGAACAGTATAGATTTTGGTAAATCTATCGCCATAGCCTCCTAAACTATATGCCTTCCGCGTGGCTCGAAAACGTGGCGGTAGACAGCGCCACCTGGTACAGATTGTGTGGCTTTTTTTATCCAACAGCCACCAAACATTTTTCAAAGAGGGATTTGAGATAAATAAAAGGCGAATAGTATCGAAGAAACTTCGATTGTTTATATCATATATCACTTCTTAAAATTATTGGTGACAGTTGAATAAAACAGTCGCGCAATCTGTACCAGGTGGCGCTGTTCACCGCTTGAACTGTTTCCAAGTTTCCCAACCACGCAGAAGGCACCTAGTTTAGGAGGCTATACTAGCACTTAGCTATTTTTATATAGACACAATGAAAAATTATTTATCATTATGATCTATGGACTACAATTTTTAAAGTGGAATTGCTTAAAATTGAACAGCACACCATATGGAGAAAAATATTTCCTACTATTTTTTTTTTTTTGCATATTTAATGACTTTGCTTACTGAATTTTATTTACGTAACAGTTAATTATTTAATTTTTGGAAAGTCAAGTAAAATCATTACAGATTTTTTATTTATTTATTTATTAATTTTATAATTACGTGTTTGGAAATTCCTGAATGAGAAAGTTACGTGTTTATCTGTTGATTTGTATGTAAGTAAGTCTTTTAGCAGCGTAACTTAAAAACAAATAAAAAAACCAACTCATGACTAGTATGGTGGGAGGCAACCAGGAGGTGCGGTTACTTTGAAGGGTAGTCGTGTATAGCAGACTGCTTTATCAAGACTTATAAGTGGACACCTGAAATGTCTTAGATTTGGTCAAGGACACAAGATCTTCCCCATGTGAGGAAATGCAATATTGCAATATCGCATATTTCACCCATGAACATCTACTTTCCTATTTGGGACTTGATAAAGAGGACTTGTTTCGAAGTCCTCTCCTTGTTTTAGACTTCTTGACAGTTCATGGTCTCATGGAACTGGTTTAGACTGTTGGCTAACCAGTTAGCATAAACAATAGCAACGAAAACAAGTAACTATTTGATCAAGGTTTATAACTGCAAGGTGTGTTCAGATGAAGAATATTAATAAACTTTTGAATTTAATAACAGTCTTGAATTCCTTAAATGTAAATAATATATTTAAACGGGGTTCATAGTGAGGCAATCCCGTTCTTTCATATAATTTATATGTCAATTAAAGACGTTCTTAAACCTGCTTTGAAAAAAAGTTCATATATAATAAAGCAGTTATTATCCTAACACATAAACTGTCATCTTTCTTCATAGAATTAGAATGCAAGGTAAGGAAAAGTCGTGCGAGTGCCACACATAACTATTTCTTTATTCTAAATACTAATTTACAGATTTCACGAAGTATTTATTTTAAATCTTATTTTATTTTATTTTTTTAAATTCAAAAATTAAGAATAATAAAATAAATAAATTGGCACCCAAAATAATAATAAAGAAAAATATGCACATTGATAACAAAAATACTTAGTCAAATCTTTTTGTAAAAAAATAGAACCGACTACAAAAAGCGACTACTATTCAAACAATTTAAAAAAGAAAAATTTGGTATGAAATGAAACTGTAAATTGCGCCTAAAAGTATAAAATAATTTCCTTCGCCAAACAACCTATAACACTACAATTAATCATAACTTCTGAAGTCGGCGCAAAATTAAATAAAATTTAATTAGTTTTTAAAGGTTTGTTTTTAGATCGGTAGCAACAAATGCTGTTGTCTCTGAATGACACATTTTCCTGTTTCCTTTATTTATTTTTCACTGTATACAATTGGTCCATTAGCATAGTAGCATCTACATGGAGCAGTGAACATTCTTCACAATGTGGTATTTATGTTTCTACGAAGTTAGAGTTTCCTTTGCAAATTTGGTATACCTTTGATAACTGTCATCCTTGGTGGCTTTTGGATTTGGCGATTAAAACGTAATGCAAAAATGTACACGCAAGATATATATTTTCATAATATATATTGTACGAACTATTGTTTCATATTCTTGATTACTCTCTTGATATACCTTATCAAAATAATCATGATATCCCAAAGAAATTAAATATGTTTGCCAGATAATTTTGCGATTTTTCTTTTACCAGTGACGTCAGATACCAGCATCTTCGCCAACTTTTGCTGTTTTTACGAAATCTTATTTGTTTTCTTCAATCAAAGTAGTTTTCGGCTGCGTTTTGCAGGTGACAATGTGAGATGTGTATTTTGAATAGGATTTGATTTTTGTATTGAATAAAGGTATCAATTTTTATTTAATTTTGCGCCGACTTCAAAAGTTATGATTAATTGTAGTGTTATAGGTTGTTTGGCGAAGGAAATTAATTTATAATTGTAGGCGCAATTTACAGTTTCATTTCATACCAATTTTTTTTTTTTTAATTGTTTGAATAGTAGACGCTTTCTGGAATCGGTTCTATTTTTTTACAAAAAGATTTTATTTTTCTCTTTTCAGTGAAAACTTATTCATATAGCAGAACATCAGAAGACGTTCGACGGCAGTTTCACAAATCTAAACTTCCAAGAAAAGTAGCATAACTCAAAGCAAGTCCTTCCGGCTTATTCGGAAGGGAAGGTTGATTTCTTTTTCCTTATCAAGTAGCCGTCATTTTGTTTTAAAATGGCGGATACAAATTATTAATGCATTTAGTAGAAATATTGATGTAGGTTATGCACATATGGAGTTTTAAGTAAATCGGTTCATCAATACATTTTTATGTGAATTTAAAATTTTCAAGTTGCCGGCGCTTGGAAACAAAATGGTGGGTTAAGTTGACAAATATATCAAATGCATTTGTGAGATAAGTCTACTGTACACATATAGTTCGAATTAATTCAAAATCTCAAAAGTCATCGTGCTGAAAAATTAAGTGGCTGCCACTTCGATCAAAATGGCAGAGAAAGTTGCTCATCTAAGATATCGTTGCAAATTTGATTTTTTTTTTTTTTTTTTTTTTTTTTTTTTTTTTTGTAGAAATTCTTTCAACGAGGCTTAGTAAGTTGATAAAATGTTAGTTTTCTGCATTTCTGGTTTGTTTTAGCATTAAGATAGCCTAATTTTTCCTCAAAAATGCATTACAAAGATCCAGTAACGCATGTAATGGATTTGACGCCAAATTTGGCGACTTTTCCTCTATGGCGACTTTTGACGAGAAAATACTTATTATTGATATACCAAAGATGGACGCAATAACGTGATTGGTTCACGAGTTAAGTGAATTTTCTAAACTTTTGTTGTTTGAATGATAAATCCATTTTCCAACTTTGATGATTTGAATTGATTAAGTATTTCTAAAGTTCCAGCAAACACATCCAAGATATTTGAAGCATAGTTTACTGTCCAACTGTGGTTTAAATCAGTGCCGTGTTTTAAAAGTTAATATTATGGCAAATTTTCAAGTGGCTGCGACTTGGAAAACAAAATGGCAAAAGAAATTGCCCATCGAAATCATCCAGTACATTTGTACGATAAGTTCATTGTCCAGTTCTAGTTTAAATTAAATCAGTATTTAAAAAATTATCGTCATAAGAAATTTTCAGGTGGCACCACTTGTAAAAAAAAGTGGAGTGAGATGCCCAGCGAACTTATCTCAGATATTTGAATGATAAATTCACTACCCAAATTTGATGCGAATTGATTCTGTATTACTAAAGTTACCATAATGACAAATTTTCAAGTGGCCGTCACTTGGAAATAAAATTGTCACCATTGTCGTTGATCAAGTCACCAAGTGAACTTATCCTAGATATTTGAATCATAAGTTCACTATCCAGCTTTTATTTGAATAAGTTTAGTATTTTAAAAGTTATCGTGATGGCATATTTTCAAGTGGCAGTGTGATTTCAAGTATCTGGAACCTAGACACAAGATGTCGGGACAAGTTGCCCAGTTAAAATATTCAAGATAATTATATAATACTATCACTGTCAAAATTTGGTTCGATTTGGAGTATTATTTCAGAAGTTATCGTGATTTTAAATTTTCAAGTGGGGACCTGATTTCAAGTGGCCCAGTTTAACTTAAGATATACTTTATTAAAAATGGCGGATATAGTTTATTAATAAACTTCATTGAGATACTTATGTGGTTTGTATTCACATCAAAACTCAAACAATTTCGGAATACGCTTTTTACAATTTAAATTTGAATATTTCAAGTGGTCTCTACTTGAAAACAAAATGGCGGAGCAACTTGGTTAACGAACTCATCTAAGATATTCATAAGATAAGTTAAGACACTGTTCAATATTCGTTCCATTTGGAGTATTATTTCGGAAGTAATCATGGTTTTAAATTTTCAAGTGGTGGCCTGATTTCAAGTGGTTCCGCTTAACTTAACGGCCCTCTTCACTTACCGTCACAGGAAGCCGCGAACCAATGTTATTCTATGGGGAAATTTTCTTTACAAATAACTTATTAACTAATGCTTATTTTTAAATTCTGTTTTCACATTCAGAAAATTCCCAGCTGTTAAATTGACGCACCTTTTTTAAAAATGTATTTTTTTAATTTTTAATATTTTATTTTGAAATTGCAAAATGAAAAAAATTCACATACTGAAAATTCGTATTTTGCAGCTTCAAAATAAAATATTAAAAATTAAAAAAATATTTTTTTAAAAAAGGTGCGTCAATTTAACAGTTGGGAATTTTCAGAATGTGAAAACAGAATTAAAAAATATATATTAGTTAATGAGTTATTTGTAAAGAAAAATTTCCCATAGAATAGCATTAGCTTCGTCTTCTGGCGGCGGTGAGTGAAGAGGGCCCTTAAGATATTCGCCACTTTATTAAAAATGGCGGATAAAGTTCATTAATAAAGTTATTTGAGACACTTGTTAAATCTATGTATACATCAAAATTAACAAAAAAAAAATTCGGAATACGCTTTTTACAATTTGAATTTGAAATTTTCAAGTGGTCTCCACTTGAAATCAAAATGACGGAGCAACTCGGTTAACAAATTCCTCTAAGTTATTTATAAGATAAGTTAAGACACTGTTCAAATTTGGTTCGATTTGGAGTATTATTTCAGAAGTTATTGTGATTTTAAATTTTCAAGTGGTAGCGTGATTTCAAGTGGTCCCGCTTAATTTAAAATATCTTCCACTTTATTAAAAATAGCGGATAAACTTCATTAATGAACATCATGGAGACCTTTATGTGGTCTATATTTACATCCAATTTCAAACAAATTCGGAATACGCTTTTTACAGTGTTGGAATTTGAAATTTTCAAGTGGTCTCCACTTGAAAACAAAATGGCGGAGCAACTTCGTTAATAAACCCATCTAAGATATTTATAAGATAAACTAAGACACTCTCCAAATTTGGTTCGATTTGGAGTATTATTTCGGAAGTTATAGTGATTTTAAATTTTCAAGTGGTAGCCTGATTTCAAGTGGTCCCCCTTAACTTAAAATATCTTCCACTTTATTAAAAATAGCGGATAAACTTCATTAATAAACTTCATTGAGACCCTTATGTGGCCTGTATTTACATCAAAATTCAAGCAAATCTTGCTTTAAATATGCTTTTTACAATGTCGGTTTGAAATTTTCAAGTGGCTGCCACTTGAAAACAAAAGGACGGAACAACTTGGTTAACGAACTCATCCAAGATATTTATAAGATTAGTTCACTGTCCAAATTTGGTGCGATTTCGAGTATTATTTCGGGAGTTATCGTGATGACAAAATTTTCGTTATAGATAGATAGATATCTGTATATATATAAAAATTACGTGTCACCATGTTTGTCCGCGATAAACTCCTAAATTCAGGAACCGATTTTAATGAAATTTTGCACACTGTGTGCAGTTTGGTCCAACTTGAGAGATAGGATAGTTTTTATCGCAATTTATTGTCACAATATTGTTTTATCTATATATTAATAGGCAAGCATAAAATTTGTTGTCCCTTTTTAACATATTAATTATGGGAGTAGAGGGTTGAAAATGGTATCATTCGAAAGGTATAGTTAGCCGGAAGGTGCGAATACAAATATTATTTTCTTACGATGTCAAGAAGGTATTTAAAAATACGTTTATTTTTTATGCATTTTCCCCCATTTTTCCCTTTTATACACGTATTGCTTTACATTAAAAAATACCTAAAAGTAGAAAGTTGTTAAATCTGGCAATTTCATAAAGCTCAAATAAAACCATAGACACAGTAATTTGTATAATGTAGCATCACCATACGCAAGCGAAGTGATGACGTCACTGTCTGTCCATGGTGCCATTAAAAAGATTTTCTGTGTTAATCGAGTTATTTTTTCTGTAAAATTGATAAAATTTTAATTTAAATCACAAAACTCCAGAAAAAAAATGGCAAACTTCCAGTTTCGAATGTAAACATAAACATTTCATTTCAAAGGGTGATATTTAAACAATAAATATTCAACTAATATACTAAATAAAAGGAAAATGGAATTGTTACTAACTGCTGCATGTATAAGTAGACGATACGGAAAAAATTCAGATTTCCGTTTTTTGCTGAATTTACATGTTTTGAGCTTTCTTTACGTTTTAATTAACTGAAATTGGCTTCTTAGTTTACAAAAAAGTGTCTTTATTGCTAGCTTTTGTGGGTAGAAAAAGCAAGTAGAAGATACACAAAAACTTTTGATTTCCGGTTTTCGATGAATTTACACGTTTTGAGATTTCCTTGCATTTTAATTAAGTGAAATTGACTACTTATTTTTATTTTTTTAAAAATGGATTTATTATTATTTCCTATGCATATATAAGTAGAAAATATAAGATTCAGAAAAGTTTTAGATTTTCGGTTTTCGATAAAGTTACGCGTTTTGAAATTTCCCGAACTCAATTCGACCATTTTTGAATTTTTTTTTTTTTTTTTTTTTTTTTTTAATTCAAACACTGTACTTTATGAACCAATCGAATTAATTTAATAGAATTTGATACTTGGTTGGGCCTTGGTTTGACATGGTACCTATTAGCTTGTGGGCTGTATCACACAACAAGGGGCGTTTTCACGTTGCGATTTTCTCTCATTTCAGGAAAGGCTAACATCTACAGAGAGAAATAGTTATATTAAGTAAAACTCTGCTGATTCAGTTAGAGTGAATATCGGCAAACAATTGCCGCAGCTGTGTTGTAATTGCATTCCGTTTAGGACAAGTCAATAACTTTGCTTTGCCTCGCTTTGCAAAAAAAAATGGTCGAGTTTCGACCACTGGGCGATACACTAGACGATGGCGGGCCTCCAAACTCTCATCCAGGGTCCAAACCAGTATCCAATCGTGTACGACTTTACATATCTGATGAGTGAAAGAATCAGACGAAGCGTTAGACTAGTGATTGTCCTGAGATGAATGTAAACAAAACTAGAATGTATTTGGATGAAAATCTTTTTACTGACGATCTGAACGCAACGTAATATAAAAGAAAATAATCCGTAATATAATAAGATAATTCATCCCAAAATCCGGTACCCCCCTTCAACATTAAAGAATTTAAGGAACAGCTTTACTATACGGCACCCATTGCTCAATTGCCGTTGCCGATGTTGATCACGTGGTATGATGGTGTTTTGATTCGGTTTGTGTGTCGATACTGCGAATAGTTTCACAACGTCGTGAATCGAATCAAAATGTCATGAAACAATACTTTTCATTATTATGAAACATTTTTTTTTATGTTTCACTATGTTTTCTGCTGTTTGCTCGCTTCGCGAGCATTAAAACAAAAAAAAAACATTACTGGACGCACCTAATTCGTGAAGCATGAATCAGTAAAAGCATGAAAATTCATGGAGCAGCGGTCACTATGTTTTTTGCTGTTTGTTCGCTTCGCGAGCATTAAAACCAAAAAAAAACATCACTGGACGCCCCTAATTCGTGGAGCATGAATCAGTAAGAGCATGAAAATTCATGGAGCAGCGCTCACTATGTTTTCTGCTGTTTGTTCGCTTCGCGAGCATTAAACCAAACAAAAAACATCACTGGACGCCCCTAATTCGTGAAGCATGAATCAGTAAAAGCATGAAAATTCATGGAGCAGCGCTCACTATGTTTTCTGCTGTTTGTTCGCTTCGCGAGCATTAAAACCAAAAAAAAGCATCACTGACGCCCCTAATTCGTGGAGCATGAATCAGTAAGAGCATGAAAATTCATGGAGCAGCGGTCACTATGTTTTTTGCTGTTTGCTCGCTTCGCGAGCATTAAAACCAAAAAAAACATCACTGGACGCCCCTAATTCGTGGAGCATGAATCAGTAAAAGCATGAAAATTCATGGAGCAGCGGTCACTATGTTCTCTGCTGTTTGCTCGCTTCGCGAGCATTAAAACAAAAAAAAAAACATCACTGGACGCCCCTAATTCGTGGAGCATGAATCAGTAAACGCATGAAAATTTATGGAGCAGCGGTCACTATGTTTTTTGCTGTTTGCTCGCTTCGCGAGCATTAAAACCAAAAAAAAACATCACTGGACACCCCTAATACGGGGAGCATGAATCAGTGAAAGCATTGAAGTTCACGGAGCCTCGGTCACTATGTTTTCTGCTGTTTGTTCGCTTCGCGAGCATTAAAACCAAAGAAAAACATCACTGTATACCCCTAATTAGCGATGCATGAATCAGTAAATGTTACGCTTTGTTACGTTTCGATACAACAGAAAAAAGTATCGATACTCTGATTCGGGTCTCGAATCACCATCATATCCATATCACGCAATCAAAACATCGGCAACGGCAATAAGCAATGGGTGCCGTATAGTAAAGTTTAGCCGAAAAGGAAATAAATGCCCTCCTAGCAATATTTTGAGTACAAAATGTAATAGCAATTTTTTTTTTCTTTGAAAGTTAAAAAATAGTCCATTCTCTCTCTCTCTCTAGTAATTAATAATGTATTTCTCTGCATATATTTTTAAAATCACGTTTCTATTTATACTATTCGCATTTCTTTAAATTTAAAAGAATTTATGACATTTATTTATTTGTAAATGCTATTTTTAAAGCACTTACCCATCTTCTATATTAACGTATATACACATGTATTAAAGAAAAAAAAAATAATTTAAAATATTTAGCTTATCTTCTCTGAACACAAGATTGAATAGTGCATCTTTTTTTTTTTTTTTTTAAGTTAGTGCCAAAATAAGCACTAGGACTAAAATAAAATACACAAATATAAAATAAAATCATAAAACTAATCAACAAATATAAATAAATAATCGACGTCATTGCGAAATCTGCCACAGACCCTGGATAAGAGTTTGGAGGCCCGCCACCGTCTACTGGGCGATACTAGTTGCAATTATTTGTTAATTATAGACCTTTGTTACAGTTGCTCCAAAATATCTGTGAGTTCCATAAGTTTAATTGTTGCCAAAAAGAAAAAATACGAGTTCATTTTCTTTCGACATAAAAGTAAATACATTTAATCAAACGTGAACGTTAAAAAATTATAAAAAAGTTAAATTATACATCTCACGAAAATTGACGTCATAATCAATTTAAGGATTTTATTCGCATTGATAAAGTATGTAGTTATAGAGCATTTCCTCGTGACGTCTGGTGGTTGGCAAAAAAGCGCGCTCGACTTTCCCGCGCCCCGCCCACCATTGATTTTCCGTTGGTAATCCGCCATCGCTATGCTTTTCCCAAGCCTTTTTGCCAACCACTCATAAAAGTTGAGATGTTTGTTTACAAACAAGGAACTGCCCTATACACAAGCGAAGTGTGAGGTCACTGACCGTCTGTGAAATCAAGAAAAAGATTTCTTATGTTAATCGCCCATTGTATTTTTTGTAAAAAAATATTAAAAAACGAGAAAAATTATTTCCGGATTTTAATCCCCATATTTTTGTATAGATATGTATTATTTATCATCTGCATACGTTAGATTGAGTTATTTTGCTGTCAAATTGACAAAATTTTAATTTTAAATTTCAAAGCTCTGTCGTCCTTGGAGTTTTTCGTATTTGGCGATCAAAAACGTAACACGAAAATATACAAGCTAGATGTATATTTTCGTAATATGTATTGTGCGAAATATTGTTTCATATTATTCATTACTCTCTTAATATAAGTTGTTAAAATAACCACGATTTTTGAAAGGAATAAATGTGTGCGCCAGATAATTTGGCGATATTATTTTTTTTCCGACAATAATGATAGATATGAAATTTATTCCTCTGCAACATGTTAATATCTTATATCAGATACATTATGTATATACTACAATTTATTTCACGTGACACGTGTGTTAAAAATTTATTTACGACATAACCTTGCTTTTTCAATTTTTGTTGCATTATTCTAATCTGTATCACTTCATTTTCTTTAAGAAATTTGTGACCTATACATAACGTTCTAAATAAAAAGTAACCATTTCAATATTTTAAAACATATTTAAAAGTCTGTTTTATTTAACATTAAATTTTAAAACTTAATTTAAAACTTACTTAAAATTCTGGAAGAGTTTAAGTCTGTTTATTTGCTTTGTAACGCTAATCTACATGATGGATGTTCGAAACTTTAATTAATTATTTCTCTTATTTTTCTTTACTTTTTCTTTAATAACTTACCAATTTAACGTTCCTGATTGAATTTGTGATTTATATATGTATTTTGCATTAAATTTTGACACATATTTATTGCTGAAAATGCGATCTTAAAATCTTGAAGTTATCTTAATCCTCGATGCTTTCCTTCTTGATTAACTTGAATTTACTATTAAAATTTTAACATACTCAGAATCTTCTCACCACTTCGCTAAAATATATTAATCTTTTCAGTAATATATTAATCAGTATATCCCCACAACGATATTTGGCGATTTTTTGTTGGCGATTATGACTAAATTATAAATCTATAAATCATAAATGATAATCTAAATCATAAATCAAAAACATAAAATAATGAATCCAAAATAAACGACATAAAGGCTGCCATATTATATCACAAACAGTCCAGAGCGACATCGTTATCGTTCAAAACGGCGCCAAAGAAAAATCGCCAAATTCAGCTATGGGGATATACTGAAGTTATAATTATACGAATATAATTACTGAAGTTATATTATAAGTTATGGTTGTGGGTAACAACTATAGTATTTCCCCACAACTGGATTTGGCGATTATGGTTAAATCATAAATCTAAAAATCATGAATGATAAAATCATAAGCTAAATCATAAATCTAAAATAAAAGCATGCAGGCTACCATATTTTACTGAAAAGAATCCAGAACGACTTCGTTATCGTTCAAAAAGGCGAAAAAAAAATCGCCAAATCCAGTTGTGGGGAAGTACTATATACCTTGTCAAATTATCAACGTATTACTTAGCCGCAGCAACGCGTGTCCGGGTCTGCTAGTATATATATATATATATAGATAGATAGATAGATAAACGAAGTGATTGCAATAGGTCGATTTCTAAAGAAATCAACCTAAAATGTTTTATGTCACTGAAAAATACATGAAATGCACCCAATGTGAACAAAAAAGTTACATCTCCATCTAGAAAATTATCCACTCGAGAGACAGTTGTGCCAGTTTTATTTTAGTCAAGTTATTTTTAAATTGATTTTTCTCAAATGCTGCATTTTTAAGTTGTTTCACTTTTCTTGCCTTTATCGGATATGCGCAAAAAGCTATCTATTGAATGAACATACGTTAAATTAAAATTTTTTAGAAATGTAAAGAACGGATACGCTGTATTCGTAACCAAAAATTCTGTTATGCATATATATTGAATTTTACAGTGAATGCGTGTCACCCGCTGCGCTGGAAATTGCGCAGCGTATAGTTCAAACAAAGAGCAAAATATGCATTGCAGCTGACTGACAGAAGTTTCAACATCGATACTTACATACTGCTTTTACCAGTGTAGCTGCATGCGTTTAGCAGTTAGAGTGAGAATAGACTTTTGAGAGTATCCTGTAATTGGTTTATATCTTAATGAAATCATAATGAAACCTATTTCAGGCCAAGATTATTACGACAACAAAAAGAGCATTAAAATTAAATCATCTTTTACGAAGTTATAAGATAACAAATTTCAACAAGAACAACGAGAAAAATGGTTTGTATTGAGAACCTCGTCCTTTATGAAGTCGGTTTAAAACGTCTATGCGTTAATCGATGTGACCGCTTACGATAAACATACTTTGAATTTTACATAGCATAAATGTCACCCGCTACGCTACAACATATGCAATGTCGTTCAAGTGTGCACAAAATAGGAAATTTTGAACAAACAAATGTACCTTTTAAACGTAGCATTAAAGTCTAAACTATCTTTTCGTTCTAAATCGATGATGCTCTGCAATTTTATAATTCACTTTTTTCCCCTGTCTTGAACCTTTTCCGAGATAGGAACGCTAACTCCACTGTTTTCCACAAGGTGGCGCTGTAGGCGGTTGAATTGGGTAGCACATGTCCACTTTACTATACCTACATGCTACTTTTATGACTATAGTTGCAGCTGTTCAGCAGTTAAAAGAGTCGGGACTGATTTTTTTTACCACACTGTATTTTTTTTTTCATCGTAAAGATATTATAGTGGGACCTATTTCAGGCCAAGACCTCCATAATAAAACAAGAATTTCAAAATTGGATCATACTTTCAGAAGTTATGAGCTAACAGACAAAAACAAAAACAATAAACATACGCTTTGAATTGAGAACTTCTTCCTTTTTGAAGTCGGTTAGTTAGAGCATCTCTTACAAGGCTATAAGCTTACAAACACCAACAACAACACATAGCTCGAATTAAAAACATCCTCCTTTCTGAAGTTGGTTGAAAACGACTTTGCGCTAATCGATGTGACCGCTTACAGTAACAGTACTTTGAGCCATAGAGTATACGCGTCATCCGCTACGCTGCAAAGTGTGCAACGTAGTTCAAGTTTGCACATTGTAGGAATTGCGAACAAACAACTGCACATTTTAAGCGTTCTGTTTTTAGCAATAAGATCTAAAAACTGTCTTTTCGTAGTAAATCGATGATGCTCTTCAATTTCGTAATTAACTTTTCTCCCATCTTGAACCGTTTTTGAGATAATTCCGCTGTTTTTTCACCATATGGCGCTTTATTTTCTTTAGATTGTAAAGATATTACACTGGGATCTACTTCACACTAAGATCTTTACAACAAAACAAAAAGTATCATGTAACCGTATTTTAAACTATATAGCGTATGTCTCACAAGCTACGCTACAACGTGTGCAATATAACTCACGTGTGCATAGTGTAAGAAATTGAGAACAAACAAATGCACGTTTTTAGCATTGTATTTTTAGCATCAATGTCTAAACTATCTTGTCGTACTAAATCGTTGATTCTCTGAAATTTTATAATTCACTTTTTCCCCCTGTCTTGAACCGTTTCCGAGATAGGAACGCTAGCAAGAATGTCTAAACTATCTTTTTGTACTAAATCGGTAATATTCTTCAACTTTGTCATTCACTTTTTTCTCTAGTACCGTTTTTCGAGATAGGATCACTAACTCCGCTATTTTCCAACAGGTGGCGCTGAAAGCGGTTTAACCTTGTACTGCATGGCCACTTTGCTATACTTACATACCATTTTTATCACTATAGCTGCAGCCGTTTAGCAGTTAAAAGAGTTAGGACTGATTTTTTTGGGCACCCTGTATTTTCTTTAGATCGTAAAGATATTACAAAGGGACCTATTTCAGGCCAAGACCTTTTCAACAAAACAAAAAGTATCAAAATCGGCGCATCCATTCAGAAGTTATGAGCTAACAAGCATGAAAAAAGCATACGGTTTGAATTGAGAACTTTCCTTCTTTTTTTGAAGTTGGTTAAAAATATGTTTCATATTCAAAACAATCTAACTATTAATGGGAAATATAAAAGAAAAATTAAAAATTATGTGTTACGCATTGATTATTAATATTTTTGAACTGTACGTAATCCCTGTATCGTTTGAACTTCAATATTCCTTGCTTACGTTATCACACAACAGGCAGAAGCAGAGAAAGGTAGATAGACAAACAGAATTCATAATTACTCTTAAACATTGTTGCAGCGCGGCAAAAAGTTTAACATAAACGTAATTGCAATTCCAGCAATTTTCAGTTGCACAGTTTAATGTGTCTGAATATTTTAGTGTAGCCTTTTAAATCTGAAATCTAAGCATATTATATTTCATACCAAACATTATGTTAGCATATTAACAATAAATGCCAATTTCATTATGAATTTTACGGTAAAAAGTTATTTAAATGTGATTTACAAAAATCTCTCTTAAGACGCAATGTATTAGAATTTTCAGTCTGACACACAAACCAGTTATACAGAGCCTATTAATACTATATTAAATAGAGAGCATTGAGAACTTTAATAACATAAAGATGCGATCAAACAAACAGATAGACAGACGGACAGTCAGCCATACAGATAGATTAATTCAAATCATATTCACACTTAAAAATTATTAGAAAATGTTTAAAACGCATAATGTAAATGAAAATGCAGTTTCAGCGAATTTCCAATATTAACCCTTAATGTAACTGAAAGTTTTTGTATGGCCCTGTAAATTTAAAAGCTAATCATACTATATTATTTAGAAAACATTCTTTTGTGATTATAAATACTATATTTAAATTTCATTAAGATGTGGGGAAAATAAAGTTATTAAAATATGGTTTGTTAAAATATGGTTTATTTATAGGAATACCTCTCACAGAGCACAATAGTTTGAAATAATTCCGGATGTGAATGTACACGAATCAGTGGTTGTATTTACTTCATTTTCAAAAGAGAATATCCAATAATGAACTTGAGTAACATATTTAAATTTCATTAAGATTTGTGTAAACTAAAGACGTTAAAATATGGTTTTGGGACATACTTCTAGTAGAAAGTAATGCTTTGGAATACTTTCAGGGGTCCCTGTACAGAAATAATTGGCGATATTTATTCCCTTTCCAAGAGAAAACATCCGATATGAAACTTAAATAACATATATCAGTCTCAAAAAATTCCACACATATTTACGGGATTTAGAACGTAGACACACACTCAGACGGACAAACAGACAAAACTGAGAATTAAAAATCAATGTGCAAGCGCATATTGCAGAACACTGCAAATGTTTAAGAGACGTACCTTGTTAAACCCATGTGCAAGCATTTACCTAATTGCGGGACTTGGAAAACGAGAGCAGATCGCACGCAATAAGCTAATTTAGCCTCACTGCGCATTCCACAACCTTTATCATAACAGTCTTCTACATCAGCAACAAACAGTAATTAATACGTTCAATTGCTTACATGAAGTATATAATATACACAATAATAGGCAACAACCTAACGCATGTTGTTTTATATGAATGTCAATTAGTCAATAAAATTTCTGGTTTGAAACATTTATTAAACGATATAATTAATTTTCATTAGGAACTGTAACTCTGCATTTGCCAAACTTTTCGTCTTCATCGGCCCCTAAATCACACGAACCATTATTATTGCTCATTAAGAAACACATAAATACATTTCCAGAAAAAAAAATAAAAACAAGAAAGAAAAATCATGCAGTACGCATTGATTAGTAACACTTTCCAACTGTACGTAATTGTTTTATCCAGAGCTAGAGCTGCCAACCAAATCCGGCAAATTGTTAGTACCGCCCCTTTTCCTGCACCACTTAATTTTTAGAGCAATTCTCTTCAAATATATTTACGATGAATGAAGAAAACAAATACTCTAAAAATTAAGTGGTGTAGGAAAAGGGGCGGTACTAACAATTTTCCGGATTAGGTTGGCAGCTCTGTGTATCGAATAACTTTTAATATTTTTTGCCTACGTTATCACACAACAGACAGAAGGACTGAAAAATATACAGATAGACTAATTGATTTTAAAATTACTCTTAGTCGTTTTGGAAAGTGTTAAAAAGGCTTAACGCAAAAGAAAATGCAGCCATTACATTATAATTACAGCTTTTGATCTCGATGGTTCAACCATTCGTTTTATAGGTATTGGTGAGCTCTTTTGAAAGATACCCATCATGAAAATTTACTCGCCTCTAGGTGGGTTCCCCCCGAGGGGGGAGGCGAGGCTCCCACATACACAATTTTTTTTCCAGTTGACTATCTCTATTACACAAAATATATACTCGTTTCATTTGGTTTAGTGCAGTCTATAGACGTTAAACTCTACTTTCTTGCAACTTCCCCCATAGACGTAATGTATTAAACACAGACACACACACATACCAACCGCTAAAAACATGATTTTCGTATTCAGGAGACCTCAAAACGTGTAAATATAACAAAATTACACTTTCAATAATTTGACCCAAAAACAATACTTTCTCTACCTTATGGGTAAGAAAGTAAAAAGGCAGTTACTAACAGCTTTTTGAAATATTAATAAGAATTTTCGCAGGTACGGATTACACTTACACATTTTACCATAAAAGAGTAACTCGAAATTTATGGCACTGTATTTGTTATAGAATATATATATATATATATACATCTATATATATTGCTCATTAATTAAAGCCATAAATTTTTGTTTAAAATTAAACTTATAAAAGTCTTCATGTTCCTCAATTTAATGATTTTAAATGCAAGCAGCTTTTGTTTGTGTGCATCAATACCATCATGCAATGAAACATAACTAATCATATTCATCAGTATATAACATGCATAACTTTTATAATATTTACAAGACACTAAAGAAAGAGAATTGATGCATAATTCATCAGCGGCTATTGTAATTCGTCTAGAAATATTTTATCTATCTGCAGTTGTTGTGTCTGATATATTGTCAGTGGGCCACGTCTGAGAGAGTCATTTATTAAGATTACCATCGAAACGGCATCATATGAAATCTGACTTATGAATTAGAGAAGTTCAATTTATCGTATTGCATTTTAATATGTTACATGTTCTCAAATTTTCCTTTCATTTAATTACTTTCGAGTTTATTAAAAAACAAAAATTGATATAAAAGTGCATTCTGTAAGATAAATTGAGAATTTGATGCCTTTGTAGTTTGCTTTTAGGAAAAAATATAATAAATAATTTATTTTGGAAAAAAAAAACAAAAAAAAACAAAAAAAAGAGAGAGAGAGAGAGAGAGAGAGAGAATTTCTCATTTTTACAATTATTAAATAATGTATATTTTTTGTTCGTTTTTTTTATTTTTATTATTATTATCGATGTTAAATTTAGACAAATTTTATACTATTAATTTAAAACTATTTTTTTTTCCTTTTTACTTAAATTCAGTGTGAATCGAACATTCTTAAATAATTTTTAGTTTCATGAAAATTCGTTTTACTTTTAAGTTAATGTTTCTATATTTTATGTATTAATATACTATATTTGTATATATATACATACAGTAACCGCCGCTTATTCATATCACATTCGTTCCTAGCAAGAGTGAATTTATTAAGCGGCTGATTTTCATATCCGAAAAAAGCTCTTGCATTCAAGGAAAAGCTGTTAATGCCCTGAATTTGGTAAGATGGCTAAAAAAATTACCGAATAATTGAATAAATAGACATTATTAATTATTTTTTAACAGGTAATTATTCAATTGCTCTTTCAAAATAAGTGATTTAAACAGAATTCAAATTCAGATGCACTTTTTTTTTTTTTTTTTTTTTAAAGGGAAATTATCATTATTTTGCGAAAATTTTACACATTTCTTTTAAATTTAAAATCTTTCCCTTTAAACCTCTCGCTTGTTAGTTATTAAAGAATAAGAAATAAAAACTGTCATTTTATAATTAAAAAAAATTAATTTCAAATCAAATTAAATTTTTAGTATATTACCGCGCTTTGAGGAATACGTTCCATAAAATTGTCACTAAGACAAGTGGTTTATACGTAAAATATAGTGTTATAAATCTAAAATTTTTGACAAAGTTAGATAACGAATACAGAATTACCGTACAGAATTACCGTTAAAAAAAAAAAAAAAAAAAAAAAAAAAAAAAACATATTTATGAAATAAAAAATCACAATGTAAATGAAAATTTATTTAGCATGCCTAAATGGTATTTTTGCTGCTGAAAAGATTTTTCTTCAGTTTATTAGCCAGAGATGCTAATTTGATTAAGCGGAGGTTATAACATTGGTTTGAATTCATTTGATTTTAGTTCAGAAAATTTGATCTGTTAAAAAGACTGATTTTATTAGCTAGAGAATTCCTTAAGCGGCGGCTATTGTATATTAATTTCTTGTTGTACAACCCGTTCAGGGGCGGTGGTTATATAGTGCAACCACAAATTTTAATTGAAAATAGCAAAAACTATACTGGTATTTTTTTAAATAAAATTATTCTTTTATAACCTAGACGAATATCTTTATTTATTTCTTGTCTTTTAATTTTTTTGGCAATTTCTGGTGATTGTTGAATTTAAAAGAGGAAAATGTACTTGCCCCTGAAAGGGTTAAGAAAAATACATTAGGAAAAAACTAGTAAACTGTCAACGGAAACTTTTGTTTGTAAATACTTATTTTAAAATTTATTAAAGTCTTTCTCTCAAGTTATACTTACAGAAGCTGCTCCTCACAAAAGTTTTCGCTGTAAATTTACTAATTTCCATTTCATGAATATATACATATATACTATATGAAATCGGAATCTCGTTAACATGAAGTACTTTGAACATGAAATGTTTCCACAATCCTTGTCAAAATGAAGATTAGTTTATAAGGTACTGATAAAATAAACAAATTTTTTATTTCCCTTGAGATTCACGTTAACGAGGTTCAATTGAATGTATATATATATACAAGTGCTATGTACTTTGGTGATGCATTTGAGCTGTTTTCGGCGTATTTTGCAGTTGTAGTGTGAGTAATAGTTTTGGTTTTATAAATTAGCTTACGAATAAATTTGTTTATTCAGCAATTAGTCATTATTAATATAAAAGTGTGTTTCTCACTTGATATTTCCTCTTTCTCTTTTAGTTTAAACAAAATCAGTATTTTTTTTTTTTTAAATTCCTATAGCCCTGTATATATATCATACTTTCCAACCTTACACGGAAGATTGTTAGTTCCGCCCCTTTCCGCCTATTTTTTTTCACACTATTTTTTTTTTTTTTTTATTATTGTTTTTTTTTTTAGAGTACTTTTCTTCTTATTTAATAGTAAATATATTTGAAAAGAATTACTCTAAAAATTAAGTGGTGTATTAAAAGTGTCAGAAACTAACAATCATCCTGGTTAGGTTGGCAAGTATGATATATTAATAATAATAATAAAATTAATCTGTAAATTAGGATAACATAAATGTGCGTAAGTACAGATTGGGTAGCCTTGTAGCTGAGATATTTAATAATGAGAGCTAGCACGTGATCGATATAATCCTTTTGTAAGAATATAATATGCTATATTAAAATTTGTTTAGAACCAGAACCAGTATATGATGAGAACTAATCTGAGTCCAACATGATAAATAGCATTATTATAAACAGTAACTGACAGATACAATTTAATCCCAATCTAATAGTTAATGTCATTTAAATTGTTAATGTTTCTTAAATTATTTACATAATTTTTATATGAATTTATTACCCACCGTCTTTACAATAGTGATATTGCATTCATTTTGTAAGTGCAGAAATATAAATGGATATTATTTTATTTAAAAGTATCTCAATTTTTAAGTATTAATTTTTACTTACCTTAAGGTTATCAGAAAATTTCATAAAACTACAATGTATTTTTTTTTTTTATGTATTATTTAAGAGTAAATTTGTAATCATCTTTAAATCTGTATTATAAATTAAATTTCTGTTGAATTTGTTAAAGTAATAATTTTAACTCACATTGAAATCACTCTTACATTCATATTAAAGAAGGAGGGGGGGGGGATCTACTTTTCCAAATTTGTTAGTTTATGTGCCTTGCATTCTTATTTATATTAACATTAAGATCTAATATACCGTTTAATGACATACCATTAAATCTGTGTTTTCTTATCTCAAACATTCTGTATAGAACAATTACACAATACTAATGATTTAAAATACCACAGAATTAAGCATTGTTTGATTGAGCCATTTAGTATTTGCTTGAAACTAATCCAGGTCATGTGTACAAAAGAGATAATTAGGTAGATGGCTTTTGAATAATGTATAATTACAAAGGTTCTATATTTACAATGAAATACATAAATAATGAAACTCGAGCAACTGCTGTTAACGATATTTAAATACATTTACCAAAATATTATGCATTAGTATACGATCTAGTATAAAAATTACATTTGAATATAGCATTTATCATTTTGTTAAAGTAATAGTTTTAACTGTCATTGAAATTGATCTTGCATTCATATAAAAGGAAAAAAAATAAGGTCTACTTTTCCAAATTTGTCAGTTTATGTGCCTTACATTCTTACATATATTAACGTTAAATTCTAATATATCATTGAATGATATATCATTAAATATGTGTTTCCTTATCTGAAACATTCATTATAGAACTATTAAACAATACTAATGATTTAACATTCCACAGATTTAAGGATTGTTTGATTCAGCAATTTAGTATTTGCTTGAAACTAATCCAGGTCGTGTGTACAAAAGAGATAATTAGGTAGATGGCTTTTCAATAATGTTTAATTACAAAAGTTCTATAGTTACAATGAAATACATAAATAATGAAACTGGAGAAACTGCTGTCATCCATTGTTAAATACATTTACCGAAATATTATGCATCATTAAACGATCTAATATGAAAATTACATTTGAATATAACATTTATCTTTGTTTTTCAAAGTTTACTTTGGTGAATTTATAAAAGCTTTACTCTTTAATGTTGATTCATTTGGAGTTATATGTACAGTTGCGATTAGATGTGCATTACAGAAACAATTAAAAGCCTTTTATTCAAATGGGCTTAAAAATAACTATTTATTCCTAAATTCTTTATCAATATGAATAGGAATAATTACATAGTATTTTTCAATAGCTATTCTAACAAAGAATTATTTAAAAGAACATTCGCAAATACACTGAAAAAAAATATATACACCGCTTTCATCTAGAACAAATAGGTGGTCCTTTTCTAAATTCCTAAATTAGAAATATAGATTTCCGAGCTATGAGTATAAGGCACGCCAATACACTGAGAAAAAATTGTATAACTGACATTTTGAATCTAAATTGTGGCTCTAGAAAAAATAGTTCCATGTCATCCTTATAAATTTCTTATAAAACATTTTTTAGTCCCCTTCGAAAGCGAATTATAGAGACCTCTATTAGAATTCTTGAGGGTTTGCCTATACTATTGAGGAGAAACCTATTTGAAAATATCTCCAAATAAATGTGAATACAAGAGGCGGGTTTCAGAAGCTATAATCTTGGTTTATGACAAAATTCTAGAAAATTAAGCGAAAATTTCTCGTAATACAAAAGATTCAGAATATTCAGAATAATGTTTCACCATCTAGAAATGTGTAGACTAGAAATTCTCAACCATTTCATCTATTCAGTTTATTGGAGTGGCTTATGCGCATAACTCGGAAATCTATATTTCTAGTTTAAGGATTTAGAAAATGACCATTTATTCATTCTAGATGAAGGCGGTACATTCTTTTTCTCAGTGTATCTAGACGGGCTTAATTGAGTTTAAAAGTGTAGATAAGTGTAGGTAGGTAATTGTAGGTAAAAGTTATCTGAATAATTTGAAAAAAAAAAAAAATTCATAATATTAAAATTTTATAATTGTAGATATAATAGTAAAAAATGGGTTGAGTCGGGAGTACTTCCCCTCATACACACACATACATATATATAAACATTTTATA
Source organism: Salticus scenicus (assembly GCA_963930645.1). Taxonomy (NCBI): domain Eukaryota; kingdom Metazoa; phylum Arthropoda; class Arachnida; order Araneae; family Salticidae; genus Salticus; species Salticus scenicus. The sequence goes on from OZ005662.1 coordinate 153,596,151, forward strand.
AATCTACCGAGGAAAATGAAAGTAGCATGTATGAATGCCACACCAGATCATATTAATTCCAATACAGTTGCAATGTCTTAAAATGATGCAAAATATTTGTATCATTATTATAAAATTTATTTATTTATTTTATGCTTACAATAAATAAATAAATTTTGTTGAGAGGGAATAGAAATAAATGCTTTTATTTTGGAACCCAGGCTTTCATATAATAATTTTGTATCGAAGGGGTAATTCGAGATGGAATTTCGTTTTATCGTTAAGAAAATAGAAATTTGAAAGATTTTTTTGTCTTCGGAAAAATTATTACACATATAAGGTGTATATTTTATGTATTATTTTGGTATTGAAAGTTACTCTCAACGTACATTTTCCAAAACGGATATTTTCTGGTAATTTTGTTGCAAGAAATTTTATGTATTATATATATATATATATAGAATCCTTTTGATAGTAGAAGCAAAGAATGAGAACGAAGAATAGTTAGTCAAACAATTCACCAAAGAGACATACACACGCCAAACAAAGTAACAAGATTTCCCAAATTGATTCAATTATCATGTTCAACAATAGCACTGACGCCGATCCACTGTACAACAATACCTGCTGAAAATTGAAATAGAACCGTGCAATAAGACTCTGATGAAAAGAAGGTTGACTCTAGGACAATATTTCAAGGTGAAAAAAGAGAACCCTGTAATGAACAATAATGACCCATTAAGTGCAGTAGAAACCAAGCAACAGACACAAGATCACCGAAATCATAAAGGCCAATAAGAATGAACAATTACTCTATGTAGGAGAAGCTCAGAAAGGTGAAAAAAAATTCATCAGGGGATGAAATACACATATTTTAAGAAACCAAACTTAATTTTTAACAGCCCAAAAAACAAACGATACAACAAACCCTCTCAACCAAATCCGAACAAAAAAAAACTCAAACTAAATCGAAATCCAGGGAAAAAAACAACCCAAGAAAGGAAGGAAGGAGGCAGGCGGCAAGACTTGTGACTTGCCTGTGCGATTAAACTAGTTTTACTCCGGCAACACTCATTTATATATATATATATATATATATATATATAGGGGAGACCCGTGTACCTAGGGCCGCTTTTTTTCATTGCCCAAAAACAGAGCCCTTGACCTATTTAAAATTATCAAACTGGCATGTGCATATCTTTAGGACTAATTACTTCCAATTGCAATTAAGATAAATACCTAAAATAAGAAATTCCGACAAATAGAAGGTTTTTAAAAAAACTTCACTCGTGGCCCTAGGTACAACACCCTCATTGTACCTAGGGCCAGACCTCTTTGTACCTAGGGCCATTCTCTCAAATTTATATTTCATTTTGTAATGAATAGAAAATAACATATAAACAAATAATTTATATAAAAAAAAAAACAATATCAAGTAATATATTTATTTATCATATAATAAATATCATGTTGTTACCTTAATTTGAAACACGAATTTTTTCATTTTTCTTCTTTGGGATATTCTAACATAACGTTTTTTTTTCTTCAATTTCTTTTTTTTTCTGGAGTGTCTCTTGGATTTCTAGATCTCTCTGGTTTCCGTCCACATCTTGTTTTTGACGTGGGACGTTTTGCTTTTGGTAAAGGTTTTGCTTAGGTTCGTACCTAAAGAAATGATGTTAGATGTTGAAGGTTTCGAAATTTCAACAGGACACTAAACAGAGACATCCAGTTCTATCATTGTTAGTTCACTTTATTCCTGGAAAATCTTTCTATTATTATTATTTATTTATTTATTTATTTATTTATTTATGAAGGGATTTTGTCTTTCAGTCACATTTGAACTTAAATATTCATCCTCAGTGAATGTGTTTTAATTCATTGGCCATATGCCTGATACACGAAAGCCTGATAGAATGCTTACAGGCTGATAGGACTTGCCAACATTTTCAGCAACGTCATATATTGTGATTGGTTTACCAGAGTTTTCCAGCATCCAATTACTATAGGCTATACTGTGTTTCTTAACACTTTTGAGACCGCTGACGTAGTTTCACGTCATTTGAAAATATGAAACTCCACCAGTGGGCGTTTCTTTTGCAATTTGTATATTATTTGTTTCTAAAAATTATACACAATAATCATATTTGTACAATCAGTATACTATGGATGCAAATACTTTGATTAGAGAGAGTATGATTTTAATGCATATCTATTTGCAATATAAATGTGAATACGGAAAATTTTGTTTTGAAAAATTGTAACTTATGAGAAAAACGCCCACAGGTGGACCTTACTGTCAAAAAGACAAAAACATGCCTGCTGGCCCTAGGTACAAGGCAATTATGTGGCCCTAGGTACAAGTTTTGGTAACTTCATTCAAAACGACTTCGACTAAAAAATCCACATCCAGACAGGACTAATTAACTATCTCATTTATTACTCCATATAACAAGCAACATTATACACTAAAAATGAAAGAAAAATATTTGACTTGCCTTTGTAAAATAGCAAAAAAGATGAACTGCAAAATTTTACTTCGAACCATGTAAATTCGTTTTCTACATGTAACTTGTCAAAACTTTCTCCTCAAATGTTCCAAAGTAGTTGTTAAAGTAGAAAATGGTGTTGTTACTCGCCCAATTGAGTATTAAAAATTTACATCAAATATTATTCAAATAAAGTGGGGTGGCCCTAGGTACACGGGTCTCCCCTATATATATATATATATAATTTAGAAAATATGATGAAATTTGAAGACAAGTGGGCGTGTATAACAAGAAAAAACGTTAAAAAAAGTAACGAATTATAGTAACGATGAACAATTGTAAAAAACAACACTACATGCGAAAACTACCCTTCCGCTTCCTCTTCAGTGGGTGGGAGCAGCAGAACAGACAATAAATTAAATTAAAAGAGGCAATCGCCTCTTATGCCTCTTTTAATTTAATTTATTGTCTGTTCTGCTGCTCCCACCCACTGAAGAGGAAGCGGAAGGGTAGTTTTCGCATGTAGTGTTGTTTTTTACAATTGTTCATCGTTACTATAATTCGTTACTTTTTTTAACGTTTTTTCTTGTTATACACGCCCACTTGTCTTCAAGTTTCATCATATTTTCTAAATTATATATTTTTGTATAATTTTTAGTGCTGCCTTTGGCGCCTTTTTTATACAAATACACTTTTATTAATAAGTAATTAAAAAATATATATATATATACACAGTCCAGTCACATTAATGTGACCACCACCTACTTTCCATGTCAGAGTTAAATAACCAATCACAGAAGGCAGGTGGCAGCACAGTGCAGTTGAGCGTATATAAAGGGTGTGTGAGGGCTTCGGAAAACATTTCAATCGTTGGCGTAATGCAGAAACGAAGCGATTTATCCGACTTCCAAAAGGGCATGATCATTGGCTTTCGGGCCAAGGGTGGAAGCATTTCCGAAACGGCTGAGTTTGTGAACTGTTCGCGTGCCGCCGTGGTAAAAGTGTACCGTGCATGGCAAAATGGGACTGTCCAAAATCAGCGACGTGGCAAATGTGGTGCACCACGGGCCATAGATGACAGAGGCGAACGACGGTTGCGGAGATGCGTTCGGGCAGATAGACGGGCTACCGTTGAGCAACTGACCACCAAAATGAACCAAGGGGCTACCAAAAGTGTCTCCCAAACTACTATTCAGCGAACATTGCTGCGTCTGGGCCTCCGAAGCAGACGCCTGGTTCGTGCACCTATGCTGACTGCTGTTCATCGACGGCGAAGGCTAGAATTTGCACGCCAGTACAGCAGCTGGACGTCCACTGAGTGGCGACAGGTTGCGTTTTCGGATGAATCGCGTTTTATGCTCCATCGGACAGATGGACGTTGGCGTATAAGGCGTGAAACCTCTGAAAGGAACCACCCTGCAACCATTGCCGGAACGGTCCAAGCTGGAGGCGGGAGCATTATGGTCTGGGGAATGTTTTCCTGGCATTCTCTAGGTTCACTGATCATTGTGGAAGGCACAATGGATCAATACAAGTACGCATCTGTCCTTGCGGACCATGTTCACCCCTACATGCGCATTGTTTTTCCTCAGGATGATGGCATCTTCCAGCAGGACAATGCGAGGTGCCATACAGCTGCCAGTGTACGTGCATGGTTCGAAGAGCACCAGGATGAGTTTACCGTCCTCCCCTGGCCACCAAACTCACCTGACTTAAACCCAATCGAGCATCTGTGGGACCATCTCGATCGAGTTGTTCGCGCCATGGATCCTCAACCGCGTAATCTAGCGCAGCTGGCCACGGCATTAGAGTCGGCATGGCTCAACATCCCAGAGAACACCTTCAGGGACCTATGTGACTCTCTTCCTGCACGTCTCGCAGCAGTCCGCTCTGCGAAAGGTGGTTATTCCGGCTTTTGACAAGTGGTCACATTAATGTGACTGGACTGTGTATATATTAGGTCTACCAGAAAGTTCGGTCCATTTCAATTAATAAAAAGGCGAGGGAAATTTTTGTTTAATAGTAATTATATGGCACTTTACCAATTATCACCTTAAAAGTTACCTAAGATTATTTTAAGTATTCTCCAGGATAAAATTCCGATATCAGTATTTCAATTCAAGAGGACAGAACTAGACCTACTGAGCATCCAAAAATGAAGATGTAACCTGTTTCCTCATTTTCTTTTTTTACGCATAATTTTGAAGCAAATGAGCGTATAAATATAAAATTTGTATGGCACATTTGTTATCAAATTATTAATCGAATTTTTTATAACTTTAATACAAGTAATAATTTTTAAACTGCTATCATTTCACTTTTAAAAAAAAGTAAGCATTAGAAAAAAATGAAAAATTTAAACAATTTTATCAAAGAAAATTAAGTGAAAAGGGGTGTCAAAGGTGCGCTACAGATAGTTAGTTGAAGGTACACATGCCACCAAATGTTAAATTAAAACAGGGATTTTCTTCCTGTATTCCCTTTCCTTTTTCCTCCATAAGGAATTTTTTGGAAAATATAATTATTCATTTGTTAACATTGAGCATCGTAAAAGTAATAAAACCGTCAATAAATAATATAAAATGAACAAATCATCCAACTTTCATGTTCGAATATTTCTTTAAAAGTTATTCACATACTAAAATAGAAAACGCAGAAGAAGGAATACATGAACAACAAGTATGTTGTGGGCACCACAAGACTTTCGTCTATATTTTCCTATACAAATTTACTCAGTAACAATATTAAAAGACAAAAAAAAAAAAAGTTTTTTTTTTTTTTTTTTTTTTTTTTTTTTTTTTTTTGTTAAAAGTAAAAAAAAATCTATAACTTTGTTTTAAATTATCACGATTTATAGTTCAACTACCAAGGGGGGGGGGGGCGAGGCTCCTACACATACAAAAAAAATTTCCCAGTTGACTATCTCTATTATAAATAATTCTTGTAAATTTCATAATGATTACTAAGAAATAATTCTCTTTATGCACATTTATACAAAATTTTATCCTATATCACCATGTTAAAAATTCAAAAAAAGCGAAATGGCAACGCAACCTCTAAGATAATTTTTACCAAAAGTTGATAGGCACTAATTTATATCAAGGTGCAACTGCACACCAATTTGTAGGAAATTCTGTGGAGTATTTCCTCAGATGCAGTTGCCTTATTCGATGCAGTCGCATTTTTACGTATAGTAATGACAGTGACTCTTTCGTAGTTAATTTTATTCAAATTGCCATAGATAATAATTATCCTCTTTATTTTCTATTAAATATTCTTAAACAATATTACAAATTAGATTATCTTACTTGTAAATCCCGTTTTTTGAATCGTTTATCAATTCGATTTTGAAGTGTTTACCTTTCATTAACTGTTAGTTTCTACGTTTGGATTGAGTTGGATGGGTGGCATATGACTTCAAGATTTTTCTTGTATGTTGTTTTAAATTTTGATTTTTTTTTTTTCTAGTAAAGAATTTTAATGTGTTTCTTTAGGAATTAATCCTTACTTTGCCTATTTCATGAAAGTTTATTCTGAGTTTTGACACAGTATCTGGTAACCGGGAGTGTTGAGCGGTCGTAAAACATGTTTAACCGGAGTGGGGTGGTCACAACTCCCCCCTACCATTTAGATACTTTTGTCTCCATTTTTACTTTCGCTCCTCTTCAGTTCCATTTGTTTATGTTATTTTTTCATTCTATTTAGAATTATAATGTACATTAGAAAGGAGCAGCATTGCGCTCATCTAATGATACTTTTTGTATGTTAAATTAAAAAATTTCAACATTCCTACATTTGTACAATATTTCATGGACATTGCTAAAGCAGCATTGCGCTTACAATGAACCATTTTTTCAAGTACATTTTACAGTATTTATATTATAAACGGTTATAACATACTTTCTTTTTTTTTTTTTTTTTTTTTTTTTTTTTGCTGTGGGGAGTGATTTGACAAATTTTGTATAACTTAGAATGGTCTCTTTCTGTTTTTTTTTTTTTTTTTTTTTTTCGTTTATAATGGTTTACATTAGAAAGTACACTAGAACATTCCTGGTACATTAGAAAGGAGCAGCACTGCGCTCATCTAATGATACTTTTTGTATGTTAAATTAAAAAATTTCAACATTCCTACATTTGTACAATATTTCATGGACATTGCTAAAGCAGCATTGCGCTTACAACGAACCATTTTTTCAAGTACATTTTACAGTATTTATATTATAAACGGTTATAACATACTTTCTTTTTTTTTCTTTTTTTTTTTTTTTTTTTTCTTTTTGCTATGGGGAGTGATTTGACAAATTTTGTATAACTTAGAATGGTCTCTTTCTGTTTTTTTTTTTTTTTTCGTTTATAATGGTTTACATTAGAAAGTACACTAGAACATTCCTGGTACATTAGAAAGGAGCAGCACTGCGCTCATCTAATGATACTTTTTGTATGTTAAATTAAAAAATTTCAACATTCCTACATTTGTACAATATTTCATGGACATTGCTAAAGCAGCATTGCGCTTCCAATGAACCATTTTTTCAAGTACATTTTACAGTATTTATATTATAAACGGTTATAACATACTTTCTTTTTCTTTTTTTTTTTTTTTTTTTTTTTTGCTGTGGGGAGTGATTTGACAAATTTTGTATAACTTAGAATGGTCTCTTTCTGTTTTTTTTTTTTCGTTTATAATGGTTTTTGTACTTTTATTTAAAATAAAATTTTTTATTATATAAAAAATTTACAAAAAAATTACTAAAAATTCAATAAAAGTATGGGAGTTTCTTGTGATGTAAGCGTTTATTTGATGCCTTTTTTGTAAAACACTCTTAACATTCGAATCAATTTACACCGAAGTCAAATTATTCACGTCAATTCAAAAAATCCCCCCCCCCCTTCTCTAGAAATCAAACACTTTGCTGAACACTGTATTCAAAACATGGTGGTTAGATATATAGACATTGTCAGGTTTTGAGATTAATCATAAACATATAATAACTGGTGATTTAGATATTGTCAAGAATTCTATATTAAAAAATTTTATGAAATTGGGCACAGGTTTTAAAATCGAAAAAAAAAAAAAAAAAAAAAAAAAAAAAAAACAGAAACATTAAAACTTCTATAAAAGCTAATCTGGAGTGTTTCATATATAGAATGGCTGTGAAATATTGTTTACCATTATGTTCATTTGATGAATGGAAAGAAAAATTTATAATACATTTTTTTTAGTTATTATCCATATCAATATACAGGCCAACATTTAAATATGCGTTTATTAAAATATGCTATTACTGATCGACAAAATAATTATGTAAGTTCCTATTTAGATAAAGTTGTAACTAATTATGCTTTTACTTGTAAAAAATACTATTACGATTTATTAATTCAGTCTTATAATGACATCAATTTATATAAACCTTTAAATGTAAGTGAACGTGAAATTAAAAATCTAATTTCTGCTTTATATAAAAAACAGGTCTTACAATCAAGAATTTTAAATTTCCCTACTTAGCTCTCATTCCTAAATTACATAAAAACCCTATCAAGTTTCGCCCTGTCACCATAGCATGTAATGCATATCTTACTTTCGCTAGCGACAAACTGTTAAAAATTTTAAATATACTAATTGACAAAATAAGGATCGATGGCTGTTTCTTTGTTGAAAATAGTTATAATGTAGTTAAATTAATTTCAAATAGCACTGTTAAAAAAGTTGTAAGTTTTGATTTTGCTGATTTATTTAATACAATAGACATTCACATTTTATTTCAGGTTATGTTAAATTATTTGAAAACAATATGATTTACAAGAATTCATTACATTTCCTAAATTAAAAGCCCTTTAGACTATCGTTTTAAACGAAAATATTTTATATAATGGGATTGGTTATTACCAACAGATCAACGGTATCAATATGGGGGTGGATGTTCCTCTGCATTTGCAGATATCTATTTACATCATTATGAATTTGGTACACATATTTTAAATGAAATTTTGTATATGAGATATGTTTATGATATTCTAATTGGATATGAACAAAATGAATTTAATCTGAATTTTAATTTTTACCCCAATAATCTTATTTTAATTGAAACTGCACCTAACAAAGATAATAGTGTTGATTTTTTAGACCTTAATATTTGTATTGTAATATTGAAAAAATCATAATAAAAATCTATGACAAACGTGATGCTTTTAAATTTGAAATTAATCGAATTTCTCCTTTGTCTTCATGTTTACATAAAAATATATTCAGAAATATTATAATTAACCAACTTATTCGATGCAGTCGCATTTTTACATAGTAATGACAGTGACTCTTTAATAGTTAATTTTATTCAAATTGCCATAGATAATAATTATCCTCTTTATTTTCTATTAAATATTCTTAAACAATATTACAAATTAGATTATCTTACATGCAAATCCCGTTTTTTGAATCGTTTATCAATTCGATTTTGAAGTGTTTACCTTTCATTAACTGTAACTTTCATTAACTGTTAGTTTCTACGTTTGGATTGAGTTGAATGGGTGGCATATGGCTTCATGATTTTTCTTGTATGTTGTTTTAAATTTTGATTTGGTTTTTTCTAGTAAAGAATTTTAATGTGTTTCTTTAGGATTTAATCCTTACTTTGCCTGTTTCATGTAAGTTTATTCTGAGTTTTGACACAGTATCTGGTATCCGGGAGTGTTGACCGGTCGTAAAACATGTTTAACCGGAATGGGCTGGTCACAACTCCCCACCTACCATTTAGATACTTTGGTCTCCATTTTTACTTTTGCTCCTCTTCAGTTCCATTTGTTTATGTTATTAGGTTGATTTCTTTAGAAATCGACCTATTGCCATCACTTCGTTTATCTATCTATCTATAAGGAAAATTTTGTCATCGCGATAACTTCCGAAATAATACTCCAAATCGAACCAAATTCGGATAGTGGACTGATCTTATAAATATCTTGGATGAGTTCGTCAACCAAGTTGCTCCGACTTTTCGTTTTCAAGTGGCAGCCACTTGAAAATTTCAAACCCACAATGTAAAAAGCAGATTTAAAGCAAGATTTGCTTGAATTTTGATGTAAATACAGGCCAAGTAAAGGTCTCAATGAAGTTTACTAGTGGAGTTTATCCGCCATTCTTAATAAAGTGGCAGATATTTTAATTTAAGCGGGGCCACTTGAAATCAGGCTACAACTTGAAATTTTAAAATCACTTTAACTTCCGAAATAATACTTCAAATCGAACCAAATTTGGACAGGGTGTTAACTTATTTCATAAATATCTTAGATGAGTTTGTTAACCAACTTACGCCGCCATTTTGTTTTCAAGTGGAGACCACTTGAAAATTTCAAATTCAAATTGTAAAAAGCGTTTTCCGATTTATTATTTATTATTATTATTATTATTATTATTATTATTATTATTATTATTATTTGATGTATGCATAGTTTATACAAGTGTCTCAAAGAACTTTATTAAGGAACTTTATCCGCCATTTTTAATAAAGTGGTGGATATCTTAAGTTAAGCGGGACCACTTGAAATCAGGCTACAACTTGAAAATTTAAAAGCATGATAACTTCCAAAATGATGCTCCAAATGGAACCAAATTTGAACAGTGTCTTAACTTATCTTATAAATATCTTAGATGAGTTTGTTAGCCAAGTTGCTCCGTCATTTTGATTTCAAGTGGAGACCACTTGAAAATTTAAATTGTAAAAAGCGTATTCAGAATTTGTTTGAATTTTGATGTAAATACAGACCACATAAGGATCTCAATGAAGTTTATTAATGAACTATATCCGCCATTTTTAATAAAGTGGCAGATATTTTAAGTTAAGCGGTGCCACTTGAAATCAGGCTACCACTTGAAAATTTAAAATCATAATGACTTCTAAAATAATATTCCAAATCGAACTAAATTTTTACCGTATCTTAACTTATCTTATAAATATCTTAGATGATTTTTTTTACCAAATTGCTTTAAAGTGGCGGATATCTTAAGTTAATTGGGGCCACTTGAAATCAGGCTACCACTTGAAAATTTAAAATCATACTTTCTGAAATAATACTCCAAATCGAACCAACTTTGACAGTATCTTAACTTATCTTATAAATATATTAGATGAGTTTTTTAACCAATTTGCTTCGCCATTTTGATTTCAAGTGGAGACCACTTGAAAATTTCAAATTCACATAGTAAAAAGCGTATTCCGAATTTGTTTGAATTTTGATGTATACATAGACCATATAAGGGTCTCAACCAAGTTTATTTTAGCAGCCATTTATTGGAAAGTACCAGATATTTTATACTAAGCGGGTCACTTGAAATCAGGCTCCCACTTGAAAATTTAAAATCACGATAACTTCAGAAATAATATTCCAAATCGAACCAAATTTCGACAGTGATATTATCATATAATTAATTGTCTTGAACGTGTTTGCTGGGCAACTTGTCTCGACATCTTGTTCCTAAGTTACAGCCTCTTGAAGTCACACTGCCACGTGAAAATATGGCATCACGATAAATTTTAAAATACTAAACTAATTCAAATAAAAGTTGGATAGTGAAGTTATGGTTCAAGTATCTAAGATAAGTTCACTTGGTGACTTGATCCGCAATTTTATTTCCAAGTGGCGGCCACTTGAAAATTTGTCATTATGGTAACTTTAGTAATACTGAATCAATTCCCATCAAATTTGGATAGTAGATTTATCATTCAAATATCTCAGATAAGTTCGCTGGGCATCTCACTCCGGTTTTTTTACCAAGTGGTGCCACATGAAAATTTCTTATGACGATAATTTTTGAAATACTGATTTAATTTAAACTAGAACTGAACAATGAACTTATCATACAAATATATTGGATGATTTCGCTGGGCAAGTTGTTTCGCCATTTTGTTTCCAAGTCGCAGCCACTTGAAAATTTGCCATAATAATAACTTTTGAAACATGGCACTGATTTGAACCACAGTTGAACAGTGAACCTATGCTTCAAATATCTTGGATGTGTTTGCTCGGCAACTTGTTACACTGTATTGTTTCAAGTGGGGGCCACTTGAAAATTTGTTATCATGGTAACTTTTGAAATACTTAATCAATTCAAATCGAAGTTGAAAAATGGATTTATCATTCAAACAACAAAAATCTAGAAATTTCACGTGACTCGTGAACCAATCACGTTATTGCGTTTATCTTTGGTATATCGATAATAAGTATTTTCTCGCCAAAAGTCGTCAAAAAAGTCGCCATGGAGAAAAACTCACCAAATTTGGCGTCAAATCCAATACCTGCCTTATTGGATATTTTTAATGCGTTTTTAAGGGAAATTTAGACTATTTTAAAGCTAAAACAAACTAGAAATGCAGAAAACTAACCTTTTAATAACTTACTAAGCCTCTTTGAAAGAATTTCAAAAAAAAAAAAAAAAAAAAAAAAAATCAAATTTACAAAGATATTTTAGATGAGCAACTTTCTCACTGCCCTTTTGATCCAAGTGGCAGCCACTTAATTTTTCAACAGGATGACTTTTGAGATTTTGAATTTATTCGAACTATATGTTTACAGTAGACTTTTCTCACAAATGCATTTGATATATTTGTCAACTTAACTTACCATTTTGTTTCCAAGCACCGGATAATTGAAAATTTTTAATTCACATAAAAATGTATTTATGAACCGATTTGCTTAAAACTCCATATGTGCACAGCCTACGTCAATATTTCTACCAAGTCCGTTAATAATTTGTAGCTGCCATTTTGAAACAAAATGACGGCTACTTCAGGAGAAAAAAGAAATCAACCTACCCTTCCGAATAATCCGGAAGGACTTGTTTTTTCATTCTATTTAGCATTATAATGTACATTAGAAAGGAGCAGCATTGCGCTCATCTAACGATACTTTTTGTATGTTAAATTAAAAAATTTCAACATCCTACATTTGTACAGTATATAGGGGAGACCCGTGTACCTAGGGCCGCTTTTTTTCAATGCCCAAAAACAGAGCCCTTGACCTATTTAAAATTATCAAACTGGCATGTGCATATCTTTAGGACTAATTACTTCCAATTGCAATTAAGATAAATACCTAAAATAAGAAATTCCGACAAATAGAAGGTTTTTAAAAAAACTTCACTCGTGGCCCTAGGTACAACACCCTCATTGTACCTAGGGCCAGACCTCTTTGTACCTAGGGCCATTCTCTCAAATTTATATTTCATTTTGTAATGAATAGAAAATAACATATAAACAAATATTTTATAAAAAAAAAAAAAAAAAACAATATCAAGTAATATATTTATTTATCATATAATAAATATCATGTTGTTACCTTAATTTGAAACACGAATTTTTTCATTTTTCTTCTTTGGGATATTCTAACATAACGTTTTTTTTTCTTCAATTTCTTTTTTTTTCTGGAGTGTCTCTTGGATTTCTAGATCTCTCTGGTTTCCGTCCACATCTTGTTTTTGATGTGGGACGTTTTGCTTTTGGTAAAGGTTTTGCTTAGGTTCGTACCTAAAGAAATGATGTTAGATGTTGAAGGTTTCGAAATTTCAACAGGACACTAAACAGAGACATCCAGTTCTATCATTGTTAGTTCACTTTATTCCTGGAAAATCTTTTTATTATTATTATTATTTATTTATTTATTTATTTATTTATTTATGAAGGGATTTTGTCTTTCAGTCACATTTGAACTTAAATATTCATCCTCAGTGAATGTGTTTTAATTCATTGGCCATATGCCTGATACACGAAAGCCTGATAGAATGCTTACAGGCTGATAGGACTTGCCAACATTTTCAGCAACGTCATATATTGTGATTGGTTTACCAGAGTTTTCCAGCATCCAATTACTATAGGCTATACTGTGTTTCTTAACACTTTTGAGACCGCTGACGTAGTTTCACGTCATTTGAAAATATGAAACTCCACCAGTGGGCGTTTCTTTTGCAATTTGTATATTATTTGTTTCTAAAAATTATACACAATAATCATATTGGTACAATCAGTATACTATGGATGCAAATACTTTGATTAGAGAGAGTATGATTTTAATGCATATCTATTTGCAATATAAATGTGAATACGGAAAATTTTGTTTTGAAAAATTGTAACTTATGAGAAAAACGCCCACAGGTGGACCTTACTGTCAAAAAGACAAAAACATGCCTGCTGGCCCTAGGTACAAGGGAATTATGTGGCCCTGGGTACAAGTTTTGGTAACTTCATTCAAAACGACTTCGACTAAAAAATCCACATCCAGACAGGACTAATTAACTATCTCATTTATTACTCCATATAACAAGCAACATTATACACTAAAAATGAAAGAAAAATATTTGACTTGCCTTTGTAAAATAGCAAAAAAGATGAACTGCAAAATTTTACTTCGAACCATGTAAATTCGTTTTCTACATGTAACTTGTCAAAACTTTCTCCTCAAATGTTCCAAAGTAGTTGTTAAAGTAGAAAATGGTGTTGTTACTCGCCCAATTGAGTATTAAAAATTTACATCAAATATTATTCAAATAAAGTGGGGTGGCCCTAGGTACATGATGGCCCTAGGTACACGGGTCTCCCCTATATATATATATAAATCTTATATGTAGAATAATAAATATATGGGTGAATATATGTAGTAAATAAATATATGTGTAAATATAAGTAGAATTTATAGCTTTTTGTAGATCATGATTTTGTTACGTTTAAATGTATTGATAACAACAATTTTATGCGTAAAAAAGAAAGGAAAAGAAAAAAATAAGTAAAATCCTGTGAGTTAAAATAGTATCTTTTTCATTTGAGATGAATCAAAGGCATTACGGTAAAATTTGCTTGCGATAAATGGCAGCTATAAAATAAATTTAAAAGGCCTCTTTTGGGTAAAGGAAAGAAAGAAAAAGAAAAAATAAATCTTCTTTGAGAGAAAAAAAAATAAGTGCTACTCAGAGATAAAAAAGCGCAGATCGTATCTTTACGACAAGCAGGTGTTGGCCAAATGGCCCCAGATATCAGTAAGCACTTTACTGCAACAAAAACAAGTCATTGTGTTTCTCTGTTTGAAAATAGAATACAGAATTGTGAATAGAAAAGCGTAAAGGACTATGTCATTGTAATTGCAGTTTGGAGGAGTACTAACAAAATTGCTATAAATTGCGAAAATGGGGCAATAAGGTTTTATGGCACTTGCAGATTTAAGGGCCCCAAGAAATAGTATTTTGTTTGTGTATCTCATGGGAAAACAGTGAACGTCACTTTTCTGGGAAACTTGGTGGAGAGATTCACAAAAGTAACGGAGAACAAAAAAGCAGGGCCTCAGCGAATGAGCTTGGTAGGGGCGTGTGCGCGAGAGGAGTATAGTGTGTAGGATTGGCGCAGAGCTCCCCTTCGCCAGGTTAGGGGGGTAGGAGCGAAGAGAGAGAGACAGCGCTAGCTAGCACTAGGAAGAGAGGAGCGAGAATGGGGCGGCTAAGGAAGATGAGAAAATAAAAATATGAAGCGAGATAGATGTGTCGCAGAATTGGAAAAAGGACGTAAAAAAATCTTCTGCATATTCCACCGATGGCCTCCTCCTACTGAAACAACGAGGCTAGAGAAGTTGAACATGAATTCCTCGTGCTGATTCTGCCATGTGGAGATGTGATGGGTGCTGACAAAATGTCGTCGTATCTAAGATTAGATACCTCCTGGGCTGTGCGCGGATATTCGCTTTCGTCTTGAAGTTAGAGGCCTCCCCAAACAGATTAGATAAAAGTTTGTTTTTTGTTGGAAGATACTAGAGAGTAAAGCCTACTTCAGTGCAGCTAATTTCCAAGCCGTAGAAATTACACCATCCGCTTAACATGGAATGAATGACCAAGTGGAAAACACAAGCGTACGTTTACAAGGAAGTTCCGTTCTCAGAGCAGGCAAAGTTTGGACGTGATATTGTGGGATGCCTCCATTGAATATCAAAGATAAGTGTCTTATAGTTTATTTTGATAGATATAATTTGTTTTATGTTAAACCATGTTTATTTGTGTGTTCTAAAATATGTTGTTCTTTTTAAGTCTTTGCAGTTAAATAATGATTGAACGGTTTTTCCGCTGCCTAAAGACCATAAGTATGTTTTGTTGGTATAACTATCTAGTATGTAGTAAGAAAAACTGATTGTTGATAAGTATGGAACTTAATAAATAGAATAGCTGTAAAATTGTAAATTGAGTGAAGTTTATTAATTTGTCTGGTCTTTATTTTTTTTTTAAATCTTTATGTTAGAAATGTCGGAGAAATTTAGCAATTGCTAGGTGTAATGTCGCAAAGAAAAAGAAAAGGTAAATAAAGCTTCACAAATCAATTTTAGTATCTAAATTATTATGAAAAATAATTTAGAAAGGAATTAGTGAAATGCAAGGGAGTACAAAAATCCCTATCTTAATCATTTTTTTTAATCTTAATTACCTTTTGTAATTAAATAATTAGACTTACCTAGGGTTATGTATTATTTTGTTTAATGGGAAATTTAAATGTTCAATGAGTGGTGCATTCAAGATAATTTAAAAATCTTAATTTAGGAATAGACGTAAGGCTTATAACTGATGTGATTGTATGGCTTGCAACTGTAGTGATATATATATAAGTTATTTTAACTGAATTTCAAAAACTTAAAAGTTTCATTTACCCAGATTGTAATGAATGGTGACTGTTAGTCCATGGCGATGTTTAACACAACTTTACATGGTCTGGCTGTCATGTAAATGAATGTTGGGTGAATGTCACTTTAGCAGTTTTTTTTTTTTTTTTTTTTTTTTTTTGTATTCTATTTAATTATTTTGTAGGGTTACTCTAAAATATTGAAAACCTATCTATTTTATATTGGCTGTGGAAACTGTTATTTATACAGCTTGTGTGAAATAGATTTGTTAATTAAAGGTTAGAGTAGCATTTCAGGTAGCGGTTTTTTTTTAAGTACATACTGGTGTTGGAGCCATACATAAGTAAAAAAAAATGATGATGAACTGAAAATCTTAAGGAAATTTAAGCAGTGAAATTAAAAGGGAAATTTTAAGTAAGAGTAATTTATGTTATGCATCACTCACTAAGGAAAGCATAACGGTAAAACGCAATGTACGCTATACGAGTCAGGCCATTTAAGAGTTAAATTTGCTCTATAAGATAAATATAGATAAAGAAAAGATAAAGAGAAAAAACCGTAATAATTTCATGAAAAAATGCAAACTCAGATTTAATTATGTTAAATCTGCAAAAGCATATCAAAAACCATAAGAAATGCTAAAAAAAAAAAAAAAAATTCCTGATACAGTTCATTTTATAAATATTAAATTGAAATGTAAACTTTTATGTGAAACCTACTTTAGTAGTCAGTTAAAGTCCACTAAAGTAGAATGCAAATTACATACTTGCCAACCAGCTCATCATGAACCGTACAATTTTTAGTTCCCGCCTTTTTTTTCACACCAATCGTTTTTTACAGTAATTTTATTCTTACTTAATCGCAATAACAGTTGGATAGTATTACTCTAAAAATACAACGGGGCAGAAAAAAGGCTTTTTTTCAATGGGCGTTAACAATTGTGCGGTTATTAATGAGATGGTTGGCAAGTGTGCAATTACTTACGCAACTAAATAACTTTTATTTTTAAAGCGCATTTATTTCGAAACTAAATACGCACTGAATTCCGTTTTTGTTCTCCGTTTGCCTCCGAATACAATTACTTACATAGTTTTATTTATTTGTAGACATATACGTGTGTGACGCTAATTATGTACATTATTATATAACGACAACAATAATTTCTATATTTCTAGTAAGAACTCGCTTTCTTAATATAAGTAATGTAATCAATAAAATTATATTCTAGATATTTAAATATAATTAATATCTAAAAAACAAATATTTTTTTTTCCACAATAACCATTATTTTTAAATGAAATAGAAGATCACTAAAATACTTTCTTGCAAAAGCCTATGTATTGATACATAGCTACATACAAAAAGTTCAGCAGAAATAAACGCTTGAATAAGAACGCTTATAATAACATTAATATCTTAAATGAAACACTAATTATAAAAGACATTATAATTTTTATAAATATAAAAGTTTTGAACGCCCAAAAGTTGTAATTTTTATTGCCTTTTAATTTTCGAAAAACAGGTACAGGATCTAGTATTCAAATATTTATGTATTAAAAATTACTAAATTGTATTTATTTAAGAATAAGATTTTTTTTTGTTTTGTTTTTTTAATCGCACGGTGCGTTTTAAATAAAATGAAATAATATTGTACTTTCTTTACAACTTTCTACAGAATATTGTAATCAATGCTTGTCGATAAAATGTGTTTCATATTCAAAACAATCTATTAAAGGGAAATATAAATTTTAAAGAAGAATTAAAAATTATATGTTACGCATTGATTATTAATATTTTTGAACTGTACGTAAACTCTGTATCGTTTGAACTTCAATATTCTTTGCTTACGTTATCACACAACCGGCAGAAGCAGAGAAAGGTAGATAGAAAAACAAAATTCATAATTACTCTTAATTATTGTTGCAGCGCGGCAAAAAAGTTTAACATAAACGTAATTGCAATTCCAGCAATTTTCAGTTGCACAGTTTAATGTGTCTGAATATTTAAGTGTAGCCTTTTAAATCTGAAATCTAAGCATGTTATATTTTATATCAAACATTATGTTAGCATATTACAATGAATGCCAATTTCATTGTGAATTTTACGGTAAAAAGTTGTTTAAATGCCCTAACAACACATTGCCTCCAAATGACATCCTCAGTATGTCCTATGAATAAAAAGACATCCTATGGACATCTTCAGAATGTATTATGAACAAGCGTGTTGTTAGGGTGTGAATTACAAAAATCTCTCTTAGAACGCGATGTATTAGCATTTTCAGTCTGAGATACAAACCAGTTATACAGAGCCTATTAATGCTATATTAAATAGAGAGCATTGAGAACTTTAATAACATAAAGATGCGATAAAACGTACAGATAGAAAGACGGACAGTCAGCCATAGAGATAGATTAATTCAAATCATATTGACACTTAAAAATTATTAGAAAATATTTAAAACGCATATTGTAAATTAAAATGCAGTTGCAGCAAATTTCCAGTATTAACTCTTAGTGTAATTGAACGTTTTTGTATGGCCCTGTAAATTTAAAAGCTAATCATAGTATATTATTCAGAAACATTCTTTTGCGATTATAAATACTATATTTAAATTTCATTAAGATGTGTGCAAAATAAAGTTATTAAAATATGGTTTGTAATTATATGGTTTATTTATACGAATATCTCTCAGAGAGCGCAATACATTGAAGTAATTCCGGATGTCAATGTACTCGAATCAGTGGTTGTATTTACTTCATTTTCAAAAGAGAATATCCAATAATGAACTTGAATAACATATTTCAATTTCATTAAGATATGTGTAAAGTAAAGACGTTAAAATATGTTTTATGGACATACTTCTACTAGAAAATAATGCTATGGAATACTTTCAGGGGTCCCAGTACATAAACAATTGGCGATATTTATTCCCTTTCCAATAGAAAACATCTGATATTAAACTTAAATAACATATAATAGTCTCAAAAAATTTCACGCATATTTACGGGATTTAGAAAGTGGACACACACTCAAACAGACTGAGACAAACAGATAAAACTGAGAATTAAAAATCAATGTACAGACGGGGAAAAGAAAAACGCAGCAATCGACGTAACTTCGTTGCTAATAGATGCAGAAAAATGTAATAGGTATCATTCGACGGGAATTGTGAGTAGTTTCAGAAAATGAACTGGAATTTTTAATTGGGGGTCGTCTACATATTAAAACGCGCACCAACTTTGATTTTTTCAAAGGTAAGGCCCCATTTTTATTTTATATTTCGCAGGGATGGAACACGGGCGCAGAATTCATACCGGAATCCGTTTAAGAAATTTCTCTATCTATAATATCGTTGATTTAACAAGTAGAAAATTTTCTTACATTGAGAGTGGTATGAATTCTGCGCCCGTGTTCCATCCCTGTATTTGAATTCCCGGGATCGAGACAACGCGAAAAAGTATATTTGTTGTATATCTTACTTATTTTTTCACAGAGATCTAAGCGTTCAAATTTTGAAGGTGCTAATGTTAAATTCATATTTCAAACTTTTATTAATATCTTTCCCAAAAATAATTTTATCAATATAATTTTTTTTTTTTTTTTTTTTTTTTTACGAGATACAGTGAAGAAACCCAAACATAATCCATCATTACTTTTGATTCTGAAAAATATTTTTAATTTTGAAAAATATTAATAAATTCATATTCATAAAAATTATGAATTATGACCTATATTAAGAGAGATATAAATAAATCTTTCTTCTGGAGTGGTTTAGGGGGCCGTTTCTTATAAAGTTTTGCATGGGATACCGAATCTAATCTTAAAAAATAATAAAGAAAATTAAACAAAATATTTTTATTTTTTATTTACGGGACAAATTATATAACAACAACGCCAAACGCAAAGATATGAAACAAAAATGGTGATTTTTAAACATTAGTGTTAGCATCAAGAATTCCTACTTTCTAAAGAAGACAAGCCCCGCCTTCATCGTTCTTCATAACAAAACAATACAGGAGAGAAAAGTAAATGTGACATTGAGTATTCGTGTTAAACTCCTTATTTTATGTTGACAAAAATATGCACAAGTGGTATTTACTTCATCCATTACTGGTGATAAATTTCGAATCTTTTAAACGAACACTAGAAAAAAAAAAAAAAAACTAAATAGGCGGGGTTTACTGTTTTAAATAGAAAAATTGGTAAATGTAAAAATTGTCTAAAAAAAAAAAAAAAAAAAAACGAATGGAATTGGAATGCAAGACTGACTTGTAAAATTGTTTCTTAACTACCGTTAGAGTTAAAGATGATTATCTTCATATATTGCTTTATTTTCATTTCTCTATTTTGTAGGGGGGAGGATTATTATTTTAAGGATACTTTAGTCTCTAAAATTTTAATGATATATTTTAACTTTATATATATATTTTTTAAATATACTTTTACATTTATAAATATATTTTAACACTTTTTGCGGATTTTTGTGATTTTGACATTAAGATCCGCTTTAAGGCGTTATTCTCTAAAAATAAAGTATTTCAGAACAAATTTTCTTTATTCACAATTATATTACAAACGGATATACAGTACAATTATTTTCTTTCTAATCAGTATATTTATATTCATAGTATATTTTATTGCAGAAATATGAACACTGTGTACACACTTAAGAAATAAGGAACACTCAAATTACGAAAGAAACGCCCACTAAGAGAGTTACAGATTTTCAAATGGCGTGAATCTACGTCAGCAGTCGTGAAAGGGTTAATTAAGAAATTATATTTTTATAGAAATTATAAAACAAATCGTACAGTTCCAAAGAGTTCAACTGACCCAAAACTGGTAATTGCGATTAAAATTGTTTAATATTTCCTTCATGAACCCTTACAATAATTTATCCGAAATGATTTAGTTTATGCGTTGCAGTATATATATATATATATATATAAATGTCATTTCGTATTTATGTTACACCTACGAATGAAAATTTAAGCTTTATTGGTGATCACTACAGCCGTAATGGACACTATTACTTGAAACTTATTGCACTTTTTTCAAAGAGTATAGTCTGGACAAATCTCAAGTGTTATGTTATTATATAGACCTAAAATTATTTTAAAAAGTACTGAAGTATATACAAATCTAAGAAACTAAATTCAAAATAATTAAGAAACTGGTGGAAGGTCGAGCTTTTTATTATTTTTTATAATTCTTTTCTTCCTGAAAGATGTCCGGTGTAAAACATTAAAATTTTGTGTATCTCTTACACATCATAATTTTATTTTTCTAAATTTGGCGCTCATTTCAATATGTAGATAACGCCTAATTTAAAATTCGACAGCATTTTCAAAAAGTGCATTTAATGTCCTGTTGAATGGTGTTTATTAAATTTTTCTGCGTCAATTAATAATGAAATTACAGCGAGTGCTGCGATTTTTTTTCCCCCGACTGTACAAACGCATATTTCTGAACATTGCAAATTTTTAACCGTTTTAATGCTAAAGCACTTTCAGAAACGCAACCTTAAATTGCTAGCGGTTTTACAAGCCTCAATAAACGTTTTTCCGGTGTAAATATTTAATTTTCGCTTAGTAAAAAATTCGAAACCCAATCATGCCTAAATGGAAAACCACGCCGTGCAGTAAAAATTAAAAAGAAATCTCAGTAAGCAGCAGTCGAAAAGGCGTATTTTTATGCATAAATCCTTTACTCTAGATAGCTCTTTCTACAGAATAAATTATGAAATTTTCCAATGATCTATAAAAAAACACCTAATTAATGAAAAGCACGCTTTACTGTAGTGTATGTAAAAGGCTTTAAGTATCATTAAAGGATGAATAAAAACAAAAAACGTGTTTTACCATTAATAATGGTTCACACACAAAGTTTTACGAAAATTTAAGAGCAGCGAAAAAAATCCAAATTTAATATAGTTTTCCAAATGTACATTTATGCGTAGTGAAGGGTGTGTGTATGTTGATAAGATTTTATCGAGACCCCGCCCATTCTTTTCTTTTTCCAACTTATTTCCCAAATATAAGGATATAAATTTTAAAAATGATAAAACGAGCGTCGTAATAGTTTGTGCGTGGAAATTCGCGTTAGATATTTCTCTTTTGAAGAACTACATTTAATTGATATCAATGATCAGACTACTAAAATCGCCTTCTCTTGATGTTTTTTGAGTATTAAAAAAAAAAAAGAAAAATTTATTAAATAAAACACAATCACTCATACAATTATCACTTAATTTATTAATTCTTTTTGTGTTTTACACACACACACACACATATATATATATATATATTAGTTTTTGTGAAAGAAAATATGAAAGAAAAATGACGAAAAGATGATGTTAACAATTGTATTTTCCCGCACATAGGCCATGTAGCCTTTTCTTGCAGCAAGCGCAGTTGGCGTTGGAACGCTTTATCTCACTCTGCTTGTTACTGCAGACCACACATTGATGTAAATTTCGTCGCTCTCTTCATTACTTGCTTCCAATGTCTCATCCTCCTTCGTGCCTTTATGCACCGAATCATCGTCCAGAATAATTTTGCGACGTAACGTAACCAACTACTTCACACTATCTAGAAGTTCCGATTGACCGATTGATTTTTTTAAGTAAAAATTAAATTAAATCTCCGGTGTTATCTGAGTTCTATTTCTTGAAACGCGATAGCGCTGCTTCGCAGTTTTCGAGACTGAACGTTGCAGCGCTATCGCGCTGCTTAGCAGTCAAACGATTAAAAGAAATACCAAGTTGAACCCATGTGCAAGCACTCACCTAGTTGCGTGACTTGGAAAACGAATCTCAACGATAGCAGATCCCACCCCACATCCTCTATCATAAGAGAAGTCTCCTAAATCGGCAATAGACAGTTATTACGTTCCATTGCTTACATGAACCATACAGAATCCATTGAAAAGTACACCGAACCTGCACATGTTGTTTTATATGAAAGACAATTTCTCATGATAATTTCTGGTTTAAAAACTTTATTAAATGATAAATTAATTTTCATTACGAATGAAATTCTGTAACTCTACCTTTGCCAAATTTTTCGCCTTCATCGTCCACTAAATCCATCCCCATTTATTATTGTTGATTCAGAAACACGTAAATACATTTTCAGAAAAAATAAAAAATGAAATACAGATAATGCCAATTTTGTGAATGTTAAATAAATCTATATAGCATAAATTATTACAAAATGCTATCTCATTTAAAGTAAAACGTAACTACATACTTAAACATGAGCATAATAATGCTTAATGCAAACTTGTCTGATTTTTGAATACCAATACATTTTTATAGAAATATCCACTTTCTTGTAGAAATAATTTAGAGAAAGTTCTATGATTAAATTAGTTGGATAAAACTTTAATACGATAGCGGTACGCATTAATCCGGAGAATTGGCAGCTCTGTTAATGTATGAATGCATACTTGCCAACATTCGAATTAGCATTCTTCAGCATTGTTTACAACCGCCCTTTTTTCCACAACACTTTGTTTTAAGAGTAATTTTCTCTATATGTCTTAACGATTAAATAAGAAGAAGAATACTTTGAAAAAAGTTTGATGTAAAACAAAAGGAGCGTATTAATCATACTATTAAGAATAAATTAGAATGTTGGCAGGCATGTTGATTGTAAAAAAAAACAATATGAGGAAAACAAACTATCACCTTTTTTTTTTTTTTTTTGCTTCCATATTCATACTTGCCAACATCTTCATTAATACTCCGAAGTGTTGCTAGTCCCGCCCTTTTCTCACACCAGTAAATTTGTACAGTATTATTCTCCAATTGCAATTACGATTAAATAAAATGAAAAATACTCTAAAGAAGTACTGGTGTGATAAAGAAGGCCACGGATATCGATTCCACGGAATATTAACCGTTTGCACTCGAACGTCGCCTCATCCGATTCATTACTTCAACTCGAACGTTGCCCGAGAGGCGCCGTGACTTATTAAGTAATTTTATGTCTTATATCCACTAGTAATGTTCTACAACTCAGATAAAGGGCTATTACACATGCAATTTTTTTAATAAGAAAGAGACTCCGCCTACATTTATTATAAAGTGTCTTTGGTCGCGACCTGCTTTGGACCAAAGGCCAAAGCTTGGATAATACAAACATCAATAAATTTGTACGAATGAATATTTGCATATTATTTATGTTTTTAACCAGTCAGAATAACGGTTATCTTTTATTTCTATGGTATTATGCAAATATTTGAAACTAACTTATTTTCCACCACTAGTGTACTTGCTGTCTTCCTTGATGGGATTTCATTGGGAGAGTCCCATCTATCTTAGTACAATATAATATGTGAGTGTGGCAAGCAAAATATTTGCAAAAGTTGTTTGTTGCTCGGTTAGTCGAGAGTTTTGATATATAAAATTAATAATTTGCGGGTTGTACATATTTTTGAAACAATTTATTGTGAATAATTATATTGTGTAATAAGTATAATGTGTAATAAGTATATTGTGAACTTATAACACTGCACTGTTTCAAATTTACTTCACTTATGGGGTAGCAAAATGGAATCAAACAACGAAATTTGTAGCAGCTAGGATGAGTTTGATTTCGCGATGTTTAGGTCGACTAATAATACTCTGAATGAAGAAAACAGTGATCAAGACGACAGCAGTGAAGATAGTGATGAAGAAATTAGAACCAAAAGAAAAAAAAAAATTCGAATAATAGAAATAAGCGAAAGTGAAGAAAGTGAAGATTATTATGATCCACATGTTTCAGAAGAGGAAGATAGTTCTGAATGGGAAGATGTTACGGAATCTACAGAAAAAACCTCAAAGAGAACAATTTAGAAGTGGTGAAAAATCTGCAGGTCCAGAAGTTGCTGCGAATGTTACAATATCACTGCATTTTTTTAAAATTATTTTATACCGATTAGTTAACTGATACAATTGTAAATGAAACAAATAAATATGCCCATAATAAATTGAAAGACAAAAAAATTTCGAAAAAGTCTATATGGAAGAACTGGAAATATGTAACAACGCAGGAATTCCTGGCATTCACAGCGGTCGTCCTAAATATGGGAAAACTTGCAAACATCCAATAATATTGGTCGACGGATGATAACAGTCGAGTTCTTTTTCTCCCCAATGTGTTTTCACGAGACAGATTTAACCAAATTGTTTGGATGTTACATTTGAAGACAATTACACATGGACCTACAGATGTAAAAATTCCTTTTCAGCGAGTTAGTAACTATTTGGAAGAAATACACAAAACTTTTTTGGAAAATTTTGTTCCTCGCGAAAACATATGTGTCGATGAATCTGTTGAGCAATTTCAAGGGAAATTTTCTTTTATCACTTACAGAGCATGATTAAGGGGGAAGTACACATTATCTCCGCTCTCACCGGAATATTTTTACAATTATTTTTTACTTCATGTCATATGAATTCCACGCTTTGACGAGGAAAATTTTTTATGAAAAATGATCGGTGTAAAACAATCCAATTTACTCACCGTTATTAGACACCACAATTCTTTTAAAATAATTTTTAATGAGAATTTTCTGTTTATTATAGGAGGAAAGTATTTGTTAAAAAATAGCGGTGTAAGTATAAATAATGTGTGCTTTCCCCTTAATCAGGCTCTAATCACTTACAATCCTATGAAATCAACGAAATGTTGAATTAGGATTTATGTACTCTGCGAATCAGAAACTGGATATATTTGTGGGATTCTTTCATACTATGGAAGCGTAACAACAGAACAGCTGATAAAACCTGACCTGCCGATGTCCACTAGAATTCTATTGCACTTGTATTAAATGATGTTAAATTCTGTTCCCGGTGCACATGGTCACCATACGTTCACCGGTACATACTATACAAGTCTTGTGCTAGCCGAAGAATTGGCTAAAATCAAGTGTCATCTGACCGGCATAATACAAACGAACCGAAAAGGATTGCCGATTGCGGTAAAGAAACCAAAATTAGGAAATCAAAAAACAGTAGTATATCGTAAAAGTAATACTTAGATCTTGGCTTGGAAAGATAAACGGGTTGTGACCATGTTGACGAACTGGTGTGATGCGAGCATGACTCCTGTAAAAAAGTTTGAACGAGCCGGTGCTGAAATTATGTTTAAAAATATGTATATATCAGGGCCCGAAATTTCGACTCAGATTACACTCGCCGAAAAAATTTTTTACTCGCCACGAAATAGAGTTGTCTTTTTTTTTTTTTTTTTTTTTTTTTTGTGCAGTTTGGGTTTTTTCTCCCCCCGCCCAACTATTTGAAATGCTTTTACAAATATGCTTAAAATTATATATACTAAAAGTGTTTCGTTTATCATCATGTCTCATAATCATCTGTAATTAAAAATCATTATAATGTATTGTATTTGAGATTTGAAAAAGTTTAAAATGTCTAATAAAATAAATGTAAAGAGTCGTTAAAGAGAAGAAGAAAAAAAAAAAAAAAACCTCTTTGTCAATCAATATTCTTTGAAAATCTTTTTATTATGAAAAATTAAGCTTCTTTATTTACCTATTTATTTAACTTTTTACATCAGAAATGTCTTTTTCGTCCATTTTATTTTTTGAAATTGTTGTCATTTGAAATAGCCATTCCGGAATAACTTTTTCGATAAAATAGTTGCTTACATGCCTATAAATCATTACAAGCGCAAATCCTTGGAGTTTCAGTAAAAAACTAGAAAATGTGAACTGTTTTTTTTTTATCGTTTTTCAACAAAATAAACGTAAGCAGTATCTTTAAAAGGGCCCGAGTTCATTTTCATGCGCCAATATCGCATAGGCAAACTTTCACATTTCTATTTTCTCGTATAGTGGGCGATGGACAGAGAGCTTCTCTGCTCGTCTATTCTCACTCTGCTTTGAGAAATCACAGTGGGAGGAACGAAACTACCGAAGAGATTAAAACTTTTATGCATGCACTAAACATTTCTCCTTTCCCAGGCTGGAATTATATATGAGGTTATAATATGACAAGATTTTGCCATATTTAAATCTATAAAAAGAATGTTTTCTGTCACCGTATCGTGTAAGAATTCTATCTATAACTAGACCAAATTTTACTCGCCACAGTAAAACTTTCACTCGCCAATGGCGAGCTGGCGAGCGGAAATTTCGCGCCCTGTATATATTGTTCAAAAATACGTGAAATTTATGGGAGGCTAATATTTATGCTAATAAATATACGTCTACATACTGTATCTTGCTGAAATCGTTAAAGTGGTGGCGTAAGTTATTTTTCTGGATATTGGAAATATGCAACATCAATTCCTATACTTTATGTAAAATTGTGAAAAAACAGAGAAATGAGATTTCAATCAAACATTTAAAATATGGGAAAAGTTATTAGTAAATCAGTTAAAAGTAGATTATGGACAAGACCGTGGAGCTGGCCGCTCATATATTTTAACTTTATATATATGTTTTTAAATATACTTTTACTTTTATAAATATATTTTAACACTTTTTGAGACCGCAGGTAATTTTTGTAATTTTTACAGTAAGATCCGCCTATTCTCTCAAAATAAAGTATTTCAGAACAAATTTTCTGTATTGACAATTATATTACAAATGGACATACAGTAAAATTATATTCTTTCTAATCAATATATTTCTATCCATAGTATATTTTATTGCAAAAATATGAACACTTAAGAAATAAGGAACACACAAATTACGAAAGGAACACCCACTAAGAGAGTTACAGATTTTCAAATGACGTGCATCTACGTCAGCAGTCGCGAAAGGGTTAATTAAGAAATTATATTTTTATAGAAATTATAAAGCAAATCGTAAAATTCCGAAGAGTTCAACTGTCCCAAAACTGATAATTGCGATTAAAATTGTTTAATATTTACTTCATGAACCCTTACAATAATTTATCCGAAAAAATTTAGTTTATGCGTTGTTGTATATATATATATATATATTATTATTTCATTTCGTTTATTATGTTACACATAAGAATGAAAATGTAAGCTTTATTGGTGATCAGTAGAGCCATTATAGACACTTTTACTTGAAAAATATTGCACTTTTTTCAAAGAGTACTGTCTTGACCAATCGCAAGTGTAATGTATTTAAATAGACCCAAAATTATCTAAAAAAGTACTGAAGTATATACAAATCAAATAAAACCGCATTCAGGATAATTAAAAAACCGTAAAATTGCCAATCCTTTTATTAATTTTTATAATTAATTTTTTTTTTTTAAAGATTTCCGGTATGAAACATTAAAATTTTGTATAATTCTTATAGGATCTTAATTTTATTTTTCTACATTTACAGATAACCCCCTAACACATTTATTATTAAAACTCTACAAATACTAAAGATAAAGTATACAAACAGTATACTTTTCTGCACTGCCAGACTCTCAGAAAATCGAATATGAAGTCAAAATTGGGTGTTGCTGTGCACTCATTTCAATATGTAGATAACCCCTAATTCAAAATTCGACAGCATTTTTAAAAAGTGCATTTGATTTCCTGTTGAATGTTGTCTATTAAAGTTTTCTGCGTCAATTAATAAAGAAATTACAGCGAGTGCTGCGATTTTTTTCCCCCGACTGTACATCAAATAAGGAAATAAAATATTTCTATTTAAAATTCTTATGTTTTATATTTTACATTTTTTTTTTCTTTTTTGTTATTATATATATACATATATATATATATTGTTACTATTGGGTAGCTTATTACTCTTACTAAAAGAAGGTTCGGATGCAAACGGTTAAACTTCTAACACACTTCCGGTCCACACATTTGGAAAATACGAGGTGACCAGCTTAAAAGAGGTCCCTGATAAAAAAGAAGGCTTTGCCTTCGTTAAAGGTTATAAACTTCTATTATGCTAGGCTGCCACGTCTTTTATTACGCGGCCAGCATAATCTAAGTAGAACCAGATCTTATATTACGCTGAATTTTACCCTGGGTGCCCTCTACTTTTGAACACTTTTGAATAGATTGCTTACGCAATTGTAATTCTTTTCTTAAGCCACGCCCTTTTAGGTAAGTTTTCCTAGTAAGAAAAATTATTCTGTCAGCACCGGAAAAATTAGGAAGTTTTATATGTGAATAAACAAATGTCTGGAAAATTCCTTCGAGTTGCTGGTATACCCATGAGAAAAAGGCTTCGCGTGCAAACGGTTAATTAGGATGTTGGCAAGTAAGCATATTAAAAGAAACTCAGATAAAATATTTAACTACAAAAATAGATTGCTAATTTCCAACATAAAATTGTATTTATTAAATCCGCAATACACATAGTATTACTTCCTCAGATAATTAAAACTCAATGGCTAGTTAAATTTTTGGCATGCATTTTAAAACTTTGAAGAATTGCAATATCCTTCTTTCATATTAAACGAGTTAATCATGTGCTTTTATACATATATATTTTTCTTGGAGATTTTAGAAACAGCTCTAACGATTTTGATAAAAATTTCGGAGTTAGGGGTTTTTTGGGGTAAAAAACGATTTGACTTATCTTCATCTTCAGGTAAATGTATGCTCACTGTTAACACTTTATCAGAGACTTAACTGAGTTTATTGAAACTGGGTTTATTCTGAAATGGATTTAACAATTTTGATGAATGTTTGGGATTAAGTGTTTTTGGGGGCGCTAAATCACATGTGCATATCCTCATATTCAGCAAAATTCGTGTTCACTGTTAACTCATTATTAACGAACATAATTCGTTAACTATGTTGACCCATTATTAGCATATGACAGTAACTGGGTTTACTCAAAAATGAATATAACGAATTTAATGAAAATTTGGAGTGCTAAATTGACTGAATTTCTCTTCACCAGGAAAATTGTTGTTTAATGTTAAACCCTTATTTTCCATTTGCACAATATGGCAGAAATTAGCTTTACTCGGAAACGAATCTAAACGGTCATATTTGATTTATTTTTCAACGCATTAATTTTCTTAATTTTATTTTCTGGTAAATAAATTATAGTGTGTTAATGGTATACACCTAAAGATGTGGCTAATAACATAAGTTCATGTAAGGCAGTCTATAACATCTGGACTTACTAATCCAACTTCTAGACAGAAAAACTCACCTCTAAGGACTAATGCCAAAAAAAGATTAAAAAATTTCCAACAATGTATATATATATATGTATGTATGTATAGTCAGTGAATTATCGTCCTTTGTGTAATGGGACCACACCGAAATACATCACATACTGCAGAGTAGTGAACTTTTCTACTTTATTTCGGAGCATAATTAGCCTCGCCTTTTTTTCCGTACCGTTAATTTTTAAGAATGATTTTATTCTTATGTAATCGTTTTCACATGTCAAAGAGAAATATTGTACAAAAATTTCAGTGCAAAAATGTGGCAGGACTAAAAATTTCCCGGCATAAATTATAGAAGTTTTCGACTCTGATACTGTATTTCGTTCTTTACCTAATGTGTTTTATACGCAGCACATATTAGTGTGGGATTCTTTTATTTATTTATTTTAATTTATTTATTTTTTTTTGCCTAATTTCGTGCCTCCAGAGTATATTTTATCCTGTTAATATACACTCTAATATGTGGAGAATTTAAACTGAATTAATTGGTCATGGTGTGGTAGACTTTTTCGTTAAACGTTTGGAGCTAATCGCGTCTTCGATTACCCCTCAATTTAAAATACACCAATTCATAAAAAATATATTCATGAACGAAGGAAGTGAAAAACTTTTCCTAAAAAGTTTGTACGACCTATATTTATTTGAAAATATATTTCTCCACACAGGCAATGTATTCCTTTACTCCACGCACAAATGATGTAGGAAACACTTCACCGAAAGTTTGCTACCTCTGGCGATTTACAGCACTTTCACTACCATGTAACAAGCCAAAAGAATGAAAATACCTTAACTACACTCATGTCCATAAATTAAGGATAATGCTAGCTGCAGCAAATAAAGATTCAGAAGCAACACAAACATGTCTTATTCGTAAAGCCCATTTATTAAATAAAAGATCAAGAACAAAAAAGGTGGTTTATGTACGATAGCATTCATAAAAACTATGGGTTTTTTGCCTTAAAGCAATCACAAAGAATATCTCCCTTACAATATTTTAACATTACATGGTTGGTATGATGGTTAATACATTGTATGTCTCCGAGATGATGAAATACAGTCCGTACAACACCTAGGCATGCTGATATTAAATCATCGAGCTGATATTGGGAAGATTATTCCACTCAGTAAGCGATGCTCTCGGAAGTTCCGGTACACATGTAGGAGGTAGTGCAATCGTCAGCTAAACATATCTTATATATACTCTATCAGATTATAGTCTGATGAGAATGCTGGTCATTTATACAGGATATATCTTCAGATTGTAGGCATCCAGGTACAATGTTTGCATTTTAAGGACGCGCATTGTTTTCCATAAATACAAATTCTGGGCCCATGGCTTCCCTAAACAAACGTACATGTTGTTCATGAATGATGTCCCGATACATTTGGCCTGTCATGGTTTCGATTTGAACATGAAGATCTGTTTTGGAGCCCAGTATGATTTCCTCCCCAAGAACGAGTACTCCCGCATCACCGGTGTCGTTCAGTGATGTTGTCTTGGTGGTAACGGCTACCTGGCGCTTTCCATATAAAAATCCGACATGAATCAGACTGGAAGTTAAACCTGAACTCGTCGGAAAACATCACACAAGCCCCACTGTGTCACAGTCCACATTGTATGTTCTCTACTTCAAGTTAACCTCTGGCGACAGCGCATTACCGTGAGTGGAACACACCTGGCAGACCTGCGAGCACATAGAAAAATATCTCCCAAACCTCTATACATTTTTTTCCTTCAAACTGTGGTACCCGTGGCTGCAGATGGCTGACGAGACTTGTCTAATGCTGTGCTCCCTCTGCTTATTTTGGCAGTTACTCCCAAATACCGGTAGTCATTCGGCGTTGTAACTCGGTGCCGAACAGTACTGTAGCGTCGATTTCCATCATTTTGGAAACATTACCAAAGCATAGAGATGACACATTGGGCGATTCCAAGTTCCCCGATACTTTTGTCTGAGGACGCCCACATTCCAGTCTTCCGATAATTCTACCCAACCAGATATATTAAGTAGAGTGATAAATGGTAACTTTTGAGAAGGTGCAAGATGAGTCATGTGACTTGCTCCCCTTGCACGTGCATATTTAGTTGTTTCTTTGGTTACAGTTTATTTTCAATGAATTTCTATGGGAACTGCTTGGAGATAACCGCCAATGTTTATGTTTACTTAAGTAATTTAACAATATTTTTCCTAAATCATTTTTGTTTTATTTTACTTCTTTTCATTTTCTGTAGTCAAAATTTAACTGACGAAATATTTAAAAATAATCGATAAATGATTAATTGTTGTTAAATTTAGCTCTTTTAAAAGTTTATTTTTTCTGTATAAACACTTTTAAACTTTGTTGGGAAATGATGAAAGAAACAGTATTTTATTATTTGTTATAATGTGAAATATGTGAAAAAATATTTTAAAAACAATTTATTTCAGTCATAGGACTCTCGTGTTACCTAATAGTAATGATAATCTGCTAAACTGAAAATTTTTTTGATTAGCAAAAAAAAGCGATAAAGAGCCAAACATAGCAACCTATTGGATGAAGTCACGTGATTCGTCTGGTACCGCGGAAAGCCAATCCTTCATACATTGAATCAGCACTCTACTTTATATATCTCGTTGATTCTACCACTTAAAAAATAATCCCCATGCGACTTCTGTGTCATAACTATTCGGTTGTGGCGCTGAGCGGCTTACAGAACGAGTGTGAACAATTTTCCTTCTTTGTTCCTATTCCTCATCTACCCCTTTCTTAAACTTTCGTCATTGTGACATCATATCGGCGTCATCTAATGCTTTCTATAATTTGCATATTATACGTAAAGATAAGTGTGGTATTTCTACAGGTGAAATTTTTGCATTAAAGTTCAATTTCCGTGTGATTCTGAATTATCCTTAAGTTATGGCACAGCCTCCTAAACTAGATGCCTGTTGTTATTTAAGCGTACAAAAAGAAAGTTATTTTAACTCTCTAGCTTACTATATATATAAATGCGGACGCCAAATAAACTTAAAGCATACAAAAGAAGTTATTTTAAACTCCTAAGCTTTCTAAAAAACTAAATAATAATTTCTAACAACAAAATCTACTTGCTGCTTTTATTCCATTGAAAAATTTGAATACTGAGAAAAAGAAACTAGATGCACGCGCACGAGCATCATCTGAATAATCTTTTCTTTTTTTTTTACAATAACAAAAATACATCACGTGAGTTAAAAATATAAAAATGAGAGAATAAAATAAAACATGGACAATATCTAACATCCTCCCACCTTTTCATTATATCTTATAATCAAAACTCTTCATTTTGATATCTCTAGAAGATTTCTTCTTCATAAAATCAGTCTGTCTGGCATTTTAATTAGTCTTCCAGATCTAGTCTTTCTAATTTCCCTGCAGGACTTATCCTCCAAAGGCTTTTTAATTTGTGCTTCCTTCACAGCTGGATTAGGAAACGTATTTTCAGCACCGTCACTAGATGATACTTCTAGATGATAGATTCTTTGTATTGGTCGAAGTATCTCTGAATGAGATGTTTGTAACTTTACGAGTCGCACTTTTCCATCTTTGCCATGAATAAGCTCTATGATGCGTCCTAATGGCCAGTGCATCCTTTTTTTATTGTCCGCTCCCACCAATACAATGTCTCCTACAGAAACTGCCTGTTGGCTTCTTCTCACATTCGGTCGCTGAATAAGTAAACCCAAATACTCTGATCTAAATCGATTTCTTAAACTTTTCTGCAATGCTTGTCTGTATTTAAGCCTTCGTTTGAAAGAGTTTCCCTCGACTGCATCAATGTCTGGCACAATATATTCATGAATATCTTTCAAAAACATGGCAGGAGAAATTGGCTTAATAGATTCTTGCTCTGACATGTAAGTCAAAGGTCGAGAATTGATAATGCTTTCGCAATCAGCCAATACAGTAATCATTTCTTCATAATTCAAGCACGCTCGCCCAAGGACTCTTTTTAATAGATCTTTCAGCAGTCTGATGAGCCTCTCCCACCATCCGCCCCACCACGCCGCAGTTGGCAGATTGAATTTCCATTCAATTGAATTGGTTGCTGCATCCTTTTGTATATGATTCCAGTTCAGTCGTTTCAAATAGTTGGCTGCACCAACAAAATTAGAGCCATTATCGCAATATATAATGGAACATCTTCCTCTACGAGATATAAATCTTCTTAAAGCCATCAAAAAAACCTCGGTAGATGCTGATGTAACAAGTTCAAAATGTGCTGCCCGATAGATAGCACATGTGAACAAGATAACCCAACTCTTTTGATTGTCTTTCAGAAACAAAGGACCAGCCATATCAATACCAATGACCTGAAAACAGCTGCATCTTTCACTCGATTTTCTGGTAGAGAAATAGGCGAAGATTCCACGTTCTTAGAGTTGAATCTTTTACAAGTAGTACATTTACATAAAACAGATGTCACAGTTCTTCTTCCATTCAAAATCCAATATTTTTCTCTAATCAAATTTAAAAGAATCTGAGGACCTGCGTGACAATTTTTCAGATGAAAATATGAAATTAGTCGTTTAACAACTTCATGATTAGATGGTAGAACGATAGGTGTGAGAAAATCCTTCTTGTCTTGTCTGTACAAAATTTTAGTTTTCACGCGGATTATATCTTCCTCATCTTTGAAAGTCTCAAGAGTTTTCAATTTCTCATAATCTTTAGAGGAAAAAGCTTCCTTCTGAATCATCCAAGCTATTTTCAT
The DNA here is from genome assembly GCA_963930645.1 of Salticus scenicus. Lineage (NCBI taxonomy): Eukaryota > Metazoa > Arthropoda > Arachnida > Araneae > Salticidae > Salticus > Salticus scenicus. The sequence continues at coordinate 153,631,105 of OZ005662.1, forward strand.
TTCTGCTTTGTGAAATTCCTGACTTGTCAACTCTCCTTTCACTTTATCCTTTGGATTACAAGTATTATGTTTAAAACGGAGAATCCATCCCACAAGGCGAACGATTTTCTCATAACATGAAAAATAGTGATAGTACCAAGTATTCTGTGAATTTTCATCTACATTTATCAGTAATTTTGTAGATTTTAACTTTTCTCTTTCAACGTCTTCTTCATTTATATTCTGGCAGATGAAATCCATATGTTTATTATACTCATATGGATTCTTAAGCCACGATGGACCCTTCCACCATTTGAGAGAGACAAGTTGTTTGGCTTTACAACCTCTAGAGGGTAGATCCGATGAGTTCATTTCACTGGGTATATATTTCCATAAAGAAGGATCAGTCAAACTCCTGATTTCTTGAACTCGGTTCCTGACGAAAACTGACCAGTTCTCTTCTCTGATTATCCATGCAAGAACTGTCGTGGAATCACTCCAAAAATATCTTTCCATATTTTCCCAACTGAATGCATCTGTTACTGATTTCGATAATCTAGCACCAATCAAAGCCGCTAAAAGCTCCATTCGAGGTATAGTTGGGCACTTTAAAGGACTGATGCGGGATTTGGCAGCCAGAAGCAATAATTTCACTTGATCAGCTTTTTCTGTTCTCAAAAATACAACAGCAGCATAAGCCTGATTACTAGCATCACAAAATGTATGAAGAGTACATTTTTTTTAATTATCTGGAGTGACTTGAATGTATCGCGGAATCTCAATTTCTTCCAATATATTTAATTCACGAAACCATCCGATAAACTCGCTTTTTAGATCCCCGGTAATTTCTTCATCCCAGGTTAAACCAATTTTCCAGGTTTTCTGTAACATCATCTTGGGGCAAATCATGACTGGTGAAATAAAACCAATTGGATCAAAAACTTTATGTGCCACTGATAACATAGTACGTTTTGTTATTTTCTCCAGATTTACATCTTTCGTCCAGGATACATTGACCTTTAAAATATCCGAAAATCTGTTCCAGTGTAATCCAAGTACAACAGCTTCTTTATTGTGTTCCGAGTCCTTTCTCTCTTCTGTATGTTCCCATCCTCTTAGGTCGAATCCGCCTTTAGACATTAGGTTTTTAGAGCAAGTAATAAATCTCTTTAACTCTTCCTCTGTACGGACACTCGTAACAACATTGTCAACATAGAAGCTTCTCAACAATCTTTGCTTAAGTTCTGGGTCGTATTCTTCATCATTTTTAATATGGTATTCTATTACTGAAGCTAGCAAAAAAGGTGAACTCTTGACTCCAAAAACGACTCTAGCATGACGAAATATTCTCAGCTCACTTTGTTCTGGATTGCTCCACCAGAGGAAACGTAAAAAATCCCAATCTTCTTTCCGGATGCTTATTTGCAAAAACGCTTTTTTGATATCAGCTAAGACACCGAATTTATTTTCTCTAAATCGCAAAAGTATGTCAGGAATTAATTCAATGAGATTTGGACCGCAGTGTAGACATTGATTCAAAGATGGATGGTTTTGGATTCTTGCTGATGCGTCAAATACTGGACGAATTGCAGTAGTGCTATTCTCCTTTATAACTGGTCGATGAGGTAAGTAGTGTCCATAAAAGGACCTTTCACATTCAGGGACCTCTTCAATAATTTTGTCGCCAAGCCATCCTAAAAGTACTTCCTCATATTTTTCATAAATATTACTCGCAAGTAGTTTTTGTGTGACATTGGTTAACCTTTTCTTGGCTAAACACAAATTATCAGGTAAAGGTGGTTTATCTTCAGCCCATGGCAAGGATATTTCATAACGACCGTCTTTATTCCGTGTTACTGTATGTAGAAAGTGTTCTTTCACTTGACGATCTATTTCCATCTTAGATAGCTTTTCGATTGGATCACTTATTCCAAGTAAATCTAATCTCCATAAGTCAGAAATTTCTGCTTCTTTTACAAACATGGAAGTAAATGATAGAGCTAAATTTTCTTTAGATGAACTTTCTTGAGGAACTTTTCCCATTAATGTCCAGCCAAAAAGTGTTTCCATTGCAACTAGCCCAGAAGACAACACTTCTCTTCGACCTGTCAATAGTTTACCGATTATATCGGCTCCAATCAGTACTTGAATAGACTCATCTGCATCGCCAACATCTGTCAAAACAATGCCTTTCTCGGCCAATTCTTTCAGCCAAGAACCTTTTCCCACAGGCTTAACATTTTCACATATAATATTTTGATCCAAAACTTCAAAATTGCATCTGAATTTCCCTGTCAAATCTCTTAATCTTATTTTATAAAAGCTATGTTCATATTCTTTGGTTGAGACTCCGCCAAAAAGTGAATGTACAACCTTTTCTTTTTTAATGGCTGCATATTTCATTTCTTCTGCTAATTTCTTCAAAATATACGATCTTTGTGAACCAGTATCTAAAATTAGACGAATATCCTTTTCTTTATTATCAGAGACGACTTTTGCTTTGAGAGTTTGAAGAAATACCCTTGGATTTTTATTGAAATTTGCCATATTTACTTCACTTTCATTTGACTTTTCTTTCTCTTCCCTTTCATTTGTTTTGCCTTTATCAAGACTTTGGCAAATCACGGTGGAATGTTTTCTGTCACAGATAAAACACTTCAGGACAGCTTTACACTGTTTGGTAGTGTGACCTGACCCCAAACAGAGGAAACAGCATTTCTTATCCTTTAGAACACTCTGCTTCTCATTAAAACTCATCGTTCGTGCCGTAAAACAGTCTGAACTCATATGCTTTCCATTACAAAACACGCAATTTTTCTTTAGATCCTGTTTAAAAGAAGTCGTTAATAAAGTAGAGGCAGTGGGTATAGGCTTAACAACATCAGTATAAGTCCTTCTTTTTCTATAATTTCGGTCATCATTTTTCTTCGCCAGACCAAAACCTGCTACCGCCAAATTTATTCTTTCATCTCCTTCAACTTCACATTTGAGAAATTGCATCAAATTGTCCAACCGTTCTTTCGCATCAGAACTAGTAGAAACAATGTTACTTCTATTCCAAGCTTTCAAAAATTCAGCTGGAAAACAGGATTCTACCATAGGATATAATATAGAAGCGCATTTATCAGTAGTGACACCCAACGTTTCAAGAGCCCTTAAATATGATTCAAGTTTATCGTACAATGAAGTAAGAGAAAAGTTTTCTTTTGTATGAGCAACTATAATTAATTTTAATAATTCTCTAACGTACACTTCAACTAGAAGATCATCTCTTCCATAACGAGCTTTTAGACTCTCTATAACTTTGGCATAGTTGGCGCCAGTTGGCGGAAAACTGTCTACGACTTCTCGTGCTCTGGAACCAGCGACCGTTGCTTGAATGAGGTACTGGAATTTGTTTTCTGGAGGAATATCGTTATCTTTATCTATCTGCTCAAACTGACTCCAGAATGGTAGCCATTCTTTTAAATCCCCATTAAATTGTCGGAATTGTAACTTGGGTAAGGAAATTTTTCTTCTAGATGAATTATTTTCATTAACAGTTAAAATTGACTCCCCTTGAATGTAGGCCTGTGACTGTATTCTAGCCAATTCCAACTGTTGGTCTAATTCCATCTTCTTTATCTCTAATTCTTGATTAAGCTTTTCTAATTCAATTTTTTCTTCTTGTTCAAGTTTAAGTTTTTGTTGCTGAAGATCTTTTTCTTGCTCGACTTTCAATTTTTCTTTTTCTTGCCTCTCAACAACAGCCGTTGATAGAATTTCTTGCACAAAATTGGGATCATTTTTATATTCGTTGCTATTCAAAATAATTTCCTTCAAGGTAGCAATAGTACATTCAGGAGGAATTATTTCGCCAAGCTCTTCCGCTACAAACTTCAGATCGGCTTTTCTAAAACCTTTAATTGCTTGAAACATTGTTTTACTTCGTCCTGTCGCGTAGACGTCACAAAATGTTATTTAAGCGTACAAAAAGAAAGTTATTTTAACTCTCTAGCTTACTATATATATAATTGCGGACGCCAAATAAACTTAAAGCATACAAAAGAAGTTATTTTAAACTCCTAAGCTTTCTAAAAAACTAAATAATAATTTCTAACAACAAAATCTACTTGCTGCTTTTATTCCATTGAAAAATTTGAATACTGAGAAAAAGAAACTAGATGCACGCGCACGAGCATCATCTGAATAATCTTTTCTTTTTTTTTTTACAATAACAAAAATACATCACGTGAGTTAAAAATATAAAAATGAGAGAATAAAATAAAACATGGACAATATCTAACACCTGTCGCGTTGCTCGAAAACTTGGCAACAGTTGAAACGGTAGACAGCGTTACCTGGTGCAAATTGCCCGACTTTTTTATTCAACAGCCACCAAAATTTTTTAAAAGAGGAATATGATATACATAAAAAAAGCGAATTGAATTGAAGAAACGTCGAACATGTAAATCATATATCACTTCTTAAAGTTATTGGCGGCATTTAAATAAAACAATCATGCATTCCGTACCAGGTGGTGCTGTCTACCACTTTAACTGTTGCTACGTTTCCGAGATACATGACGGACATCTAGTTAAGGAGGTTATGGTTGAGGACATGAGTGTAATTTCTAACTTTCAAATGTGGCCATACTGACACCATCTTAGGAACGCGAGAAATATTAAGGATCAGCTACGAGATTTCTACGTGTCACACTCTTCTCTTTTTTTAGGACATATCCTTTTCTTTAGGACACATTTTTTTACAGCCACTATTTTTATAGAAAAATCTCTGTTCTTTTTAATCACGTTACATTACTATGAAGATACCATAAAAATTTCTGTACGAAATTAGTGGTATCAGAAAAATCGGAAATTTCTCATTAGTGAATGTGCCCTGAAAAAAAGGACGAAAAATGCGAGCCCTTGATTTTTGCAGGCTGATCTAGAGATTTCTCGCGCGTAATCATTGCAAATTATGAAAAGAGAGAAACACTCTTAAATAAGGTTATTTGAGTTTAAATATTCAAACTCTGTAACTATCATAAATAAGTTAAAACACTGTGCATTAAACTGTTGATTACTGTTTCAGAGTCAGACATATTTGTCTTCTACGGTGTACATTATGCTATTTTCTTCACTTTTGAATACTTGCCAACATCCTAATTAATATTCCGTAGCATTGTTAGTCCTGCCCATTTTTTGACACCAGTAATTGTTTAGAGTAATATTCTCCAAATGCAATTACAATTAAATAAGAAAAAAAAAATACCCTAAAAAGATACTGGTGTGAAAAAGAGAGGCGGGGATACTACTACGGAATATTACTTAGACCACTACGGAATATTACTTAGCATGTTGGAAAGTTACTTGAAGTATGCTTTTGTGGTACAATAATTATCTAATTGAATTGTTTCTAGATTATTTATTGAATAAAATGCATTTAATAATTTAAACTAACCTTTATTTCACTTATAATTTTTCCATAAAGCATCATTTTGTAACATTCGAAAAAGTCCATTCTATTGTCGAAAAAACTGAGAACTTTTACTTATGTAATATACTATTTCTTTAAATACAAAAGCATACAAAATTGCATTAAGATGATTTATTGAACATAATTTAGCATTATAAAACAAAGAAACAAAATGCTGTGTTGAATACTCATGCGCATAACAAACTGAAGACAGTAAGTTGTAAGATTTGAGGACCGTTTCCATGAAAACCGAATTTTTCTAATATTAAAACAATAAGATAAAAAAAAAGTCCTAAAAATACGTTTTTCCAAAAAATATGTCTTCCGAATTGAAATATGACATTTACTTTCATTGTCAAACCTAAAGACATTATGTCTATCTTACTGTTTGGTGAAATTTCAAAGTTATATTAAAAATCTATGTAGACAACATAGTTTTCTTACCAAAAATTTTGTGTTTATTTCTTAAGTTAAAAGAAATTGCAGAGCTTCAAATTTTGAGAAGAGCTTTTTGTCAAAGAAGGAAATGCAAGGACTTTTTTCAAACTTCCAAAGTTATCACATTTTGTGTATTTGAATTGATTTTCGATGGCTAAATTTTAGCCTTCTAAACTGGATGAATTCCACGTGGCTCGGAAACTTGGCAACAGTTCAAGCGGTAGACAGCTCCACCCGGTACACATTACGCAACGTTTTTATTCAACTCTCAACAATAATTTTAAGAAGTGATGTATGATATATATAATCAATGTTTTTTTTTTTTTTCTATTCGCCTTTTGTATATATCAAATCCCACTTTTAAAAATTTTTGGTGACTGTTGAATAAAAAAAGTCGCACATTTTGTACCAGGTGGTATTTACCGCCAAAATTTCGAGCCACGCGGAAGGTATCTAGTTTAGTAGGCTATGGACAAATATAAAAAAGAGAGATTTATATTAACAGAGAAGATGTCTAAATTTAACTTATCACTTGAAGTAGATGCTGAAGTTACACTTACAACATTTCATTCGATAAAAAGAAAAGTTTCTGAGACTGAGATCTAGAAACTTAATTGTGGCTGGCTCTAGTAAAAATAGTTATATGTCATTCTTATATATTTTAGTTCCCTTTAAAAACGAGTTCTGTAATCCCTTATTAGAATTCTAGAGCACTATGTAGAAAACATTATCAACATCAAACTCATTTAAAAATCTGTAAATAACACTTCATATAAGAATCGAGTTTTAATAACTATAATTCGAGTTAATAACCCGATTCTAGGCCATCAAGCCAGAATTTCTCACAATACAAAAGATTCACAATATTCATAATATTGTTTCACCATTTACAACAGGGTTGCCAGATTTTACGATTTCTTTAATCAAAAGTCATCACTATAAGGAAAGCGCAGGTGACGTCACGTACGCTCAAAATTGTTTATTTGTGACTCTACTCAGGGCAAAACACTGGCATTTCCAGAAATACGGTTTGTTCGTTTGCTTTTAGTGTCCTTAGTGAGTTTCAAATATTGATTGACGGAGCGTTTGTTTGTAAACATGCCATTTTCTTATAATATAAATGTAACGGTCGCCTGATCACTTCGAAGATTAATCGTTTACCATCAATCGCCTACTACTGAATGTCACTTATCAAAAATATTGACGATTATTGTACTTAAAAAAGTCGCAAAATCTGTCCACGTTGATCTAGAAATGTATTGACTAGAAATTCTGGATTGTTCCGTCAATTCAGTTAATTGACTTGCCTTATACTATAATTGCCAACACCTTAATTAACACTTTCGCGATCGCTGGCGTAGATTCACGTCATTTGAAAATTTGTACAGAGCTGCCAACCTAATCCGGCAAATTGTTAGTACCGCTCCTTTTTCTACACCACTTAATTTTTGGAGTATTTTTCTACTTAATTCATCATAGATACATTTGTAGAGAATTGCTCTAAAAATTTAGTGGTGTAGAAAAAGGGACGTTTTTCAATAGGTGTTAACAATTTGCGCCGGATTAGGTTGGCAGCTCTGTTTGTAACTCCGCCAGTGGGCGTTACTGTTGCAATTTCTATGCCATTTATTTCTTAAAAATGTACACAATACTCATATTTGTACAGCCAATATACTATGGATATAAATACTTTGATTAAAAAGAGTATAATTATAATTATCCATTTGTAATATGAATCTGATTGTAGAAATTTTTATTCTTAAATATAATTATAGAAATTTTTATTGTAACTTGGGAGAATAACGCTCACAGGCGGACCTTACTGTGAAAAAGACAAAAACATGCTGTCGCGAAATTGTTAATATTCTGTATTGTTAATCCCGTCTTTTTCTTTTTTCTTTTTTACATCAGTAAATTTTTAGAGTAATACTCTCCAAATGCAATCACGGTTAAATAAGAAGAAAAATATTCTGAAGTATAATGATGTGAAAAAAAAGGCGGGGCTAGCAATACTACGAAATATTAATTCGTATGTTGGCAAGTATGCCTTATACCATAGTCGTCAATTTTTGTAATTTACTCCGGAGCTTTGTTAGCACCGCCACCATGTAATTTTTAGTGCAATTTTCAGCAATACGTAACTACAATTGAATAAGAAGAAAATTTCTCTAAAATATAGTGACGAGAAAAGAAGGTAGAGCTAACAATAGTCCGGAATGAATTGAAAATGTTACCAACTCTGCTTATACGCACAGATCGGATATCTATATTTCTAGTTTATGAATTCAGAAAATGACTACTTATTCGCTCTAATAAAGGCGGTTAGATGTTTTTTCACCAAAGTGATGTGAAAATTATGACACTGTATTTATTAAATAAAATATCACAAAATCTTTTAATTAAAATCATAACGTTTTATTTAAAATTAAACTTATATAAATTTCTTATTTTCAGTAAATCAATCATTTTAACCCAAGCAGCTTTTCTCTAGTGTGCATCAATATCATCATGTAATGAAACTTAACTATTCATTTTCTCCTGTACATAACATTCACATCTTTCTCAATGTGTAAAAAACACTAAAGAAATAGAATTGATGCATAATTCATAAGCTCTCATTGTAATTCATCTGGAAATATTTTATCTATCTGCTGTTATTGTGTCTGATATATTATTAGTGGTACCGTATGCATACTCGCCAACCATCTCATTATGAACTGTACAATTTTAGTACCCGCCTTTTTTTTCACACCAATAATTTTTTTAAGTAATTTTAGTGTTATTTAATCGTAACAACGTTTGCAGAAAATAACTCTAAAAATATAGTGATGTGAGAAAGGGGCGTTTTTTGAGGGGACGTTAACAATTGTACGGTTATTAATGAGATGGTTGGCAAGTATGAATGCGTGAATGTCATTTATTAAGATTACCATCGAAATAGCATAGATGGAACACGGGCGCAAAATTCATACTGGTATTTTTTTAAAGAAATTTCTCTAACTATAATATCGTTGATTTAAAAGTAGAAAATTTTCTTACATTGATAGTGGTCTGAATTCTGCGACCGTGTTCCATCCCTGAAATAGCATCAAATGAAAGCTAATGCCTTATGAATTAAAGACGTTCAGTTTGTCTTATTACCCTTTCAGTGTGTTATATGTTCTCAAATTTTCATTTATTTTATTATTTCAGACTTTATTAAAAAACAAAATTTGATATAAAAATGTACATTGTCAGACAAGTTGATGACGTAATGGTTTCGTAGTATGTGAAAAAAAATTTAAAAAATGTATAATAATTTATTTTTTAAAAAAGATAATTTATTGTTTTTACAATTAAATAATGCATTATTTTCTAAAATTATTTCCTACTATCGTTCTTAACTTCAGATTATTTTTATGTAATTATTTTAAGAGATTAAATAAATTCATTTTTGGAAAAAAAAAAAAAAAAAAAAAAAAAAAAAAAATTGTAACTTGAAAATGAGTTGATGAATCATGTTTATATGTGCTCTTTCGATTGATACTTGCTTGGATTTTATTTATTATTACACTATGAGAGAGTTTCCTGGTAGAACAATATGTCTATTTTCAATTTGGTGAATTTTTAAAATTATGTTAAAAATCTAGGTAGAAAAATTAGTTACCTTAAGACTTAACGGACGGACCACGTAAATATACGTCTTTACGTTATGATTTCCTAAAATGGGCAACGTTTGCTGTTTTAAAGAAAGGGTTAAGTGGAAAAGTTATTGACTATGATATGTCAATTATGCAAGTTCCACTTCGTAAGAGTGGATGTTTTATAAAATATCCCATTCATAAGGACTGCTAGACATGTAAATTAAAACACTATACAATTTTATTAAAAAATAGTACTTATTCAGTAGAACTACAACGCCCATATATACATCTTTATTTAATTCTTAAAAAAAAAAAAAAAAAAAAAAAAAAAAATCCGGAAACAGTGCAGAAACAAAGAAAATACAACCCGTCTGCCAAGTGTTAACAAAATTTGTAAACTTTACTTCTTGAATGCAGCAGTCTCTGCAGCCGGATTGAGTGAATTATTTTTTATTAAATATCCGCCACAAATTTCAATCGTAATGGTTACCGAACCGCTGCGAAGCCACGAAATCTTCAAAGTGATAAGAAAACCGTTATCATTAAAATTTCCTGGTGGTTATGGAATAAAAAATTCCCTCAATCTGACAGCTTTGATATTAGTGGCAAATTTCCAATTGTGAATACGGTATTCGGACAAAAAGGGAAATGTACGGAATTTGTTTTATTTCTAGAACTATCACTCTTTTATATTTCACTTAGCTTTCCATACATAAATAAAATAAATAAAGATTCAAACCAACATTTAAGACGTCTATTAATTCCAAATTTAGCTTTCCAGTTGCACATATTTTTCTACACCACTGTATTTTTAAATAATTCTCTCCAAATTTAGTTACGAGAAATATACTCTAAAAGATTACAGTGATAAGAAAAAAAAAATGCAGTTACTAACAGCATTTTGAAATATTAGTTAGAATTTTCGCAGGTACGGATTACACTTACCCATTTTACCACAAAAGAGTAACTCGAAATTTATGGCACTGTATTTATTAAATAATATATATATATATATATATACATCTATACATATTACTCATTAATGAAAGCCATAAATTTTTGTTTAAAATTAAACTGATAAAAGTCTTGATGTTCCACAATTTAATGACTTTAAATGTAAGCAGCTTTCGCTTGTGTGCATCAATACCATCATGCAATGAAACATAACTAATCATATTCATCAGTATATAACATTCATATGATTCAAAATATTTACAAGACACTAAAGAAAGAGAATTGATGCATAATTCATCAACGGCTTATTGTAATTCGTCTAGAAATATTTTATCTATCTGAAGCTGTATTGTCTGATATATTGTTAGTGGGTCAAGTATGATGAAAATGTCATTTATTAAGATTATCATCGAAATAGCATCAAATGAAAGCTAATGACTTATTAATTGGAGAAGTTCAATTTATCTTATTGCAATTTTAGTATGTTACATGTTTTCAAATTTTCCATAGACTTAATTATTTTAGAGGTTATTAAAGAACAAAATTTTATATAAAAGTGCATGATGTAAGATAAATTGAATATTTGATGCCTTTACTCGTATGCTTTTATGGAAAAATATAGTAAATAGTTTATTTTGGAAAAAAAAAAGATAGAGAGAGAGAGAATTTTTCATTTTTACAATTATTAAATAATGTATTATTTTCGCTCGTTTTTTTTTTTTTTTATTATTATTATTATTTTATTTTTATTATCGATGTTAAATTTAGACAAATTTTATACTATAAATTTAAAACTATTTTCTTTTCTCTTTAATTAAATTCAGTCTAAATCTAACATTCTTAAATAATTTTTAGTTTCATGAAAATTCGTTTCAGTTTTAGGTTAATGTTTCTATATTTTATGTATTAATATACTATATTTGTATATACAGTAACAGCCGCTTATTAAAATCACATTTGTCCTGAACCAAAGTGATTTTATTAAGCGGCTGAATTTTATATCCGGCGATCGTTTCTGCATACAAGAAAAAGGTATTTTCTTGAATTTGGAAAGAAATTTCAAAAGGTAAGGAAAAATTGGATTCATAAACAATATTAATTAATTTTTAAAATATAATTGATTTATTGTTTCTGCATTATAATATAAATTAATTACATTCCAAATTCTGATGCGCTTTTCTTTAAGGAAAATCATCATTACTTTGCGAAAAATTTACGTTTTCCTTTTAAATTTAAAATCCATACGTTTAAACTTCTTGCTTCTTAGTTATTTCAAAGTAAGAATTAGAAATATTGTCTTTAAATAATCAAAAAAGAAAAAAAAAATCACATGTGAATTAAAATACAATTTGTAACTTACATAGTTCGTACGGCCACGCCTTTTTTCAAGGACTCTCCCACCCGTATTTTTATTCGACATGTTTCCTTTTAAGCTTTAAGGATATTTTAATATCCCAAATTGCTATAAAATAATAGTGGTGCAGAAAATTAAAAAAATTCAAGGACTGTACGAACTCTGACTTATTACCGCACTTTAAAGAATACGTTCTTTGGAACTGTTACTGAGACAATTGATGGGGCGTGTTTAATTTGTAACTATGTTGCAGGACTGCCAACCATCTCATTAATAAGCGTAGACTTGTTAACGCCCCTTGAAAATACGCCCCTTTTCCCACACCACTTTATATTTAGAGCAATTCTCTCCAAATAGTGTTACGATTAAATAAGAATGAAATTACTCTAAAAAATTACTGGTGTACAAAAAAAGGCGGTGGCTAAAAGTACTACGCTTCATAATGAGATGGTTGGCAAGCATGATGTTGCAAGTGTAAAATTTTCTACAAAGAAAAACTTATTAAAAAAAAAAAAAAAAAATGTAAATGAAAGATTTGTCTAGCTTGCATAAATGACATTTTTGCTGCTGCTGAGATATTTTTGAGTTTATTAACCGGCGAATCTGATTTTATTAAACGGCGGTTTTAAAATATTTTGTATTGATTTGATTCCGGTCGTAGAAATTTAATCACATTAAGATTTTATTAACCAGTGAATTTATTAAGCGGCGGTTACTGTATATACATACGTCGCTTATTCAAATCACATTCGTTCTTAGCAAGAGTGAATTTATCAAGCGGCTGATTTTTACATCCGGCGAAAGTTCTTGCATTCAAGGAAAAGTTCTTACTGCCCTGAATTTGGTAAGATAGTTCAAAAAATTACCGAATAATTGAATAAATAGACATTATAAATTAATTTTTAACAGGTAATTATTCAATTGCTCTTTACAAATAAGTGAATTAAACACAATTAAAATTCAGATGCACTTTTTTTAAAGGAAAATTATCATTATTTTGCGAAAATTTCAAACATTTCTTTTAAATTTAAAGTCTTTCCGTTTAAACCTCTCGCTTGCTAGTAATTAAAGAATAAGAATTAAAAACTTTCTTTTAATACTAATAATAAAAAAAAAAAAAAACTAATTTCAAATTAAATAAAATTTTTAGCATATTACCGTACTTTGAAGAATACATTCCTTAAAATTGTCACTAAGACAAGTGGTTTATACGTAAAGTGTAATGTTAAAAAATTGTACTGTTAAAAATTTAAGGAACATGCTTTTATTGAAATGTGAACTAAAAGTACAAAATAACTATCTTTATAGTATTAAAATGAAGTGTAAGAGAAAATTGTGTGAGTGACACACCATAATATTTACATACTTTTAAATTTTTAATAAAATAAATTAGAATTAAACAAAAACCATTTTTAAAAAATCTCCCCTGACTGGGCTCGAACGTTAGACCTTTAAGTTCGTAGCCCGGAGCTTTACCTCACAGCCACAGCGTTCACGTAGGGAAAGTCTTTTTTTAACACGCTTTTATTAGCTTCACTTGTATGTATGTTTGTATGAATAATGCATGTTTGTAATCGCTCTGGGAGCAAACAAACATGTATATTGTAAAAAAAGAGTTTCCCTACGTGAAAGCTGTGGCTGCGAGGTAAAGCTCCGCGCTACGAACCTAAAGGTCTTGCGTTCGAGCCCAGTAAGGAAGATTTTTTAAAAAATGGATTTTGTTTAATTCTAAATTATTTTAATTAAAGATTTAAATGTATGTAAATATTATGGTGTGTCACTCACACGATTTTCTCTTACCCTGCATTTTAATACTAAGATAGATATTTTGTGATTTTTAGTTCACATTTCTATAAAAGCGAGTTCTTTAATTTTTTAAAACTATAATATTATTACAATATAGATTTTTTGCTTGCTCCCAGAGCGGTTACAAACATACATACAGGTGAAGCTAATAAAAGCGTGTTAATAAATCTAAAATTTTTGACAAAGATAGATAACCAATACAGAATTATTGTATTTTATTTTGTTTAAAAAAAAAAAAAAAAAAAAAAAAACATATTTATGAAATAAAAAATCACAGTGTAAATGAAAATTTATTTAGCGTGCCTAAATGATATTGTTGCTGCTTAAGAGACTTTTCTTGAGTTTATTAGCAAGCGATGCTAATTTGATTAAGCGGAGGTTATAACATTGGTTTGAATTCATTTGATTCTAGTTCTGGAAATTTGATCTGTTAAAATGGCTGCTTTCATTAGCTATAGTGAATTTCTTAAGTGGCGACTACTGTATATTAATTTCTTTTTGTACAACGCTTTCAGGGACCAGTGATGCAAGATGGTCGAAAATTATTTCCCCAAACAGGTCTTTAAATTTCCCCAAATCATGTTTTTTTTTTTTTTTTTTTTTTTTTTTTTTGAAAAAGTCCCCAATTTGATTTTTACTAAAAAGGGAAATAAATTTTTTTTCAAAAAAAAAAAAAAAATAAATAAATAAATAAATAATAATAATAATAATAATAATAATAAATAAATAAATAAATAAATAAAAATAAAATAATAAAAATTGAATTAAATTAAATTAAAAATAAATTAATAAATAAACAAATATCAAGCAGATTTAAGTGGATTTAAGCTCAGATTTTTCCCCAAGTGAAGGCAATTTTTGAAAAAAAATCCCCAAATAGCAATAAAGCTATTGAAAGTCACTAGTCGTAGGGATAAATTATTACGTTGCCAACATTGATAGAAAGTTGAAGAACTCCCCAGATTGTCCCCAAAAATTTTAGAATTCCCTAAAAATGTACCCACAAACATTTGGTCCTCAAAATTGTCCCCAGAAGCCTCAAAATTTCCTCTAAATGGGGACAAAATCCAAAATCTGGCACCGCTGTCAGGGACGGTGGTTACATAGTGCAACCACAAATTTTAATTCAAAATAGCAAAAACTAATCTCGCGATTTTTTAAAAATAAAATTATTCTTTTATAACCTAGACGAATAACATTATTTATTTCTTGTCTTTTAGTTTTTTTTTTTTTTTTTTTTTTTTTTTTTGGTAATTTCTGGTGATTGTTGAATTTAAATGAGGAAAATGTACTTGCCCCTGAATGGGTTAAGAAGAAATACATTAGGAAAAAACTAGTAAACTGTCAACGGAAACTTTTATTTGTAAATACTTATTTTAAAATTTATTAAAGTCTTTCTTTCAAGCTATACTTACAGGAGCTGCTCAACAAAAAAGTTTTCGCTGTAAATTTACTAATTTCCATTTCATGAATATATACATATATACTATATGAAGTCGGAATCTCATTAACATGAAGTACTTTGAACATCAAATGTTTCCACAATCCCTGTCAAAATGAAGTATAGTTTATAAGGTACTGACAACATAAACAAATTTTATATTCCCCTTGAGATTCACGTTAACGAGATTCAATTGAATGTATACAAGTGCCATGTACTTTGGTGATGCATTTGAGCTGTTTTCAGAGTGTTTTGCATTTGTAGTGTGAGTAATAGTTTTGGTTTTATAAATTAGCGTACAAATAAATTTGTTTATTCAATAATTAGTGATTGTTGATATAAAAGTGTGTTTCTCACTTGATATTTCCTCTTTTAGTTTTAAACTATTTTTATGTCTTATGAGTGATATAGGGCATAGAGTGCTGTAAAGTTTTGGCAAACTGCATATAGCACTACAGAAATATCACCTTATTTGGATACAACATTCCCTTGAAAACGCAATGATGTTGCATGTTTTAATATCCCATTGTTCAATATTTAGACATTTTTATTCATGTTTGTTTTCTAGTTCTTCTTGCGATACTTGGTTACATCTGCTTCAATGTTTGAAAAGGTTTTCAATATATATATATATATATACATATATATATATATATACAGAGCTCGAGAAATACGTTTGCGTGGTCGGCTTTCGCGTCCAATATATTTTAATTGATGACTACGTATTCAACTTCAAGAAAACTCGACATTTTTTCGTTGCCATTTCAATGTTTTGGTGAAACCGTCGGTCCCAGAATCGGCTCCTATTCCATTCTCAGTGTAGTCTAACTGTCGCCATTTTGGTACCCGCTCCTCTCACTACTTTTTTGGGACACTGTGTAGAATGAATGCATCATTAAATTTACACCACTTTTCTTCATGATTGTATCACATCTCGGCGGTAAATTAATGCACCGTTTTAGGGAATTGGTTTACACTGCTCCTCTTTGTGCATGCTTAGCAACCTGGTGCTGAATCGTCGACCGGTGTAATTGTGTATTATGTGTCAATATGCCAATGGTGTATGCATAGCTGCCAATATTTTTATTTATTCCCGAGTAACTTTAGCCCCGCCTCTAATCCGTTCCACTTATTCGTTAAAAGTAATTTTTTCTTATTATATAAAAGTTATGTATTGAAGAATTTTTTTCAATAAATAAAGTGGTGCGAAATAGAAGCGGGGCTAAAAGTACTCCAGAATAAATTAAAATATTGGCAGCTATGTGCATGCTAAAAATAAAGCGAGTTTTATGATGTTAAACAGGTTTTCCTGATGTATCATTAAAGTTTAGTAAATATTTGTTTTTTGTGTATAGAATTTTAACCTTTATCGCTCGTATGACCCTTCTGAGGGGACATTAAAAAATCGAGCCACGTCTTAAGGTGTTCCTCTGCAAATAAAATGTTAGTTTTTTAAAACGTGTAACTATAGGCTACCTTTCGGTTACCGTAAAATTTTAACAGAAAGATTTATTTTATTTATTGATGAAGTAAAATAAAACAAATTATTACAATTTTTCGGTAGCCAAAAGGTAGTAAGTTGGAAACTATACTTGTGACGATTTAAAGGAACGCCAAAAGGCGTGTCTTACTGTTCAAATAGGAAAATATGCCGAGCGTTAAAGGTTAATTTCTATAATAAAGTAAATAATAATAATAAAAAAAAAAAAAAAAAGTCGGGGGATATTTTTACCGGCTACCAAAAATTGCTGGTAACCAGTTTTTATTTTTATTTATTTATTTATTTTTTATTCCTATAGCCCAGTATATATACCATACTTTTCAACCTAACACGGAAGATTGTTAGTTCCGCCCCTTTCCGCCTATTTTTTTCACGCCAGTTTTCCTTTTTTTTAGAGTACTTTTCTTCTTATTTAATAGTAAATATATTTGAATTGAATTACGCAAAAATTAAATGATGCACAAAAAGGGTCAGAAAATAACAATCTTCCGGGTTCGGTTGGTAAGTATGATATATTATTAATAATAATAAAATTAATCTGTAAATTAGGATAACATAAATGTAGTTAAGTACAGATTGGGTAGCCTTGTAGGTGAGATAGATAAGTCTGAGAGCTAGCGAGTGATCGATATTGTCTTTTAGTACGAATATCATACGCCATATATTGAAATTTTTTAGAACCAATATAGGATGAGAACTAATCTGAGTCCACTTATGATAAATAGCAATCTTATAAAAAAAATCTGGAGTGACACCACTCGACTTTTCGAACATTGAGTAATTAACAGTTTTGTATATAAAGTAAAGAAAGAGGAGTTGTTAAAAAACAAAAGAGATAAAACCATAATAAAGTGTTTGAGTATTTTTCTCCATATATTACACGATGTTTTATTTAACGCTACTGAACTTTGAACCCATAGATCATAATGATAAAGAATTTTCGTTGTGTCCCTGTAAAATACCTGTAAATGCTAGATTCACCAAAATGCTTATAGTTAGTGCAACAGTGATTTATAATATTCATATAAATTTTCAGCTCAATTGAATAAGGCGTTTAGATGCTATCGCACTTTTAACTAGTATGTTGTGGCCACCACATGACTTTCATCTATATTTTCCTATACAAATTCACTCAGTAAAAATATTTTATTAAAATTATCATTAAAAAAAATTATCTTCCATGATAATGCAGATGATTTCCATATTAGAGAAGTAGTATAACACTAAATATCCAAAAAAGTCAATTTTATTGTCAATTTTATTGTCAATATTACATAAAAAAAAATCGATAACTTCACTTTAAATTATCGCAGATCTATGGTTCAACCATTCGTTTTAAAGGTACAGGCGAGCGCTTTTGAAAGATATCCATCATGAAAATTTATTCCCCTCGAGGGGAGAAGGCGAGGCTCCTACACATACAAAATTTTTTTCCCAGTTGACTATCTCTATTATAAATAATTCTGGTAAATTTCATAATGATTATTAAAAAATAATTTTCTTTATGCATATTTATACAAAATTTTGTACTATACCACCATGTTAAAAATTTAGAAAAAGCGGGATGGCAACGCAACCTGTAAGACAATTTTTACCAAAAGTTGATAGGCACTAATTTATGTCAAGGTGCAACTACAAACCAATTTGTATGAAATTCTGTGAAGTAGTTCCTGAGATACAGTTGCCACAAAAGTTTGTCACACCCACGCAGAGACTGACAGACAAACAGACAGACATTTTCTAAAGATGGTCAAATCGTGTTTTACAGCTCTCGTGTTCTACAGCTCCATCAAAAACCCGAGGTCGAACATTTTTACGAATGCAATACTTTCTTCTATTGAATATAGAAGAAAGTAAAAATTTGGTCCCACATGCCATAATGATAAAGAGTTTTTCTTTGTGTCCCTGTAAAAAATCTGTAAGTGCTAAATTAACCAAAATCTATACAGTTCGTGCAACTGTGACCTATACCATGTGTACAAATTTTTTGTTCAGATTAAATAAGTGTTTAGACGCTATCACACTTTTAAAAATTTGGCCACATAGGCCGTAATGATAAAAATTTTTTCTTTGTGCCCTGTAAAAAACCTGTAAGTGCCAGATTCTCCAAACTCTATACAGATTGCGTAACTGTGACCTATAATATGTGTATAAATTTTTTGCTCAATCGAAGAAGGCGTTTAGATGCTATAGCACTTTTCAGATTTTGGTCCCATAGACCATAATAATAAAGAATTTTCCTTTGTGACCCTGTAAAAAAACTATAAGTGCTAGATTCACTAAAATCTATCGGATTCGTACTATGGTGACGTATAATATACGCACCAAATTTCAGCTTATTCGAACAAAGCGTTTAGACGCTAGCGTGTTCACTCACAAACATACACACACACATACACACATACATACATACATACATACATACACACATACATACATACATACACACATACATATATCATCGTAAAAATAGTGAAAACGGACTCAGGGAACCTCGAAACGTACAGAAACATCAAAATCTCGAATTCGGATTTTTGACATGATTACAATACTTTCCTCTCTATAGTGTTCGGAAAGTAATAACTGGCAGATGTAATTTAATCCCAATCTAATAATTAATGGCATTTAATTTAGTTAAAGTTTTTTTTTTAAATTATTTACATAATTTTTATATGAAGTTATACCCACCGTCTTTTCAATAGTGATACTGCATTCATTTTGTCAATGCAGAAATATAAATGGATACTATTTTATTTAAAAGTTATCTAAATTTTTAAATGTTAATTTTTACTTACCTTAAGGTTATCAGAAAATTTCATAAAACTACAATGTATTTAAAAAAAAATATATATATATTTTTTTTTTTTTTTTTGTTATTTAAGAGAAAATTTGTAATCATCTTTAAATCTGTATTAAAAATTAAATTTTTGTTGATTTTGTTAAAATAATAATTTTAACTCCCATTGAAATCGCTCTTATATTCATATTAAAGAAGGGGGTGGGGGAAATCTACTTTTCCAAATTTGTCAGTTTGTATGTCTTGCATTCTTATTTATATTAACGTTAAAATCTAATATATCATTGAATGATATATCATTAAATCTGTGTTTTCTTATCTGAAACATTCAGTATAGAACTATTAAACAATACTAATGATTTAACATTCCACAGATTTAAGGATTGTTTGATTCAGCAATTTAGTATTTGGTTGAAACTAATCCAGGTCGTGTGTACAAAAGAGATAATTAGGTAGATGGCTTTTCAATAATGTGTAATTACAAAAGTTCTGTAGTTACAATGAAATACATAAATAATGAAACTCGAGCAACTGCGGTCTGCCATATTTAAATACATTTACCGAAATATTATGCATTATTAAACGATCTAATATGAAAATTACATTTGAATATAACATTTATCTTTGTTTTTCAAAGTTTACTTCGGGGAATTTATAAAAGCTTTACTCTTTAAAGTTGATTTATTTGAAGTTATATGTACAGTTACGATTAGATGTGCATTACAGAAGCAATTAAAAGACTTTTATTCAAATGGGTTTAATAATAACTATTTATTCCTAAAAAATTTTCAATATTATTAAGAATAAGTATTTTTCAATAGCTATTCAAACAAAGAATTATTTAAAAGAACATCCGCAAATACACCGAGAAAAAAAAATATACCGCTTTCATCTAGAACAAATAGGTGGTCCTTTTCTAAATCCCTGAACTAGAAATATAGATTTCCGAGCTATCAGTATAAGGCACGCCAATACACTGAGAAAAAATTCTATAACTGACATCTAGAATCTAAATTGTTGTTCTAGAAAAAATAGCTCCATGTCACCCTTATAAATTTCTTATAAAAAATTTTCTAGTCCCCATCGAAAGTGAATTCTAGAGACCTCTATTAGAATTCTCGAGCATTTGCCTATACTATCGAGGAGAAACCTATTTGAAAATATTGCCAAATAAATGTGAATACAAGAGGCGGGCTTCAACAGCTATAGTCTTGGTTTCTGACCCAATTCTAGAAAATCAAGCGAGAATATCTCGTAATACTAAAGATTCAGACTATTCAGAATATTGTTTCACCATCTAGAAATGTGTAGACTAGAAATTCTCGACCATTTCATCTATTCAGTATATTGGAGTGCCTTATGCGCTTAACTCGGAAATCTATATTTCTAGTTTAAAGATTTAGAAAATGACCATTTATTCATTCTAGATGAAGGCGGTATTTTTTTTCTCAGTGTATCTAGACGTGCTTAAGTGAGTTTCACAGTGTAGATAAGTGTAGGTAGGTAATTGTAGGTAAAAATTATCTAAATAATTTGAAATAAATTTTTTAATTTAATAATATTAAAAGTTTTATAATTGTAGATACAATAGTAAAAAGTGGGTTGAGTCGGGAGTAGTTCCCCTCATGCACACACATACATATATATAAACATTTTATAAATCTACCGAGGAAAATGAAAGTAGCATGTATGAATGCCACTCCAGATTATTTTAATTCCAATACAGCTCCAATGTGTTAAAATGATGCAAAATATTTGTAGCATTATCATAAAATTTATTTATTATGGTGTCCTCATCAGAATTTTTCTCTTTACATTAATTTCCTTCTATGAATGTGCACTTGTGATTTTAATAGTTGCTGAAAATCATTTTTAATGATTGCTTGCGATTTCTCTGATTATAATAAAAGTGTATTAAATATATTTACTATGGAAACAGCAAGAAATGGTTCCTTAGGCTTTTAGCAAAAAAAGTTTTCTTCTTCTTTAACACACGATTTTAAAGGCAGAGTATATTTTTAAACAAATACTAGTATAAGTTCTGAGCGAAATTTCCATCCCTGCTAACAGGGTTTATACTTTTTTCTCTTCTTTTCTTCTTTTTTTTTTTTTTTTTTTTTACTGATCAGGATACTTTTAGTAATCCTGATTTGCTTAGTCATCGCCCACTGTCGGCTCTAGGCTAAAGCCTGGCGAATAATGTACTTTTTTTTAATGAGTTTTTAAATAAACTGCGATTAGTCCCCCTAAAAGCGTTCAAAATCGCTCCAAGAGTGCAATGAGCGGGGGCTGCTCCCTGTTCAATCATGATTTGCGAAATGAATTTTGTATTTCGCATAGCTCAAAAATGAATGATCGTAGACTGTTGCAAATTTATATGTGCGACTGTGTTATGATGTCTAGTTGTACACCTGCAACTTTGATTTTAATGCGAGTTGCCGTTTCAGAGATAAGAACGACTTTACACGAATTTTTGTGACGACTGTATGTAAGTGTGTGTGATTGCGTGTGTGCGTGCATCTCGCACAACTCAAAAACGGTTGGACGTAGAACGTTGCAGATTGGTATATAGGTTTGTTATAACATCTAGTTGTGCACCTTTCTTTTTGAACTTTCTACGATTTTCCGTTTTGGAGATATTTAGGAAAATTATATTCATAATGACCAAAAATACAAAGGTTTTGGCCATAATATACAGGGTGTCCAGAAAAGGACTTACTGATTTCAAAATTAAACATCTTGAAAGCAAAGGACAATAGAGGGAGGAGACAAACTGTATATTTTTTATTAAAGCTGTAAAAATTTGATACAGGAATTTTGAAAATAGTAACAAAAGTTGCCAGCAGACGGCGCTGTACAATGTACAGGGTTATGGAAAAAGAAATAAAAGCAATTCTTCCGCATGTAGTCCATAGAATCAACGAAAAATCTGTTCAAAATGGTCACCGCTAGCCATGCAAAGGTGGCGTAAACGAACAACAAAATTTGGCATCACCACTGTAGTATGTCAATGGAAATGGACGCTGCACAGATTGCCTCTCCAAGCTCGTCCAGTGTCTTGGGAATATTTACAGCGCCATCTGCTGGCAACTTCTGTTCGAAACTCCTGTATCCAATTTTTACAGCTTTCGCAATAAATATACAGTTTGTCTCATTCCTCTATTGTACTTTGTTTTCGAGATATTTAATTTTGAAATCAGTCCTTTTCTAGACACAATGTATGAGCTATCATCATAGAGATTTCAAAAGAAGCTAATGATAGAGGCAGTAATGATATTGTTATAAAAGGTGAAGGTATTTTTGCGGGTAAAAAGTTATGCTTAAAGACGAAAGCAGGTTTTTGTCGTTGAATGCATTTTATTTAATGAATATTCAGCCCGTAGATAGAACCCATAATGTATCTCGCATAACTCAAAAACTGTTGGATATAGACAGTTGCAAATTGTTATATAGGTTTCTTATAACATTCTAGTTGTGCACCTCCCTTTTTGGACTTTTGATGATTTTTCGTTTTGGAGATATATAGAAAAATTATATTCATAATGACCAAAAATACAAAGGTTTTGGCCATTATATATGACCTAGCATCATAGAGATTTCAAAATAAGCTAATGCTAGAGATAGTAATGACATTGTTTTGAAAGTTGAAGACATTTTTGGTTGTAGAAAGTTCTGCTTAAAGACATAAGCAGCTTCCTGTCGACGAATGCACATTACTTAATGAATATTCAGCCTGTAGACAGAACCTGTAATTATACTTTTGTGAAAGTTGTCGGCATTTTAGCGTGTAGGAACTGATTCTTTAAGATAGAAGTAGGTTCTAATTGTCGAATATGTTTCACTTAATGAATTATCAGCCCGTAGAGCCTGTAATGATATTGATAAAAAATGTTGACTTTTTAGATTGTAGAAAGTAATTCTTTAACAACTAAGCAAGTTCTTGTCGACAAATTTCACTTTATTTAATTAGTATTCAGTAAAATATTGAACAAATCTCTATTTTGTGCTACAAAAATTAATATTATTGAGCAATCCAATGAAATGTTTCTTTTTACTACAGAAATCAAATAAGCATTGTTTAACACACTGTGGAGTATAAATTTCGTAAAATCAACCGAATATTTCGAAGTCTGAATGGAATTTGAATTAATCGAAAGTATTGTGAGCGGGTTATGGAATTTTCAAGGTAGTTGTGAGCGAGAAACAAATGCATCATTACAAAATGTCCAGAACTAGATTCCTATTGAAGTAAAGTTGTTTATGAAATATTATTTTTGCTAGAATACGTATATTTTATATTACAGGTGTGTTTAAATACTTATAATCGAATTAAATTTTTCATTTATACTTTTCACAGGAGGAAATTTTAATTATATCTCGTAGAAAAGGAAAGTGACTTCACATTTATCAGCAGTGCAATATACTTTTTTAGAGCAATTATTTATAAGCGGAATGAAAGAAATACACAGCTACCAAAATACGTTTTTTTAACACCACTCTTTTTAAATAAAAGTTTTGTCTTATTTAATCGAAGAAAGAAAGCTTCGGTAAAATTTATATGAAAAAAAAAAAAAAAAAAAAAAAACTTTTAAATATTTCGGTAGCAGAAAAACGTACAAGTTGGCTGAGATCTGATAAAAAAAAAAAAAAAAAAAGGGTTTTGGTCTCTTTTTCCCCTTCATTTAAAAACTGAAAACAATATCCTTTTTTTTTTTTTTATGTAGAACTTGATAAATATAGCCTAAAGAAAAGACATTGGTTGAAAATAGGTGATTTTATAATTTCTTTATTAAATTTTATATTTTTGATTTATTTCAACACGTATACGCAATATTCGATTTATTTAAAAATTTATTTTTTATACTCTTCAAGAAATAATATAAACTTAGCATATTTAAAAGAAAAATTTCAGTTAACAAACAATCATATAAGGAAATTAAAGTTACAGAAATTTTCTAAATAATTTATGGATATTTCATTAAAAGGTTCGTAGCGACTGCTGAATAATTTTCACATTAACAATGAAACTTCCTATTAGTGGTTAATTCAAATCGGCCTATATTAATTATCTCTTTTGTACAAAAGGATTAGATTGAATTCTTCTTTATAATAAACTATCGTATCAAACAATACCTCATTTAAGAGTCATCTCCAGTTTTAAACATATAATAAATTTTATTAGAAAATAAAATGAAAGATTTTAATAAATGTACTCAATAAAATCAATGCGATGTCGTTTAACAATATATCCAATTAAGTTTGAATGAAGCTGAACCGGATTAATCTTGAGAGATAGAACAAATGGAGATTAAATTAGAATTAAATGTTAGGCTTCTTTTTATTGGAAATTCTAGTTGCTTTGAGAGAAATGTGCTGAAAAAGATTAATACATATGCTTTAAATATATGTTTTATTGTAAAGGACTGCTTCAATTAAAACCATTTATTTATCTAATAAAATAATAACAAGATAGTTTAAATTTTACTAACGCTCTAAAATAAAATGTGCAAAACTTTTGTTAAATGTTCTTTAAAGATGTCACTAGTTCAACTTTTTCATCATGGAAACAAACTTAATCATATATAAATAATAGTGTGTATTCTTATTTATAGAAACACATGTGAGATCTGTGAAATATTATCAACTCGAGACTAGGCATGCAATAGGTTCTTCAGTGATTGTGTTTTGAATTTAAATATTTCTTTTCAAACAAATAACGTATAAGAAATAATCAAAAAACCACATATATTATCTACAATTTGTTATTTCAGTAAGGAATTACACTTTTTCATTACATTATGTAAAATAAAGCAGAAATTTCTCACTCATGAGATAAGTGCTTTAAAATTATTCGAATACATACCAGTGTCACTGAAAGCAAATCTACGTTTTGGGTGGCATATTTTGTTCCGACATTTAATATTCTAATTTTATGCTCTGTAATAATGTTGCAGATAATGTTCAAATTGTTAATATAAAAACAGCCACTATAGAGTAACAGTTCTACTAAACCATATTTGAAAAATGGCCTGCCGCTTAGTTTTAAGATCCAATGTTCCCCCTTCTTTCTTTTTCTTTTCTTTTTTTTCTTTCTTTATAAATATATATATATATATATATATTTGACTTTATGCAACGTTTTCTTAAAATGCAATTTTTTTTTTTTTTTTTTTTTTTTTTTTTATGCTTGTGCATATGTTACCGTTAAAGTATGAAATCCGTTATTTCATATAGAATAACTGGGTATTTCATGAAATAACTAGACAAGTCAGTAAATGTATATAAATTATTGAATCCTACGACTTAACTAGGCATTCTACAGAATAACGATTACTTGATCATTAGAGTATGGAATGATTATGCATAATCCCCGCTAAATTTTGGGGAATGTGATTAATTAGTCAATATTTACCACATTTACCGGTTGTTTTAGCAGTGCTGCAGAACAAAATTTTGCATATTTTTCAGACACATGCACTTTGAGATAGGAGTACCCAGTGATTTTTTTTTTCATGTACGCAAAGCGTGCAAACGTGCGTAATACTGGCTGCTGCAGTACAAAATTGGGCATATGTTTCAGATTCAGGCATTTTGAGATAGGGCATCCAGTGATTTTTTTTTCGTTTTCATGTACGCAAAGCGTACAGACATTCACAATTCTGCCTGCTGCAGTATAAAATTGTGCATATATTTCAGATTCATGCATTTTGAGATAGGGGTATCCAGTGATTTTTTTTTCATGTACGCAAAGCGTACAGACGTTCGCAATACTGGCTGCTGCAGTACAAAATTGTGCATATGTTTCAGATTCATGCATTTTGAGATCCAGTGATGATTGAGCGTGATTTTGAGCGTATCCAGTGATGTTTTTTTAGTTTTCATGTACGCAAAGCGTACAGACATTCGCAATGCTGGCTGCTGCAGTACAAAATTGTGCATATGTTTCTGATTCGTGCATTTTGAGATAGGGGTATCCACTGATTTTTGTTTTTGTTTTCATGCACGCAAAGTGTACAGACGTTCGCAATACTGGCTGCTGCAGTACAAAATATTGTGCATATGTTTCAGATTCATGCATTTTGAGATAGGGTATCCAGTGATTCTTTTTTTTTTCTTGTACGCGAAGCGTACAGACGTGCGTGATACTGGCTGCTGCAGTACAAAATTATGCATATTTTTGAATTTCATGCACTTTAAGTAAATTTTTGTACTGCAGCAGCCAGTGTCACGCACGTCTGTACGCTTTGCGTACATGAAAGAAAAAAAGCACTGGATACCCCTATCTCAAAAAACATGAATCTGAAACATATGCACAAATTGGTACTCAGCAGTCAGTATTGCTCACGCCTGTACGCTTTGCGTACATGAAAAAAAAATACTGGATACCCATATCTCAAAATGCACGAATCTGAAACATATGCACAATTTTGTACTGCAGCAGCCAGTATTGCGAATGCCTGTACACTTTGCGTAAATTTATGTAAAAGAATTTATGATCAATCTATATAATATTTCTCTAACGTGGACCAGCTTAAATTATTTTTTGTCGACGCGATACGATACGCGAGGATAAAAAAATAATATTTATACATAGACAATATTTAAGCACGCGGACTTAGCTCAATGGGCTAATAAGAAAAAATGACGGCATTTGTCTGATTGGATAATTTTACGAAAAAAAATATTTTAACAGTTGTTTCTTCAAAATTTTTGCAAGCGTTATTTTAAACCTAGCAATATATATACAGAATATGAACTTTTGTGTCATAAATTGACTAAAAAACACAATCATAAAAAATATAATCAAAATAGGAATTATTTTATTTTATTTTATTTATTTATTAATTTTTAAACAAAACAAAAAACAATACATATATGTATACATGTACCAAAATTAATAAAAAGTAATCGCCAACATGACGACAAAAATTTAAAAGGCGTCGTCGGAGTCCTATATTAAAACTGTACTGACTGTGGAAGTATGAAAATTGGGTCGTGAACCATGGATTTCATTTGGAAACCTTTCTCTGAATGATTTTGGCTTCATATTTTGCAATATGGTAAATTAGAATTTATATTAGGTGGTGAAATTGGTATAATATTTATGAGTTTCAAATTTTAAAGGTAAATAATAAAAAAAAATAAAGTGCGAATATTTCGCACGGGTTTGCTAGTTAATTTATAAAATAACTTTGAATTTGTTTATGTTGTTGCACTTTGTGGGTTTTGAATTTGTATTTGTTGTTGCACTTTAATGGTGTGTCATTAGTCAATTCATAGAATAACTAGTTATTTAATAGAATAACTAGGTAAAGTATGATATTTTTTATCTATTCTATAATTTAACTGACTTGTCTAGTTATTCTATATGAAATAACTGAATTATACACTTTAACGGTAACATAATCTCAAATGCTTTTTAACACAGAGCTGCAAACATTTTACCTTATTAAACATTCACATGATCATGAAAATAAACATGATTCATGTAGTTCATTTGAAATTCAAAAATAAATAAATAAATAAAATAGTGATGATGATAATAATAATAATAATAATAATAATAACCCAATGTAATATTTGCCACGCACTGAGTTCTCTCACGCTGCATCATTAAATACATATACTATAAAAGATTTAGGAGTAAAACATGAATTACTGTATGTCAGCATTTCTATCGTTAAGTGAATAATAGTTCGACAGAGATTTAGAAGACCGTTATAGAATTTCTAAGTTTATTTCAAATATTTCAAAAAATTGGTGCCCACACCTCTCTTTGAAACCTATTCGGAAACTTTTGAGAAACCCTATGCATTATTTATATATTATGTAACTCATAAAACGGTGTTCTCAAATTTCGTGCAAAACAGAAAATCGAACATAACATAAAAGGGTGCAAGTTTCCGTCTGAAGACAGAATTGTTACACCAATAATTTTTATCTTATTCAATTTTTAAAACTTACTGCACAAATATCGTAGACATTATTGGTATAAAAATAGTGCTGTAAGAGTTCTGTTTTGAGACGGAAATTTTTGCATCCTTGAGGATATAAATAGAAATGTTATTCAAGCCATTTCTAAACGTAGCATATATATATAAGAATTCTTTTGTGCAGCTCTGTAAAATAAGAAAAAAAAATACATTTCATATTAGATTCTATGTGAAACATACGTTTGAGCCTGTGACGTCACTTTAGTATTTGTTTGGTATTTGCGTGTATGTCACTTTAGTTTTGTTTGGTACAGTCTAAGTACATTAAAGTCTAAATCCGTTATACTTTAATTACCAGAAATTTATCCCATAGACATAATATATTTTAACATTTTTGTGTCTCTGTACATGATCTATTTCTTCGGTATATATATTTAAAAGAAGTGCTTCAGTGTATATTCTCATATAACTCGAAACTAAAATTTCAAGTTTGGTTACAATCGGTATGTCACAGCTCGTGAGTGTTCCTTGAAAATGTAAAACTACAGTAGAATCTCGTACAACGCGCTCACACAAAACGCGATTTCGTATAACGCGACGAAAAATCTGCGATTATTACTCATACAACGAGATAAAGAGTCTCGTATAATGCGTAAGATCATAGCCTCCTAAACTAGATGCCTGTCGCGTTGCTCGGAAACCTGGCAACAGTTGAAGCGGTATACAGCGCCATCTGGTACATATTTGCGCGACTTTTTTTTTCAACTGCCACCAATAATTTTAAGAAGTGATATATGATATATGTAATAGACGTTTCTTCGATCCTATTCGCCTTTTACGTATATCATTTCCCACTTTTAAAAACTATTGGTGGCTGTTGAAAAAAAAAGTTGCGTAATCTGTACCAGGTGGCGCTGTCTACCGCTTTAACTGTTGCCAAGTTTCTGGGCCACGCGACATGCATCCAGTTAAGGAGGCCATGGTAAGATAAAGGAAGCACGTGACGACATCTTTCCTACTTTCAACCTGTTCAAGGTTACTTACTTTTTCACTGCATATAAGGATTGCTCCGTTACTAAGCCAACACCCGACGCTTTTGGTCTCATTGCGGAATGAAATCGTCTGCTCAATGTATGTCTCTTATAACGCGATTTCCTATTACGCGGAACGTATCCCCGCGTTATACGACAGTCTAGTGTATTTTAATAAAGAATTAGATGAGTTCACTCTGAAGAGAAAATTGCATGCTTGTATTTTTAATGACATTAGTAATGTTTGCATGTACTTATTTTCTATAAAATAAAGATTTCTTAAGTATCCTTGTAAAGTTTTAATTAAGACACATGCAGAGCTGCCAACCTAATCCGGAGAATTGTTAGTACTGCACCTTTTTCCACACAAGTCTTTTTTTTTAGAGTATTTTTCTTCGTAGATCATCATAAATACATTTGAAGAAAATTACTCTAAAAATTAAGTGATGTGGAAAAAGGGGCGGTACTAACAATCCTCCGGACTGGGTTGACATCTCTGAACATGGAGGATTAAGCAATTAGTATATTAAACCATGAGTATTCGTTATTTAAGACACTTATCAAAGTTCTGGTATGCATGAGTTTGCAAAAATTAATATAATAAAATAAAATAAACGATAACTTGTTCTGATAATAGTAATAATAATGATATAATAGCATAGTTGCCAACTTTTTTGCGTTTTTGGTTACTAGAAAAAAAAGTAGAAATATTTATTTTATTTAATTAGTGAAAATTGTTACAAAAATACTTAAAATACTTCTACTATAATTTTCCACTAGCTAAAAAGCGTAAAATTTGGCAACTCTGAAAAGTTGAGAATAATTATGTTTATAGATCCGAAAAAAAAAAATTATATTAAAAAATAAAGTTTACATTATGTTGAGAAGATACCTTTTTTTAAATTGAAATATTTTCATTATTACTAAAAATCATTAGAAAACGTAAACAACAACAACGCAGTGTCTTTCGAACATGATTTTCCTTGATTTCCAGTATATTTTAAAGCAGGTCTGTCCAATCCAAAATACTTGGTGGGCCGCATTGGTAATCGATTTTATTCAGGCGGGCCGCCCCGTATGCGTATATGTGTATGTGTACATGTGTTTGTGAGTGCATTAATAATGTATGTATATACAGTTTTTAGAGGAGAGCAGGATTACAATTCGGAGCAAAATATATTCATTTAAATTATTTTTATTCATAAATTAAATATAGAATCATGAAACATTTATTACTATACGTTAATAACTATAATAAAAAGAATGAATTATGGATAGAATACTTTTACATTACAATTTCTCATTTCAATAATTTTACATTAAAATAATTAATAATAATAATTTCTCATTTTAAATATTTTTAATATCCTCGCGGGCCGCAAAACTACACGGTGGGCCACATGCGGCCTGTGGGCCGCGGGTTGGCCATCCCTGTTTTAAAGGACAATAAACTTTAAAATGCATTTAAGTTATTTTTTTAGTGAATACATTTACTTGGTTAAATATAATTATTTGAAAATTGTATTATGTAATATTCCCGAAAATTTCTCGTTCACAACACCTTATTTATATAAAATGCATTTAAATTATTTTTTTAGGGAATACATTTACTTGGTTAAATATAATTATTTGAAAATTGTATTACGTAACCTTCCCGAAAATTTCTGGTTCACAACACCTTATTTATATAAAATGCATTTAAGTTATTTTTTTAGGGAATACATTTACTTGGTTAAATATAATTATTTAAAAACTGTATTACGTAACCATCCGGAAAATTTCTCGTTCACAACACCTTATTTATATAAAATGCATTTAAATTATTTTTTTAGGGAATACATTTACTTGGTTAAATATAATTATTTGAAAATTGTATTACGTAACCTTCCGGAAAATTTCTCGTTCACAACACCTTATTTATATAAAATGCATTTAAATTATTTTTTTAGGGAATACATTTACTTGGTTAAATATAATTATTTGAAAATTGTATTACGTAACCTTCCCGAAAATTTCTCGTTCACAACACCTTATTTATATAAAATGCATTTAAGTTATTTTTTTAGGGAATACATTTACTTGGTTAAATATAATTATTTGAAAACTGTATTACGTAACCATACGGAAAATTTCTCGTTCACAACACCTTATTTATATAAAATGCATTTAAATTATTTTTTTAGGGAATACATTTACTTGGTTAAATATAATTATTTGAAAATTGTATTACGTAACCTTCCGGAAAATTTCTCGTTCACAACACCTTATTTATATAAAATGCATTTAAATTATTTTTTTAGGGAATACATTTACTTGGTTAAATATAATTATTTGAAAATTGTATTACGTAACCTTCCCGAAAATTTCTCGTTCACAACACCGTATTTATATAAGATATATAACCAATATCATCAGTGAGTGCTCATAACGCCAAAAGCGAGCCATCTGTAATATCAGTTGCGCTGATTCAGATTAATCGACAATAAACAGATCTAGTTAACGCTTAATGGCTTTCCATTTACAATATGATTGCACATAAACAAACTTAATTATGGTTGCATTATAATACGTGTTTATATCAGGAAATATTAACACATGAGAAGCTGTTACTATATAAAGCTTATTAGTACTACTATGTGTTGGACAATTTAGGTTTATAGAGCTTGAAACAATTCTAGTTTCGAGCATCTGTTTCTGGAAATCCTAGTCCGACGTTAAGATATCATGATCAATTTCATGTACTCATAGGTTGTATTCATTACTTTACTTAATTTTAAGTAAAGTTTATTTATCTTTAGCAAGAATTGATTAGTTATTTTTAGGAAAACTATGTATTTTTCACTTAAAGAATTTCTTTCATAATTTTTGTAATTATTTGTTGCCTCCATATTTATTTTCATTCTTAAATCAGAGGAAAGAAAAGAAATTTCTGGCTAAAAGACTATACTCCATTGTATTATACCAAACAAAATAGCCCCCCCCCCCACCTTCCACACACCTCTTAAAATCAGGAATCTCATTAAATGTGTATACATTGTTAAAAATTTCAACAGAAAACTCTGTGTAATCTATTATCTTAAGTCTTACGTAAAATTACAGAGAAAAATAAACGGAGATGTTAAAAAACTTATTTTATACATTCACTTTAATAACTAATATTAATTTAATTAATTATTAGTGAGAATATATTTCGGACTTGGAATGCTTTTCTAAAGTAGAAACGTTTATTTTTAGTTTTAATTAAAAAACATTAATTATAAAATTAGGTAAAAATACAGAATAAAGAATGAGACACTCGATTATTCATTTTTAACTAAGAATTACTGTAAATTTACAGAGACTCTGGATAAATATTTGCATTAAATTTACAGACATTTTTAACAGTGTGCTAGTTATAAGCTGGTTGTACTGTTGTTCTGAAAGTATCCAGAAAGCTTTCACTATTCAGCTATCTATTACGAATAATTTATTGTTTACTAGCAGACTTTGTCTTCTTAACTAATTGTTGTATTTAATAATATTTTCAAAAAACATTAGTCATTATATTTAAAATTACTTTATAAATAAAAATTAAAAAGAAAGTCATTGAAATCGCTTAAAACTCTTCGGATTCCTACCTCTTGCATTTGCGAGTTACTAGGATATTCAGTTTAGATGCTAACTGGACGACGCTAAGTGACGCGGCTATTATTCTAGAATTACGTTTTTCGGATAAACATTTCTCGGACAGATTATCATCTTCAGTCTATGGCAACAGGTGATAATACCAGATAATGTTTCCCAGCTAAAAAAAAATAATCAAAAAAAAAAAAAAAAAAATAATCAAAAACTTAAAAATCTGGCTTTAGTGTGGATTCGAAGATGACAAAACGGACTTCAATGACAAATTTCATAGCTCTGCAATCAGTCGTTTGCTGAAAAAGTGACAACACACATATAACACACCTTAATTTGGTTTTTGTCACTTCCTCGTCATCATTGTGATTTAGGATACTGTGCGAAAACTGAAATATTTTCTTTTATCAATTGGCATCATTTTTATTATCTACAAAATGCTACATATTGGCCATTAGAGGATCGAACACACGGTTTTCATTTTATTAACTTGACGCTCGAACCAACTGAGCTAATGGGCCCCGGAATGCCCTTTTACTTCTACGTATCTATCTCTGGAGATGATAATTTCAGAAATTTATAAAAATTTTTAATTTTTTAAAACTATTCAAAATTTCGAAATACGGCCATGGAGGTGCATTAGAAGAAGTCAGTATAGACCTCCATGCAAATTTCTGTAGTTCTACGATCACCCGTTTGCCTACACAGCGACAGATACACACACATACACAAACATCTTCTTTTATTATCTGCAGAAATATGTCAAAATTGACAGAAAAAAAATAAGCAGATGAACGAATGAAACAACCTAATACTTCGAAAAATATTATATCTCAATCCAATGAAACTATAAAACGCACCGATTCAATAATGATAATGAAAATACCTCTTGAAGAGTTATGTTGTAAACAATAATAATAAAATATAATAAAAATGCAATTTTTATTCATATAAATAACAGCTATAAATTCAACATTATAGTTGCCAACTTAGCATTTTTTTTTTTTTTTTTTTTTTTTTTTGCTATCGAAAAAATTTAATAGAAAAATTTATTTTATATAATCACTGAACTGTAACAGTTTCCACTGAAAAAGTAAAATTTATATATATATATATACTAGCAGGCTTTGCCCACTTCGCTGGTCACTTTATTTAAATGAATTAAGAATAAAATCAATATTTTTTATACCGTTCTACAATGTAAAACTAAAAAGAAAATATATTGAAATTGCTTTAAAACTTCGCTTCGGGCCCTCGCTGCCTTCGGTAGAGATTTCCTCACTGCAACGTCTTGGTACTGGATAATTTAATTTATAGAGGTGTCAATAATATAGAAAAAACTGCATTAGTCATTTTCTTTTTGATATTAAACAGAATGGAAAACGCATAATATTTTACATGGAGATATTTTGTATAGCTAGACCAATTAAAAAAAAAAAAAAAAAAAAAAAAAATGCTTTCCCTTTTTTTCTCTCTCGCATTACAAAAATATTTAAAATAAAATTGAGAAAAATTGTGCAAAAACAATAAAACAGCTTGGACCTCTTGGCGGAATTTGAAATTTGGCAGTGAAGCAGCTCGGATGTTTCTCGCCAAAATGTTTACTTACGCATTTGCGATATCCATATCAACTCATCACCGAAACGACAACAAAAATATAAATCATTATAAGATAAAGACAACAAAAATATAAATAGTTATAAGATTTAAAAAAAAAAAAAAAACTTTTTATATGCCATGTTTTTAAATTTTCTGTTGAATCTTATAGCTATACAACTATATTAGCATTTTATCAACGTGTAGGAAATTTTCAAAGTGAGAATGACGTCAATTTTTGTGAGATGCATAATTTATTTCTTTACGATGTTTTAATGTTCACGTTTAATTAAATGTATTTATTTTTATGTCAAAAGAAAATGAATTCATATTTTTTTTCTTTTTTTGCAACAATTAAATTATAGCTAATATTTATTTTCATATTTTAATTAATTAAGAGAAAACTTTGCAAATAACTTGATGTAAACTAATAACTCACAAAAAATGGTCAGTTTTTAGAGCTCTTTTAAAAAAGTATAACATGTATGCAGAATCTTAAAGAAAAAAAAAATCATCTGTTTTTACAAAAAAAAAAAAAAAAAAAAAAAAAAAAAAAGGCCGACTTTCATCACTAAAGTAGTTAAATCTAGACCAATCAAAAATAGGAGTGGTCCCCCCGGATGCATTCCGTCGACAAACCCTTTGCTTTATTTATATAGATATATATTAAAATTTTCCGGCAGCCAATAAGTGCTAAGTTTGCAACTTAGTCAAAATAGAGTCACTTTTGCATATATCGTGGTCAAAGAATGTATGGAAAAAATTGCTTGACCTGGAGAAAATGTATTCTAATTTCTTTTAAATTACTTTGTGTAAACACATCTTAAACATACTATTGTTAGTGTATCATCCGGTTACGTAAGGGATGTACTACAACACCGACCATATCGTTAAAATTTGGCACTTTTGGATTATTACTTGTTTAGGTCTTTCTAAAATTTTTAGAGGGCTAAACTTTTGCTCTCTGTGAGGACATCAAAAATAACTTAGATCATTCTTTTTACTAACAAAGATCAGCAATGAACGTGAAATCATGCTACTGCCAGAGAGATGACAAAAGATATTAGACCAAATTAAAAAATATAAAATTTTATAAAATACTTATCTGCTATGAAAAAAACGTCTTATTTTCACACACACACACACACACACACACACACACACACACAAAAGAATGAATAAGAAAGAGAGAAATTACTTTTCAAACAACTTAATAAAAACTCTTTCTTTTTTTTTAAACTCAAAAATACATATTTTAAACTTTAACACAAATGAATTTGTTATATATGTTATAAAGTTTGTCATTATGAATGTCCTATGATAAAAATATGACTAATCTAAACGATTGATTAAATAATTTATTATGTTCAGACATTTACTATCTTTCCTATCAAGAAAACGAAGGGCTCTGAAAATTCTTTTAGAGGACGAATTTAGAAATAATAATAATAATAATAAAAAGAATCCAAGAAATGCATTAATCATTTACAAAAATTAATAACTTTAAGAGAAAAAATAATGTTAATCAGATTCGATCATATGTGACATTTTAAATAACTGATAAACAAATCTGAAAAAATAAAGTTAATACTTTCTATATATAATTTTTTCAGATGACTAATATTCTGTGATCGATTAATTGATGAAATTAAATTCTTTTAATAAAAATTTAGAACATACATTATAATTTATTCATGCAATTCAAAAGTAAATTGAACTAGTGTTGTAGCAGTCACAAAACTATCTTCTACGTTTTCCTATACAAATTCATGTAGTACAAATTATTTATTAGATTTATTGTTTATTAAAATTTGTTTCCACGATTGCTAACGATTTTCCTCTCAGAGAAATATAGCCGTAAATGTCAAGATAAAGTTACTTTTGTACTCTACAGACGACATCGAAAAATGCATTTTATCAATTTATTTATTTTAAGGAAAAATATCAATAATTTTATGCAAATTCTTATAGATTTATGGCTAGAATATACGTTTAAAGATATTGATAAGTTCTTAAAAAAAAAAAAAAAAAACTTTTATTTAAAATATACAAAGGGCATTCTATAAAAACTCAGACTTATTTTTTTACGTAGTGGCAACACCGCGAAACTGAAAAATAGAAGTGCAAGCGATTTTTTCAAACTGTTAACTGTATGTACGTTTATACAATATTCTAAACGAAGCAGACGATTTTATTTTTCTATTTCCGTGCTTGTTTATAGAACTGTTTTATTTGCCCTACAGAAATGGAGATGAGTGATTCATAGTTAAAAAACGAAATGCGTTGTGAAATAAAATTTTGCTACCGTTTTGGAAAAACAGCTCCAGAAACAGTTAAGTTAATGAAAGAAGCTTACAAAGACAAATGTTTTAGTGAGTCTACGATTTTTAGATGGCATGGTGATTTCAAGAAAGGCTGTTTGTCTGCAGAACTGGCTCCTAGGCCTGGGCGACCAAAAAGTGTAGTGAATGATCGAAATGTTAACACTGTGTGGGTAATCCTTCAAGAAAATCGGCAATTGACATGTGAGGAGATAGCGTCATCAACAAATATTTCGAAAACGTCGATATTTCGCATTCTACGCAACAATTTACAGCTTCGCTATGTTTGTTCCAGATGGGTCCCTCATCACCTTACTAAAGAACAAAAGAAAACAAGAATTCACCAGTGTTGTGAATGGAAACAGATGCTTCAAAATAATCCAAATCGCCTAAGGACTGTAATAACAGGTGATGAAACTTGGGTGCATCATTATGATCCCCTTACCAAGTCCGCAACAAGTGTATGGAAACATACTGATTCTTCGCCTCCGAAAAAATCCGACAAACCAAATCTGTTGGAAAGGTCATGATGATTATTTTCTTTGATCATAAAGGTGTAATCTATCAGCATGCTGTGCCTCCAAAAATAACTGTGAATGCTGAATATTATGTTTCAGTTTTGAAAATTTTGCGACAACACATATCGAGAAAGCGTCATGAACTGGTAGGGAATTGGGCATTACATCACGATAATGCTCGCCCGCATGTCGCTACTTCTGTTCAGTAATATCTTAGAAAATGCAATATTAAAATCATGGCACATCCCCCTTACAGTCCAGATCTCGCACCATGCGATTTCTGGCTGTTTCCGACGTTGAAGCAGAAGCTCCGTAGCAGAAAATTTAATACAGATTCTGAAGTTATTTCAGCAGGGGAGGGTTCTTTGAAGCAGCTTCCACAAAAGGGCTTCTCTACTTGTTTTGAAAAGTGGGTTGAACGATGGGACCGTTGCATATCATCTGACGGAAGGTATTTAAAATATATATATATGTATTTTTTGCTGTAAATATATTTCTTGATTTTTTATGATTTTACTCTCAGTTTTTATGGAATGCCCTTTGTACATTCCTATGGAGTGAAGTTACGCTCCTGCAAATATATATATATATTTTTTCCTGGTTAATTTATCCTATTAGAAATATATACATTATTATTTTTATTATTATTATTATTTCACATTGTTTCCTTAAAAATAATCATCTCTGCATATTTTTTATGAAACTTTTTCGTATACCTTCGTATTAGTAGTTAGCGTGTTTGGGAGTAAAGCCGATTGACAAAACATGGGTCTGTAATGTTTCAAGCTGTGATGTTTCGAACAAACAGAGTAGACGGAAAGTCTTCGATTTTGACATTATTTAACAAAAGGAAAGCCGCCCTGTAACGCCTTGACATGTGTTGCATTTCCCTGAGAAATGTTGAGGGACTCCATGGGACGGACTTCACCACCTTGGTGCCACAACTTAGCAAATGAGAGTTCAACGGATCACCTCCTTCTAAAAGACTATTGGAGATTTAAAGGACAATTTCACCCCCCTCCATAAACCGAGTCTTCTGGTGAAGGGAGAGAAGAGAGAAGGAATTAAGTTTCGGTGTACGAGCCGAGGCTCGAACTTGCTCTTCTTTGGAAGTCAGAACTTTGTCTGGTAGAGGCAGATAACATTTATATTTTACTTAATAGCAGATACTTAGCCTTGTGAAGGCAGACTCTCAAAAACTATATTTTTACTTGGTATCTAACTAGTTCATGTAAACCTTTTCACCGACTGGACTGTTGAACCTACATTTACGATTGATTGTATTTAAAAATAAAGAATTGTATTTTAAGGCTGTGATACTCCATTAACGCTACCTCATCTTGAATTCCTGACGGAGACGTTACAGCTTAACTGGTGGCAGCGGTGGGATAACAGTAAAGAAGGTGAAGTGATTGCAGTCTCAATGGACATCTCCTGTGATAAAGATTCCCGAGATGACAATATGAACAGAGTGAGACCCTGTGAATGCCAAGCTCTCCTTTCCCCTGCCTTTTCAAAAGAAGAGATAAAGATCCAAATAGAAAAAGAACAAGGTAAGCTCTCAGTATTTATTTTGGGTCATTCTAGAGGCAAACTAAATTGCATATTTCATTTAAATTCATAGAAAATCATTATTTATCTTAAGGTTAAAACTTATTTAGTGTAAATTTAACTGTGAAATTTGTTTCATTTATCAGTGTAGTAATTGTATTTAGTTTATTATTGAAAATTTATTATTTTTAATGGACTGTAGAATTAACGTTCTTAAAATTAACATTTATCAAATGGGTATTAGAGGAAGTTCTTTTGTTGCCTCTGGACCCAAAGTGAATATTGTGGGAGTAACCTTGTAGTCCAGTCAATAAATACATTGTACCGTGCAA
The DNA here is from genome assembly GCA_963930645.1 of Salticus scenicus. Lineage (NCBI taxonomy): Eukaryota > Metazoa > Arthropoda > Arachnida > Araneae > Salticidae > Salticus > Salticus scenicus. The sequence goes on from OZ005662.1 coordinate 153,670,352, forward strand.
AAGGTGGGGTAGAAGATTTTATTTTTTTTAATTTGTACATATTAGTACTAATATGCAAAAAACGAGTTATCCAACATGGTCGGCCCCGGGAGAATTTTTGTCGTCTGAAAAACCTCGAAAATCTAATTGTTTTTTGGCTTTTTTCGAAATATCTCAGAAATGGCTGAATTTAGCGATATTTCATTATTGTAATGTTTAAAGAGGATTAAATTTCCTTCAATTTCTTTCATTACACCTTTTTTGTAGTACTAATAGAAATCGCATAACAGCTTCTTAAAAATAAACAGTTTTCTCAACTTTGTAAAAAAAAGCGCATTTCTCCAAATAATGTATAGTAATTATTAAATTTAATTCTGTTTATTAAATTACAAAACATTAATGATATTTAGATATAATACATAATGTTGTGATAAACATTAATTACTGCTATATTAATACTGATGATAATAACAATATACAATCTTAATTTTAAATGAACTTCATAAATAGGCAAACTTGTTTGAAGAACAGTAGCAAATAATTACAAAAGTAAATTGTAGAAATTTAACTTTATATATAAATTATAGGGAGATTCATTTAGCCTTGAAACAAATTAAGAAACGTACATTTATGTATAATATACATGTTCATTTTCTTCGTGGCTGTTTTGAAAGCCCGGGTTCTTAAATTTCAATAGTCATCAGAGATAGAAGGAAGGTGTGTCGTCCTCAAATTGTTCCTCTCCGTCTTGCAGTAATTATATAAGCTCTTAGAATAACTTATCTTCTTCAGCCTCGTCCAATGATGAAATTAGTACGATATTTTCCTGTTGAGGATCAGCGTCCTTGTAACTATATCAGTTTCACTGAGTATTTTATAGCCAACATTTTGGAAGTAAACTGCTTTCTTGTTGGCAGTTTCAGCTATAAAACATCTTCACCATATTTTTTGCAAAGGCGTGATGTAACCGTTCTGATGCCAGGACAAAAATCACCCTCTATTTTATTCATCAAATACTTTAGGAGACTGGCACTCCTCCGAGTCGTTTTCAGGATAGGAGTAAATTGATTCCATTGCCTCATCAGTGTTACTTGCAGGGTAGTATCCTCATTTCATTTCACTTTTAGGCCTCCAATGCAGTTTTTGATGACAAAACCTGTGATACCCAGCATTTACAGCAACTAAACTTTTTACATTTCCGATGCATTCAAGTACTTTTTTTCTTCTCTCATCCCCACGATTTTCGGCACCATTTACAATTGTTTCTTTCACACCCAGTTTCATAGTATGGTGGATAAAATTTCTTTCATGCTCAGGAAGTCGTTCCTGTTTTTTAAATAAATCTTCAAGTATCCCCTCTCCACACAAGAAACATTGATCTTTAAAACTGAAACCTTCAGTTCTTGATGGAAGATATGGAGCCGCACAGTTTGGACCAGCTTCATCACCAGTTGTATGACGCCGTACATATGCTGCAATCATTCGCTCATTGATGTAACGTTTGTGACAGGCATTGTGAATTCTTACTTATTTTAGGTTCTTCAAAAAACACTAATGTCCTTCATTTTGACGTTTTGCATTGCACTTTTACAGATTTTTTGTATACCTTTCTCCTTCAGAATCATTACTTCACCTTTATTCAAACTAATTTAAAAAAACAAAATAAAAAAATACACTCTGGTTATTGTAATAGAAAACGCTCACGGGTTGAAACAGTACGTTCGAACTGAACTGAATGACATAGATAGATGTTCAACCGAGTCAGCGTATTACAGGATGAGAAGAGGCGATAGGAAAGGGAGAGGTTTTTAATTGAAGGGGGGGGGGGACGCAGGATTTTTTTTATACACCTTCTTTGCTACGAAGCAGATGACATTTTCTAAGGTCAGACAGTTGAATATGTCCCTTCCTTTCTTTCCGTTTTCTAATAAACGTTCATGCACCGACCCATTTCTTTGATTTCTATTTTATTAGCTTGAGAAAAAATGCCGACTTTCAAGAGGCTGTAATATGCTTGCTATTAGTACTACAAAAAAGTTGTAATGAAGAAAATTGTAGGAAATTTAATCTTCTTTAAACTTTATAATAGAAAAATATCGCTAAATTTAGCCATTTCTGAGATATTTAAAAAAAATCCAAAAAAGTAGTAAATTTTCGAGATTTTTCAATTGACAAAAATTCTCCCGAGGTCGATCATGTTGGATAACTCGTTTTTTTCATATTGACACTAATATGTACAAATTAAAAAAGAAAAATCTTCTACCCCACCTTTTGTTAGGTAAGCCCTTTTTTAAATACTTATTGACTGGACTATTGTATGAATCCATATAAATTTTGATTCTCGCAAAATTTGCATATAATCGTCTTAAAGGGGGGCGAGCTGTAATGTTTCAAGCTGTGATGTTTTGAACAAACAGAGTAGACTGAAAGTCTACGATTTTGACATTATTTAACAAAAGGATAGCCGCCCTGTAACGCCTTGACATGTGTTGCACTTCCTTGAGAAATATTGAAAGAGGGATTCCATGGGACGGACTTCAACACCTTGGCGCCACAACTTAGCAAATGAGAGATCAACGGATCATCTCCTTCTAAAAGACTATTGGAGATTTAAGGGACTGACTATTTAACTCCCCTCCAAAAACCGAGTCTTCTGGTGAAGGGAGAGAAGAGAGAAGGAATTAAGTTTCGGTGTACGAGCCGAGACTCGAACTTGCTCTTCTTTGGAAGTCAGAACTTTGTCTGGTAGAGGCAGATAACATTTATATTTTACTTAATAGCAGATACTTAGCCTTGTGAAGCAGACTCTCAAAAACTATATTTTTACTTGGTATGTAACTAGTTCATGTAAACCTTTTCACCGACTTGACTGTTGAACCTACATTTACGATTAATTGTATTTAAAAATAAAGAATTGTATTTTAAGGCTGTGATACTCCATTAACGCTACTTCATCTTGAATTCCTGACGGAGACGTTACAGGTCCTAGGCCTAGGGCCATATGGCTAACTTAGAAGATATTCTAAGGTAGTCATATCCCATATTTACATGAGTTCTGGAGACGACCACAGAAAACTCCAAATGGCTATGCCAACGAACGCGATCTGGGATCAAACGACGGCACTTCCCGGCTACCAGCTTTAAGATCAGAACAGCTCGAACACCAGTAAGGCATTAAAAGTTTATTAAAAATGTGATGACAATGCCACTTCTTGTTTCCAGATTTAATGAGCATCAGTTAAAATTAAAGGTTAAAATAAAATGTCAAGTTTTATTAAATGTTGTTCATTAATTCGTGAGATAAAACTTCCACAAAATTTCGGTAACACGCAGACAGACACACATTTTCTAAAAATGGTGAAAATATGTTTAGGAAATCAAAACGTCTCAATACAGCTCAAAATGTGAGAATCCATCGAAAATAGGTGGCCAAAGTTTTTCATGAATCTAATAGTTTCGTTTTATATAAATAGAAGAAAGTAAAGAGCACGAAATTGAATAAAAGCAGTTTCATCTTAGAAAAAAAATAAATAAATAAATAAATTCAAACTATATAACATTGCTTTCTTTATTCTATTCTGTTTCTTGAAACAATTTTTATAGATGCCACACGCACCACATAAATTTAAAATTTTACATCTACTCTTTAAGATAGCACGCGATCGTGTTTTATATAAAAATTAAATCATTAAGCTCACCTTTTTACTTATTTTTATTTCATTTTGCACGCACACTTTTTATTTCCTAATTCGAAATTATAAAAAAAAACTTTTTCGATAGTGCTTGTTTCGATACGGATTATTATTTTTTTTTCTTTTCTTTTTCTTTCAAAAAAAAAAAAAAAAAAAAAAAAAAGATTTTGATGAAATTTCGGTAAAAGCAGAATTCAGTTTAGGACGGAGGACAATTTTTTTTTTTTTAATTATAACATCGCTTTTAAATTATTCAATTATATTTTCGATAAATTTTTGATTTCGATAAACGTCCAACTATCGAAAAATGGCTTCGATAAATGTCCAACTATCGAAAAATGACACCGCAAAAATCCCAATTTCAGATTTATAGTTCTCAGTCCTAAAAAATAAAAAATAAATTAATCGTTTAAATTTATCCTTTGAAATAAATTTTAATTTAAATTCAACTAAGTTAAAATAATTTTCTTTAGTACATGGTTTATTTCTACCTTTCTATTAAAAACGTTTTAATAATAAATAAAAAGGAGTAGAAGGATGATATTAGTACTACTTTAACCCTTTATTCTTTAACCATAAAAAAATTTCTGTATTAAGTCTCTATAGAAAATCGAGAGGGTTTGCACCTATGATATACTATTACTAGAAATAACGAGTCCGTTAAAATGTTAACTGATTTCATCTGTTTATACCTTATTCACAAATAATGGAAGATGTAAGGTAAAATCAAAGGAAATAACAGAAGTTGAAAGTAATCGAAATTCTTCTATTCTACGTTTAAACGTATTCCATTATTTTTTCAACAGTGCTCGCAGTTTGTATTTTCATTCTTTTCATTAAAAGCTCTAAAGAATCCGTACTTTATTTTTTGGCGAAAAAAAAAAAAAAAAAAAAAAATCTTGTTCTTAAATAGTTAGAACAGAAGATATTTCAATTAATCGGAAAAGTAACATAAAGATGGATTATGCCTCTCTCTTGTAAAGATTAGAATTAGAACCACAATCCTTTTTTTCTTCTTACCGGTGAATAAATGTTGAATTACTCAAAAAAAAAAAAAAAAAGAACATTTTGTTAACGTTTTGCGATTTTTTAGTTTTAAGATTTTTGCGAAGTGCTTCGTAATAAATATGCTATGAAAAAGACAATAAAAATATGGACTAAGATTTTTTTTCTTTCAAAATTTAAGGACAGTAACACATTATGTTCATACCCTCCAACATCCGAATTAATAATCCGTAATATTATTAGTCCCACCATTTTTCTCCCACCAATAAATTTTTAGAGTAATATTCTCCAAATGCAATTTTGATATTTACATTGGATCACAACTTTAGTCTAGCCTGCTTAACTGGATGCCTGTCGCGTAGCTCGGAAACCAGGCAACAGTTGAAGCGGTAGACAGCGCCACCTAGTACAGATTATAGGATTTTTTAATTAACTCTCACCAATAGTTTAATGAAGTGATACATGATATATATATAATCGACGTTTCTTCGCTTCTATTCGCCTTTTATGTATATCATATCCCACTTTTAAAAGTTTTTGGTGGCTGTTGAATAAAAAAGTCATGCAATCTGTACCAGGCGCTGTCTACCGTTTCAACTGTTGCCTAGTTTCTGAGCTACGCGACAGGCATCTAGTTAAGGAGGCTATGACTTTAGCAGCTGTTGCTTCTCAAATTCTAACGTAAGGTCAGTTTGTTTCTGTAAAATTTAGTACTGATTAAAAATTTATAATGCTAGTGCTTATATATAAATGCGTTTTAGGGGTAAAAAGCATAACCCAGGGCTCGCAGCTTTCATAAACTTTTACTCGCGTTTATTATAGTATCATTAATTTATTAGAGTTATTTTTATAGCACTAAAGCATTAAAAATTTATTAAAACATGCAGGGAAAATGTCTTTTTAAATACAGTGGAGATAATATAATAAAATCTTCGTAATATTATAGAAACGCTGCAAGCCCTATATCAATTATTTCTTAAGTATAAATATTAAAAAGTTTATATTTTAATATTTAGAAAAGCTGCGGATTCTATCTTAGCCTGATTTCAAAATATTAGAAGAAATTAAAGTTAAAAACCAGGGAAATAAGTTAAATTTAAACATAACATCCCACCTATCGAGTTTTAAATATGTTATAATATCTCTTTTACGGAATCTGCAGCTGTTCTTTCATTTCTTTTTTATAAAAACACAAACGGATTCGTTTTTCAATTTTCAAGGAATTTTCTTTTCCGTCTCATCCAATAGGTGTACTAAAAGACATTTCAATTATTTCGAAAGCGAAGTTCAGTCGTTCTTTTGTTGAGGGAAAAAGCTAATCAACAGAAGAAAGAGCTGTTTCTTTTCTCGCTCGAAAGTTTCATTCCTCTAATAAATAAAATAATATACTAATTAGTTTGTATATTTTTATATTTTTAAGATATTTTGTATTTTCATGATTTTTCCGGATTTTGAAACTTCTTAGACATTTCTTAATGTGCCTCATAAAAACAAAACTTAACAAATTTAATTTGTTTAAAATATTTTTCATAAATTTATTTGTACATTAGCAGGTCTACCGGGCGTTACCCAGGTTAAATCAATGAAAGAACTGCATGAAAGGGTAAAATAGAAAGAAAAAAGTATGAAACATTTCCTGAAGTCTTTAATAGAAAATACTATATATATAAATAAATAAATACGAAAGGGACAGTTTTAGTATGAAAAGCCCTTGGCGACATTAAATATTTTTGACTATTGCAATTGAGTAATTAAAGTTCTTGGCGAGAAACGTCAGAGCTACTTCAATGCCAAATTTCAAATTTTGCCAAAGTCGATACAAAGCTGTTCTAAAATAAATAAATAAAAAATCTTAATAAAATCGAAATTATGACTATTTGCAATTAAGACAAAAACATAAAAGAACCTCATAAATTAGATATAAAGTATCAATAAAAAGAAAAATATTGTTTCACTGTAGAAAAAAAAAAGTACTACTTAAAAAAAAAATTAAGCTAATGCCAAATACCTCTATGAAAATATTTATCTACATGCGAATTCCTGATTTTAAAAAATGCACCATGTAGTGTAACCATTTTTTTTCACTAATTTTTATTATTATTCCCGCGAAATTAAAAATGGTGGTATCGCTCAGCGGTCGAAACTTGACCAGTTTTTTAAGTAAACATTTGAATAATAATTACAAAAATTCAACATTTTCTTGCATTTAAATCTACACTTAACATATTAATAATAATAATAATCTAATTAATAATAATAATCTAATATTAATAATAATCTAATAATATACCTAATATTAATAATAATTATCTAATAATAATCTTATAATTATCTATAATAATAATATCTATAATAATAATCTATATCTTATAATCTTAATAATAATCTTATCTTAATTAATAATAATCTTAATTAATAATAATCTTATCTATAATAATAATCTATAATAATTATCTAATAATAATCTAATAATAATCTAATATTAATAATAATAATAATCTAATAATCTAATATTAATAATAATAATAATCTAATATTAATAATAATAATAATCTAATATTAATAATAATAATAATCTAATAATAATAATAATAATCTAATAATCTAATTATCTAATTATCTAAATTAATTTCCAGGTTGATGAATTAAATTTCTGAATTGAAATTTCGTGGCCGTTTGGAGTTATGACATGTTTAAATTTGTCACTTGATATAGCTGCTTTAATGCAGACTCGGTGACCTTGCCAACGTAAATTATGTAAGAAGTGCCGAGCTGGTTATCAGCCAGGGTAGCTCAGTCGTTAGAGCATCCGCGCGTTATGCGGAAGGCTCGGGTTCGATTCCCGGCTCTGGTTTTTTTCACATAGTTGGTAAAAAATCAACCTTCTACTCCATTCTATCTAAATTAATTTCCAGGTTGATGAATTAAATTTCTGAATAATAATAATAATTATTATCAGCACTTTATTTACTTGACAATTCATGTCCGAATGAACTTCGCTATCTATTTAACTCAATCTGACTGATTAAAGTTTTTCGTTATTTCAACAGCAAAAAACACTTTTAATGACGAAACAATATGTCTACAGTAATTTGAAAAAGTAGCGTCTCTTTGTAGCCGAAAATCCCTATGGGGCTAAGTGAGTTTGGCGAGTATCCACGCTTGGCGCTATGCGCGTAGCAGCCAAAAGCATCTTTTATATTTGTTTTGTTGTGAAGCAAAATGCGCACATGCTATAATGAGTTTATACTTATTCATTTTGTTTATTTTGCTCTCAGTTAAATTTAATGTTTTATTTTCATTATTTGCTTTTAAAATGTGTTTTTTCATGTACGTGAAGAGTACAGGCGTGCGTATCACTAATTGCTGCAATATGTAATTTCATGCATTTTTGAGATTCATGTATTTTGAGATGGGGTATTATGTGTTTTTTTTTTTTTTTTTTTTTTTTTTTTTTTCACGTAGGCGAAGCGTACAGGCGTGCGTATTACTGTTTGCTGCAATGTAATTTCATGCATATTTGAGTTTCATAAATTTTGAAATAGGATATTCTGTGACGTACTTTCGGTTTTCAAGTACGCGAAGCGTACAGACGTTCGTATTACTGATTGTTGCAATATGTAATTTCATGCATTTTTGAAATTCAAGAATTCTAAGATAGGGTTATCCTGTGATTTGTTTCTTCTTTTCATGTACGCGAAGCATACAGACGTGCTTATTACTGATTGCTACAATATGTAATTTCTTGCATTTTTGAGATTCATGCATTTTGAAATGGGGTATTCTGTGATTTCTTTTTCTTTTTTTTTTTTTTTTTTGTGTACACTAGTCTAACTCTTCGTCTGACTGGTTCCCTCATCAGATATGTAATGGACCCTAGATGAGAATTTAGAGCCCGCCAACATCTAGTAAAAAGAGTCTGCGTGTGATACCAGTCTTCTGTTTGCAATCATTGCCTGAAGAAGAAAGATTTTTTTTTCTTTTTTTTTTTTTATGCAAAGGCATAATTTTGTTACATATTCTTCGTATTAAGTAAAATTTCTATTGCTTTACAAACGAACGATTTATGCTTTAATGTGAACTGAATGCTGGCTTTTCATAAATAAATAAAAAAAAGATTTCGATTTCGCTGTTCGTATTATTAGTTTATGATTTCTTATCAAACAGCCAAACAATAATAAACATAAACTCAACAAACCTAAAAGAAAGGTTGCGTAGGCGCATAGCATCAAGCCACACACAATTAGTTAGCTGTGCGCCAAGCGTAGATTCACGCCAAATTACGCCGCTTCGTAGGGATTTTCGGCTACAAAGAGACGCTAGTGTTTCAAAATTAATGAAATTATGTTCACTTCTGCTACCAGAGAAATAAAAAATAAATTCGTTAAAATGAAGCTACAAAAATAAGCTGAATCACGAGCTGATATATTATTTACATATTAATGCACAAACATAAAAATTATCATTCGGTTAATATTTCTTTAAATTTGAGCTAACGTAAATCATTACAAAAAGAAAAGAAAGAAAGAAATTACATTATTAAATTTTTTTTTTTCAAAAATTAAACCTTTTTTTTAAATTTTGTATAAGGTCAAAAGTATAAAATTTCGATCTGTTACTATGGGAACGCAGACCATTAAAATTAAAGTAATTTTAGATACGAAAGATCAAGGGTATCCGCGATTGTAATAAAATGCTCACCCTCTGGTGGGCTAAGGTGAAATTACAATTAACATGCTTTAATTTGGCTTCCATCAAGCTGCTATTGCTTGCCGATGTTTAGTTTCACATATATTTATTGAATAAAAATGAATAAATCCGGTAAAAAAGATAACACATACTGTTTAGCGCTACAGTGTAACTCCAAAGGATCAAGATATCCAGAATTAAGCTTCCATTTACTTCCAAATGACAAATTTAAAATTTCAGTTGCTTCGGCTAATGGAAGTAAAGAATTAATCAAATGATTTGAAACTAATATTTGTTCAACTTCAGTTAAAAATCTTCTTCCGATCGAACTTTGAATAAACTGAAATATATTTTTTCCAAAAGCAATCAATTTTCCATCATGTAATGGCGGAGAAATCATAGTACGAATATTCAGTAGAATAACAAAAAAAAAAAAAAATAATAATAATAATAATAATAAATACACGTGGCTATTATATTTACTAACAACAAAAGCGCCATCTATCGATCATTACAAACGCGGATATTATTTACATATTAATGCACAAACATAAAAATTATCATTCAGCTAATATTTCTTTAAATTTGTAACGTAAATCATTACAAAAAAAAAAAAAAAAAAGATCTTTCAAAAAAAATTAAACCTTTTTTTTAAATTTTGTATAAGGTCAAAAGTATAAAATTTCGATCTGTTACTATAGGAACGCAGACCATTAAAATGAAAGTAATTTTAGATACGAAAGATCAAGGGTATAAATAAATGAAAGTGCATAAAAAATAAAAGTATTTTTAAATACCTTCTTCACATCGTAAGAAAATAATTTTTGTATTCTGCAAATCTAGCAAATCCTAATTTTCGAGTGATACCAGTTTCAAGCTTCTACTCCCATAATTAATATGTTAAAAGTGTACAACATATTTCATGCTTGCGTATTAATACATAGATTTTATTCATTTGAAGAAAAAAAAATAATATGTATTTTATTAAAGACATTTTCTTAGCTTACATTCTCTGTCAAAAACCGCCTGCCGATTTCTGCCAAATCCGGGTTAAAAACGGAAAAGGGGAAAAATAAATTAGAAATATCAGTCATATCTTACAAATTTGGTACCAAATGAAAGGGGCGATTTCTCTGAATCCAGGGACATAAAAAGTTTTTCAACGCGACAATTAAATTTTTTTAAATTAACTTAAGTATGAAATTTATGTGGCAACACTTCATGTTAATCTTTTCATACTTTTTAGTGCAAATCATCAAGGAGATATACTAGTAGATTATGAATTCCCTATACTGGCTATGGAGAAAAATTCCCTGAACGTCGCTCCGGTTTTTGAGCCTTCTTTTGGCAATGAACGCTTTCTTGGCAACTGGTTCTTGAGATTTTGGATGTTTTAAATGATTCGTTCCCCTTACCGCAAAAACTATAAAGAAATGGACTCTTCCCATCTGACGTCAGAGGTCACATGATAGGAAAAACAAATAGCAGACGAGGTCTTGTTTATCTAGAGCGATTGCTGAAATAACATATTTTCCATTCTTATTTTTGATCAATCGTATTTAATCTGTTTTTATTTTTCATACATCATCATTTTTAATCCATTTTATATCATTATTCATCATCTTTTGTTTGCTGTATACATTTGCAATCATCATTTAGTTTATACCTGTTATTGATGTTCATGAAGACCATGTTTAAATACTCTGATTTTTGGTACTTAAATCAGTGACAGTGCAATATCGTACTACGTAAATCCATTTAGACCAGTAACTAACAAGGAAACATTCAAAAGGTGACATCTTCAAAAAGTATTGAAAAAAATATAGGTGATTCTACTCTTCATAAAACACCAGAAAATGAAAAAATTATCGGCTGAAATTAATTGCAGCTACCACAAAATTTTTTTCAAAATTAAGCATATTTGGCGATTTCACACTGCTAGGCGATTTATTTTGAGTACTTGGCGGAAAAGCAAAACACGGTTCTGTTCGTACACGGCAATCTCGATGCTAGCAAACGTATCGTCTAATAGCGCTAAATCGCCAAATATGCTTAATTTTGATAATTTTTTGTGGTCGCTGTAATTAATTTCAGCCGATAATTTTTTTCATTTTCTGGTGTTTTATGAAGAGTAGAATCACATATATTTTTTTCAATACTTTTTGAGGATGGAGGATGACACCTTTTGAATGTTTCCTTGTAAGTTAATTAACTTGCTGTAACACCTTTATGCAATTAAATTAAATGAAAACATTTTAAAATTTCAAATTATAATCCATAAACATTCCACAAGAACAAGCTATTATTTATTGCTAGATCAGTTAATGTAACAGTTACACAAAAACATACAAAAATCGATTCTTACAGGTGAAAATAAATAAACACATAAAGTGTTTTTTTTTAAATATTAAATTTACAAATAAAACTATTCTACTGTTTACAAACGCACAATATTACTTTTATTTTATTTTATATTAAATATTAACAATTTTGTTCTTAAGAACTATATTTAATTGAATTCGATTATTCGTTTTCCTCTATCACGTGAATGAGCAGACGACACGGTGGAAAGAGCCCATTTTGGACGTTTTAAGTGATTCGTTCCTCTTACCGCCAAAACTATAAAGAAAAGTCAAGCAGTACAGCTTTCAATCAATAACAAGGATTAGGCTACTTGTTTTCCATTTCAGCTAGCGTAGGTTGCGATTTATGTTTAATTTACACTCCAATCAAAATATAAAACAGCGATAACAAAGGTGGAGGAAAGTTGCCTTGGTGAAAGTGGAATGTCGATTTGGCGAATAAATTGGTTGAATGGTAGGGATGTGATGTTAAGAAGCAAAAAGTTTATTAGTCCGGGAACTACTCTAATGTCTCGTCAATGGTACGAATAAAGCTAATAGAGAAACTCTTACATTTTATTTCTTATTTTGGAATCAAATATTTCTTTCTTTTTAATCCATTTTAAAGCTAATATGGGGTTTTTATTTGATATCTTTTGATTTAGTTATCCGAAGGAGCTAAAATATATGGCGTTAGCTAGAATTTTTCTTCAGCAATAAGAGTGCCACTTTTCTTAGCTGTCAGTTGAACGGTATAGGTTTGTATAGCAAACTAAAAATCAGGGCAAACAAACAATCAGCTTTATATATGTAGATTTTTAATACTTGGGCACTTTTATAATAGTCATCAAATCTTTATTTCCATGTACTTCACAATAAACACATTTTCCCCTTCATTGGCCGTAATCTAGCGACGAAATAGCGAAAATTAGAATAAATTGCTTTTGGTTGTGGGGGATAAGAGGACTGTAGGTGGAATGTTCTCTGTGAAGGTTTTTCTAAGGGGATCTAGCCCGTATTTACGCGAGTTTCGGAGAAAATCACGGAAAGCTCCAAACGGCTAGAACAAGAAGCGCGACCGGAAGTTGAACCTGGCTCCCAGTCTACCGGCTTTGATCGTAGAAACACTCGGCTACTGGTAGGGACTATAAATTGCGATTGCAATTATAATTTTTTTTTCAAGTTTATCAACGTTCTCATTAATAATAATAATCTTATTATTATTATTCAGAATTGTGTGTAAGTAAGGTTCAGATGTTGCACGTTCAATGTCGTTATTATTATATAGATGTACTATACATACTACATATGCAGCTTAGATAATTTTTTTTTTGGGGGGAAGGGCGAAGGTGGGGGGCTTTAAGGAAGGAACAGCTTGTATCTGAATCTATTAAATCAATTCCAGGGAGTAAAATTAAAATTTCTGATGAATTAATATTTATCTATCCAAGATTTGCCTCGTAAATATGACATAAATTTCTAAAATATCTGTTAGATTGGAAAACATAAAATAACATGTGCGTAGTTACAAAAGCTATGGATCGAAAATCAGCTTCCAGATAATCTTTACGCATCATCAAAATAGATTGTCATTGTTAATTCGGACTAACTAACAGTGGTTACAGAAATTAAATTTGGAAACAGTATAGACAAAACACTTTCGTTTACCGGAGGAAGTCACATGGCTGCGTACTTTAAAATTTTTTTGGCTAACAGAAAATGTTAATAATTTTTCATATTGTTGCTTATATGCTTCATATGCTGCTATTTATGCTTTTCATATTGCATTGTTGCTTATATGCTTCATATGCTGCTGTTTTTCATATTGTATTGTTGCTTATATGCTTCATATGCTGCTGTTTTTCATATTGTATTGTTGCTTATATGCTTCATATGCTGCTGTTTTTCATATTGTATTGTCGCTTACTCGGGGTTCGGGAAATGTCAGTGAATGAAAGGGAATCTTTCAGAGGCTTAAAAGTTTATTTACAGAAAAATCTAGGAGATTACTTGTCCGTAAACCAAGTATCAACTTCAGTCGCCCCTGAAAGCACAGGTTAAATAACAGATGGAAACATCAAATTCACAGCATAAACTGCAGCAAAGCATTAACACATAACAGCAAAAACTGCACTCAGAAAGGCGCAGTTAGCAGCCGTTTGGCGAAAAACTGACTGACTAGGCCAGTCTGGGCTTCCTTCTATACCCTTCTATAAACCCAGAAATTTCAGGTAATTTTTCAAGGAATCAAGTTAGAACTTAAATATTTAAGATATCGATAATAAGGATTTTCTCGCCAAGATCGCCAAAAAAAGTCGCCAAGGAGCAAAAAACTCGTCAAATTTGGTGCCAATATCATTATATGCCTTAGAAAATCTTTTTAGCGGGTTTTTTAAGGAAAACGAGCTATTTTAATGCGAAAACAAGCTAGAAATGTAGAAAATTAACATTTTATAGCCTAACTAAGCCTTTTTGAATGAATTTACAAAAGAATAACCGCTATTATGTACAAATTCTCAACAATATTTTGACAGCAGTTTTCACTGATTAAAATTTAAAATGTGGCCAGCAATCCTTATCTCTCTATAGCGCTTGAAATTTAAATGTCTCCTACTGGCAAAAACACTTGCACTAATCTCGGCAAAACTAATAAAGATAACCACCAGAAAATTTTAAAAGATTTTTTTAAATGAAAGAAAACGAAGATTAATGTGGCTTTATAGTTTATTTGTAACAATTTATTTGTTCTGATATTTTCCGAAAAAGAGCATACTTTCTGCTGTAGCTACACGTGCATTTAGTAAATGGTGAGAGAGACACGTATTCTTTTGGAGTTTCTGTGTATCTGCAATCAACGTGTCGTCTTCTCCCTACCATAGCAATTCTCTCGAGGAGATAATAATGCATTGCATATTTATTTGTATCATAATGCTACTTTGTGCATTGATTTATACTTTGATTACCCTGCGCTGCAAAAAAAAAAAAAAAAAAAATTCGACCCCTGATACCATTCTTGTTTATTCTTATGTAAAGTAATCACCTAAATCCGAATATGAGTCCCATTTTGCCCAGTCACCTACGGTTTTCTAGATACACCACCCCCTCCCCCAATTTTTTACACTGAACGGTAATTTGATGTCCATGAACTTGATTCGGAGAATGGAAAATAATTAATTTAACACTTAAAAACAAAAAGTGTAAAGTTTAATAAATAACAGTAAATAGTAATAATAGATTTAAAAAATATAAGAAATGTAATACATAATTTCAGTGGCAAATCCCCACCCCCCTAAAATTTCCCCTTGGCACAAATGTTGATGTTTTAGAATTTTCCAACTCTGTAGCTCCTCAGAAGATATTTAACAATTAAAATAATCATCTCCCCCCCCCGCGCTAAAAACCAAATTTATAGCCATAAAGGTACCGAAAAGTGATAAAAATAAGAGTCTGTCCCTAAAATATGATGGGTGATAGGGCAAAATGGACATCATATTCGGATTCAGTAGGCCATTTTACATAAGAATTTGCCAAAATGGTGTTGGAAGCAATTTTCATGCGGAGCAGTGTTATAATATACACATTTATACAGAAATTATTGTAATTTGCAACAGGTATAGTTTTGTCTTGAAATCACCTAAATACCTACCGGCAATGTGTCTATATAAATGCAATTAAATAAAAAATAAATAATTCCGGTGTGAATACCGAATTTGGATTGTCATTAAAAAAAAAAAAAAAAAAAAAAAAAAAAAAAAGTAGAATTTTTATGCTTGTTAAAAAGTGCAGCCATTTTGACCCGGAGGTATGTAAATTAAACGCACTGCTCAAAACCGTTAAAGAATATTATAAGTCTTATATAAAATAAAGGTATAAGCAAAAATGTTTTTGCAGAAAACGGAAGAAGAGGGTCACAAATACAATTTTTTCTCGTTTTCAAACTTCGGAGTATGAAAATTTTGAGTTTCACCTCAAAAACGACGTTTTAGGGGTAGCGAATGAAATTTGACAAAAGCGGAAAAGAATGGTCAATATTCAGTAAGTGCGTTGTTTCGATGATTGTGATGTCTTAACGAAGTTATATAACCGATTCAAAAGCTTCGAGGATTGTTGGTCGGTTAGAGAGGGTCCAACACAAATCAAAGTAGCCGAAGATACTGGAGTTTCGCAAAGTGTGATTTCCAGGATCTGAAACCGGTTTTTGGAGAATGAAAATGTAAGCTGAAGGCCAGGGCAAGGTCGTAGATGTGCAACAACACTCAATGGAAATCGATATTTCACGCTAACGACTCGGAGACTAGGAAATATGAATGCCATTCTCCTACAAAAATAGCTACTTGCACCACAGTTTCGACTCAAACTGTCTGAAATTGGCTCCACGCTTTAGGTCGTATGCTCACCGACCAATAATGTGTGTTACGAACAGCAAGACATCGTGAGCTCGCAGGGAGGGAGCAACAGAGCATGTGAAGTGAAGGAGAAATGAATGGAGCAATATTCTTTTCTCTGGCACGTCTCGTTTTTCTGTTCATCACGATAATAAGCATATTTTCATTTGTAGAGAAATTCGCACTAGAAACAATCCTGCGTTCGTGCACAGGAGGGGGGGGGGTCCATTGTTGGGTGCACTGATCCCCACATCATTCGAAATTTCGCTCTGACTGGTCGTCGATATAGGGATGAGATTATCAGACCTATTGCTATAGCAGGGAGCCAGTTTCGGACAGTTTGGGTCGAAAATGTGTTGCCAGTAGCCGAGAGAAGGTAATTTTTGAAGAAGAAGGGTATTCATATTTTGGTATCTCCGAGCCGTTAACGTTAAATACCGATGTTGATTGGAAATTGTTGCATTCTATGACCTTGCCCAGACCTCCAGTCTGCATTTCCAGTCTCCAAAAGTCGGTATCCTGGACAACACACTTCGCGAAACTCCAGTGGCTTCGGCTACTTCGGTTTATGTTTGGACCCCTACTAACCAATCAACAACTCTCCAAGCTTTTGAATCGGTTAAATAACTTCATTACGGCATCGCAGTCATCGAAACAACGCACTTACCGAATACTGACCGTTCTTTTCCGCTTTGTATTTCCTTAATGGCCTTATTCACCATTAACTTCAACTCCCGGTTCAACACAAAAGCTTGAAAAGCGTCTAAAGGCAGAGTATAGCTTTCAAAGAATATTTGACACGCTGCTTCTGCCATCTAGTGTCAATGTTTTCATATAATTTCTGATTGGTTATTTTCAGCTAAAAAATCTTAAAATAACAATGCCGCTAGATGGCAGATGCAATGCGTCAGACTCCGCTAAAAAGTTGAACGTTTTTAAAGTTTTCGTTTTCAACCGGCAGTTGAAGTTATTGGTGAATACAGCCGTAAGAATATGACTCTTAGTGTAAAACCAAATTTCATTCGCTGCCGCTAAAACGTCATTTTTGAGGTCAAACTCAAAATTTGCATACTCCGAAGTTTGAAAACGATAAAAATTTGTATTTGTGACCCTCTTCTTCCGTTTTCAGCAAAAAAAATTTCGCTTATACCGTTATTTTATATAAGACTTACAATATCCTTTAATTGTTTTGAGCAGTGTAGACTCGACAATGGATGAAATCGAAATTTCTGTTAAAGTTTTCAGACAGGAAAAAGTGTAAAAGTTGGCAACTATAAGGTCGGCGCAAACATTTTATTGAATACCACAAATTTATAAAGCAATCTCTGTATTATTCCGTTGAAGAAAACTATTACAAACGATTTCTCATTTTTTTTTAATTAAAAAATGTTAACGCGCCGACTCCTGATTTATGACCAAAGTATATTAATACCGTTAATTACTTTCACTGATTTTCAAAGAATGTACAGTCGGGGGGAAAAAAAACGCAACACCCGCTGTAATTTCGTTATTAATTGACGCAGGAACATCTAATAGACATAATTCAACAGGAAATTAAAAGCACTTTCTGAATATGTCGTCAAATTTTGAATTAGGGGTCATCTACATATTGAAATGAGCGCCAACTTTGATTTTTTCAATAGCAACACCAGATTTTGACTTCATTTTCGAATTTCTGAGAGTTTGGCAGTGCGGAAAAGTATACTGTTTGTGTACTTTATCTTTAGTATTTATAGAGTTATAATCAAAAATGTGTTAGGGGTTATCTGCAAATATAGAAAAATAAAATTAAGATCTTATGAAAAATAGACAAAATTTTAATGTTTCACACCGGAAATCTTTTAGGAAAAAAATAATGAAAAATTTAATAGAATGTTACCTTTTCCTTTCTGTTGTTTAATTATCCTGAAATCAATTTTTTAGATTTGTATACACTTCAGTATTTTTTTAGTTAATTTTAGGACTATTTAAATACATTACACTTGCGATTAGTCCATACAGTACTCTTTGAAAAAAGTGCAATATTTTTCAAGTAAAAGTGTATATTATGGCTGTACTGATCACCAATAAAGCTTAAATTTTCTTTCGTAGGTGTAACATAATATACGAAATGAAATAATATAGATATATATATATCTATACAACAACGCATAAACAAAATCTTTTCGGATAAATTATTGTAAGGGTTCATGAATTAAATATTAAACTATTTTAATCGCACTTACTACTTTTGGGTCAGTTGAACTCTTTGGAACTGTACGATTCATTTTATAATTTCTATGAAAATATAATATCTTAATTAACCCTTTCGCGACTGCTGTCGTAGATTCACGCCATTTGAAAATTTGTAACTCCGTCAGTGGGCGTTTCTTTCGTAATTTGTGTGTTACATTTTCTTAAGTGTGTACCCAGTGCTCATAATTTTGCAATAAAATATACTATGGATAGAAATATATTGATTAGAAAGAATATAATTATAATGTATATCCATTTGTAATATAATTGTGAATACAGAAAATTTGTTCTGAAATATTTCATTTTGAGAGTAAGCGGGTCTTACTGTCAAAAAGACAAAATCCTGCGGTCGCAAAAAGTGTTAAAATATATTTATAAAAGTTAAAGTATGTTTTTAAAAATGTATAAAGTTCAAATATATTAATAAAATTTTAACGACTAAAGTGCCCTTAAAATAATAATCCTCCCCCCTACAAAATAAATAAATAAATAAAAAAATAAATAAAATAAAGCAATATATGAAGCAAATGATTAACCTTTTTTAACTATGACGGTAGTTAAGAAACGATTTTACAAGTCTGTCTTGCATTTCAATTCCATTCGTTTTTTATCGTTGACAATTTCACATTAAACCTATTTTTCTATTTAAAACAGTAAACCCCGCCTATTTAGTTAATTTTTTTTTTCTTCCAGTGTTCGTTTAAAAGATTCAAAATTTATCATCAATTAATCGATGAAGTAAATACCACTTGTGCATATTTTTGTCAACATAAAATAAGGGGTTTAACACGAATACTCAATGTCACATTTACTTTTCCATTTCTGTATTGTTTTGTTTTGAAGAATGATGAAGGCGTGGCTTTACTTCTTTATAAAAGAGGAATTCTTGATGCTAACAGTAATGTCTAAAAATCATCATTTTTGTTTCATTTCTTTGCTTTTGACGTTGTTGTTATATAATTTGACCCGTAAATAAAAAATAAAATATTTTGTTTAATTTTCTTTGTTATTTTTTAAGATTTGATTCGTTATCTCATGCAAAACTTTATAAGAGACGGTCCCCTAAACCACTCCAAAAGAAAGATTTATTTATATCTCGAAAACTAATAACTGGAATGAGCTGCAAATTTGCACACCCATATTTTTCAGCATTAGGATTCATTTTATGTAAAAATTAATATAGGTCATAATTCATAATTTTTATGAATATGAATTTATTAATATTTCTCAGAATTAAAAATATTTTTCAGAATCAAAAGTAACGATGGATTATGTTTGGGTTTCTTCACTGTATCTCGTAAAACAAAAATTGTATCGATCAAGTTATTTTTTGTGAAGATATTAATAAAAGTTTGAAATATGTATTTAACATTAGCACCTTCAAACTTTGAACGCTTATAACTCTGTGAAAAAATAAGTAAAATATACAACCAATATACTTTTTCGCGTTGTCGCGATCCCAGGAATTCAAATATAAAATAAAAATAGGGTGTTACCATTGAAAAAATCAAAGTTGGTGCACGTTTTAATATGTAGACGACCCCCAATTGAAAATTTCAGTTCATTTTCTGAAACTACTCACAATTCCCCGTCGAATGATACCTATTACATTTTTTTTACATCGATTAGCAACGAAGTTACGTTGAGTGTTGCGTTTTTTTTTTTTTTTTTCCCGACTGTACGTAATTGTTTATATATATTAAATACTATTTATAAATATATATTTCATTTCATAAATTAATGATTTGAATCACCTTTGTTTATTTATAAGTTTTTAAAGAATTATATCAACTTATGTTATTTTGTTGGTTTACACAAAAAATGTTGATCTTTTTTGTTCTTTATTATTTAGGGAAAGAGGTGTGAGCAGTTAGTTATATATACATAAAAATTAATTTAAAAAAATTTATCTTTGGGAAATTTCTTTATTGAAATAGGGTCAAACCTTTAAAAATCTCAAACATAATTTTTACATTATTGTAATACATTTGTGGTATTTGTTACAGAATGAAATTTAACTCCTGACTCACGTTGTAAAAGGTCTTTCTATTATAATTAATTGATATACTAATTTCAGAATTTTCAAAATTTAAATAATTATTTTTTTTATATTAGGGGTTCGCTGAAACTGCCAAATCATCCGGTAGTTATCCCAGAAATTTTCTAAGAAAATTTTTCAGTTAACTTAAGGGCTTATTTAGATAGCACTTTACGTATAAAAAATTCGTTTTTAATTAAATGATTGATGCTTAATCTATCAATAATTAATGCTTTTTTTTTAAATTTTAGATATTTCTTCTAATTTATAAATATTCTTAGAGGTGCCAATTATTACGATTTGTCCGTAATTATTACGGATTTACGGCAATAATTACGGCAATACGGATTATACGCTTTTAAAAAAAATTGCGGATATCGATCGTTAAAAGAAAGAATCCCCGTTAACGATCGACGATAAAACACACAACGGAAGCTTTCCAATTCTCAATCTTCCTCCATCCACAACTTAAATGTCAGTATTCATTTTAAACTTGCTTTATTAGATTCTAGAAACTATAAAGACATAGAATTATACAATATATATTTTTTTTAACACCCCCTTCCCTCTTTTCTTATCTCCAACTAGCCATTGACGATTAAAAACTCTGCAGAAACCTTTAGTTTCCTAATCTATCTCCATCAGTAACATAAATGTCAATATTCATTTTAAACTATTAGATTATAGAACCTACAAAGAAATAGAATTGTTTCATTTCTCATTCACCTAATTATTTATATTTTCACTGCCCCCCTTCTCAGCTAGTGATCAAAGCTTACTTCTACAACCCAAAAAGTGATAGAAGTGCTCCATATTTCTCACATATACAATTATTTTTAGGCTTTATTGCTGAACTTGATGAATCTATTTGTTTTTTCTTAATAAATTTAAAATATATTCTGTATCATTTAACAAAATATATGCAAGATACATAAAGAAAAGAACAATGTTTTAGTATTTAATGCCATAAAAACAGTTGTCTATTAAAAAGTGACTATTAAAAAAATAACAATAAATTAAATAAAATAAATTTTTGAACCCCCCCCCCCCCCCTTCAAAGCAGGTTTTACAAAAAATCTTTCATTTTGTAAGAAGGTAAAGAAATACATATTTATTTTATTTTGTTTAGAAATTTTTCCAATTTTCTATTTAATATAATATTATATATTCGTTTAAAAAAAACTGTGCAATTCGTTATTATATGTGTGTTTGTGCGTAAAAATTATTTTGCGAGGCATGTATTAATGAAGGTTCACATTTCATTAATACATAACTCTGATTACTGATAGCTCTTATTGAAACTTGGCACCTCTATATTCTCATGATTGTTAAAATATGTGTTTGGATAATACTAAATTCACACCAACTGTATGTCGTAGACTGCATGTGTGAGATCCAAATTTTTACTTTTTCTTTTCCCCATGATCATTGAAATAATAACTATTTCTTTTAGGTTTATTTATTTATTATTATAATTATTATAATTAAAAAATATATATTTTTTACTTACCGAAGATACACATGTAAGGAAACACACACATGTTAAAAATCCGACTTTGAGTTTTTTTTTTTTTTTTTTTTTTTTTTGAGGCCTCCTGAGTTCATTTTTGCTATTTTTTGCGATGATGTATGTATGTATGTATGTATATGAGTATGTATGTGAGGTGAACACGATAGTGTCAAAAGGCTTTGTTTGAACGAGCTGAAAGTTGGTACGTATGTTATAGGTCACCATAGCACGAACCCTATTGACTTCGGTGAATCTAGCACTCATAGTTTTTTTTTTTTTCTTTTTACAGAGACACGTTGAAAAATTCTTTGTCATTATCGTCTATCGGCACAAATTGTTTTAAGTGCGATAGCATCTAAACGCCTTTTTATATTGAGCTGAAAATTAATACACATAAATAAATGTCCCCGTCTCACAAAATATATACATTTTGGTGAATATAGCACATATAGATTTTTTTTACATACAAAAACTAATTTTTGAACGTTATGGTCTTTTGGTCTAACTTATTTGATGGTGCGATAGCTTATCCGATTGAGCTAATAATTTATATATATGTTATTGGTCATAATCGCACGAACTATATAGATTTTGATAAATCTAACATTTATTGATCTTTACAGGGACGCAACAAATATTCTCTATCATTATGATACATATACTCAAATAATTTGCAGGGCAATAGCGTTAAATTAAACAACGTACTAGACAAAGAAAAATATTCAAACACCCTATTATAATTTTCTCGTTTGTTTATTTAACGATCTCTCTTATTATTTATGCAATCGTTAATAACTTAATTTTCGGAAAGTCGAGTGCAGTCACTCCGGCTTTTTAACACGCTTTTATTAGCTTCACCTGTATGTATTTTTGTAACCGCTCTGGGAGCAAACAAAAAGTCTATATTGTAAAAAAAGACTTTCCCTACGTGAACGCTGTGGCTGTGAGGTGAAGCTCCGGCTACGAACCTAAAAGTCTAACATTCGAGCCCAGTCAGGGGAGATTTTTTAAAAATGGGTTTTGTTTAATTCTAAATTATTTTATTAAAAATTTAAAAGTATGTAAATATTGTGGTGTGTCATTCACACGATTTTCTCTTACACTTCATTTTAATACTACAAAGATAGATATTTTGTACTTTTTAGTTCACATTTCATTAAAAGCGTGTTCTTTAATTTTTTAAAAGTGAAATTTTATTATTAAATTTGTAAAGATAAATGTACATTTTTTTTTCTTTTGATTACTAAGAACAACAATAGTGAAAATAACTTTTCACAAACTAAGAAATAATTATGTAATTGACTTATATTCCTCGCTTGGTTTACAAAAATGTATAATATATATATATAACGATAACTTATACAAAAGTTTGAAATACAGTTTAAACTATAATCAAAACAATGTCCTGAGTTAAAACTCACTATTTTATCGCTTTTCTAAGATTTCACAATTGCTTTTTTCATTTGCTTTTTCTTTCAAAAAATAAAAGATTTCTTTCAGTTCTTAGAAGAAAACTGTTTTTGTTATTGCTGAAAGCATTTAGTTTAAAGGAAGATTTTTCAATTACTCTGAAACGCAGCACTATGTCTAACTCACAGATCAATTATTTTATTTATTTATTTTCTGATGGTTAAAATAGATTTTACGAGTTTATTTTTTTTTCTTTATGGATAAATAATATTTTATCTCCGATAGAGAAAATAAAATATCGATTTAAAATGATGGTGTTGATTACATATTTTTGAAATTCTTTGTTTCATTACTTTAACTTCGTTTAGAAAACTATTAAACCTCAGCGTGTGTAAAATGAAGACTTTTGAAATTTATTTCAAATTTGTCTTTATCTAGTTGCATAGCTGATAATATTTCTAATTTTTAAAGCAAATTTTACACCGGCAATTTTAAAAAGGTATCTGTTACATATAATTTTGACAAATAAATAAAATTACATAAACCGAAAGCATCTATAAAAATGAAGTCTCCGTTGAAAGTAACGGAGAAAAAACTTGCAGAAAACTTGACAAAACTTAGAGAAATATTATTCTGAAACATAAAAGTCACATGTGTAATATTCGTTCCGATAAATTGTGCATTTATAATAAATAACTTTCTACTGCGCATGCCCAAAAGATATATATATATATAAATAATCAAAATAATTTCATAAAAATTCCATTAAATTTCGTTTTGTTACTTGTGGTAATTTTGCTTATAATTATAAGGCCGGTAAAAAACATTTTTATTTACTCAATAATATCTTAAACACTTTAGAGTCAGACGATAATTGCAGTATCATAAAAAATAATTACCCAATTTTAAAAATTTTTAAAGAAAATTCAGAAGATATTTTTACAATTAATATTTATGATTTTGAAAACCATTTTAGTTGTATCCCACATTACTTGGTTCTAGAAATTTTTGAAAAATTTTACGAAGAATTTTGTCATGTATTAGACTACGAAAAAGTTGCTGGATTAACCTTATTACATTTTGCATCTTCGAAAATGTTTTGTTTAACGGTGTTGATTATTTTTTACAAACTCATGGTATCCCGATGGGAACAAGTTACTCGAGTGCCTTCGCTAACATATTTTTGTTTATGTTTAAAAGAAAATTCAAAGGTATTAAGTTTTATAGATATATTGATGACGTAATAGCAATAAACTGTGTTGATTTTGCGAAATATGCAGCTGAAATCTATCCCTCCGATCTTATCTTAAACCGTACTGACTCTGAGGACCAAACTTCTTTCCTCGATTTAAAAAAAAAAAATAAAAAAGATAATAACTGGTTTATTGGGATTTATGATAAAAGGCAAGATTTTAACTTTAAAGTTTGTAATTTAAGAAATTGGTTCTCCTGTATTAGTCTTAAAGTTTTAAAAAATATTATGTTCACCCAAATAAACAGAATTAAAATTATTTGCAATAACAATTTGGACCTGAATCTGGCTTTGAAAAATCTTAAAAACATACTAACTGTTAACCGCTATTCTGTTTTTGTAATCAATAAACATTTCAGTATTCTTGATCACAATACCACTCAAGGTTTGTTGTTCCATTTTAGGCGACATTTAAATGCTCGTAAGTGACCCTACTAGCTGAAGCGGGTTCTATGTTTATAATGGGGGTGATTTTCAATTTTCCATATTCTAATGACTATTCGAGTTTGTCCAGGTATGTATTTATATAATCTTGTATTATTTATATTCTCGTATTTATATTGATGTATTATATTTTGTACTTGATTTCTGAATTTAATTGCTTTTTATGCTTTGTATTAATTAAAATTCGCTTCCATCTGTGAGAAGTTGGGGGCTAGAAACGTGTTTTTTGGTTAAATTACCAGCGTTTCGTCCGAACCTTCTCATTTTCCTTTCCCTACATGGGGGATCTCCCCTGATGAAGGCCCTCGTGTGTTTTGGGATTAATTTTTCATCTGGCTTTAATTATTTTAATTATTTATTATAGTTTTATATTTCCTTTTCTGCATTTGCGCATTGGTTTATAAAAACTCTGTTCTAGTTCTATATATTTAATAATTTAAGTTTTACTCCATACTATATTTAAATTTTATCTTATATATATATATATATATATATTAATAGGTTAAAAGCTAGATATATTGGACAACGTCATGTCAAAAGTTCATTTGGATAAAGCAAAAATTAAGCAAATTATCGACAAAAGAGCGAGTTAAATTTTAGATAATTTCTAGCGTTGAAATTGCATACGATATTTTTCCCGAGCCACATATTTAATTTGGAAATCCAATTATTTCACTCGCGTTTCAAAAGTTCTTTCCTTGCATCGGTTATACTGTTTGCAGTAAAAGTAATTGTACAGCCAAAGAAAAAAAAAAAAAAAGGAAAAGAAAAGAAAGAGGCAGTTCATTCACTGTCAGTAAGATCAGTATTGGCGATAAAGTGGGCGCTGAATTTGGCAACTTGGTGACGAAAGTTCGTAAAAAAAGTAGTTTAATGTTCCCGTTCCCAAAGTTTCGAAGCTCTGCGATGCACAGGAGTTGAGATCTAGACCTTTCCATGGTATTCTAGATAGAACTACCACCAGACCCCATCGTCAAAAAGCGTAAAAAGGAGAGCGTTGAGTTCTGTGGGGAGTGCGTAGTCACTGCGGTTCAAAGTTGTTCACAGACCTATTCTGAGCAATTGCATCTTGAAGATTGTGCTGTAAACGACTGAAACTTTGTTCTTGAACTGCCAAAAATTTCTTCTCTGAAGTATTTCATGTTATTTGCTTTACTTCTGTGGGACAAGTCACTGTTTTCTTCGACTGTTTCAGAACATTCGTCGAATAGTGACTTTTGCGGAACAAGTGACAATCTTATTGCACTGCTACTCAAATATTCGATGAAATAACAGCAGTTTTAGACTATTTCGATATTATTCGTTGTAACCATAGCTTTGATGTATTGATTCCAAAAGTTACGTTGAATAAAGAGCAATTATCGACTAGAACTTGCCTGTTTCTTTACGA
Source organism: Salticus scenicus (assembly GCA_963930645.1). NCBI lineage: Eukaryota > Metazoa > Arthropoda > Arachnida > Araneae > Salticidae > Salticus > Salticus scenicus. Next base: position 153,696,723 of record OZ005662.1, read on the forward strand.
GCTACTTTCTCATGCAATCATGCAAGAAAATTGTGAAAATTTTTCGTAACAATATCGAGCTTTCAACCAATGTGATGAAAAACTTTCTATTTTTTCACGCATGCGCACTAATATATATATATATATATATATAAATTCTCATATCTCAGCGAATATTACATAGATAAATTTTATTTTTCAGAATAGTGTTTCTCTAATGTTTTGTCAATTTTCCTGGAAGTTTTGTAAAATTTTATGGAAATTCATTCTAGTTATAAGCAAAAAATTTGAAAAAAAAAAATCAATATTTAAAAAAAATAAGTTATATCTACCTAAATTATTATGTGATTCTTACAAAAGAACATACGAATTTCGTACACAGTATGTGCGTTAGTGTGTTAAAGTTACTAGTCATTTGTAGATTTTCATGATACAAGAAGATCCAAATTATTTATGCTTTGCATCAATTTGTATTTGGTCCCCTAACTGCACTGGTGACTAAATCCATAGTGGAAAATGTGAGTTTTTGCATGTGAATGCCTTTTGCATGTTGAGGTTTAAAGTAATTTCGTCCAGTACTTTATTTATTTATTTATTTATTATTTTTTTTTAATCTAAAAATTTGAAAAAAAAATAATAATAATACATATATATATATATATATGTATCACTCATTGTATTATTACAAATAATCATATTTATTTAGCATTTAACATAATTAATGCGATATCAAAATTGTCTTTTTTATTATTATTATTATTATTATTATTATTATTATTATTATTACTTTTTAAATTCCATGTGATCATTGCCATTATAATACACTGAATGTATTTATTGAAAGATTTAGTACATTTCTTAAGAGTTAACGAAACAAAGCACATATGGAAGTTCAATATACAGTTTTTTACCAGTTCAAAAAGTTTTCAAAACGATTACTTTATTGTGATACAAACTGTAAAACTTCTTTTAAATGTGAAAAAAATTACACTAATTTACAAACTAATAAATTATCGTAAAAAGGATTTTGATCGAAGTTCAGTTGCAGTTTTAATATTAAATCATCTTAAATGCTTGCAATTAAAAATTATTGCAGTCGAACCTCATTAAAAGGGATTTTTTTTTTCATGTTATCAGTAGTTCGTGCTATCAGTAACTAATCATTATATAACTAAATGAACCTTCATTTCAACAAGATTTGTGAAACAGTTCATGTTTAAAGTTATTTATATTATTAAGCGTGTTCAAGTTAACAAGGTTCGACTGTATTACCATTTTTATTGTTGCTTTAAAAATAAAAATACATTATCAATCTTCCTGAAAATTGATATTTTTTAATAATTTGTTATAATAGCTTTAAAATGAATAATTGTAGAAAGCAGTAAAATAGGATTTAATAAAATGTTGTAAATCCATATCTATCACAAAATTTTGTATAATTAAATATTTCCTTATTATTATTTTTTTAAATAATATGTAACCTATTGTTTTACTTTCTCATTAGTATTCTAATACTTCTATAACAGGAATCAGCGCGGCTTAAAAAAAAAAAAAAAAAAAAAAAACAGTTTTTTTAATAGAAAAATGTAGTAATCGTTTGCAATAGTTATCTTAGCGTGAATAATACGAAAATTACGGGATCCGGACCCGGACAAAATCTCGCCGGACAAAATTTCGCATTAAAATTAAAATGGTGTGATCTATTTCACGTGCGATCTCTTTTGAGGCCCATAGGCTCTTATAAATAAATATATATATATATCATAGAGTGGAATGTCATTATTTTATCTATATTTAATTTCAAGTTATTTTATCATTTGCTTTTCATCATTCAAAATACATTTTAAAAATATTGTAAATCATTGCTGACAAAGCTAAACACTGTTCAGAAATTTAAATTAAAAGTTATAAAATCAATAACATTATTGAATTCATTATGACTAATTTTGACAAAAGTTTTTTTAAACTCTATTAAATAAAATTCATAAAATTTTTGTGGTAAATATGAAAGTGTTGTCATGAAATTTTATATCACATTACTAATGATTACCAACTCATTCATATAAAAGGTTGTAAAAGTGTCGCTTTCCATTATTTTCGCTTTCCATTCATTTATGTAAGCGATATTTTGTCCCCAAGAGATTTTGTCCCAACCTGAAAACTACTTTACAAAATAGTGGAATTCCAAAAGTGACTGCGCCGGCTTATGTATAAAGAAAAATGTAAATAAACAAATATTTAATATTTTTTTTAATACATGCATATTTATAAGTAATGTTATTATCATTTAATAATTAAAATGTTTTTTTATTTATTTATTTATTTTCGAAGATTATAAAAATAATAGTTACTATTTTCTCAAAATTCAATGCACTTACTCACTAATAATAGTAATTTTTTTCTTTAAAATAATATGTTTAATCGATCTTTTAGAAAAATGTTGAAGGGTTTAAAGAAAAAGATTTTTTATTTAATATATATATATATATATATATATATATCATTAGTTATTATTAGGAGCCCGTTTTTTATACATTTTTATTTTTATTTTATTTTATTTTTTTTTAAATCTTTTTTCGTTTTTATGCATTGTATTTTTCTTTTAGGAACTGAAAAGCCACAAATACATTTGTGGTTTTTCTTGTCTTTCAAAAAATAAAATGAACACAAAGAAATTTTTTCTTATAACAATTTTTTTTTTTTTTTTTTTACAATGTGTTAAATACAAACAAACCGAAGTTTTTCATTCAGTCATTAATTAAAAATACTACTTAATTCAATTATCAAATTGATTAAGGCACACACACACATACGCACACACAAAAAAGGTGTTTTGTTTGCAACATTATCCTTTTTTTTTTTTTTTTTTCTTTCCCAGGCGTATTTTTAGAACATAATTTCTCATTCTAGAAAAATACATTGCTTTTTACAAATGTTTGTTTTCTTTTTGTTTTATCTTTTCTTTCTTTTTAAACAAAGGACGGAATATTTGTGTTAGAAATTATGTTTTTATGTAATAATTAGCATCTTAATAATTGAGTTTATGAAAACATAAATATGTACTTTCTTAATTTATCATAATGTAAATATTAAAAACTTTACATAAAATTCTTGCAATTTACTAAATATATTATAAAAAGAAGAAGAAAAAGAAGAAATTAAACAACAATAAAATAAAATAAAATAAAATAAGAAAATGTTCAAATTTTTAAACTTTTTCTTTTTTTTTAATATTTCCAATAACAATATTACTATAGGTTACGAAAAAATAAAATAAACGAATAAATAAATAAATAAATAAAACGCTAAAAATTAATTTTGCTAATGGTGGATACACCCTGTAGTGGTTTTCAAGTAGTCATGTCTGATGACATGCACTGTAAGTCGTTTTGATACCCCTGAAGAATACAGAACAAAAGTTTCCTGAAAATGACATTGGAACCCTGCATGTTATAAACAAAAAACGCACAAAAAATTGTCTACGTTATTAAACAAACATTTATATCATAAACGAAATTCACATATAAATTTATGCATACAATTAACACTTTCGTGATCACTGACGTAGATTGACGTCATTTGAAAATGTGTAACTCCACCAGTGGGCGTTTGTTTTGTAATTTGTATGCCATTTATTTCTTAAAAATATACACAATATTCATATGTGTACAACCAATATACTATGGATATAAATATTTTGATTAGAAAGAGTATAATTATAAAGCATATCCATTTGTATTATGAATCTGAATAAAGGAAATTTTATTCTGAAATATTGTAGCTTGGGAAAATAACGCCCACAGGCGGACATTACTATCAAAAAGACGAAAACATGCGGTCGCGAAAGTGTTAAAAGAAGACTCGTAATCATATACTGTAGATACAACCCATTTAAAACACTATTTTTCAGAGGATGATCACAAAAATTATACATTTTTGTTAATTTGTGACTGAACCCCTTTTAGCCTTCGGGACAAAACTTTTACTGAATGTATGTGATATAAAATGTTCCTTTTACTCCTAGAGTTTCAACAGAATCCATGAAGTACCGTAATTTCTGGCATGTTATATAATCAAGTTTTGCACCAGAAATTTCAATTGATAAATAAATTTATATTTGTACGATCTCTTCTTTTTTTGTTATTGTAATGCTATACTCAAACCTACTTTAAATTTTCCTTTCACTGCTCTATTTAAGTTATAACTTAATGTTTATGTAGTATTAAATGTCTTTTTTACTTTCGTTATTTATCTTCTCTTTGAGCTCAGAATTTTTATAGTGTTTCTATCCCGGCCTGTCACACATTTTTTTTTTTTTTTGCAAGCCATCACGATCTTGATCCAATTCTGCTACCAATATCTGGTTCGTTGAGGTGTGGGGTCACCATTGGACCCGGGTACTCAGCACTCAGCCATCCCCTCGAAGTCCTTCAGAAAAGTATAGATTTCTTTATTAAATAAAATTTCTGGTGGAGAAATGACACATCTTACCTGCAGGCTATCTACCAGAAATTACGGTATTTGTTTAGACATTTGACAAAAAAAAAAAATCCTAGATCGCTTAGATATTGCTATCAGTCGTCAGCAATTGTTCAGAAACGGATGTTAAAATATTTTTGAACATTCATTATCATCTACACTAACGATTTTTCTAACAAAAACCAACACCTACTTTAAAGATACGTTAAAGATTACAACTTTCGTAGTAATCACCATATACAAGGGTCGTACTCTCTGCCTTTTTTCAGGACACTCTAAAGAATTTATTGCTGTCACCTCTACCCTGTATAATTATAGCACATTACTATAAAGATATCCAAAAGAACAGCTGAATAAAATTAATGGTGGAAAAAAGGGAAAATTTTTTATCTCTGAAGGTGTCCAGAAAAAAGGGCGGAGACTACGACCCCTGCATCAGCTTTCCCAACTTTTATAATTTATTCACAATCATTTTTAGCCCCGCCACTTTTTCATACCGGAAATTTTGAAAAATGATTTTTTTCTTATTTAATCGTTGTTACATATTAAAGAGAAATAATCTACTAAATTTCTGATGCGAAAAGAAGAGGGTGCTAAAAATGATTGTGAATAAATTATAAAAGTTGGGAATGCTGCCCTGCATATATAATAAAACACAAAGCGGTTTCTTTAATGTGAAAACAGGAGCAATGTACAAATATTTTATCCAATCAACAAAGATTACATTCCTTTTGTTACTGATCACGCAACAGACACCATTACGAACCAAATACTCCATAGGAAACGAGAAAAAAAAAGTACAAGTTTTTTCTTTTTTTTTTTTTTTTATCGTTTTACAAAAAAATCCAAGGTATTTTGACAATTACGCCATTCTTTCGAACGACTTTTGTTCATTGTAATTATGTACTGATATTTACGATGCGCTACATTAAAACAGTCGAAAAACGTGAAACTTAAGATTTGTTTTCCAACTTTCGTTTTAAAATTCAATTCGATTGTCTCATCGAACGCAATTTTTGTCAAAATGGTGCAAAGAGTGAACATGCGTTTCAGATTTTGAAGTCTGCGAATTTTTATGTGAACGTAAACTAAAGAATAGGCAATGCGGTGACGCAAAATTTGTTGCTCGGAGCTCATGTTGTGACCAATTTGAGTGAATTTTACATCGAACTAGAGCTGTATTATTAGCAACAATTTGGTGTTTACTCCTGTTGTTGATCTGGAAACAAGCGGAGTTTCCAACATTTTACTTTATTCTGGAGCACATTTTAAGACTGTCTTTATTTCATACACTTTTTTAAGAGTAATTTTTTCTTATTTTTCGTAGTTAGGTATTGTAGAAATTTAATTTATAAAAGAAGTGAGGCGAAATAAAGGCACAGCTAAAAATGCTCCGAAATAAATTAAAACGTTGGCAACTATGAAAATGATAAAACTATGAAAATGTCATCACAATTTTGATCCTCCACAAAAGAGATGTCTCCTCTCGGTATCTCCAAAAGCAGAGTTGCCAACATTTTAATTTATTCCGGGGCATCTTTAGCTCCGCCTTTATTCCATTCAACTTTTTTTTTTTTTTTTTAAGAGTAAATTTTTCTTATTTTATCTTAGTTATACATTGGAGAAAAATACTCTAAAAATAAACTGGTGCGAAACAAAGGCGAGCTAAAAGGGCTCCGGAATAAATCAAAATGTTGGCCACTATGTCAAAAGGTTCGCAACTTGAATACAGTGCAGTCAGGAAAATACAGTTTTGAGCTAAGTAATCTCCATATAAACTTAAGATATACTTGTCCAACAGAAATTAATTTTTTCCATGAATAATGCATTATATATCTCAGATTTTTTTTCACCATTTTCTTCGAAGATTTACAGACATACGCAAACTTATCATATCTCAAAGCCTTACAAAAATTTTTGTGCTTACTATAGAAATTTCGTTGTAGTCTTTTTAACCTTTTATATACCTACGGTATTTTAAAGCACAGATGCCAACATTTCAATTTATTCCGGAGAATTTTTAGCACCACCTCTATTTCGTACCAATTTATTTATAGAAAATTTTTCCAATACATAACTTCGATAAAATATGAAAACATTCTTTGAAAAAATAAGTGGTATAAAATAAAGGCGGGGCTAGAAATACTCCGGAGTAAATTAAAATGTTGGCATCTCTGCTTTAAAGTACTATTAGTTTAAAAACTGTATAAAATCGAATTTATGGAAAAAATCCAAAAACATTTATAAGAATAGAACGTATGTACCTCACTTTAATCACACAACAATGCACTAGACGCTACCAGTAGCACTTTTTTTTTTTTCCAGGCGGGATTTTATAGAATTCTCTCGCTGTTTTTCTTGGTACTTTTCACGATCTTCATGTGTGTTATAATTAGTTTCTATATAACTTCAAGAATCTGTCGTTAATCATAAAAAAATTTCAAAAAACATAAAAAGTAAGTATCTTTTTACACTTTTTTAAAGCCCAAATACATTTTTCTACCTCTATGTACAGTCACCCCCCAAAAAAAACGCCACCCCCCAGACCTAATTTTGCCGTAAATTATCGTAGAAACATGCGACTGGTACCAATCAGTTTGTAATAACGTCTAGTTTATAATGTTATAGATAGATTTTACTTAGGGGGTCGTCTGCATATTAAAACTGACATCAACTTCATTTTTTTCAATGGTAACCCCCATTTTTTATAATTTATTTGAATTCTTTGGATCAAATCATCACGGAAAATGGTATAGTTTATATATTTCGCTCAATTTTTCATAGAGTTATAAGCTGTCAAAGTTTGGGGATGATAATGTTAAATGAATGTGATAAACATTAAATCATATCTTCCGAAATAATTATGATATTTAAATTCTGTTTTTTTTATTCGTTAGAATGAAGTGACCCAAACATATTCCATGCAAATTTTTGCTAAAAAAACATTTTTTGAATTATGAAAATTATTAATAAATTCATATTTGAAAAAATTATGAATTTCAAAATATATGAAAATTGGCATTTGTGTTTTGAACATTTTGGTGCGGCAGATATTAAAAACAATAATTTTATGATGAGTTGAACCTGAGCTTAAGAGAGGGCGGATCCAGCTATTTAGCACGAGTGATATCACCTGACTAAAACCAGAATGAACAACATTTTAATTTATTCCGGCGTATTTTTAGCCCACTGTTATTCTTTTTTTATTTATTTATTTTTTTTTTTATTTCAACACTAGCTACAGTACGCTTACGTCCTATTTACATTAAGCCGTGATATGGAAGCTATGTTGCTGTTTTTCGATGCTGCGAAATTTACAAAATATATTTGTGTTAATATACTATACAGATAGAAGAATAATTATATAATATCAACAAATCTTCTTTAATCAATATGTTTATATACATTACTGTATGGAAATGTTTATATATGAATATTGTATTTGTTTTTAATGAGAGATATAAACACAAAATACTAAAAAAAAAAAAGAAGAAAATGTGTTATAAATTTTTATAAATCAAGCAAAATATATATGCATACTTGCCAACCTAACCCGTAACATTGTTAGTTCCCGCCCCTGTGTGTACACAATTTAATTTTTAGAGTAATTAACTTCAAATACATTTACGATTAACACATTGAGCGCCACGCGAATTCTTATGGAAATCCCATTCAGGCCACACGTGCTGCTTAGAAGCGTGTTATGTTTATCGAGTTTCAATAAACCCCATTAGGCCTTAAGGATATAATCCTATAAAAATGCTATTAAAAAAAATATATATATATATGAAGTAAATTTTAAATAAATTGTCTGTAATTACTTAAAACTATGTAATTTCTGTAGTTTTATATCATATTTTACACTGCCGGCTGACTTAGCCTAAATGGAAAGATCAGTGTCAGCCACCGATGGCTGACACGGCTCTAAAAAGACTGATGTGAAAAAAATGTACGGAAAGGGGCGGGACCAGTAATCTTCCGGGATAGGCTGACAAGAATGTATATACATAGAGCAATGCCAGAAAATGTTCTTCATTTTTCATGAACCAGATGAATGGAACTTTTTTTCTGAATAGTCTATGTATTAAATATAATGCTGCTTTAAATACACTTTAAATGAAAAGTTTTATTACATAAAGTAATTTTCTGGCACTCTACAGCTCCCAAATGACACACAATACGAAACCCCGCTTTTTCCAGTGTTTAAAGGGTATTAACGTTTAATATGCTTTATATTCGTTTTGATCTTTCCTTCTCCTCCTTATCTTCTTCTTTTTTCCTTAAAAAAAAAATAGAGTTATGTAACATTTTGACCTTTTCAAGTGAAGATTTAGATTAAGGGTAGTCAGCCTTTCTACACCCACCGTCCACTTCGGTATCTGTGTTAAAGTGTAGAATTTTAGAACATCCCATTAAGTAGTAGGATTTATTATTTTGCATATTAATTTGTCACACATTATAAAATATAAAAACAAAAGAATATCGTGGAGATTTATGTAAAAGTTTTTAATAATGTCATGAAAAAAAATATATATAATTAATTAAAAAAATAAATAAATAAAAATAAAAAAATCTGTTTTAATATTTTAAAAAAGTCAATTAAAGAAAATGAAAGTACTGCAGTATCAGAACTAACTCCCATTGTCACTGTGAAACGGCCGTGGGAACCAGGTTGAGTGTCGCCGTTTCAGACAATTATACGGCAGCTTGAGTTAAAATAATTTTGAATTTTCAAACAAATTTAAAACCATTCATCTTTTTTTTTCTTTTGATAGATATTTTAATATCTATTCAAGCTATTTAATTTTCTTCGTATGAAGTGAACTATCTGATGTTTAATCAATAGAAACCAATAAAAATCTTTTAATTCATAAACTAACTCAGAAAGTTCTGTGAATTAGTCATTTTTTTTATTTTATAATTAACATTTCTGAAATTTTTTTCCGGTGTTAAACTTAATAAATAATGTATCCTGGGTGGTAGATCGTGATTTATATTTTCTAAATGTATAGACGGACCCTTAATACATTTTCACGTGTAACTCTATTTAAAATTGATTTAATGTATATAAATAGGTATGTTTTTCGAACCGCCTTGATCTCAGAAATCTAAATATGAAGTCAAAAATAGGGGTTGCCATTGAAGAAAATGAAGTTAATGCCAGTTTTAATATGTAGATGACCCCTTAGGCAAAATTTAACTATACCGTTATAAACTAGACGTTATTACAAATCTATCGGTACCAGTCAATAGTTTCTACGATAATTTACGGCGAAATTTGATGGGGGGCTTTTTTTTTGGGGGGGGGGTGTGACTGTACCAGTGGTACACTAAAGCAAAACATCACAAAATCAATTCATACTTCCAATATTTTAATTTATTCTGGAGTAATTTTAGCGCCGCCTCTATTTCGTATCACTTACTTTTTTAAAGCATTTTTTTCCTATCTTATCGAAGTTGTGTATTGAAGAAAATTTTTCTATAAATAAAATGTTGCGAAATAAAGGCAGGACTAAAAGTACTCCGGAATAAATTAAAATATTGCCGTATATGAGTAATTACTATAGTGAGGTGATATGAATAATTTTTATTGCAAATATCCTTTAAAAAATTCTTTTAACTAACTTAAAACATATGTTTCAAATACATATATTGTTTGCTTCATGGTGGACAGAGGGCCGCGATCGGTCGAGCGCCGGGCTGGTAATTGAAAGATTGAAGGTACGATCCTCGAACCGGCAAAAGACCGTCGTGTACACTGATGGTGGCTGGTGCACGTAAAATCTGTCGTAGCCGCAATATCCTCCATGTTCCCATCAAAATTATACATCTGGGGATCATCAAAGCGAGGGAGCCATCCCCTCCGTGGAGGATAAAAATTGCAATGGCATGTCTCCGGACCACCTCTAGGGGTAAATCCCAGATCGTCGCAAATTGCCCATTGTGTAGCACTAGTGCGACGTAAAAATCCATCTATCCATACATCCATAATGTACATAACTGTCGGGCACACCTAATATAAAGTATATGTTTTATCAGTTTATTTTTAAGGAATCTTAGAGCTTGAAAATGTGATCAATCTTTCGTATTCTTACTCATAGATTTACTTATTCATTTCTATTTTATAAGGAAACCTCCTTTATTTTATTTTATTTTATGATAAGAAAAGTACAATTTTTATCTATTTCCACTATCTTAAGCGACCGCGGTTTAAATGAACAAATGCTTTACTGCTCATTTACATTCGAAATAATTTATTCGGTAAAAACTATTAAATGAAGATTTCAGCCTTGACCTAATTTAAAAGTACAAAAAAAAAAATTCTTTGAAACATCTTTCTGAAAATAAAAATTTATGTTCTTGAGGATACTATTTATTTTCTAGGTTACAGTGTGTTGATAGTTTTTCAGTTGAGTATGTGTATAAAATATGATTCAGTTTGAACACAAAAATAATTAAAAAATAATAATAATAATAAGTTTTTTTTCTCTCTCAGGTTAATGGTTATCAATGTTAAAATAAAGTACACAATATCTTTTCTTTCTTTCCTTTTTTTTTAAAAATGAATACTTATAAAAACTTTTTTTACTTTTATTTACATTGTAAGATTTTTAATTATTTTCTAAGATATAGATATAATTTTTTAGAAATATACATGTTTGCACTATATATTATTTGTTGAAATCTTAACTATTATGATGTTCTTAATGCAGTTTAAAAAATCCCAAATTAAATTGGTAACAAAACGTATGAATTTCTTATCTTTGATAGTGTCCTGAAGAAAGGGCAAAGACTTCGAGCTCGGCAGTGGTAGAGTTGAAACGAGCCCCCGATAATTTTCTTTCATAAACGATAACGTATAGATTTTTTAAAATTTAGAGAATTAACACATGTCACATATAGCTTACCATAACATAAAACCATAGCATACTTTATTACTTTCTCTTACTTATCTTTATATGATAAAGTATTGTTTTGGGGTCAAATTTTCGAAATCGAGTTTTTGTTATATTTACACGTTTTGAGGAACCTTAAATCCGAAAATCATGTTTTTATCGGTTTGTCTGTGTGTGTGAGTCTGTGTGTCTGGTTGGATGTCTGGCTGCGTGTCTGTCTCTGTGTGTGTATCTCAAGAACAAATAATAGCAGAAATTCCACACTTGGTATTCTAAATGTGTACCATACAGGGATGCTGCACTAAACCTTTCGTTGAGATCAAACAAATGTTTCGCACACAGGGACATCCAAGAGAATTCAAATACATCACATATATGGGGGAAATTGCAGGTAAGTAGAGTTTAACCCTTTAAGGTTCACTACTTAATTTATTTTAAAAATTACTAAAGTAATTTAAAAAATGGCTTTTAGACACATAGCTGATCATAAATATTTAAAAAATAAAAAAATAGCATTGTTTCTTTTCGAGAAATTTTCGGTTTGAAACATCTGTAAGTAAACCTTATTAAATTCAAATAATATTTAATTTAATAAATAAATCACTTTATAAGTAAACATTATCGACAACAACAACTCGTAAAAGTTGCATAGATTCCCAACATTTCAATCTATTCCGGAGTATTTTAACCCTTTGCGTCGCAAGATAACTCTGATCATTTAAATTACACTCTCACCGGAATTTACGAACACAATTAAAATACAAGAAATTTTAAATTTTTATGTTAAAAAAAGGGTCTTTTCTGCTTTGTTATAAATGTAATTTTTTTCTAAAAATTTCCGGGTTGAGTTTTTACATTTGAGAATTAAAATTAGGTGTTCCATCAGCGGGAACACTGCGACTGAAAGGGTTAAACGTCTATAGACTGCACTAAACAAAATGAAACAAGTATATATATGTTTCATATGTGTAAAAACAAGTTTCATGTGGAATATATTATGGAAATCATTCACTGTTCATTTACTGGGATACACAAAGGAACTTGATTATAGTGCGACGATACTTGAAAATTGATGAAAGTGTATTTCGGGTTGTGTCGTGTGTTATTAAGATAAGATTTTATTTATTTGCACCATGTGGTGCTTACGTAACCATCAGAAGATATACAGGGCTGCCAATATTTAAGCCATATCATTCTTTTCATTGTTAGTGGAAGTGCTTTACTGTAATATTTCACTATGTCCAGACACGCTGCTCAGAAATTGAAATTAATTCCTCATAGCCATAGGGTAAATAATGTATTTTTTTAGGCTAAATATTCATCGCCCTTTTTATTATTATTATTATTTACATGGTTTGATGTTTTCTGAATACTGAAGTCCAGTTTTCAGCGTTTGGTCTTTGTCTGTGTCTCTTCGAATAGATTAAAAATATATAATTTCAAGCGATCCAAATGCTGTATTGTGAAGTTAATACGCTTGTTACTAGAAAAGTTTGATCAAGATTGGTAAGTTTCAAGGAATGTTACGTGTGGAAGTTGTCTGAATAATTTAGAATGAACTTTTCAATTTAATAACCGATTCGAAATTTACATAAATGTAGGTTCAATAATGAAACGGGAGGAGGGGAGATTGAAAGGTGCAGTAGCCCCCTCACATAGAAATAATTGTCAAATAAAGCTGCCCCGAAACCTAATTTGAATTGTTTTAACATAGATTTACTAACAGTACTTGTTATTATACTCTTTCATCTCCAATCTGTGTTTATAGTATTAAATTTCAGGCTGAGAGAAAGTCGTGTGGGTGACACACCAATTTATTTTTTTTATATCCTGTGGATAATTTTTAAAAAATTACACCACGTATCCCGTTGCACATAGATTTTTTTTTTTTTTTTTTTTTTTTTTTGTTTGTTTGTTTTATTAAAGATGCGTGTATAGCTAAAATGTGTATTTTCAACAATTGCCTCTTGTTGGTATTAAATGATTGTACGTTCTCTTGCACATCCTTATACATCAAAAATAAATGTTTCTAGAGCAATTTATCTTAAGCAGGATGTTACTGTAAACATTATTTTAACAAACAACAACAACATCAACAAAAATATGTTCATATATATCTATACATTCGAAATAGTTTACAAATACTTAACTGAACCTAAATCAATTTCCTCTAATTGATCTTAGTACTTTTAAATTACCCTTTCGACTGTGTTAATTAACTACATGCTTTACACGCTATATTTAAATTTAGTTTTACATAAATACCCTTAATTTTTTTTTCTTTTTTAAGACAGTAACATTTTTATGAGTTTTTTCAAATGATCCAAGGGGAAATCAGTTAGACAATATACTAAAAAGCAAAATTACATTTTGCAGTAAAATAGTAAAAAAATAGGAAAAGATACAAGTGGTTAAAATTATACATATATACATACGTAGCTGCCAACTTGTATTATTATATATATTTTTTTTAACCCTGAAATTTTCTATTGGAATTATTTTAAAACTAACATTACTCCACAAAAAATTATAAGTGTTACCATATCCCATATAGCAAATATTTTTCCATATAAGTTCCCCCAGTAAGTCCCAGATTTCCCATATTCCTCCCAGCATCTTCCGTAGGAATGCAAATTGTCCGCCGTAGCGGCCTCCGTAGGAACATCATCATAATTTCCTAGTTTCGTAGCTCCGCTGTAGTTCCCGAGCACTACATCTGTAAAATCATTCCTAAAAATATCAAATTAGATTTTCCCTCATATTTCCAAAATATGTCCGTTGTAACTCCAGTAAGAACCAAGGAGCTTTAGAATATCCCAGCATACTTGCCAACCATCTCATTAATAACCGTACAATTGTTAACGCCCCCTGAAAAAACGCCCCTTTTCTCACACCACTATATTTTTAGAGTAATTCCTTCGAAATGGTGTTACGATTAAAAAAGACTGAAATTATTCTAAAAAATTATTGGTGTGAAAAAAACAAAAGGCAGGTACTAAAAATTGTACGGTTTATAAAGGGATGGTTGACAAGTATGTATCCCAGGGAGCGATGTAGGAAGATCATTGTTGTATGGGATATGATATGTAGGGAGATGCCATGGAGAAGTTAACATCAGTTACACAGGAGGATGATTCCCTCTATTTTTTTACAGCCACTATTACCATACAGAAATACTAGTGGCATGTTTGTTGTAATTTTTGTAATAAAATAAAACAATGAATATTCTTAGAAAATATTGGCGCAAGTAGGGATATCTCTGTATAAGATGGGCGTTAATTGCCCTATGTAATACAGGGGTGAAAGTGTTCTGTCTTTTGGCGGAACTCTTCCACAAGTATTTTTTAACAATAATCTCTACTTTGTTTAATCACAAAATTTTAGCATAAAAATACACTAAATTTCTCTAAATAAAAATAGTGGTGCCGAAGAAGCTGAACACTTTCACCTCTGATAATAATAACTAATAAATTTTTGAAGCATGGTAGCATGTATTACCATATCTGCTATCATCCTAATTAATACTCCGCGATATTGTTAGAAGAGTACTGCCCTTTTCTACACATCACTTAATATTTAGAGTAGTTTTCTTCAAGTGTAATTGGGATTACAAAAGAAAAATCTGATGTAGGCACAACATGACTTCCTTATACACCCATTGGAATATATTTATTATTATGAAAATATTAACCTTTTGTGTGAGGTAACTGAATAAACAACAGGCAGTTTCCATTCTAAGAAAAATCCTGAAAACAAGAAAGAGAAAAATCTGCTTCTCCAGCCACAAAAGTCACGATAATTGGATTATATATACCGCGGAGACAATTATAATAGTTTTTTCAGGAATAGTGCTCCACGGCTTATTACAGAATCTCTCATTGGCAAATGAACAGCTTGTGTTCAATGAAAATCATTCGAGTATGGATGGCCTACTTTTGTTCGCTTAGGCGAAACTTAGTGGCGAGAATTAAAATTGAGATGAGGCTTTCTATCTTGAAATAATATTTGCCACCAAATTTGATCACAAATCCCGCCAAACCTACAAATTTTTAGCCAAAGCGGATGTGTATCGATTGGTATCGATTTTGGCGGTTTGGAATCAAATTTGGCGACTTATCGAAAGAATTTCGCACAAATTTGTAGTTTAGGCTTGCGAAAGTTTGCAAGATCTAAGTTCAATAAGAAAAGATTTCTGGAATTTTTCAGAAACTTTTATCGATTTATAGCGCAGAATCAAATTCTTTGAAAAGTCTATAAATCTGACAAGACTATAAAAATGAAGAGTGATTTTTGATGATTGTAGACTAGAACTTCTCTATATCTTTACGTGCTACTTTCTATAAGGTATTACAGCAAATAGGGAAACAGTTGGTATTCTTTTCCTTTCCACGAAGGTGGACGTTGATTTAGCGTCAGAATAGGCATTCAAATAAGGCGAAAAGTGCTAGTTTAGGATTACCAAAGTTTGGAAACTCTAATTTCAATAGAAGTCGAGTTCTAGAATTTTTTGTAATGATTCATTATTTTCTCGCGCAAAATTACCTCGAAAATTCTATAAATCACTGTGACAACCAGAGCCTGATTAAGGGGGAAGCACACATTATTTATACTTACACCGTTATTTTTTAACAAATACTTTCCTCCTATAATAAACAGAAAATTCTAATTAAAAATTATTTTAAAAGAATTCTGGTGTCTAATAACGGTGAGTAAATTGGATTGTTTTACACCGTTCATTTTTTATTAAAAATATTTCCTCGTCAAAGCGTGGAATTTCTATGACATGAAGTAAAAAATAATTGTAAAAATATTCCGGTGAGAGCGGAGATAATGTGTGCTTCCCCCTTAATCAGGCTCTGGTGACAACACTCTCGATGATTTAAAGTTCCATTCAGGCTTCGAAATTTTCGGTTGTTCCTAAATTAGCAAAATTTCTGCTATGAAGTGTATTTGATAGTATTTATTGGACTTCTGTAGTAAGAATGACTATTTCATTGGATTGTCTCGAGAATATTCATTGATAATTGATTTTTGTAGCGCAAAAAAGTGTTTTATTCAACTGTTTCCTGAATATTCATTAAATAAGATGTATTCATCGACTAGAATCTGTTTATGTCTATAAAATACCTTTCTACAAGCAAAAATGTCGACAACTTTTATAACAATATCATTACGGACTCTAACTAAGCGCTGAATATTCATTAAATAAAATGCATTCGTCTGACTAGAACCAGCTTATGTTTATAAGAATAACTTAATTGCGAAGTTCTGCGTCCAACTGTTCTTGAGTTACGTGAAATACACACACACACACATACTTACATACAGGCCTCACGAAAAATCGTGTAAAATCGCAGATATCTCTAAAACGGAAGCACGTGCCGTGACCAAAGTTGCAAGTGTACAACTAAACATCATGACATTTACAAATATAAATTTACCAACAATCTATAATCGTTCGTTTTTGAGGTATGCGAGATACAAATTCCATTTCGCAAATGGGAATTATTATGCTTTCTTCTACTTTGTATAAGGAAGTAAATATATATATATATATATAATTTTTTAAATATTATATGAAGATAAAAGGCGAGACTAAAAATTTTACGGAATATTACTTAGAAAATGGTAATTATGTACAGAGTTTTTAACTGTTATTACCAACTTCTAAGATACAGCGCTGTTTTTTTTTTTTTTTTTTTTTAGCTATGCTTTTTAAGGGGTTACATCCAGTTGTAATTTTCAAAAAATCGATTTTTTTTTTTTACATATTTTGAATGTACATATATTTGATAATATTGTCTGAAAATTTCATATCGATCCGGCAGTTAGTTTCGGAGAAATTTGCATATTTGTAAATACGTCTCCGAGCGTTTTAAAGTAGGCGGAGCGTAAACCAGAGTAGCAGCTGTTTTTCATTATCCCTATGCCCTTGTCCATGCTTTTCATAATGTTTTGCTTCTTAGAATAAGAATATAAAAGGTTTATCTTATATCTGAGAGCTATATTTAGAAATTTTAGGTATACATCAGCTGATATGGAAAATAACTCCAAAAATAATCCCATGTGGATCTAAGATCGTTGAAATTGCTGCTTATCTTGCTGCCGGCATGTTCAATGAAGGAAAAACATCTCTTCTATACTTCATGAACGCAATGGGACTATCGCTTGGGCCTAATGCCCATGCCTATGTAGAAAAACAGGACGCAGAGCGCATCTTGATCTCTGACCAAAGCGTATCTAACCTATAAGCGTGGACACATAACGCAATCTTTGGTCGCGATTTAACAGCGCCACTAAGCTAGTAGCGGGTGGTGAGGAAAACAATCAACGTTGCGCAGGGAAGCTTCTGTACAGTTGTTTGTTTACGTTTGTCAAAAGTTCCAGCTGTTCTTTTTAAAGGGCCGCGCTTTTTTTCTGTTTACATTACGACTTATTGAAGACAGCGATCGTAATGTTATTTAGGTTTCTGGGCGGCACTTAGATTACTGTTTATCGTTAATTATATCTGTCAAGTAAGATATACAATCCTTACTTGTGTATTTATTTCCTTATTAGAGACAGATTCAAAGAATTCTTTTAATAGAGAAAAATTAATGAATCCAAATAAAAATTTCTAATGTAAAAAATAAGTATAAAATATCTAAAGTTCATATATAAGTTAAAATGAGACTTATTTTAACTTGTAATTTAATATAAATTTTTTTCTCCTTTTTAAGATTTCAAGAAAAGTATAAAAAAAGAAAGCATTAAAATGCATTTTGAAATATATAATAAACTATTTAAATATGTTGTATTTAAAAGATATTCCTGAAATTATTACTTTGAGAATATTAACTTAAAGTATGATGAATGTTTTATATACATACTTTATTAAAGTTATGCAACTTTGTATCTTTATATTTCAACGCGCTTGTCTGCAAAGTATATAAAAAATCTTGAAATTTGATAAAATGGTGAATGCTCCATGTTAATTTTTTCTCACTATTTTATATTAATGTAGTTTAACAATATTTTCAAAAATATATGTTTATTTGACTCTTAAACCAAATTGATGTAAAATAAAGTAGCAAATTTAAAAATTAGCACAAAAATAATAATTCATCAAATTTAAATACTTCTCCAGAAAATCAAATATAGTTAATACTGTCAATGCATGAGAATAACACATGCTTTTGATTTTATAACAGTAAAAAATAAAACTGTACATTCTACTTTTTAATTAAAACGATTGAACAACCAAGAAACTATTGAAAATCTTTTGGAATTTTAAAGACTTAGTATTTTTAGCTTATTAGAGGCACTTAATACAACTGTATATTTCATATAATAGTTCATATTTCCATTTGATTAAATTGAACCTATTATTTTTGTTCAATAAAATATATATTCAGACAACAATTATTCTGGTGTTTTTTTTTTTAAACAGATTTAAAATATTTAAACTGCTTTTGCTCAAATTACATTTTTTCATTAATTCGTGATCTTCAAAATGTTACTTCTACAAATATTTAAGATGATGATTTTCTTAGGTGTTTAATAGAACCTACTTGAAAGAAATACTGATTTTTTTTTTAAATATTTTTATAACATTTTAAAGATTGTGAATTCATGAAGAATGCAAACTGAGAAGAGTTAAATTTAAAATCTTTATAAAAATATATCGAAAATCATAAGAATTGTTGTGTGAATATTTTATTTAACAAACCTAATTAATTTTGTAAATAGTAAGTATAAATAGCGTTTTATATAAAACATTAAGTGAAACACACACACTTCCTATACGGAAATTAGTGTGGCATTTGCTATAGGAATATAACTTTTTTTATTTACTTTCTTTGACCAATATATATGGTC
Source organism: Salticus scenicus (assembly GCA_963930645.1). Lineage (NCBI taxonomy): Eukaryota > Metazoa > Arthropoda > Arachnida > Araneae > Salticidae > Salticus > Salticus scenicus. The sequence continues at coordinate 153,715,934 of OZ005662.1, forward strand.
AAGAAAGTATTGTTCAAGTCAAATTCTTGAAATTGAGTTTTTGTTATATTAACATGTTTATGGGTCCCTTGAATCGAAAATAAGATGTTAAATTTAATGATGATTTAGATTAATAAAATCCTTTGTTATATACTCACTTCAATACAATTGGGAATTGCAGAATTCTTTAAATTAGTGAATTTATAGAAAACTTGAAAGAAATCAAATTTGTATAAGCCTTTCTTGTCAGTGTTATCCAAATTGCTTGTAAAGTGTCTTTAGTTTTCAATCTTTCACATAATCCAATGACTGTTTTTTTTTTTTTTTTTTTTTTGTTGTTGTTGTTGTTATCAGTATATCTTATTTTAAAAATAATTTTTTCGATTATATTCTTTTGAAAAAAATTAAATATTTCGTTAAAACCCTTAATGTTGTTAATGAAATAGAATATTTAAACTTATTTTTTAAAAATTTCTTAAGAATGTAAAGGGCATGTTTGGAAAGTGGGGAAAAAATAAATAATTAAAAATATTTAAGATATTCTAATGGTTTAAAAATAAAAAAAAAATAAAAGAATGTCACTGGATTTAATGAAAAGAAAGAAAAAAAAAAGGATATCTATTTAGCAATTTGTATATATATATATATATTTTTTTTTTAATAATTTTTTTTTTTTTTTTTTTTTAATAAATCTATTTTCAAGCTGTAAAATACAGACTTTCATTTGGTGAAATTTTGCACCTTCGAAATAAATTTGAATCCTAAAAAAAAATAAATAAATAAATAAAAAGTAAAAAATAAGTTTAAAAAATGAAATTTTAAAAATATGCATTATTCATTTAATAATGATAGGCATTATTTAATCCAGATTACAATGGTATGGATTTGGATGACCTTGATGCTCAATAATAAATAGCCTCAAATCTTTTCTGTAATTTAATGAAAGTATAAATGGTTAATATAAAAGCTATTTCTTAAATAATTAAGAGCTCATTGTATCTTTTTCTATTCATGAGCAGAATGTAGAATCGACATAAAAATTATTTTAAAATTATGAACAATTGATGTATTAAGACAATAAATCCGTTTTTAATGTATTTTTAAACAAATAAAGGAAACTAACTTTTTAAATATAAATTCTTATTTTATTGATACAAATACAGTGAAACTATAAATATACAATCTAGATACAAAATTAAAACCTTTGCAACAATAGTTCTCAAATTTTAAGTCAGGGCACATTTAAAAACTATAAATAGGGGTCATAGCAAAGGAATAAAAAAATATAGGAGTCTAAAAGAAAAAATATATAGGAATTTCGAACAAAATATAGGATACACAGTAGTTCGGAGCACATGTACACAAACAAAACTGAGTACAATTATCCATAAAATTCTAAAATGTGTGTCCCCAATTATAGCCGTAATAACTTCAATTTTTAATAAACATCCTATAATTTCAAAAATACAATAACGTTGGCACGATTCTATTAACACATTTTAGAAAAAAACATGGTTAGAAAAATAGCCATCATTTAATCCCATATGAAAAAATTAGATCAACTTGAATTTTGCTCACCTGCGGAATCTGATTTAGATCAAGGATTTCAGTGCATGGCCTGCACATTCACTTTGATAAGGGCCTCCAAAGCAGAGACTATTACCTTAAGTGACAGATCTGTCACTTAAGGTTTAAGTTGACAAATTGGTCAATATTATTAAAAAACTGTTTTTTTTTTTTTTTTTTTTTTTTTTTTTTTTTTTTGGGGGGGGGGGAGGGAAGGGGAATGTAAACAAACCAAAGAGTCAATAAACTTATCAAACAATTTTGAAAGGCACTATTATTCTATATTAATATTATATACAAAAGAATGAAACTACTCCATTCCTCTAAAAGTCCAACTAAGACAAGCTTTTAAAGTTTGTAATGTTGGTAAGTAAATGGACAAATCACACGGAAGCATATAATATACTCTACACAACATGTTGACTCAGCGTCGTTCAAAGTTGGGGAAGCTAAACGAATGAGAAACCGATCAGCTGTCCCTAGTGTTTCCCCGAACTGATAGCGTGATGCATTCCCTTCTGTAAAGGTATTTCAGGAAAAAAAAATCATATCTATACGTTAGATACGCTTTGTCTCTGACGCACGAGCGCAAGGGAGCACGCGCGAGGGGAGAATGTCACGTAGACAACAACAGTTGGCTGTACTAGAAGCAAATGATGAAGCAGAGGGTTCCTCTTATGGTCCTGGAATAGATGACTCGATGTAAGTAGGAAATTTTTTTTTAAACTTAGTTTAAATGGTTCCCAAAACTTTAAACGCGTTTATCTCGCAACGGTGTTTTCAAAGTCGGTGAGCAAAATTTCTCCGAAACGGCTGGACCGATTGACTTGAAATTTTGACACGATTTTCTTAGATATTTTTGTCAGGTAATGATCGTAGGAATAAGGTTTCTGATAATAATTTCGATTTTTTCAGCCTCTTTCAAGTGTAAATTTTCATGAAAAAAACGATTTTTTTTTTTTTGGGGGGGGGGGGGGGGGAAGCCGCCATTTTGTCAAAAATCAAAATTTTGACTATTCCTACGATCATTACCTGTATTCATCTATCCTAAAAATAAATCTTTTGGTTTTTTTCATTTCAGATAATTTGGATCAGAGATATCTTGCTCACCGCCAGACACCTTTTTGTGGAAGTCCTCTAGGAGATCTACTACAGGAACAGCGGAACCCAATATTTTTGTAAACTCATCACGGATTCTTAACATACATTAAATTTGCTATATGTATATGTATTGTATATATTTCTTTAATAAAAGGCCTCTTCACAAAAAATTCACAAAAAACACGTTTTTTCGTGCATACAACTGGATGTAACCCCTTAATCACAACGGAGAAAAATCATTTCATTATTTTAATCATAGACTGATTGTAATTTCTGGTGGCTTTCGATATTAAATGAGAAAACTGTCTTGTGCATTAAAGAGTTAACACCGGACAAATTGAAATAAGTAAATTCTTTTATATCAGTTGACACTTAAAATAATTTTACGAGAAAAAACTTTAAATGGAGATTTTAGCTTTCACCTAAACTTTTATAGTAGAAGAAATTCTTTTTAACTTCTTCATATTCTAAAAAGAAATGTATGTTCTACCAAACGCTATTTATTTTCTTATTTATGAAGGACTGATAATTTCTGACTTCAGTACACGTATGAAATATGATTTTACTTTGAAAAGGGAAAGCTAAATTTTTTCTTCATATATATTAAAATAGTGTCCATATATGGTCAGATCCATTTCAAAATAATACTATTTATTGTTATATTTATTTTTTTATATTCTTACCTTAATATATACACATATGATTATTTGTATATTAAAAAGTGTTAATTCGGTTTACTAGCGTTGTTAAATTTTTCTATCATTTCTTTTTAAAAATATTTATTTTTTTCTGTAAATTTTAACTAACGTTGTAATTTAACGTACCTCGTCATTTAAAAGGTGTAAAAAGAATTATTCAATGAATGAATGTACCGTAATTTCTGGTAGATACCCCGCAGGTTATTTAATCCAGTTTTGCACCAGAAATTTCAATTGATAAATAAATTTATATTTGTACAAGTTCTTCCTTCGAAAAAGTATTGATTTCTCTATCAAATAAAATTTCTGGTGGAAAAAAGACACATCTTACCTGCGGGTTATATACCAGAAATTACGTTAATTAAGTTATAAAATGTATTTTGCTAATAATGATTCGTACGAATAAAAGCATTAACTAAATAAGATGCAATAGGTCCTACAGAATCACTAACTTTTATAATTTATTCCAGAGTATTTATAGTTCAACCATCACTTTTCGCACCAAACTTTTTGGAGAATATTTCTGTCCAGTATGAGACAATGAATAAATTAGAAGAAAATTGTTCTTGAAAATTACTAGTATGAAAGAAAGGCTTTGGTTGCAGCACTCGTGCCTACTTTGTTCGCCTGAAGAAGAATTGTGTGTTTTGTTTTCGGCCCGAAACAATTGATGCGAATTTATTGCATTTTATGGTGCTCATTGTACTCATTGGTGCTCATTGTTTTGTACTTATTACTTTAAAACTCCCGATCTGTGGTGCTTTCTTATTATCTATCTGTTTATTTATCTGTTAACAAAATTTTGTGTGCGCTTTATTTAAAAATAATGGACAGAGTTCTACAAAAAAATTAATTAGTTGTACTTTAAGGTAAATTACTATTAGTTAGATTTTAACTAGGTCTACAGCTAAATTCTGTACTTTTGAATTAAAATACTGACATCGGAAATTTATCCTGGATAATATTTAAGATATCCTTGGTTAACTTTTAAAATCCATCTTTGCCAACATCCTAATTGAAGCGCTTTATTTTAAAAGGGGATTTCCACCATCTTTACATAGCTGCCAATATTTTATTTTATTCCGGAGTACTTTTAGCCCGCCTTTATTTCGCACCACTTTATTTATAGAAAAATTTTCTTCAATACATAACTTCGGTAAAATAAGAACAAAATACTTATAAAAAAAAAAGTGGTACGAAATAGAGGCGGGGCTAAAGTTACTCCGGAATAAATTAAAATATTGGCAGCTATGTCTTTATCGAATTTCGCTTTTTCGCCTTTTACAGTAAAAAGGACATAGATCTATTACTTAATGAAGAAACGAGACTTTTTGGCTTGTAAGTATGTCTACAGGAAAGCTTTGAAATTTGCGTTTTATTTTAAAAGGGGACTTTTGCAGCACTCTTTCATGCCCTGTGATAGGGATTTTTATATTATTAGAAGGATTGTTAGAAAAACCAAAAGAATTTATACAATGGATGAATATGTTTACTTCATAAAAAGGGCTTCGAATAAATTACAGAAATTTACAATTGTCCAACCTACACATCGTGATGTTTTGGATTTTAACAGCTGGTATCTAGAATTTTACAAAGAGATATGCCTCAGTGAAGAATCCCACGGTAAAACTGTACCAAAATAAGAAAAGGTCTCTTTTAGAATATCAACATATCACTATTTGAAATGTGAAGATTCTAACCCTGCGATACGTGCCACCAAAAACTTTATTGTGGGTTTAACTCAGCACAAATTTAGACTAAGAAACACGCAAAAGAACTTGTCTTTGCCTGGTAAAGGGAATGTTTCTCGAAGACCCATACTGAAAAGTAAAGTAGAGGATATCAAAAAAACTCTTAAATTCATTCCTTAGGAGCATCTGGCTTTTTGGAATACAATTATTACAGAATATCCTACGACTGAAAGTGAAATTAATTTGTAAATTACACATTTTGGTAAATTTACCTTTGTATTTATTTACTTTCTTATGTATTCGCAATTTATCTGGAATATTTGATATAAGATAATTCGTTACACATTATTTTTTCATTCGCTCCTTAAAACTTGAATGACATTTCTGCATTTTATTTTAAAAGGAGACTTCTGCTGCATAAATAATTGCTTTTTTTGAAAAAAGTAGAGACAATAAATTTGGTTTTTATACATTAAAATATGTCTATCAATGAGTACTATTAGCTGGCAAAAATTTGTACATTAAGATAAATTAAACCACAAAGTAGGAAGTTTTTTTATTCTCCTGTAAAATTACAAAAACGGCAGAAGTCCCCCTTTTAAAATAAAGCGGTTCAATTAATATTCCGTAGTGTCGTTTGTCTCACCCTTTTTCTCACACCAGTAAATTTTTTAAATGGTATTCCCCGAATGCAATTACGATTTAATGAGAAGAAAAATACGTTAAAATGGTGCTGGTAAGTGTGAAACAGAAGGAAAGGTTAACAATACTGCGGAATATTAATTATAATGTTGGCAAGGGTTCTTCAAATTTCCGGTGTCAGTTTATTTATTCAAAAAGGTAGAACTTTCTAATAGATCTAATATATTAGATCTACCGGACTTTTGAATTAAAATACCAGAAATTTACCCTGAATAATATGTAAGATATTTTAGGGTAACTTTTAAGATGATATTTAGTGAAGTATATAAATATTGTTAAACAAAACTTTTTGGTGTCACTTTATTAATTCCAAACGACAGAACTTTCCGGTAGACCCAATACATATCGCGCAATAAAAAGCAATGCTACGTTGCAATGTTTTTCAATTGCGGTAGGACTATATCTAAGATTTTATAGCGTATATGTGCACCAAACTTGATATATGAGATAATCATTATAAAAATAATCATGATTTAAATTGCGTTTATATCGCCGTTATGTGGCTTCGCTGTGCTGTAATTTTCTCCATTTACATAACCCTTTCAGGGCAAGCGAAATTTTTAATTTTAAATCAACAGCCAGCAGAAATCACCAACAATATTAAAAGATAAGAAATAAATGAAGTTATAATAGAAAAATTTTATAAAAAATTTCCGGGGAGAGTTTTTGCAATTTTGAATTAAAATTACTATGCAACCACCGCCGAAACGGTTAACACTTTCAGTCGCAGTGTTCATGCTGATGGAACACCTAATTTAGAGCAAAATCTCATCCCGGAAATTCTTTAGCAAAAATTTATATTTATAACATAGCAGAAAAGGCCTTTTTTTTTAACCTGAAAATTTAAAATTTCCTTTATTTTAATTTTATTCGTAAATTCCGGTGGCAGTGTAATTTAAATGATCTGAATTACCCTGCGCCGCAAAGGGTTAAAGAATATATCTGACCTTCTATGATATATCAATGGACTGAACATAATATGTAAGATATATATTTTGAAAATTATTTTGATTCAATTTCTGTATATATTGGCCGATATGTTGCGTTATTATCACTAGCATTTCGATTTTCTAGATGTTTGTACCTCAGCATGTATTGAATAAATTTTAGAGAAAGTTGATGTTTAAAATAATTATTGGGAAAAAATACGTAGATTAAATTTTTGTACATGATAATTAGTAGGTGGCGCTGTTATACAGAATTATAAAAGAGAAATTTGCTATAACTACAACATACCAGGTTATTCAATAATTTATTTGTGTTTTCTCATTTGATGCTGTTTAATACAAAGAAATTTTTGACAATGCGTTAAATATTAATCCGTATCGGTCTTAAAATAGCGTTTGTGGTCAACAGTACCTTGTCCCTTCGGTACGGCACGTGGGTGGTGACAAGACGGATCCTACCGAAATTCGATATTTCTAAAATGTGTAAAAATTGCAATGTATATTGCTCATCATTAAAAGGTAAATTGACACATCACAATGCCATTTTTGATTAAATTTCAACACTTTTACGTCGGCAATAGTTTGTATTTTGAACAGTAAACTCAACTATTTGGCATTTCTCTAAAAAGTTACGTTATTTATCAAATGTACATATTGGTATGTTTATTATAATAATTCTTTCAGCGGAGACCTCATACCGGCAAATTTTAACTGTTTTCAGTTTATTAATTGTCGAAAATATACACGACAAATCAGATTTAAAAATTAGAAAAGTTAGCAGCTATCCAAATAAATTCACAATCGATACTAAAAGCTGCAAGATAAAAATTTATCAAATAAAATTTTTGGTGTAAATTATGTGTATATGTCTTCCTGGGATACTCCAAGTATTACGATACAACTTGACAGAGTTGCGAACACTAAATTATTCCGGAACATTTTTCCGGTCTTTATTTCTTACCACTTTTTTTTAAGAGTATTTTCTTCTTATTTTATTATATTTATATATTTAAGAAATAAAGGCGCAGCTAATATTGCTCTGGAAAAAATCTAAAATGTTGGCAACTATGTTTACTACGTTTAGAAATTCGTATTTATAGAAATATTTGTGAGCGAGAAATTCTCAAACATTAGTATGTTAATATACTAAACAATACTTGAGAATTTCTAAACTTCGTAAACCATTAAACATACTTGCTACCATGCTTGCCAACCATTTCATTATGAAGCGTAGTACTTTTAGTCACCGCCTTTTTTTGTACACCAGTAATTTTTTAGAGTAATTTCATTCTTATTTAATTGTAACACTATTTGGAGAGAATTGCTCTAAATATAAAGTGATGTGGGAAAAGGGGCGTGTTTTCAAGGGGCGTTAACAAGTCTACGCTTATTAATGAGAGTCCTGTGCTACCCATTTCATTAATAATCGTAACATTGTTACGCCCCTTTTTCCACACCACTTTATTTTTAGAGTAAATTTATCCAAATGTTGTTACGATTAAATAAGAATAAAATAACTATAAAAAGGACTGCTGTGAAAAAAAATGTGGTTACTAAAAATGTTACGATTCATAATGAGATGGTTGGCAAGTATGCATTAAATATAAAATTATTGCATAATGAAGTACTCGGAGAGACGTACTTTTTTTTCTTTCTTTCTTTCTATCATCTTTTTTCCCCCAGTTTTCCACCATTGACAGATATAGAAATCTCCGCCTTCCTCCAAGACACTTTCATGGATGAGAAATTTCCGCCATTTCTGCTACCACTATTTTCCTACAGAAATCTTTACGTATTTTTATAGTAATGTGTCTTGACTATATAGAAGAGTGATTATTGTTAAAAAATCGCGGTAACAAAAAATAATAAAATAAAATAAATAAATAAATAAATAAATAAAGCGGAAAGTGGCCTGAAAGTTCATTCCTGAAAGTGACCTGGAATGGAATGGATGTTTCATTCCTGAAAAAGGACAGAAACTTCGATTTCTGCCACTATTCATGAACACAAAACAAAGGGCTCAAAATACCCCTCCCTTTTTTTTAGGGATTTTTCCCACACTTTTTCAGTAATAATAAAATTCTATTTAAATTTTTAAGCTTATGATGAAATATCTCATTTAAAGTTAGACGTGCAAAATGTTCTGCAAAGTAGGAGACTTCTGGCTCTGAAACAATGACAAAAGTTGCTATTTATTTCAATTGCAGACGACTCAAGAAATATGGAACTTATGAACCTTGTTATAAAAATGCCTCACAGAATTTAAAATTACATTTTCTTTTTTTTCCTTCTTTTTTATTTTTCTCTTTTTTTCTGTCTTTTTTTTTTTTTTGTTTAGAAGTGGAGGGATTTCTATGCAAGGAAGAGTTAAAGAATTATCCATTACAAGTTGCTTTGTTTTGCTTGTTTGTAGAATATTGAAACCAAAGTTATACTTTTTAACTTTTCAACAAAATAAAAGTATTCATTTCTGTTTGCAAATAAAAGATTTTTTTTTTATTTTAATGGAAAAACTTTGTGTTTATAATTCAGAAAAAATACATTTTGCATTTATCAATTATAATTTTTTATAATTACTTTTTATTTTCTCTTACCCATAAGGTAGAGAAAGTATTGTTTTGGGGTCAAATTTTCGAAAGTGAGATTTTGTTATATTTACACGTTTTGAGGTCTCCTGAATACGAGAATCATGCTTTTAGCGGTTGGTCTGTGTGTATGTCTGTGTGTGTGTCTGTGTGTGTGTCTGTGTGAGTGTCTGTCTGTTATCAGCATATATCAAGAAGAAATAGTAGCAGACATTCCAAACTTGGAATTCTAAATGTGTATCATATAGGGATGCTACAGTAAGCTTTTCGTTAAGATCAAGCAAATGGTTCGTGTACAGGGACAATCAAGAGGATTCTAATACATTACGTATATGGGGGAAATTGCAGGTAAGTAGAGTTTAACGTCAATAGACTGCACTAAACCAAATGAAACGAATATATATTTTTTGTAATAGAGATAGTCAACTGGGATTTTTTTTTTGTGTGTGTGTATGTAGGAGCCTCGCCTCCCCCCCCCCCTGGTGGGGAAAATCTCCCCTCGAGGGGAGTAAATTTTCATGATGGGTATATTTCAAAAGAGCTCGCCAATACCTTTAAAACAAACGGTTGAACCATCGATCTGCGATAATTTAAAACAAAATTATCGATTTTTTTTTTTTTTTATTGAGAATAAAATGGACTTTTTTTGGATATTTAGTGTTATACTACTTCTGTAATATGGAAATCGTCTGCATCATCTTAAAAGATAATTTTTTTAAATAATAATTTTAATAAATTATTAAAAAAAAAAAAAAAAAAGAATTATTTTTAATAGCCGAATTAAATTTTATATAAATCTAGGTGCATTAATGAAACGGGTGATTCAAGGGGGCGATAGCCCCTTTCACACAGAATTAATTATCATATAAAATTCTTCGGAAGCCTAATTTGAATTGTTTAACATAGGTTTACATAACATCGTTATCTTACCTCTTAATGTCCAACCTGTATTTATAGTATTAAATTTCAGTGTAGGAGAAAGTCGTGTGAGTGACACACCAGATTATTTAATATAGTTTTAGTGTGTTTTCGTGTTTTAAGTAATAAAAAAAGTGTATTTTTTTTTTTTTTTTTTTATCAGATGCCAACTACAAAAGCGAAAAATATTAAAATGAACTTAATGCTTAAGTAAATTGATTGTTTAAAACTACAGCTAATGACGGTTCATGAACAACAATAACAAAAAAAAAAGAAAAGAAAAGAAAGAAAATATATATATATATATATGAAATCCTAGTAGCAAATAGATTTTGAAAGTTTCTGTTGAAAAATTATAAATATAAAAAAATCAATAGTTTCAGTGTAGAATTTAAATATTCATATAACTAAACTGCTAAAAAAATATACAAAAATGCATTTTTAGATTTTAGTCAGTGAAATTTAACGCCTTGCATCAAATCACAAAAAAAAAATATTTGCTTATATTCTTTGGCTAATTACTTATATATTTAAACTAGGTATTTATTATCAAAAATTGAAACTAATGAGTTTCAGATATGTTGATTTGATTAATAGTATATCCCATTGTGTATAGATAACATATGGGAAAATTTAATCAATTTCAACTTCAAAATTAATCAAATTAACAGTTACTAAAACACGTAACACTAATGCATAGGTATATTACACAGGAGATTCTTCTACGGAAATGTTTAACAGCTAATTTAGTTGACTAGATAGCTTGTGATTTACAATAGTTAACAAATAATGCAAGAAATAAATGTTGAAATATTAAAATAAATGATATTTTAATTGAACTATACAATAATAATAATAGTAATTAACAATAATAAAATGAACCATGATAACATTTGTTAAGATCAATCACTACATATATGCTGATTATTATCAATGTTATATTTTTAAGATTGCTGTAAGTCATATTATAATGATTTCTGTAAGTTGTACACTCTGCTTATGACTTTTGATGAAACGTATACTGTATATATAGAGTGTTACAATCCTACATTCCCAAACTTTAAGGAATGAAAAATAAACTTGGACGAATCAGAATTACACAGGAATGTTGGATCGAAAATAATTTGAGATTAAAATAAATAACATTCCTGTCACATGGCTGACTAATTTGCCATACTGTTGAAGCATTGATTAATTTTAGTGAGTGCAATAGGTAGCACCTAGTGCATGATTCCCTTGAAAGTATCGAGGGCATAGATAAATGAACTAAAAAGCCGGGTTTAGTTTGCATAAGGGGCTAGTTGAAACTTAGCTTCTATTTCTTGTCACATTTGATGCCCTGAATAATTCTACTATGTGCAATAGGCAGTATCTGGTTCATGATTCCCTTCTTAAAAATATAGAGAACTTTGATAAATGAACTAAGAGACCGGGATTAGTTTGCATAAGGTGCTAGTTGAATTTGAAACTCAGCTTATATTATCTGTCACGCTGACAGTTTACTACTATGGAGTGTATGTATAGAAGAAGCATCCACCGTAAATTCAATCTGTTTAGAAGCGACACGATGAAAAAACTAGGTATTTCATTATTTTTCTGACTTGTGAGTAAATTTTTGATCGTATATATATATATTGATTTGGCGAATCTATATCAATTTAAGGCGCTGCGTATAGCGGTTTTCGAAAGAGTGGTTAACTCTGCATGTATGTATCATGTTCTGTTTTTCCTGATGCTTAGAATTCTATGGTACCAATCTTATGTTGTATATTCCTGTGGCGCTCGTTAACATAGTTAGGTATTTGGTCAGATGGCATAGCTATAACATAACTATAGCATAGCCTGACTTTCCTTCTTGATAGTTCAAATGCTGAAAATTTACTCCAAAAAGAAGAAGAGTTTCTGACATGAGCCAACTGCTAAGACGATGGTGAGGGTTTTCATTCGGCACTTCCTAGGAACACCGGAGAACCTTTAAGAAATGAACAAGAAAACAAGACTAACAATAAATTCTTTATTTAAAAAAAAAAAAAAAAAAAAAAAAAGGACGTCGTATTGACCCTTTTGAAAACGATAAATGACTTTGTTTGGGTTAAATACCAATCCCCTCAGTACCTTAAGAAAATTAAGGAAACCGATGTGTGAAGGTGTTCACATACATTTGGTTAAATTTTAATTGAATTTTTAAATAAAATAAAATCTAATGATAAATTAATGCATTATTGCAATAAAAAAAATAATTAAATTTTAAGTGAGATATTATATTTACATAATTTGTTCTTAAGCATTTGGAGAAAGAATTATTTTTAAATGTCGTTAAAAATTACACAATTTTAATTATACATACGACCTACACTATTTATTAACATAAAACAATAACACACATCATTCAGAAATCTAAATTGTATATGTTTTATATCTAAATCATAAATAAATTGTTTATCTTTTTAAATAGAAAAGTACTTTATTTTATGGGATAAAAAAGAAAATAAAAGAAATAATATCTAACGGAAATTCTGACATTAAACGTAATTATAAAAAAAGTGTTCTCAAATTGTCATAAAAACAAGAAAACTCATCGTCAGAATTTATATTATTGCAACACCGGATATAATTTATTTTAAATTACCCAATATTAATGATTTCAGTTCATAACGGTCATTTTCTCTAGTCAAACGGTCGTTTGGCGTAATGTTGGCGATTAAAAGGTTAATACAATTATAAACTGTCATTACAAATTCAAAAATTAACATTGGTTTAATATCTAAAACAAAGAACTGAAGTTGGCTTTCATTTTTGGCGAAAATAAGAAAAAGCGAAACATATGACTGCCCTTCCAAGGGTTCTCCCCGTGCGAGAAAAAAGAGCAGACCCACAGTTTTTGCTTTTTCATCGTAGAATAAAATACAGAAAAATTTAGCCCTCTCTCTCTCTCCGTCGCTTCCCGAGAAATGCTTGGGTTATTATTGCGAAATAGTTTTATATGTGTACTTCCTTATGTGACTTCTTAAGAATAAACTCAATAAAGACAGTTTAAATTTTATCAAGACTTGAATGTGTTTATCTGTTATCAAACGCAGTGTATATCAAATTTTACGGCCAAAGAATGAATTTTTATTTCAGAAACGGATAATCCACGTTACACGATGGGCCGCATGTTCCACTAGTTAAAAAGGGGAAATAAAATAAAATTTAAAAAGATTAAATTGAAGACTTTTTCTATTAGTTTGATTCGCACCAAAAAGTAAGCAAACATTAACCCATTAACCGCCAAAACTAGAGATAATGATTTTTTTCTAATACAAACAGTAATACGCATTGTTTTGATCATATTGTTGCGTACTTGGGGGTTCGTGAGTTGTCTGAGAATGAAAGGCCAAACGTGCAAAAATTCAGTAATTTATTCACAGAAAGTTCCAGAAAAATACAGGTCAATAAACCAATTATCAGCTTCAATTCAAGCAGTAACCACAGCTTAAACAACAGCTGTCAATAGCAAATCCACAGTACAAACTGTATACCAATAACACTTGAAGCAAGTCTCTCTCAAAGAGGCTTAAGAGCAATGCAAGCACTAGCGAAGCTGGCTGAGATCTGAACTGAACTGACTGCCTTGGCGAGGAAGCGCTCCTTATATGCTTTTCCATGGAACCCAGATTTTTCGAGAAAACTCTAGAAAGTGGTCAACCAATCAACTTACAGCTTCCATATTTGGTATATCCCATATAAGGATTTTCTCGCCAAGGTCGCCAAAAAAATCGCCAAGGTGGGAAAAAGTCGCCAAATTTGGCGCCAAATCCATTACTTGCATTACTGGGGCTTTTTAATGCGTTTTTAAGGGAAAATAAGGCTATTTCAACGCCAAAACGACTAGAAATGCACAAAATTAGCACTTTATCAACTTACTAAGCCTCTTTGAAAGAATTTATACAAAAATAAACACAATTATTTACAATTTCGTAACACTGCCCCCCTCCCAAGGACTGCACGTCCCGGGCAGTGCAACCCTTGGTCAAGAGGCGAAACTAAACAAATTTACACAATCTAAAACACAAAAACTAAGTTGCATATAAAGATAACATAGAAATATAAATTAAGTGGGAAATATTTACAAAATTCACAAATATGTACAAATATTTATATACAAATATTTACATTACGCATGCGCAAATTTTACCAGTATTTACATTTTTAATTTTTAATATTACCGTTACTTGTGGTACTTGGCTAGCCTGTTATAGTGCACCACCTTCGGTTTTGATGAAGGTGTTTTAGTGATCCGCACCACTACATCATTCAACCTTTTTAAGACTGTGTACGGTCCGTCCCAGTTGCACTGTAACTTGGGAGAGAGTCCTTCGCGTCGAGCAGGATTCCACAACCAGAATTTCTCTCCTTCCTGGAACTCATGTTGTGTAGCCTTTAGATCGTACCTTGTCTTCATTTTCTCCGTTGCCATGTTAATCCGCTCCCGAGCAAAGTTGTGTACGTCATCAAATCGTGCCTGGAGATCTTGGATGTACTCCTCGGGCGATGAAGACGCATCGGGTGGACAACCAAACAGGAGATCACAAGGGAGACGAAGTTCACGTCCAAACAGCATTTGGGCTGGAGTATAGCCGGTGGTTTCATGGACAGCACTCCGATAAGCCAGCAGGAACAATGGCAACTTCAAGTCCCAATCTTGCTGGTTCCTTGATACTAGAAGAGAGAGGTTATTCAGGATGGTACGATTGGACCTCTCGACCATGCCGTCCGACTGGGGATGTAAGGGTGTTGTCCGGGTTTTGTCTATGCCGAGTAGTTCACACAGTCCTTTGAAAACATCAGAGGTAAAGTTCCTACCTTGGTCGGTATGAAGTTGTAGGGGCGTGCCGTACCTTGACACCCATTGCTGTACTAGGACTTCTGCGACTGTGCATGCCTCTTGATTGGGAATGGGATATGCCTCAGGCCACTTGGTGAAATAGTCCATCACGACGAGAATGTATTTATTTCCACTGGAGGTCCGTGGCAAAGGACCCAAGATGTCGATTGCAATCCGTTCAAATGGTGCTCCCACGTTATACCGTTGCAGTCTTCCTCGACTACGTTTCTGCGGACCTTTACGTGCCGCACAAGCATCACAGGATTTACACGATTTCTCCACATCCTCCTTTGCCTTGCACCAGTAGAAGCGTTCCCGAACTTTCTGCAGAGTCTTCATTACCCCAAAATGGCCTCCGGTAGAGCTACTATGCAGTTGTTCTAAAACAGCTGGTATTTTTGATCTTGGTAATAAAATCTGCCATCTGAAGCTTTTCCCATCATCAGATTCCCACTTTCGGTATAATACGCCGTTTCTGATATGAAGAGAGTCCCAAAGTGCCCAATAACTTTTCGTAATGGGGCTAAAACTGGAAATGTCCTGCCAGGTAGGTCTGTTGCTGGTCGTCTCCTTCAGCTGTAATATTGGCTTTATGTCAGGATCTTCCAACTGGGCTTTTCTAAGTTCTTCGTCACTCCATGGATCGGGATCTTGATCTGATGGTGTAGAGACTTGGCAGGCAACCGGATTTATCGGCAGGTATTTCTGTTCGGCTTTAGAGCAGTACTTGCAGCTCTCCGAGCAGGGCTTACGTGACAAGGCATCTGCAATACCATGTAGAGTCCCTTTACGATGACGTATCTCGAAGTCATATTCCTGCAGGCGTTGTATCCACCTGGCAATCTGACCTTCCGGGTTCTTGAACTGGAGCAACCACGTTAAAGATGCATGGTCAGTTCGGAGCAGGAATCTTCTGCCATAGAGGTAATGATGGAAATGTTCTATGGCTTTTATGATGGCGAGTAGCTCTTTCCTGGTGGTACAGTAATTTCGCTCCGGTTTAGACAGGCATTTACTCCAATAGGCAATGACATGTTCTTGACCATCAATTTCCTGCGACAGAACAGCACCGACACTCTCATGGCTGGCATCTGTATCAAGTATAAACTGTCTGTCGGGCTTTGGATACGTCAAGATAGGCGATGATGTTAAGGCCTCTTTAAGTCGCTGGAAAGCTTTTTCACATTCATCTGTCCACAGGAACTTCTGTTTGGCTTCCGTCAGCTTGTGGAGTGGTCTGGCAATATTTGAGGAACCCTTGACAAACTTCCTGTAGTAAGTGCATAACCCCAGGAAACTTCGTAGTTGGTGTACATTTTCAGGGCGACTCCAGTTCTCGACTGCAGAGATCTTCTCAGGATCAGTTCTCACACCTTCGGCAGAGATGATATGGCCGAGGTAGCTCACTTCACGACGGAACAAGTTACACTTGCCTGGATTCAATTTGAGGTTAGCCATTCTGAGTTTCTCCAGCACCTTTCGGATGTTTCGTAGATGGTCTTCAAAGGTGCGCCCCACAATGATAATATCATCCAAATACACCAGACAGGCTTCATAGGAAAGTCCTTTTAGCACTGTCTCCATCAGGCGTTCGAAGGTGGCAGGTGCATTACATAATCCGAATGTCATAACTTTAAATTGCCACAGTCCTTGTCCCGTTGTGAATGCAGTCTTCTCACGATCATCAGGATGTAATTCTACTTGCCAGTAACCGCTCTTCAGATCCAACGTCGAGAACCATTTATTGCCAGCAAGTGTGTCTAATGTGTCGTCAATTCTGGGAAGAGGGTAACTGTCTTTCTTCGTGATGTCATTCAAACGACGATAATCCACACAAAATCTTGTTGAACCATCCTTTTTCCGCACCAGTACTATGGGAGAGGCCCAAGGACTCGTTGATGGCTCGATGACATCATTGTGCTGCATTTCGCTTAGAAGTTCAGTGACCTCTTCCTGTTTAGCAAATGGAAGTCTTCTTGGATGTTGTTTGATTGGAGGATGATTTCCTGTATCAATTCTGTGCTGGGTGATGTTCGTTCTCCCGGCGTCTTCAGGTGTTCGAGAAAAAAGGTCTTTAAATTCTTGGAGCAGCTTCTCCGCAGCACATCTCTGTTCTTTTCCTAACTCTGCATTCTTGAGTAGTTCCGTTGTTAATTGCTCAGAAGACTTGGATTCGGTTGATTGCGTGGGGCGGTTGATGCATGTGACAGGAGTGCAGGTTGCCAACACCTCATCCTTCTTCACTGTCCGGACCTTATCGCTGATGTTTGCGACTCGCATAGGAATAGTACTCTTTGAGAGATCAACTAGAGATGAAGCTACCAGAACTCCTCTTCGGCTATTGTCTGTATTCGGGTATTCAATCAGTCCATAGCGGAAGTATTGCTTTGTAGGTGGTGTTCCTGAAACTATTGTCTCTGTGTGTGGAGGGATGGAAATTTCAGACTTGGCTGTTATCTGGCAAATTGTCTGAATGTCTTGATTTTCAGTGTTGAACACAGCGATGTCTTCCGAACTCGAATGCAGTTCATTATTCTTGAAGTCCAACTGAAAGTTAAATTTTCTCAGGAAATCAATTCCAATGATTAAAGGATCTCTTATAACTGCCACATATGCCATATGATGGTAACTGGCATTCCCAAAAGTGATAGTCAAGTTCATTTTCCCATATATTTTGATTTCGTCTCCGGTCACTGTCTGGAGTTTAACACAGGGGGCGTCCAGATGATCTTCTCTTTTAGTTCTTGAGCCAAATCCGTTTTAATGATGGTCACGTTGGCTCCCGTGTCCAGAATCATCCGGCAGGTGGCGTTGTCGACTTGGCCATAGACGTGAAGTCCATTATCGCCGCCACTCATCGATGAAACATGAAATACTGTAAATTGGGGCTCTTTAATTTTAGGCAACCTCCGCCCCGCGAGATGGCCTCCTCTTAGTTTCCCTGTAGTGATGGTCAAGACGGGTGATTTCCTATAGTTGGTCGTACAGGGCAGTTCCTCTTCACGTGACCATCCCCTCCACAGCCCCAGCACTTTATCTTCCGGTCCTTTATTTCCTTTTTATTCTCCAGGCTGCGCAATCTCTTTAAGATCTCTTCGATACTTCTCTTCATTTCATTTTCACCAGCAGACGTATCGTTTAATGAGACTGCTCTTATGGTATGGCGGTCTTTACGGGAGGCTTGTTGGGCTGCCTCTATCCTAAGTGCATAGCCTAAAGCTGATTCTACGTCTCTGATGTTGGAAAGTCTCAGCGCTTTTTGAATTTCTGGATCCCGAACAGCATCGATAAAGTACTGAAGAGCTAAGTCGTTTCGAGTTTCAGCTTGACAGTCTGAGAATGCTAGGTGTGACAATCTCTGAATGTCCGCTGCCAGCTCTTGCAAACTTTCGCCCGTTTTCTGGTAACGGGACTTTAGCTGGAGGCGACTATAGTCCTTAGAACACTTCTCTCCGAACCTTAGCTCCAGTGCTCTAGTCAAGGCCTCGAAGTCGTTCCTTTCTTCCTTAGTAACATTTCTCAGTATCTCGGCTGCATCTCCCCGTAATGCTGCTGCTAAGTGGACTGACTTGGCGGTAGAGTCCCAGCCGTTAGCTTCAGCTACGATGGAAAACTGCGTTTTATATACATGCCACGAGGAACTGCCGTCGTAGGTGGAAAGCTTAATAAATTCCTGATTCTGGATTCTTCTCTCTTTCTTTTCAGTTTCCTGGGGCAGGGATTCTAACTTTTCTTCCACTTTTCTCTCCAGATCTTCTTCTATTCTCTTCAGTTTACCTTCTATCTCTGAAAACCTTCCTTTCAGCTCTTGATCAAAGTTTTCTTTAACTTTCTCCTCGAAACTCCGTTCTATTTTCGTAACACTCTCTTCAACCTTCATAACATTTTCTTCTATCTTCATAGCTTTCTCTTCAACCTTCATAACATTTTCTTCTATCTTCATAGCTTTCTCTTCAAAACTTCCTTCTATTTTCAAAACTTTCTCTTCTATTCCATCTATTCTGCTTCCCATATCCGATAATTTACTTTCGATTGATTCTTTCACCGTTGAAAGCTCTCTCTTCATCTCATCTTGATTAGATTTAATTTCTCCCTGAACTTCACCCATAGTGTCTTTCATTTCCTTCATTTCTTCAGTCAAGCCGTCTTTCAATTCTTTCTGTCCGGCTTTCATTTCATTCATCTCGTGACTCAGGCTATCTTTCATCTCTCTTTGCGATGCTTCCATACTTTCTATCAATCCAGATCTTAACTCATTCATCTGAGCAGTGAGACCTTCTAGAATTTTTTTCATCTCTTGCTCCATAGCTCTCGTTATCACCATTCACAGACAAATCCCCGCTCCTGACACCAGAAATGTTGCGTACTTGGGGGTTCGTGAGTTGTCTGAGAATGAAAGGCCAAACGTGCAAAAATTCAGTAATTTATTCACAGAAAGTTCCAGAAAAATACAGGTCAATAAACCAATTATCAGCTTCAATTCAAGCAGTAACCACAGCTTAAACAACAGCTGTCAATAGCAAATCCACAGTACAAACTGTATACCAATAACACTTGAAGCAAGTCTCTCTCAAAGAGGCTTAAGAGCAATGCAAGCACTAGCGAAGCTGGCTGAGATCTGAACTGAACTGACTGCCTTGGCGAGGAAGCGCTCCTTATATGCTTTTCCATGGAACCCAGATTTTTCGAGAAAACTCTAGAAAGTGGTCAACCAATCAACTTACAGCTTCCATATTTGGTATATCCCATATAAGGATTTTCTCGCCAAGGTCGCCAAAAAAATCGCCAAGGTGGGAAAAAGTCGCCAAATTTGGCGCCAAATCCATTACTTGCATTACTGGGGCTTTTTAATGCGTTTTTAAGGGAAAATAAGGCTATTTCAACGCCAAAACGACTAGAAATGCACAAAATTAGCACTTTATCAACTTACTAAGCCTCTTTGAAAGAATTTATACAAAAATAAACACAATTATTTACAATTTCGTAACACTATATAACAATAATTTAAAATAAAATTATTAAAAATTGTTTTATCTTACTAAATACAGGGTGTTGTATTTGTACAACGTCAGTGGAATAAGAGTATAGAATGAATATAAACAAATGTTTATGGAAATTTTCTTGAGGGAGCATAAAACAGCAAAAACTACAGATGAATTCAAAAGTAATTATTTTATTATTATATATATATATATATATATATATATATTATAAGTTATGTAAACTTGTTCAAATATGAAGATTTTCAAAAGTTTTGGATTGATTAGTGCTTCAAGTTTGAAATTTATTTTTAAATATAAAATTTTTTTTCAGGTCAAATTTTTTTGTAATAAAATAAACATCTATCCTTTCCTTACTCAAAAATAATACTTAATATGAAATATCTTTTTTAGTTGACTGTTAAACGCAATTAGATCTGGTGTTACGTCGAAAAATGGGTTAATATGAAGTATTGTCACCTAAATTTCCTATTTTAGTTAATTTTAACATGTCTAATTGTCGTGTCGAAAAACTGTTTGCAAACTTGGATTCAGAAAAATCGCCCCTTACATTTGGTACCAAATTTGTAACGATAGGACTGATTTTATAAATTTATTTTAATCTTTTTCCATGTTTAACTCTTATTCGGCAGAAGATTTATGAGAGAGACTGTAAGCTAAAAAAAAGTCTTTAGAAATAGAGATGGTCCGACGAGAATAGTCAATTACGTACGACTAAAATGAAATTGTAAAAAAATCGTTAAATAAACGTGTAAATCAGTAGGTAACGCTGTTACATAGAATAACCCTTCGCGACAAGGGGCACTTAGTCAGGATGCTGTTGAATTGCAGGCAAAAATTTACTGAAGTTCCTTATGGTAAAATTGTGATATGTGCATTGAGCCAGTAGTAATTGAAAACCAGTAGAGGAGTAGAAAAAAAATGAAAAGAAACATAAGCAGTATTTAAATGACTTAGTCTATTAAGTTTGAAATTTCCATTAGATGAGAAAAATTTTGTTTAGCTTTTGAATTAAAGAAGGTCTTGTAATTATGTTCTCTAACCAGTTGGGAACAAGACAAGGAAACATTCAAAAGGCGTCGTCTTCAAAAAATATTATATATATATATATATGATTCTACTCTTCCTAAAACACCAGAAAGTGAAAAAAAAAATATCGGCTGAAATGAATTACAGAGGCCACAAAAACATTATCAAAATTAAGCATATTTGGCAATTTCACATTGTTAGGCGATTGGTTTTGAGTACTTGGCAGAGAAACAAAACACGGTTCTGCTCGTACGCGGCAATCTCGGTGCTAGCAAACTGAACGCCTAACAGCGCTAAATCGCCAAATATGCTTAACTTTGATAATTCTTTGTGGTCGCTGTAATTCATTTCAGTCGATAATTTTTTCACTTCCTGGTGTTTTATGAAGAGTAGAATCATATATATTTTTTTCAATATTTTTTGAAGACGACACCTTTTAAATGTTTCCTTGTAAGTCAAACAACATGGATTGCATAGATGCTAACATTTTAATTTATTTTGGAGTATTTTCTTTTTCTATCGAAGTTATACATTGGAAAAAAATTCTATAAGCAAAGAGGTTGGAAATAAATGCGGGGCTAAAAATTCTTAGAATAAATTAAAATATTTGTGTCTATGGAACTGCATAACATTCGACTAAAATCTTCTCGTATGTGACGCATCAAAATCATTGTACTAACTTAGCTTCAAATATATCCCAAAATGTAACTGTCGGACTGCAAATGAACTAATAACTAGATAGATTTAAACGCAAACTTAGACAGTTATTATGTTACAGCCACCATACTGTATGAAACGTGAAAGGGTAGGATGAACTTGAAAGGGTTGATACTTATTCAAACTGAATCAGCATAGTTTCCCATAGAAGACATTTCACTATTAAAGATTGGTGCACTTATACATAATAGAAGATGAAATATAGTTTTACCGTAAATGGGAAATTTACAACATTAATGTGCTCCTTAATGGCACACATGTAACCAAACTGAATCATTGTGATTTTTTAAAAACGGATCTGAAATATCACGTATTATGCATTTAGACATTATAGAAAGTAATATATAGCCTTCCTAAAAATGGATAAAAATGCAGCATAAAATCTTCACCTACTATATGCACGCAAATTTAGCCCGCGTATTTTAACCGTTTGCACTCGAAGCCTTTTTCGCATGTGTATACCATATCAGCAACTCGAAGCTGTTTTCCAGATATTTGGTGATCCGCGTATAAACCTTCATAATTTTTCCGGTACTCATGGAATAATTTTTCTTACTAGAAAATTGCTTTTTAAAAGGGCGTGGCATGAGAACAGAATTAGAATTGTGTAAGAGATCTATTCAAAAATATAGAAGTACAGCAGAGTTCGTAGTTTCCGCTTTTTGGCTAGTCTAGCTAAATATAATCTAGCTTAATATAAGATCTGGCTGTCCTTATGTTATGCTGGCCATGTAATAAAAAGCTAGCATAATGCACCTTTTACGAAGGCTGAGCCTTCTTTTTTGTCAGTGGCCTCTTTTATGTCGACCACTTTGTATTTTCCAAATGCGCGGCCTGAAGTGAGATGGAAAATCAACCTTTTGCATTCGAATCTTCTTTTGGTAAAGCGTAATGAACTACCTGACAATAGTTTTGATAAAAAATGCAAAATATGAAACATAAGAATTTTAAATATAAACATTTTATTTCTATATTTGATGTATATTTACATATTCCAAGCATTATATATGAACATTGTGATTTATAATTTTCCATCGTGTGATATTTTGCAAAGCATTTTTTACCATTTACCAATGACCAAGGCAAGCAACAATGAAAGGCACTTAATAAAAGTGTGGGTGGAGTCTCTTTCTTAACGAAGTATGCACCTGTTACAGCACTTTTAGTTGCAGAACGTTATTGGTGGATATAAGATATATAGTAACTTAATTGGTCATGAGGCCTCACGAGCGCCGTTCGAGTTGAAGTAATGAATCGGATGTCGCCTGAGAGGCGCCGTTCAAGTGCAAACGGTTAAAACATAAAAATCAGCATATATTTTCATAATACAAATTGCCCATATCATGTTTAATACATTTATATATGATATAACCTTCCCGTTAACAATTTTATGGGCCATTTATTTTTAGTAAGGAAATATTAAAATATTTTTGGGATTAATATTTAATAAACGAAATTCATTTAGCTTCTTAGATAAAAAAAATTTTAATTTTAATCTTTTATAAGTCTGTGAAAAGTATACTTACCACCAAATTCAATAATTTTAAAGGAGAAAGCCGTCGTAATATACTTTTCCACGCCTACTGTTTTTAATCTAAACAGTAGCATACTTGCCATCATCCTAATTAATATTCCGTAATGCTATTAGTCACTCTTTTTTTCACTCCAGTTAATTTGAAGAGTAATATTTTCCAAATGCAATTACCATTAAAAAAGGAGAAAACTACTCTAAAAAAATATTGGTTTAGGGGGGAAAAAATGTCGGGGCAAGCAGTATTACGGAATATTAATCCGGATATGGGCAGGTATGGTCTAAGCACTCATTTTTTGTGATAAAATTACTTACCGTAGCCGTAGAAAGAGAATTTGAGAAAAAAGAAATTAGCACACATAGTGACACTTTTTTTTGGTTCTTTTAAGAAAAGTATGCTTACCATGACCCGTTAAAGAATTAAATTGTTTTCATTAGGTAATTGAATTTCATTAACTCTCTATTAGATATTTAAAATTTCAGTGTAGCGACCAACTCTTTGATTTACCCAGCAGTATTTTTAATAAAGCTTTATTTATTTATTTTTTCTTTTACACCACTTTTTCTTTGCATAGTAGTTTTCTCCTATATTTAATTAGGATTAAATTGGAAATCAGTACTGTACCAAAAAAGTACTATGCAAAAAAGGTTTAACAATGTTTTGGGCAATTATTATTTTTTAACAATGTTTTGGACCAACCAACGGCCGAGCGATTCTGCGCTCAAAGCTGGTAGACGTGAAGTGCCAGGTTCGATACTAGGTTGCGCTCGTTCGCCTAACCGTTCGGAGCCTTCCGTGGTTTTCTCTGAAACCTGCATAAATATGGGCTAGGACCACTTAGAAAGACGCTCACAGAGGGCATTCCCCCGCAGGCCCATGACCTATAGTGCAGTCAATCGGCCTTACTCCCAAAACATAAACAAAGCTACGGAAAAAATTAAAAAGTTGAAAACATAGTAGCGTCACCTATCAGCCTATATGCACCTAAACATAACATATTAAGTTTGGTGCATTCATTTAGGATATAATCTTACCATTGTTAAGGGACGAAATTGCAGCACAATTACAGTACCTTTTAAGAAATATGCACCACAAGTTTTTAGACACCAATTTATGCGAAGCGGTATCTAAACAGAAAATTTCATAATGTTCTGTGCTCTAGTTCTTGATCCGGAGTACATGGTTGACAACTTTGGCCCTTTTTGGCTCCCAGAAAATTTTAATAGGTTTTTTTTTTTTTTTTTTTTTAATCAGTGAAAACCAAAGTGTCTTACATACAAGCATTGACATTCCTGTTAGATTTATCTCTCAAGGTTATTTGCATGAAGTTCAAAAATACGACCGCAGTGATTCTGAGAGGAAGTGTGAGAAATACATTCAATAATAGAGCGCATGGCTCCAAACTAACTAGTTCTGCAAACATAAATACAGGAATGGAACACGGGCGCAGAATTCATACCGGAATCTGTTTAAGAAATTTTACTACGTATAATATCGTTGATTTAAGACGAAGAAAATTTTCTTACATTGATAGTGGTATGAATACTGCGCCCGTGTTCTATCCCTGTAAATATGCTATGTAGCCATCTGCTAATCTCGGTTCAGGCAAGGATTTTTGTGGTGTTTTTCACGTGTGAAATATGTAAGAAAACTGTGAATTGTTATTGTGAAATTATGTAATACGGATCAATCGAGACACATAGGTACAAATACCCAACCATTCATCTCCTAGCTTCTTACAGAATAGCAACTTTATTTTCAATGTCAATAGAGTTCAAGAATACATTTTTATTCAAAATATGTGCTTTAATGGTATGTATTTCTTGTCTTGAAATCTTATAACTTAATTTTTTATCATTAGTGATTTATAAATATAAAGTTTTACCGCCTTTTTAAAATACTGTAATAGATTTCCTATTTCGTATAAGATAAATAAATAGGCTTGATCGAAAAGTAATACATGACAAAATAGTACAACGGCGTAAAAAATGTATTGTTAGCAAAGTAAAAAATCATTAATCATAAAAATTTAAGTTATAAGATTTCAAGACAAGAAATACGTACCATTCAACCACATATTTTCAATAAACATGCATTTTTCAACGCTATTGACATTCAAAATAAAGTTTCTACTCCATAAGAAGCGAACAGATGATAATAAAACATATTTACATTTACAGGGATCGTAGTCTCCACCTTTTTTCAGGACACATTTATGGATGATAAAATATCATCTCTTTCGCCACCACTTTTTACTTAGAGAAATTTTTATAGTGTTTTCAAAGTAATATGTTTCGATTAACCAGTATAGAAATCATTTTATAAAAATAGTGGTAGCAAAAAATGGAATAAATTTCTGCTTTCTCAAAGTGTCCTGAAAAAAAGGCGGAGACTACGACCCCTGCATTTAAAAAGCCCCAAAGCAAGTTACTTAGGGGACACTCTGTTATTCAATGTATTTCTCACACCAACTGATAGCACCGCTGCAGTCTTATTTTTGACCTTTCTGCAAATAACCTTGCGAGCTAAATTTAAGGGGAATGTCAAAACTTGTATGTAATCAGCTTTCAGAGCTGACAACATAATCCGGCAAATTGTTAGTTCCGCCCCTTCTTCCGCACCACTTAATTTTTAAAGTAATTCTCTTAACATGTATTTACGATGAATTAAGAAAATAAATACTCTAAAAAATTATTGGTGTAGTAAAAGCGGCGGTGCTAACGATTTGCCGGATTAGGTTGGCAGCTCTGAGCTTTGGTGAAGAACTGTTACATAAATGTATAAAAAGTTTCTCTTAAAATTTTCCGGTAGACAAAAAAGGGCTAAAACTGGCAACTATGCTAGAACATTCACAAATTTTTCTTACACAGACATACAAAATCAGAGAGACTGGTCATTCCAAAAATGGTCAAATGTAACTCAGTGTTTGTAGTACAAACTCGTTTTTTTTTTTTTCGAGGACTCTCCACCAGTATTTTTTAACAAAAATATTTGCATTAAAATATTATAGATTTTTATACCAAAAATAACTCTGGAAAATTAGTAATGGAGAAGCTCAAGGAAATTTAAGGACCAGGCGACTCCTGCGAACTAGCTAAAGTATCTAACGCCATAGTTGACAACATTTTAATTTATTCTGGAACATTTTTAGCGCACCTTTATTTCATACCACTTTTATTTTAAGAGTAATTTTTTTTTTTTCATCATAGTTATATATTAGAGAAATTCATTCTATAAATAATGTGTTACAAAATAAAGGCTGGGCTAACAATGCTCTGGAATAAATTAAAACGTTGACAACTCTAATAAAACCGTCGATAGCGGGAAGTCAGGAATTCTTACATATCCAATATTTTTTCTTCTAAATGTAGAAGCATAGCCTTATAAACTAGATGCCTTCCACGTGGCTCGGAAACTTGGCAACAGTTCAAGCGGTAGACAGAGCCACCTAGTACAGATTGCACAATGTTTTATTCAACTGTCACCAATAATTTTAAGATGTAATATATGATATATATAATCGACGTTTCTTTGATTTAATTCGCTTTATATATATATATATATATATATATCAAATCCCGGCTTTTAAAAATTTTTGGTGGCTGTTGAATAAAAAAAGTGGCACAATCTGTAGCAGGTGTCGCTGTCTACCGCCAAGTTTCCGAGCCACTCGGAAGGCAACTACTTTAGGCGGCTATGGTAGAAGATAGTAAAAATTTATACATTACATACAATATAAATTTTTGCTATTGTTTCTTTTATAAAATTTTTCATCTCAATAATATATTTATAATATTATATCATTTCTCAAACGTAGCGAATAACTAAATCTTTATGTAACCAAGATAGAAATGAGAAATGTACAGTTTTTTTTTTTTCTGTTTACGAATCAAAGACGAATAGAAATAAATTTGTACAATGTTAAATTATGCGATGATTTTTTTTTTCGCGATACGTCATTATACATTAATTACAGGCTGCCACAAGCACGACTTTTCTTTTATTATTTACCTACCACTATTCCCATAACATAAAATTTATAATATACTTATTCAGGGGGCAGAGTGCTAATTTACCACCGAAAGTACACTTTTCTTCTTCTTTTTTTTCTGGAAATAATTGTATGGAAAAAATATTAAAATAAATAAATAAATGAACGAAGAAGAAGTCGCCTGTGGCATCCCTTTAATTAAACGTTACCGGAATATCAAAAGTAATTTTTGAAAGTATTTGAGGAAATATAATAATTTATTTAAAACAAATATTGACCGAAAATACGCAAATGATAGTTAACTTATTTTTATATAATTTAATCCTCACATATATGTTGAGCAAATTATATAATCTTACGAAATGAAACAATTTACATTTATAAATATATTTTAAAAAGAAAAAAAACACACTGATCTCTTATATTACAACTTCAACGAAAATACCTTTTTTGAATAATTTTGAAAATCATCATACGAATTTTAAAACGTATTTCTGTATAAAGAAAAAAATGCATAACTTCTCATTTTGAAAGAAAATTTATTCATCCACATACTAGATATTCCATATTCGTTTCAAGTTTCTTTGAACTATTTTTCAGATTTGAGCTATAGAAACTTTAAATTCTACTTGTTTTAAAATTCTTCGGTGAAATCTGTAAAATTTCTAAAGTTTCTCTCATTTAAAAAGCAGAAGTTAAATGTGTTTCAAAATTAAATTTCGGCAGCTTGTTGCAAAAGGTGACTTGTATCGGTTTTGAAACTGTAAAAAATCAATAGTGTGAGTTGGAATTGAAATTATGACATTTTTTTTAAATTTGAAGGTGAACATTATTATTTGAAACTAAGGTTTAAATAAAATATCGAGTAAAATTATAAGTGAAATATTGACCTTAAAACTGAATATTCCTTTACAGAAAATTATTATTCAGATTCAGATAAAGCTCTCTTTTTTTTTTTTTTTTTTTTTTTTAATGCATCAACTAAATTCAGCTATATATATTTTAAGGCGTTCTAATAAAAGTAATTTATTGTTATATCTAAAGTTCATGCCAGTATTAAGATAGCGATGATTGTCATCATGTCACTAGAAAATTTCACCAAATTTCAAAATATGAAAGACATTTGTCGAATAAAATATGTATAAATAATTTATTTTATATTCATATTTGAAAACTACTGAATTGAATTTATTTCAACAAAAGCACACTTTAAAACTCCAGACAAATTTTGAATTGAAAACATATGAACACGACTTTTCAATAAGTGACAGAACACTTTCGATTTAAGACTTTTTGTCATATATTTAAAAAAAGACTGGACAAATCTCCTTGAATTTTCCGGAGCGCAAGAAAGCCCTGCATCGTGTCGGATATCCTGATTTTACCCGAGCCCCGCCCGACCCGCACTCCGGGTTCGACTAGGGTTAACTGGATTTTTTTTTTTTTTTTTTTTTTTTGTGCGTGTGCGTGTGTGTGTGGGTTGGTTTTAGTTTTAAAAGGACTCGGGTCCACTTCAGATCATCTTCAAAAAAAAAAAAATTACCTTAATAAGCAGAAATTTGTTTGTTATATATCAATATACGTTTACCAAATTATTATAGCAAAATAAGCATCCATATCCGACTAAAAGAAAAAAAACAACATATAATTTCTTTTATTTTTATTTAGAACTAGCCGCCTTTGGCGACCAGCTGGTTCGCGATCCTTGAAAATTCCGACTTTATAAATATTACAGCACCATCTGGCTGTAGAAATTTCTGTAATCTAGTGTTCAATTCTAAATAAACAAACCTGTCAAATGATGTATTACTTATGAAATTATTTTAATTAGTAGCTGAGATACAAAAAAAAAAAAAAAAAAAAAAAAAAACCGATTCAGGAGACCTCAAAACGTGTAAATCAGATGAAATCTTGAATCCCACTTTCGATAATATAAAAGTACTTTAAAATATCTTTCGAATGATGCATTAAAAATAATTTAATCATAATTAGAATTTGAAATATTGAAATTTAAAAATATTTCAAAGCCATCTGGCGGTAGACATTTCTATAATCTACTGTTCGATTCCAAATCAGCAAACCTTTCAAATGATGTATTACGAATGAAATCATTTTATTTTGTAGATGAGATACAAAAGAAAACCTTATCAGAACCACTTTTGATAATATAAAAGTATTTCAAAATGTCTTTCGAATGAAGTATTAAAAATAATTTTAGCATAATTAGAATTTGAAATACACGTATTAGAATATTAGAATAAAATTTTATTTCCAATTAAAAGTAATTTTTTTTTTTTTTTGGTATTAATCGAAATTTCTCTCAGTAATCCGACTTATCCCTGGTTTTCTCCGCAACTTGCATAATTCCGGGCTATATAACGTTAAAAATCCTTAGTACGATATGTGAGCAGAAATTGAAATTCGAAACTCTGCAAAATATTGAAGAATAAAGGTGTTCTGGGTATTCCGTTGTTTTCTACGAAACTCCCGTTCCTTTTCTACATCTTTGCCCCTTCGTTCCCTGCCCCCCTTTCCATCGCTAATAATAATTTTACAGTCGAAAATATCCACAATCGATTTACCTTGCCTTAAAATCTAAAAATGCCAACCAATTTCAAACGCTGTAACTCTTTTTTTCCCCTTTTCCCCCCCTCCCTCAAGCCCTCCCTAATAATTGTACTCTTTCAAAAATATTCACAATCGAATTATCAGGCATTAAAACCAAATACTACGAAATTGAACGAAATACTACGAACTGAACATTTTACAAGTTGTTTAAAAATGAATTACAACTTTGTAAACATTAATTATCACCAAATGGCCAGTGAGCAGTTCATAATAAAATTATTTAATTAAGACGTTATATATTACACAGTTAAACTATTTACATAATTACACAAAATACACAATCATGTTTAAAGTAACAATTTACGCCAATCAACCCGGTAGAAAACACTCCGGAAGCTCACTACTGTCTTTTCGTCAATGCCACCACTAGAATAGAAACATATGACAGCGGTTCACAAAAAAAGCGCTAAACATACTCCGGAATAAATTAAAATGTTGTCATCTATGCTATAATGTTATGTTAAAAAGAATTGGTCTGTAATTGGGGTGACACACAATATAATAGAATTAACGTTAATTTTAGGAAAGCTGCCAGGCCTGGATAAAGAGTTTGGTACAATCTCGTCACCTTAATAATTTGTTGAAGCTGAAATATATATATATATATATATGTAATGATCTCTTAAACTGTTGAATAGTATGTCAGGAATTGTTCTGCTAGGTAAAATGCTCAGTAAAGTGAAATTCATTTTTAGTCAAAGACATGAGCCTGTTAATTAGATAATAACAATAAAAACATAAAGAGCATTTTAAATAATTATTTCATAATTTACAAGCAATACAGAAAAAAAATAACAAGAAAAAATGTATGGAACTCTGTGTGCGAATAAAACACAGTCTCATTTGCAAAAATAAATTAATCGCTGTTAATTGTACAAAATAATTTTAATTAAAAGACAAAATGATTCACCAAACAATCTGCTCGACATATTTCTCAATATAAATTTTCACTAAAGAATTTAATGATTTTTTTTTTTCGTGTAAGATATTTAAAATAATTAAACAACATTACGCCTGAATAGCTTTAATTTTAAAGTGAATTCAAAAGATACTTTTATGTAAATTAAAAGTAAATACTAGACGATTAAAATTTACAAAATATCACGAATGCATACCAACCAACTTACTAATTAATATTCCGTAAAATTTTTAGAATCCGTCCCTTTTCCCTACCATTTTATTTTTAGAGAAATTTTCTTCAAATGTAATTACGATTAAATGAGAAGAAAAATACTCTAAAAAAAGAGAGAGAAAAAAAGGGTGGTTACTGACAATCTTTCGGATATCAGTTAACAGCCTGTCACGTATTCAAATGCTTCAAAGTGATTTACTCAGCTCCTCATGACTGCAAATATCAAATGAACATTTGCATAAAAATAGTAAAGGAAGTTATAAAGGGCAGAATTCTCTGCTGGCTACGCTTATCACTTATTAAACGAGGTTGAAGTTTTACTCAGCAACATACAGAATTTTAATTTGTCTACAGTTGCAAAACTTTCATTAAAAAAAAGTGTTTTAAGCAATGTTCCAAACTTTTATAATTTATTCACAACCCTTTTTAACCCCGCCTCTTATTCCATACCGGAAATTTTGAAAAATGATTTTCTTCTTATTTAATCGTTGTCACAAAAAAAAAAAAGAGAAATAATCTAATAAATATCTGGTTCGAAAAGAAGGCTGGGCTAAAAATGATTGTGAATAAATTATAAATGTTGGAAACGCTGGTTTTAAGTTTAAACAATGTATGCAAAGTTTTTACAGTTAAAATTGCATAGATTGTAATTCAAGAACCATGCTGGTCTAGCTACAGCAAACATCGATGACATGTAATATATTTCTTTAAAAACTGTTTTACGTACTGTATTTTCCTGTGTATAATCTGCAGGCCCATTAAATTAGCTTCACACCGAAAATTTAAATTA
Organism: Salticus scenicus; assembly: GCA_963930645.1. Lineage (NCBI taxonomy): Eukaryota > Metazoa > Arthropoda > Arachnida > Araneae > Salticidae > Salticus > Salticus scenicus. Next base: position 153,747,807 of record OZ005662.1, read on the forward strand.
ACAAACAAAATTATTTTTAAGCGAGGTTTTGGGCAGTACTTTGTCCGTAAATTAACCCCTTGCCGGCCCTTACGTTTTAAAGAATATTGCAAAATTTAAGAACTCTTTTATTTAAACGACACCAATAATTTTGAGGAATGATATTTCATATACATAAAGAGCAAAACACCTTCGAAGTGATCAAGGGACTGTTACAGGTAAAATGTAGTTGTGAAATACAATAAAAACAGCGTTCCAACTCTTTTAATTTATTCTCAATCATTTTTAGCCACGCTTTCTTTTCGCACCAAAAATTTTGTAGATTATTTCTCTTTAATATGTGACAACGATTAAATAAGAAGAAAATACTTTTAAAAAAAAATTCCGGTATGTAAAAGAGACAGGACTAAAAATGATTGTGAAAAAATTTTAAAAGATGGGAACGCTGAATAAAAACGTCCCTAAATTTAGTACCACGGACTAGAGGAATGAAATTAAATACCACGTCCAAAGTGTTATACTTTCTGGTGTAAAATCGATTTATTTAGCCTATGAATTATGCGCGAGAATATACCATACGGTAACTGTTGATACGCGGGCAAGCACCAATTTGTGTAAATTGGCAATATAAAAGATGTACAGATTTGCCAAATTTTAATTTATTCCGGAACATTTTTAGCCCCGTCTTTATTCCATACCACTTTTATCCTAAAGTAAAGTTTTCTTATTTTATCGTAATTATATATTGAAAAAAATATTCTAAAAATAAAGTGGTTTCGAAATAAAGGCGGAGCTAAAAATGCTCCGTAATAAATTAAAATGTTGGCAACTATGGATGTCAGTGGTGATCGTAAAAGCGTGTTGTACTTGCATTAGCAGAGTTGTCGACTTTTAAAATTTATTCCGGTGCATTTTCTGTCCAGTTTTTATTTCAGAGCACTTTATTTATGAAATAATTCTCTTAATTTCAGAACTAAAAAAAAAAAAAAAAAAAAAAAACATAAAAAGTGATATTAAAAATAGGCGAGGCTGAAAATGTTCCGGAATAAATTATAAAATTTGGCAACTCTGGTATTACACGGGGTGTCTTTTACTCTAGTATTATAGATAATTTACTCCGTATGGTGTACCTTGAGTTAAGTTAAAACACATTATTACCAATAATATGTAACAAAATTACCAATAATTTATACCAAAAAAAGTGCTAATTTTCTAATAAATTTCGTCCGTAAATTGTATTGGAAAATACTATGGCTTTTCTTTTTAAAAATCTTAAAATTCGGCAAATATGTACTGAGAATCCTCACAGGTATTATATAGGAACAATAATTAAAAGTATTAAACGTAAAAGGATTCAGTGATAAATTTGAAGAACATCAGGAAGTCAAATCAGAATGTAAGTTTATGAAAATAAAAAGTTTAAAAAAAAGTAATAATAATAAAAACAAAACGTATATTTTTTCTTGGCTCAAACTCAAATGATATGTGTACGCAGTGTGTCACTTTAGCAGAAATTTGCATTATCGTTCAGTGATTGCTTCGCAGACTAAATGAGTCAATTATAATTTTAATATTGCATTTCATTGCTAACACAAATCCTACGTTCTTAACGTCAGAGTGTTTTTTATGATTGAAACTAATTTTGTACAAGAAAAATTTCAATATTATTACCAACGCTTTCACATAGAGAGATTAAAATATGCAAACAATGAATGTAAGATTTAATATTTGATTTTTATTTTAATGTATCTGATTTTTAGATTTTACCGTCGAAGCTATTAAAAAATCCTTTGCTTTTACTGAAATGTATAGTATTTGATAATCTCTATGTTCCGGTAATCCTGCGGTGAATATTTTTAAAAATATTTAAAAGTCGTAAAATGATTTTTTTTTTTTTTTTTTTTTTTTTTTTTTTTTTTTTTAACATTTATTATTTTTTCTTTCAATTTTATTTCTATAGATAACCTAACTTAAATTAAATATCCATACATAGCATTTTACACAAAACATCAGCTTCTCATCAACGTTTTACTTTAAAAAGAATATTATTTAACTGAGTGATGCCTTTAATTCAATAAAAATTAGATAAATGATTATCTAGACTAAACTATTTTCACAAAATAATTATGTTTTTCAGTTAAGCGTAAATATCTTTACATGTTAATTACACTACGTCATTATTTCATCTCATATAAAATTGTATTTCATGTTTCGATGACTTTAGGTTCTCGTAATAAACTTAAATATGCTTCACTGGTTGCGTATATTTATCATATTTCAAAAGAATACAAATGAAAAAATAATGCCTATCCATTTTAAATATTAGAATCCGCTTCATGTTCAATGCATTTCAATAGGTTGAAGTAATTATTTCATCATTTACATATATGGGACATAATTCACTTTCTTTTTAAAGGAAAACACACTCAAACACATGATTGAAATTAAACAAAATTTTAAATGGAAACCTGGGTGACACTCCAAATTATACTGGTATTAACTATATATATTAAAAAACTTATAAAAATTTCTTTTGAATTGATGTGTATGATTTAAATGTTGTAAATATTCACGTACTATTATAAATAGTAAACATTCCTGAAATGTACTCGAATCTAAAATATTTGTAAAAGTCATAATAATAAGCTGAAAAAGTAAGTTGAGAATTTATTATAGCATGACATGTGTTTGATTCATTTACATGAAGCATTTATTTTTTATTATATCAAGTTGTAGCCTATGAAATGTCCGATTCTCACCAGTAAAATATTTGAGATTTGGTTTCTTATATACTTTTTTGATACAGTCGTTATTTATGTGTCATATTAAAGCTAAAACCTTGTCTTTTTCATCTGATGTGTTTCAAATAAAAGTATTGTGATTTGGTGGTAAGTTTATAGCGTTAATCGTAGGATGAATGCTAGAGATTTTAGAGTGCTATTTTTGTATGAGTGGAAAAGTAAGCCTAATTCTGCATTTGATAACGGTTCTGTAAATGAACGTACCATTCGACGTTGGTATGCAAAGTACGAAACTGTGGAAGAGAGTCTCACAAACGAAGACCGGGGCAGACCAGAGACTATTGTGGAGAAGGATGTTTTACGAGCAATAGTTGAAAAAAATCCATGGAATACTGTTACAGACTATGCAAAAGAACTACGTGTATCTCCTACAGCCATTTCACGTCATCTAAAATTGGTTGGCAAAGTAAAATAAAAATAATAAAAATGGATAAATGGGTTCCTCATTAATTGAATGAGAATCAGAAACTCAAACGTTTTGAAATCTCGTCTGTCCTTCTTCTTCGCAACCAAAATGATCCTTTTCTCAATCGAATTGTAACTTGTGATGAAAAGTGGATTCTGTACGACAATCGCAAACATTGAGCGAAGTGGCTGGATACTGACAATGCTCTACAACACTTCACAAAGCCGAAATTCCATCAAAAGAAGGTTATGGTGACTGCTTGGTGGTCCTCAGCTGGTTTAATTCACCATAGCTTTCTAAAACCAGGCGAAACTATCACAACAGAGAAATATTGTAGAGAAATCGATGAAATGCACCAGAAACTTACACGTAAACAGCCGGCATTGGTCAATAGGAAGGGCCCTATTCTTCCCCATGATAACGCTACACCGCATGTTTCAATGATCACTCGTCAGAAGCTGCACACGTTAAACTATGAAGTTTTAGACCATCCATCATATTCACCTGACCTCTCACCTACAGAATTTCACTTTTTCAAACATCTCGATAACTTCCTGCAGGAGAAATGCTTCAGAAACCCAAAGGTTACTGAAACGGCATTCAATGAATTTGTTACCTCCAGGACGACTACATTTTATCATACCGGCATAAAAAAAAAAAAAAAAAAAAAAACTTGTTTCTCGTTGGAAAAAGTGTATTGAAGCTAATGGTTCCTATTTTGATTAATAAAGTTTATTCTGTAAAAATATATTCTTTCTTTAAGTAGACCATGAAAATCGGACATTTCATATGTTACAACCTGATAAAAGTTACGAATGCTCAAAAAAAGACTATGTGCTGATATTCAAGAGAAGGTCCCTATTTTTCGGCCCTAGTAAAATTTAATCGTTTTTTTTTTTTTACCATAAAATAAGCTTAATATTTAAATAAAATTTTATAATATAAATGTTGTGGTGGAAAAATCTTTACAAACGGGCGGGTAGATACGAACTCTGTAATAGCAACAGACCAAAACGAGGCCAAAGTTAACCATTCCAAAACGTTGTTACAATTACTCCACTTCACCCTATTTTTAACTCCGATGTAAATACAGATTACTATTTCATTATATAAAATATTATGCATCGAAAATAAAGAAACGATATTCGTTCATTTATTTATTTTTATATTTTTAATGTCTTTAAACTAAAGTAAATAATTTAGATTTTTTTTTTTTTTTTTTAAGGGAAAAAACGTGATATTAACTAATTTTTCCGTTGATTCAAATAGAACATTATATAAACAAATGTGCTTCAACAAATTTTTAAAAATATACAGCTTTTATGTCACGACATTTCTGTAAGGGAGCATGGGGCTTGTTGTCACAAGGGTAAGAAGTAACGCGCAATTTACGAAATAGTTTGTAATATTTGTGATTAAATATTTTTATAAACATAATTCTAATGACGCGCTTTATAATGTAAACACAATCGGTGCTCCACAAAAATGGTTAATGAGAGTTTTTGTACACGTGCTTCATTTTAGCCAGTTAGTGGAAACATATATATATATATATATATATATATATATATATAGTAAATTTTGATTAAAGGTATGTTAATTTATACTTTAATAAAATGTTTATAGCTATTTATTTAGTCTGTGTATTGAGTTATAAAATGCATGGTTAATTTTTTGTGTAAATCATTATATATTTTTATAAATAAACAAAATGTCCAAAATTATACGATGGTGCAAGTTGTAACATGTTGGAGGAGTGGCTTGTGGAGATGCCTACAGTTAGAGCTTGAAGTCTCCGCCCATTTTCAAGAAACATTCAGAAATGAAAAATTTTTGGTTTTTTTGACAGTACTATATTTCTACAGAAATATTTTCTGTGTTTTTACATTATAGTACCGTGATTATTTAACCATGAATTAGAATCACGATTTAATCATGGATTAGAAAATATTGCATAAAAATAGTGGTAGAAAAAGAGCAGAAACTTATCAATGAGGGCATCCTGAAAAAAGGGCGGAGAATTCGAGCTCTGCTAAGCGTTCTCTGTGGCATAAGAATGGGTATAATGCTTAATTGGCAAAATGTGTGCACACATTATATGCATGAGAGGGAATAATATATCATTTGCTTGAATTAATTTAAATTTTGACTAAGATCGACTTCTATGTTGATTTTATCTTTAATTTATCTTTATTATACTATACATTTGATATAATTCATTGTTACTATACAAAGAAGATTATAATTTAATATTAGTTATTAATTGTCTTTTTTATTAAATTAATAAATGATTGATAACAAAAAACATCTTGAAATATTGTCGTTTTTATTGTTAGGGTTCAATTTGTATCCGTTACAATTTGCCCCAAATCCGGGGCAAATTGTAACAGGCAAATAATATTAATAGGCAAATAATAACAGGAAAAAATATTTTTTGTGCTAAAATTAGCAAAATTAACGATTTTTTTTTTTTTTTTAATAAATATGATAGATGAATATGCATGCTATGGAACACAGCGATTTGTCTTTTCGCAAGTCTTACCACTAACGACGAAAACAATCTGGCCCGTCCAAATTCAATTTTTTTTCATCAGAAAATACGACATCTATCCATCGAGACCGAAAAGAAAGGTCTTTCTTAGCGAATTCATATTTAAGTTTCTTTTGAAGTTTTGTAAGTGTTGGACGTGTTTAGTTTAGCATATCTAACACTGGAATTCTTTTGCAGAACATTACGCACTGTTCGACTAGTGCATAGTAAATTCATTTCTGTTTTAATTTGAGTACAACTCTGGTTTTTTTAAGCAAGCTCAACGCGCAATTGCACGTTTCTGGCTCATAGTAAGAGTGGGAGGCCTACCTGTACGCTTTTTCTTGCCATATTCTTTTAGATTCTTCAAAAAATTATAGATTACTGTTTTAGATCTGTTTATCTTCCTTGCAATTTCACGTCCACTCATTCCACATTTTCTGTAAGCAACAATTTGTCCATTTTCAAATTCAGACCGTTGTGTGCTGTTTGGCATGAGGAAGAACGAGATAAAGTGAACAATCTTACTGCGTAACAGTTTTGGGTTATTGTAAACAATCATATGATACGACTAAATATGCGAATTTTTGTTTGCGATTTCAAAAGAAATGCGTGTCCTTTTTTTTTTTTTCCAAGTAACAAACTATTAAAACCTTAAAAGTTCATGTATTTTAATGATTTTCAAAAATTTCGAAGTTAAGTTTGTTTGAAAATGTTTCGTTTCACGTATTTTTATCATAAAAATATTTGCATAATTTTCTAGTCAAGCGGCTCCGAGAATTGGCGATTTTTCGCTTGTCCTTATAATTTTTTTCATGACTGTAGTAGTTTTCATTAATGAAGTCTTTTGATTCGTTAACTAAAACGAACACTCATCTAAAAGAGATCATACTACATAGTTACCAACATTTTAATTTATTCTGGAGACTTTTTAGCCCCGCCTTTAATCCACACCACTTTATTTTTAGACTATTTTTGTCCAATATATAACTACGATAAAATAAGAAAAATTTACTCTTAAAAAAATGGTATGGAATAAAGGCGGAGCAAAAAATGCTCCGGAATAAATTAAAATATTGGCAACTCTGATACTATACGATAAATTTGGGGGGGGGGGAAAAAAAGAAAAAACTTAATTTTACGAACCAATTGGGGTTCCCAATTATCCACATAATATTATCTAAAAATTAATTTCATGTGAAATATAGATGCTTATGCAGAGCTGCTAAGCTAATCCGGTGGATTGTTAATACCGCCCCCTTTTTCTAAACCATTTAAATTGTAGAGTAAATCTCTTCAAATGTATTTATGACGAATTAAGAAGAAAAACACTCAAAAAGGAAGATTGGTGTGGAAAAAAAGGCGGTATTAACAATCCTCCGGATTAGGTTGGTAGCTCTGTTTATGTTATACAAGTTTGCCACAGACTGTATTTTTCTCCCTGACTTTTTCACCAGATTTTTTTCTTTCATTTTTCTTTTCTTTTCTTTTTTTAATAGTAATCTGCAATAAAATGTTTCCTCGATAAATTAAGATGAAAAATACTGTACGAATGTTGTGGTGGAAGACACGAGGGAAATAAAAGCAGAACCGTGAGAACATTGGTTATAACTAAATTTGCCATATAAAATTACTAGTATACAAATTCAAAGCCATGGGAACTCTATCAATATAAGTGAAAATATATCGGATCATTTCTTTGACATTATTTTTGCAGCAAATTAAATAATCATTGTAAAAATCTGAACAAATTTCCATTTACCTTTTTCTCAGTAATTCATACAAAAGTAGCAGATATGTACAGGGATGGAACACGGGCGCAGAATTCATACCGGAATCCGTTTAAGAAATTTCTCTACCTATAATATCGTTGATTTAAGATGTAGAAAATTTTCTTACATTGAGAGTGGTATGAATTCTGCGCCCGTGTTCCATCCCTGTATGTAGAAAGATTCGAAAGCACAAGAAAATCAAATGTTGTTCATGAATGTGTAAAGCAAAGAAAATCACAAATTAAGGTGGCTGGACTTTTTTTTTTTTTTTTTTTTTAATTAGTTATTTTTGCTAATTTTTTTTCCAGCTTCAAAATGCCCACAAAGTACATTCTATTATTTTAATTGAAATAAATTAGGAGGTTTTTCTGTAGTGATTATCGCATCTATAAATAAAATTATATTGCATTGACGAAATTTCTTATTTAAATCCTCTTTCTCAGATAAATATTGTACTTATAATTTTCGTGATTGAATAAAAACGCAAAAGAATGTTTAATCAAGAATTTTCGTTAATATTAATTAATGTCAAATTGATTTATATCGAAACATGTTAAATGAAGTCAAATTATCAAAACAAAGACAAATTTCATTATCTTAAATGACATATTTGGATTTCATTTAAAATAATGTGATTTTTTTTTTTTTTTTTTTTTGTTTACTTCATTTTAATTATGCGATGCAAGAAGAGCATAATACGCAACATTATTCAAATTCATTTGTTTCATTATTAATCACAATCATATGACGTATAATTGATTAGTTTTGAAATAAGTTTAGTTCATTCTTTGATTTCCTGATCAAATATATTATTGAAGCGTTACAAGATCTTTTGAATTTATGCATATTTACTACGTTTGCTATAATTTAATCCAATAAAAATACTCAATAGTATTAAAAACAGTGTTATCTGATAAACTATCAAAAATACTTTTTATATAGTTATAAAAAATTGCAGTGTAAAGTACTTTCAAATCTTTTTTCAAAATAAAATAACTTACGTATTTTTGTCTAGATTATTTATTAGATTCAACTACTAAAAAGTTCAGATAAAAAGTGATATTAGTTTTAGAAAATATATATATATATATATATAGTTAAAAATGATTTCCTTAGACATTTTATTTCGTATCAATTAAAAAAAAAAAAAAAAGAAAGAAAGAAATACAAAAAGAAAAAAGAAGGAAAGAAAAACTCAATTATTGCACAAAACTCTGCAATAAAACAAATTTGCTCGTCAAAAACTTTATTGTTATTTTATTTTATCTAAGTATAATAAAATTGAATATTTTCTATAACGCTAAATACGAATATTTTGGGGCAGGGTTTATGTAAACAGATAGTTGCCAACTTTTATACATTTTGAATAGCGTGTTATTTTCGTAAAAGGCTAAAATTCATTAATTACAGAAGAAAAAGAAAATTATTTTGAAATAGTGGTCTTAGAAATACTTTTTTTTCACACCAGTAAATTTGTAGAGTAATAATCAGCAATATGTACTTTTTATTAAATAAGATGACTATTATTCTACAAATATACTGGTGTGATAATAAGGCGGGGCTTACACTATTACAAATAAATTAGGAGATTTACGTCTTCTTCACATTTCCTGCACTCTGAGTAGCGGTCGTTAATTTCTAAATGGTTAAGGCTTGTGTCGCTGCCATATATTCGAATCTTCCGTAACGCAACATTTAAGCAAGACAACGCATGGCCACATTTTATCCTTGTTTTTCGGACCTTTCTTGATACAGAATGCATGCGACAGTTGCTTTCTTCAGCGAGTTTTTCTGATCTCGCACAAACTGAAAATGTCTGGTCAATCGTTGCCAACCGACTGGCATGCCACCACTTTTCAGTAATAGTAGAGGAGACCATTAGGTAGAGTCCTGCACGGGTCGGGTTTTACCCGACCCAAACCCGACAAGTGAATTTTGAATCAACCCGAAACCTGACCTGAAAACCGAGCCGAACCCACATTAAAGAATTTTTGGCAACCCGCACCCGACCCGAACCTGATTTCTTTATACCCGAACCCGACCCGAAACCCGATTTCTTTTACCCGAACCATACCCGAAACCCGAATCTAAATGAAAGTTAATAATTCATCTAAAAATCATGGAAAGCATTTTTAATTTGTAAATTAAAATTAATTTTAATTGTCACACTGCTGTGTGTGTGGTAAATCCTTTTAAAAAGAATTAAAAATATAAATTACTAACTTATAACTAAGTTAAAAATTAAAAAAATCTGAAAAATGGGTTAATAATAATTTTTAACTATTTATGTGTGTTGTGAACTTTAAGTGTACAAAAATGGGTTTCAAGGTTAGTGTTTGTAGTTTTATTGTTTAATGCTTATCACACACAGAATAATATTAAAATAATTCAATGTTACACACGTCAACTAAACGTACACTAAACTTATCTAAATCTACATCCTTATAACTTCTTAGAAACATCTGCAAGAAAAAAAAATATATTAATTATCAGTTTAAATTCACAATCTCTTTTAAGAGGGTGTAATGTGTTGTTTGAAAGTGTGTTCTTGGTCTAGAATAACTCCAAAAGGGATTTACAGTGGTTTGACCAAGGTAGGGGGGTAGCGTTGAGGTTAATTTGATGCTTATCTCTAGATGCAGGTGTCATGGCATTTCTTCCACGTGAGAATAGAATAGCTTCAGTTTTGCCAATATTGTGAGCTATTCTCCATTTGCTGAACCATCTAACAAGGATTTTAAGGGGACGGGAGATAGCCGAAATAGCATAATAACGCCTGTTGATGCTAGATGCAAAAATACAGGTATCGTCTGCAAAAATAGCTAATGAGGTATGAGGATGGGGGGGGGGGGGGGGTATATCATTAATATAAAGGCTGAAAAGTATAGGGCTAATTTTAAAGCCTTGAAAAACGCCAAAAATGGCAAAAAAAGTTCTGTGAAAGAGTGTCTTTCACCTTCACGTGGCAGTTTCTATCGAGTAGGTAGCTTTGAATTAATTTAATAAGGGGAGGGGGGAAGTTATAATTAATAAGTTTAAAAATTAAGCCAGTTGTCCAAACTTTGTCAAACGCCTGTTCGATGTCAAGGAAGACTGCAGCGGTATATTGCTTCTTAATTTTGCCGGTAGTAATGTGCTCAGCAAGACTATAGACCTGATTAGGAGCGGAAAGCAAGTAATTAATTAAAATAAATTAAAAAATTGTAGTATTATATCTCCAGAACAGAAGACAGCAAAAAGTTAGAATATGTTTCTTTGCAACCAATTTAACAGTAAATATTTCCTCTAATTAAAAGAAAAAAGAAAACTTATACGTTTATCAATTCCAAAAATACGGAAGGTCAGTTATTTCAAATATTAAATTGTATTTCTAAATTACTCTCCTACAAGACCCACCTACTTCTCACATTCATTTATACACAGGATTCGTACTCCCCGCCTTTTCTCCAGGTCACTTTCAGGGATGAGAAATTTCGCCTTTTATGCAACTACTGATTTTATAAAGAAATCATTGTAGTATTTTTATAGTAATGTATCACGTTTGAATAGGATCGAGATTATTATACAAAAAATAGCGGTAGCAATAAAGGTGAGAAATTTTCATCCCTGAAAGTGATCTGAAAAAAAGCGGGGAGTACCACACCTTATTAACATATCATTATTATCAGAGCCTGATTAAGGAGGAAGCACACATTATTTATACCTACACCGTTATTTTTTAACAAATACTTTCCTCCTATAATAAACATAAAATTCACATTAAAAATTATTTTAAAAGAATTCTGGTGTCTAATAACGGTGAGTAAATTGAATTGTTTTACACCGTTCATTACTTTCCGAACACTATAGTGAGGAAAGTATTGTAATCATGTCAAAAAACCGAATTGCAGATTTTGATGTTTCTATACGTTTCGAGGTCCCCTGAGTCCGTTTCCACTATTTTTGAGATGATGTATGTATGTATGTGTGTATGTATGTGTGTATGTCTGTGAGTGAACACGCTAGCGTCTAAACGCTTTGTTCGAATAAGCTGAAAGTTGGTACGTATATTGTAAGTCACCATAGTACGAACCCTATAGATTTTGGTGAATCTAGCACTTATAGTTTTTTTTACAGGGACACAAAGAAAAATTCTTTATCATTATGGCCTATGGGACCAAAATCTTAAAAGTGCGATAGCATCTAAATGCCTCATTCAATTGAGCAAAACCTTTATACACATATTATAGGTCACAGATACTCAATGTGTATAGATTTTGGAGAATCTAGCACTTATAGTTTTTTTACAGGGACACAAAGAAAAATTCTTTATCATTATGGCCTATGGGGCCAAATTTTTAAAAGTGTGATAGCGTCTAAACGCCATATTAATCTGAGCAAAAAATTTGTACACATGTTATAGGTCGCATTTGCACCAACTGTATAGATTTTGGTGAATCTAGCACTTACAATTTTTTTACAGGGACACAAAGAAAAATTCTTTATCATTATGGCCTATGAGACCAAATTTTTAAAAGTGCGATAGCATCTAAACGCCTTATTCAATTGAGCTGAAAATTTGTATGAATATTATAAATCACTGTTGCACTAACTATCAGCATTTTGGTGAATCTAGCATTTATAGATTTTTACAGGGACACAACGAAAAATTCTTTATCATTATGATCTATGGGCTCAAAGTTCAGTAGCGTTCAATAAAACTTCGTGTGATATATGGAGAAAAATACTCAAACACTCTATTATGGTTTTCTCTCTTTTGTTTGTTTAGCAACTCCTCTTTCTTTATTTTATCTACAAAACTGTTAGTTACTCAATGTTCGGAAAGTCGAGTGGAGTCACTCCAGATTTTTTTTTATAAAAAATATTTCCTCGTCAAAGCGTGGAATTTCGATGACATGAAGTAAAAAAAAATCTGGTGTGAAACAACCACACGACTTCCATTACCCACTATTACACATATTGTATACATTTTTGAGAGATAATGCGATCAGAAAACATAAAAGTGAACTAAAGAGAAAATCGTTAGAGCCGTTTTTGAGATACCAACTTTTACAAAAAATCAATTATTGACCGGAAAACAATAATTACATACAAGAGCATATTTAAAAGTGAGTTAATATGGCGAGTTTGAAAAAAATCCGTACAGCTGTTTTTAAAAGAACGCCCTTGGGAGACGTGAAATTGAGCTATTTATACAGGACGCCTATCAATTTTCCTGAACAAACCAACTATATCACTCGAGAAGACATCTGATAGAGTGTTTATATAGCAAATTTCAAGAAAATCGTTAGAGCCGTTTTTGAGATACGGACTTACGGTCCCACTTCCGGTTTCCGATGTCCCACTTCCGGTTAAACTCAATTATTGACAGAAAAACAATAATTACATACAAAAGCATATTTAAAAGTGAGTTAAAATGGCGAGTTCCAGAAAAATCCGTACCACCGTTTTTAAAGGAACGCCTTTGCGAGGCCTGAAATTGAGCTATTTATACAGGACGCCTATCAATTTTCCTGAACTAACCAACTATATCATTCGAAAGGACATCTAATAGAGTGTTTATATAGCAAGTTTAAAGAAAATCGTTTGAGCCGTTTTTGAGATACGGACATACGGTCCCACTTCCGGTTTCCGATGTCCCACTTCCGTTTTTTCAATTTTCACCAAAATTTGGAAATTTCATCTGTACACTAGACGTATTTCAATTCTAAAGTTTCGTAGCTCTATCTTTATTAGTTTCTGAGCTATAATAGCCAGAAGATTCTCCACATACACACACACACACACACACACACACACATACACACTGACCAATTGCCAAAAACCACTTTTTTGGACTCAAGGAACCTTAAAACGTGTAAATCAGGTGAAAACCCGATATCAAATTTTCAGACCGAATACAATACTTCCATTACCTACGGTAGTAGGGTAATGGAAGTAATAATTGTAAAAATATTCCGATGAGAGCGGAGATAATGTGTGCTTCCCCCTTAATCAGGCTCTGATTATTATTATCAACAATATCATCATAAAACTTTAAAATTCTAAGGCTGCAGGGCACGATTACACTACTATGCTTAATACAATTACACATTTCCGGTAGCTTGTTTTCCTATATGAATGATAAACCTTACTTTTTACATTACTCTATAATAATACGTTATTTAACAAACGAATTTTATTATTTCGTGTTAAAATAAGTTTTATCCTCAGTAATCGATGCGTTAAATGGTACTGGCTTATATATATGTGTTGATGTTATTTAGAAAGTTAAGCACGAATTCGAAAAACATTTTTATTAATTAAAGTAGCCATTTAAAGAATCGAAAGAAGGCGAAGATTTATTGAACAATATTAAACCATGTTAGTGTTTTTGGACATGCAGAATGGCCAAGTTCCTTAATTTATTCCCTAGCACTTTCAGCCCGCTTTATTTCTCACCACTTGATTCATAGACTATATTTCTGTAGTATATAACTACGATAAAATAAGACACTCTTATATAAAAAGCATAGTTGCCAACCTAACCCGGAAGATTGTTAGTCGCGCCCATTTCCGCCTATTTTTTCATAACAGTCTTTTTTAAGAGTACTTTTCTTCTTATTTAATCTTAAATATATTTGAAGAGAATTACTCTAAAAATTGAGTGTTGTACAAAAAGGGGAGAGAGCTAATAATCTTCCAGGTTATGTTGGCAACTATGAAAAAGTAATACGAAAGAAAGGTGAGGCTAAAAATGCTCTGCAATAAATTAAGCAAGATAGGAAATCTGGACATGGAACACAAAAGCAACGAATAAAAAGCCCTCTTTTTTATATTGAAATTACTAATTTATAAATACTATAGTTAATCACGAACTTCTATTATTTTCTTTTCTATGTCTAGCATCAATTTTAACTATATTGTATTCATCTTATATTTCCCATTTTATAACTTTTAAAGTAGAGGAGGTTCTAATCAGATCTGAACTTCGTGAACTGATACAGATATTCAGTATATTCTGATGCCTCAAAAATTTGTCTAAACCAGAGTTGCTAACATTTTAATTTATTCCGTAGCAGTTTTGGCCCCGCCTCTTTCCATACCACTTTATTAAGTGTATTTTATTTATTATTTTATCATAGTATTTGAAAAATTGTTCTATAAATAAATTATTTGGTGGAAAAATAAGGCTCTGGATTAAATTAAAATGTTGGCAACTCTGCTAGAGTTAAAACAGAGAGAGAGAGAGAGAGAGAGAAATAAAGTAAGGAAAGAAATTATATGATGTTCTAAAACTAAATAACAGCACTGCAACCGAAATTATTTCTTGATACGAGAGTCGCATGAAATCAGAAATTCACGAATTGTATCAGAGTTTTGATTTATTCCAGACGCTTTTTAGCCCCGCCTTTGTTACATACTACTTTTTTTAAGAGTACACTCATTCATTCAAATAAATAATGATTGCGTGTGGGTGTTGCTTTATCAGTTAAAACACGTCTTGATGGATACATATATTTAATTAGGATATTAATTACATCTTGAATATATACTATTTACAATTACGCTATTTACAGGAACAAAATATCAATACAGCCATATCGGTTCACACATAGCCTCGAACTGCGGATTCCAAACCAAAACAGTCTTTACCGCGGGTACAGTCAATAAATTCATACACTTCATCTCCTCTCTCCTAATCAAATGTGAAGTCTGTTTGGAGGTCAGCGGATTCTTCCGGAACGTCTAGGTAAGGTTCCTGGACTGATTGTCGCTGGCGGATACACTGGACTGAATTCCAGAATCGCTGCTTTGAAGTGGTGGCAGATTTTGTGGCATAGGTGTTGAATCCCTCACAGGAGAAATCGCAGATAACTCTGTTGGTGGAGTTTGAGCAGTAGGGTCTCTATCCGGAATTTGACAGGTAGAAGTATCATTTGGGATTTTACGTGAATCCCCACATCGAAATCTATGATACACATTTGGAGTCTGAGCACTCTCATGCACATGATCGCCCACTGGACGCATCTGATCAATATGTCGCCTCATTAAGGTTCCATTTACGTTAACAGTATAATGTAGAGCACCATCTTTGTTAACCACTCGTCCGAACTTCCATTTTGAATTTGCTTGTCGATAATCTCTGACAGCAACAGAGTAAGCAATATCAAATTTCTTATCATAAAATTCATATACACCTTTCTGACCTTTTCTTGGATTCTTGATTTTAAATCTGGCAGGAATAAGTCAATCCTGGTTCTAACATCTCTCTTCAAAAATGGCATAACTGGACTATGACCTGTAGTTACATCAGGAGCTTTCCTATATTGTAATAGAAATGTATTTAACTTTTGATTCAAGCTGCCATAATTTTCTTGCATGGCTCTCAGGGACTGCTTCAACGTAAACATAAAACGCTCAGCCTGCCCATTGCTTGATGGCTTGAATGGTGCGCTAGTTTTATGTTTGATGCCATTACTCTGCATAAACATCTGAAATTCATGGTACGTAATCGCTCACAAGTACAACTGGCAATCCATACCTAGAAAAACAATCTCTGAGGCATTCAATCGTTTTGTTTATTTTTGTCGTCTTCATGGGGAAAATCTCTAACCATTTCGAATGGGCATCTACGACAAGTAAAAACATGTGCTGAAAAATGGGTCCAGCAAAATCGACATGAATTCTCTCCCATGGCGTACTGGGGTATTCCCAGTGGTGAACTTTTTCTTTCGCTGGATCTGCTTTATGTCTAGTGCAATTTACACAATTTTTTGCCTTTTCTTCAATAGCCCCATCTATGTTTTTCCAATACACTAATGATCTGGCAATTGCTTTCATTTTCACAATACACAGATGCCCCTGATCCCTAACAGCACCAAATGTTCCAGAAACGTAACAATCATACAAAATTGAAACATTATAAATATTTCAGAAACGTTTAAAAACTCTCAGATTGCTTTCCGATTAGTTTCAAAAACGTAGAAATGTTCGCGATCGTAACAAAAAATCAAATACGTAACAGAAACGTTACAATCACTTAACAGTTAGAAAATCAAAAAGAGTGAATGTTTCAGGAGGGTATCAGAGAGCATACTTAAATGTGTTACGTTTTTGAAAGATTGTAAGCTTTTTGCAACATAACTGAAACATTTTGTGCTGTATGGGATGTAGTTCCTCTAGCACATTTTTTTTGGTATTTTCTTGGGACACATACTCTTTGACCATACATAATGCAACCATCTTGCAAGGTATATTCCGCTTCCCTCCCTCCTAAACTTTCAACCAATTTCAATTTCCTGAAAACAGCTCCTAACTCTTTGTCAATTTGGGTTTCTCTAGCCAGGTCTCGAGCCTTGATTGGAAGGCTTTCAATTTGACTTAATTGGAACAAAAATACAATACTAAATCACGTTTTTACAATGAAATATTCTATGGATACCAATACTTTGATTAGAAGGAATATAATTATAATGTATATCCATTTCTAATATAAATGTAAATACAGAAAATTTTGTTCTGAAATATTGTAACATTAGAATAACGCCTACAGGCGGACCTTACTATCAGAAATTCAAAATCATGCGGTCGCGAAAGTGTTAATATGAGATGATTCTCATGCATAAAGCAATATAATAAAAAAGTTTCAAACTATTTTTCCAAAAATAAAATAATCTGAGATATAAAGGGTTAACGTTTTTAGATATTTGTACATGTGCATGTAAAATTCTTGAGAAACGAAGCGGGGTGTATCAGAATCAAAACATGAAAAGTATGAAAGAAGCACATCATTAACATAATTATTTTCATGGTTTTAATCTGATTTTTTGGCTTTTAAATGAACCGAACCGGCGTTAGAACTTCCATACCAATGTACGACAAGTTTTATAAGGTATTTTTGTCTTTTTATCATACTAAAGTGTTTGCGTATAAATATAATGATTTTACAAAAAAAGTAAACAAAAATATTTTATTTATGCAACAATTTCTTACCAATTTTAATCCGTATACAAATTAAGCGTATGTCCATAATCATGTATTTCTGAATACATGTTTAAGATTTAAAACTTAGATTTCAAACAGGCATAATTTTCCATTTATCTTACGGCTATGAAATACTTTTTATATATTCTTTATACATCAGAAAAATTTTAGAATTAGATTAATTATGTTTATTTACTTCAAGCTCTTAGTCAGCATCTGATAATTAACTTTGATAAATTATAGTGATAAACCACTAGCGTCCCGTGGACGTCTTGTGGTGAAATCTAAAACGAGAGATATCTAGGTTGTAGCATGTTAAAAATTGCATAATTTATGTTGAGAGTTGGCTGGTTGCAGTGTTGTCAGAGTAGGGATTTCTTCCTAGAGCAGGGTATATTCAGCTCTACACCCCCCCCCCCCTCCTTGAATGCTAGAAAATTCGGCTGTTATTTATTTATCCTTCTCACTTTTTGATATCAATCTAAATTAAAAGGTGATAGAATTTTTCTATTGACATTAATTATAATGAATCTCTTTAAAAAACATATGCATGCCTATTCTGATTTAAACACCTTGCACTAACAGCAATATGTAAAATCATTATGTATGCTCATTTTTTTAATTAAATACATACAGTTAAAATGAATCTCTAGTTGAAAAATAATCTCTTAATTATTCTACCTGTCACATTTTTACATAATCAATTACTTTTTCGTTTTAATTTATGAGAAAAAAACGATATTCAGTTTTCAGAAATAACATACGCAATTAAATTTAATAACATATAATTAAATATTCTTTCATATCTAAAACCGTCTGTTTCAAAACTTTTAGCTTTTTTTTTTTTTTTTTTTTTTTAAATAGAAGTAGTGCAATAGTCTGTCTATAAGGCCTTTATGTTTTAATAAACACATTTTAATCGTTATTATAAGGTTTGTTTTTAATTGTGCGTAATTATTAAAAGATTATTTTTCACATAACGTCTTAAGTGCACAAAAATTGTTGTTGAATTTTCTACATTATTCTGACATTTTAATCTATGTTAATTAAATTAATCAAAAAAAGGATTGTGTAGATTTTATAGGAAATATCACAATTACATGTATTACATTTTATAGAATAATCTGTCATATTTTAATCTGCCTCAGTTAAAGAGATTAAAATGCAGATTAAGTATATTTTACAAAAAAATATCATGGTACTATATTAAGCTCAGTAAAAATATAAAAATCTTGAAAATCATCGTTATTTTAAGAAGCTAAGTAAAAAGAAGAAAAGAAAACCTAAGCCTATTTTTGTTTTCTAAGTAATAGATAAAAAATTAAGCATAAAACAGTATACTTGCCAACCATCTCATTATGAACCGTACAATTTTTAGTACCCGCCTTTTTTTTCAAACCTATAATTTTTCCAGTCTTTATTTCATAGCACTTTATTTATGAAATAATTATCTTAATTGCAGAACTAAAAAAAAAAAAAAAAAAAAAACTTAAAAAGTGATATTAAAAATAGGCGGGACTGAAAATGTTACGGAATAAATTATGAAATTTGGCAACTCTGGTATTACACGGGGTGTCTTTTACTTTAGCCACCCTGCATTATCGATAATTTACTCTGTATGGCGTACCTTGAGTTAAGTTAAAACACATTATTACAAATATTACGTAACAAAATTACTAAAACTTTTATAACAAAAGATTAAGTGCTAATTTTCTAATAAATTTCTTCCGTTAATTGTATTGGAAAATACTAGGGTTTCCTTTTAAAAGAGTCTAAAATTCGGCAAATATGTAATTGAGAATCCTCACATGTATCATATAGGAGCAGTAATTAACTGTCTTAAACGTAAAAGGACTCAATGATACTTTTGGAAGAATATCAGGAAGATAAATCTCAATGTAAGTTTATGAAAATAAAAAGTTTAAAAAAAAGTAATAATAATAAAAACAAAACGTATATTTTTCTTGGCTCAAACGCAAATGATATGTCTACGCACTGTGTCACTTTAGCAAAAATTTGCATCATCGTTCAGTGATTGCTTCGCAGACTAAATGAGTCAATTATAATTTAAATATTGCATTTCATTGCTAACACAAATCCTACGTTCTTAACGTCAGAGTGTTTTTTATGATTGAAACTAATTTTGTACACGAAAAATTTCAATATTATTACCAACGCTTTCACATAGAGAGATTAAAATATGCAGACAATGAAAGTAAAATGTAAAATTTAATATTTGATTTTTGTTTTAATGTATCTGACTTTTAGACTTTACCTTAGAATCTATAAAAGAATCCTTAGATTTTACTGAAATGTATAGTATTTGATAATCTCGATGTTCTGGTAATCCCGCGGTGAATATTTTTAAAAAAAATTAAAAATCGTAAAATGATTTTTTTTTTTTTATGATTTTTCTTACATTTATGATTATTTTTTAAATTTTGTTTCTATAGATAACTTAAATATGCATACATGACATTTTACACAAAACATCTGCTTCTCATCAACGTTTTACTTTAAAATGAATATTATTTAACAGAATGATGCCTCTAATTTAACAAAAATCAGATAAACAATTTCTTATTCTTTTACATAAATGGTTATCTAGAATAAGCTATTTTCACAAAATAATTATGTTTTTCAGTTAAGCGTAAATATTTTTATATGTTAAATACACTACATCATTATTTCATCTCATATAAAATTGTGTTTCATGTTTCTATGACTTTAGGTTCTCGTAATAAATTTTAATATGCTTCAGTGGTTGCGTTTATTTATCATATTAAAAAAAAAAAAAAAATACAAGATGAAAGAATAATGCCTATGCAGTTTAAAAATTAGAATTCGCTTCATGTTCAATGTACTTCAATAGGATGAAATAAATATTTCATCATTTACATATATAATGGAAATAATTCTTTTTTTCTTTATCGGAAAACACATTCAAATATATCGATTGAAATTGAACAAAATTTTAAATAGAAACTTAGCTGACACTCCAAATTACACTGGTATTAATAATGTATATTAAAAAACATATAAAAAATTCTTTTGAATTGATGTGTATAATTTAGGTGTTGTAAATATTCACATACTATTATAAATAGTAAAGATTGCTGAAAGATACTCGAATCTAAAATATCTGAAAAAGTCATAATAATAAGCTAAAAAAGAAGGTTCAGAATTTATTAAAACACTAGCTGGCTTCGCCCGCTAGCGGGTCAGTATTTTCAAATGAATCACTAAATATAATGAATCACTAACCGAAACTTTTAGTGTTAAGAAAAGAAATTAAAAAAAAAAAAAAATCATTTCTGATTGGGTAAAAAGTCGGGCCGGGTCCCCACGCGCTGCGCGCGTATTCCTTCCCTGGCCCTACGTGCCCCCTAAAAAAAATCATTTCTGATCGGGTAAAAATGCGCACCGGGTCCCCACTGCCTTCGGCAGCGCAGTACCGTGCGCGCTGCGCGCGCACAACTTAAGGGATACATTCGCTGCGCGCGCGTATTCCTTCCCTGACCCTTCGTGCCCCCTAAAAAAAAATCATTTCTGATCGGGTAAAAACTCGCACCGGGTCCCCACTGCCTTCGGCAGCGCAGTCCCGTGCGCGCTGCGCACGCACAACTTCGGGGATACACGCCCTGCGCGCGCGTATTCCTTCCCTGAGCCTTCGTGCCCCCTAAAAAAAAATCATTTCTGATTGGGAAAAAATTCGCACCGGGTCCCCACTGCCTTCGGCAGCGCGGTCGCGTGCGCGCGCACAAGTTAAGGGATACGCGCGCGGTACACGCCTATTTCTTCTCCACCCTTTCAGGCCTTCTTAATTAACCTATGTATACCAATTTTGAACGATCTAACTCATTTGGCTGAGATGCAAAAGAAAACGTAATCAGGACACCTCAAAACGTGTAAATCTGGTGAAAACTTTCGATAATTTAAAATATCTTTCGAATGATGTATTAAAAATAATTGAATCATAATTAGAAATTCAAATATTGAAATTTGAAAATATTACAGCGCCATCTGGCGGTACAAATTTCTGTGTTCCACTGTTTGATTCCAATTCAAAAAAGCTTTCTAATGATGTCTTACTTATGAAATTATTTTAATTAGTAGCTGAGATGCAAAAGAAAACTAATTCAGGACACCTCAAAACGTGTAAATCTGGTGAAAACTTTCGATAATTTAAAAGAACTTTAAAATATCTTTCGAATGATGTATTAAAAATAATTTAATCATAATTAGAAATTGAAATATTGATATTTGAAAATATTACAGCGCCATAAAAGAAAAATGATTCAGGATACCTCAAAACGTATAAATCTGGTGAAAATTTTCGATAATTTAAAAGAACTTTAAAATATCTTTCGAATGATGCATTAAAAATAATTTAATCATAATTAGAAATTGAAATATTTAAATTTGAAAATATTACAGCGCCATCTGGCGGTACAAATTTCTGTATTCCACTGTTCGATTCCAATTCAAAAAAGCTTTCGAATGATGTATTACTTATGAAATTATTTTAATTAGTAGCTGAGATACAGAAGAAAATTAATTCAGGACACCTCAAAACGTGTAAATCTGTTGAAACTTTAAGTAAAAAAAAGAACTTTCCAATGATGTATAAAAAATAAATTAATCGTAATTAGAAATTGAGATACGCGCATTAGAATATTGCAATTTTTAATCGCAGAACCAATACATGTGACCTCGCTGTTTTTTTTTTTTTTTTTTTTTTTTCTTAGCTTCCGTGGAGAAATGAACCTCTTTCAACAGGTTGCTATGGTGATCTACATTATTTGATTACGGTTTTCATTTCCGAATGAAGTAAAGCATTTGCAATGGTTTAGAGACTCAGAATTTCATCGAAAGCTGCCGCGATACTGAAAATTAAAAAATTTATAACTCATTCAGTTTTTGAAATTTTCTCTCACTCTTTTGGGAGTTAAATTATGAAATCGAGATGTATATACAAAAAAAAAAAAAAAAAAAAGAAATGATTTATCTCTAAACGCTTTTGAGTTATAAAATGTTTTGCGAAAAAATTGATGTTTCGTAAAATCTAAAAATATGGATCGGTAATCCGTATTTTGTAAAAATGTTTATATGGTTCGAAAGAGGATTAAATATCCTTTCTTTATATACCAGTTGTTAAGAAATGGAATTGTTACCCTGTCGTACAGGGCGTTTCAAAAAAGGCCATCGCGAAAAAACGAAATTTTCGACCCTTTTTAAAACTTTTTTTTTTTTTTAATATAAAAAATCCGTATTTAAAAAAAAAAAAAAAAAAAAAAATGTACCGTAAGAATCGGTAATAAATGCTCTTTCTCGTTCTACAGGTGTATTTTCGATATTTCCAACAGATCGGAAGCGATCGCTTTTCAAAAACCCACGAATTTTTCCCTCTTTCCTTTTTCTTTCAAGGTAAGTAGTCCCGGGCGAAAATGATGATCGTGTGCCATTTTGAATCGTTTTTTCGTTAGACAATGGTCGACATTTTAATTAATATCTCCGCTAATTAGGGTCGCATCATTTAGCAAATTAGATAACCCAGATCTGCGATAAATTCTCTGTCCGACGGTACCTGTTCGAAGTCCGTGCGACCTTTAGCGGCGGAGCCTTAGCTGCGTCAAGCCGTTTCTCACAGACACATACACAGACAGACACACACACGCGTACAGATTTTAATAATATAAGGAGATAACATATATCTGAAATATTTATATAAAGCATTTATATTTTATTATAAAAGTAACGAATGCTTATAAAACACAATGTGCTCATATTCTAGAGAAGGTCCCTATTTTTCGGCCCTAGTAAAATTTAATCGCACCCCCCCCCCCCCCTATCCATAAAATAAGCTTATGATTTCAATAAAATTTTATAATATAATTGTTGTGGTGGAAGAATCTTTATAAACAGGTGGGTCCATACGAACTCTGTAATGGCAACTAACCAAAATGAGGCCGAAGTTAACCATTCCAAAACGTTGTTACAATCTCTCCACTTCACCCTATTTTTATCTTCGATGTAAATACAGATTACATTTGCATTATATAAAATATTATATCGAAAGTAAAGAAACAATATTCGTTTATTTTTTATACATTTTTAATCTCTTTAATTTAAAGTAAATAATTTAGATTAAAAAAAAAAAAATGCATGATATTAATTTTTTTGTTAATTCAAATAGTGTCAACACACACAAATGTGCTTCCACAAATTTCAATAAATATACAGCTTTTATGTGACGACATTTCTGTACTCTCATAAGATAATAAAATAAATTGATTTTTTTTTAAAAAAAAAAAAAAAAAAGGTCATTCTTAAAAAATTAAATTTACGCAAAATTAAATGGTATTTCAATTTATTTTCTTTATGCTTTGTTAAGAAATATATATTTGGAAACTTCGTATTTCTAAATTTATTTTCCAAAAAATGCAAACATTGCATAATGTGCTTTATTTCCACTTCTTATATTTAACATTATTTTGGAGATTTACCTTTACTGATTTTGCAGCATGATTTATTTTGCTTCAGTTATTCTATTCATTTCTCAATAATTTAAAAAGTTTAGATGAAACTTAGTTTCTAAAGTTAAATATTCTAAACAGAGAAAGGAAGTAAAGTAAACTTCATTGTTTCTCCAATTATGGATTTATAAAAAGCAAATCATTCAAACTTTATCAAGCATATTAAATTAAAATCATTGGGGAGATTTACGATGGTACCGTAAAAGTTAAGACTTGTATAACTGTGGATTACAACAGAAATTTTAATGTTATTTAGGAATACTGGAATCATTTCAAGCGTTTGTGAAAGTACAATTTAGGAAATTATTCATTTGATTAATATTTAATATATATGAATTGTTTGACTAACTATTTTTCGTTCTCATTCTTTTTTTATACAATAAAAAGGATTATATATATATATATAAAGCTGCCAACATTTTAATTTATTCCGGAATCTTTTTAGCCTGCCTTTAATTCGCACCGCTTTATTTATATAAATGTTTTCTCCAATACATAACTTCGATAAAATAAAAAAAAAATACTGTTAAAAAATAAGTGGTATGAAAGAAAGACGGGGCCAAAAATACTTCGGAATAAATTAAAATGTTGGCAGCTATGTATATACAATATGTAACATAAGGACTGAAAACTATGTGAAAAAAAAGAAAAAGGCAATATCCAAACATATGAAACTAAAATAAAAATAAGACGCAGCGGAGGACACCACGATTTAAGACGGATGGAGCGGATTAAGCAAGTTTTACGGATGATCAACTTTCCCCCAAAACTTTGCAAGATCATATGATAAGAAAAAAAAACAAAAATGATTTTTTTTTTTTTTTTTTTTTTTTTTTTACTATTAGTTAAAAAAAAAAAAAAAAAAAAAAAAAAATAGTATTTATTTTATATAAAAATATTATGATTAAACTGAATTACTTAAAAGTCATATTTCCAAAAGAGTGCAATGAAAGCTAATAGTTTTGCTTCATAGACAAAATGTGTTAGCAAAGTTTAATGAAATATATGTTTTGCATAAAAAAAAATTTTACTTACATTCTACAAAATCAAATATTTTATTCTACAAAATCACCTTTCTTTTTCAATTTCCCTCATTAATCGTCCAGTCATTGACTCAGAAAGTCCAGTTAAAGTTTGTTTAGGAAAGTTTTTCCACGCCATTTCAATGGATGATGTCAGTTCGTCTTTATTTGCATATTGTGCGCCATTCTTATGCACTTCTCTATCTAAAATGCACCACAGATTCTCTATGGGGTTAAAATCAGGGCTTCTTGCCGGCCAGTCCAGAAGTTTCACAGAATTGGCCCCGACACAAGGCAACATGCATTGTCCTGTTGAAACATATAATCACCACCTGGGATAAGGGTTGCTTCAGGTAATAAATTTTCAGCTAGCATATCAACATATGATTCTGAATTCATGTTACCTCGAATGGACACTGTTGGTGTTTCATTGTCTGCGAAACCTGCCCACACCATCACAGAACCTCCTCCGAATTGTCGTAAAAAAAAAAAAAAGTTTGTCTTTTCGCAAGTCATACCACTAACGGCAAAAACCATCTGGTCCGTCCAAATTAATTTTTTTTTTTCATCCGAAAATACGGCATCTTTCCACCGAGACCCAAACGAAACGTGTTTTTTAGCGAATTCATATCTAAGCTTCTATTGAAGTTTTGTAAGTGTTGGATGTGACCGTAGTCAGAGCCTGATTTGAGCCGGGGCACTCTCTCACCAGAATACTTTTACAATTATTGTTTACTCATACTTGCCAACCATCTCATTATGAACCGTACAATTTTTAGTACCCGCCTTTTTTCTTACACCAATAATTTTTTAGAGTAATTTTACTGTTATTTAATAGTAACAACATTTGGAAACAATTACTCTAAAAATAAAGTGGTGTGAGAAAAGAGGCGTTAGCAATTGTACGGTTTTTATGAGATGGTTGGCAAGTTTGTTTACTGCATCTGATAGGAATTCCACGTTTTGACTAGGAAATTATTTTTATAAAAAATGAACGGTGTAAAACAATCGAATTTACTCATGGTTATTAGACACCAGAATTCTTTTAAAATAATTTTTAATGAGAATTTTTTGTTTATTATAAGAGGAAAGTATTCTTAAAAAATGATGGTGTAAGTGTATAATGTGTGCCCCGGTCTAAATCAGTCCCTGAACGTAGTTTAGCTGTTTAGCATATCTAACATTGGAATTATTTTGCAGAACATTACGCACTGTTCGACTAGTGCACGGTAAATTCATTTCTGTTTTAATTTGAGTACATCTCTGTTTTTTTTAAACAAGCTCGACGAGCAATTGCACGTTTCTGGCACATAGTAAGAACGGGAGGCCTATCTGTACGCTTTTCTTGCCATATTCTTTTGGATTCTTCAAAAAATTATAGATTACTGTTTTAGATCTGTTTATCTTCCTTGCAATTTCACGTCCACTCATTCCACATTTTCTGTAAGCAATAATTTGTTCATTTTCAAATTCAGAGAGTTGTGTGCTGTTCGACATAGTGAAGAACGAGATAAAGTGAACAATCTTACTGCGTAACAGTTTTGGGTTATTGTAAACAATCATATGATACGACTAAATATGCGAATTTTTATTTGCGATTTCAAAAGAAATGCGTGTCCTTATAATTTTTTCCAAATAACAAACTATTAAAACCTTAAAAGTTCATGTATTTTAATGATTTTCAAAAATTTCGAAGTAAAGTTTGTTTGAAAATGTTTCGTTTCACGTATTTTTATCATAAAAATATTTGCATATTTTCTAGCCAAGCGGCTCCGAGAATTGGCGACTTATCGCTTGTCCTTATAATCTTTTCCATGGCTGCAGTAGTTTTTATTAATGAAGTCTTTTGATTCATTAACTAAAACGAACACTGATCTAAAAGAGATCATACTACATAGTTGCCAACATTTTAATTTATTCCGGAGACTTTTTAATTCGCAACAATTTTTATTTAGAATATTTTTGTCTAATATATAACTATGATAAAATAAGAAATATTTACTCTTAAAAAAAAAATGGTATGGAATAAAGGCGGAGCTAAAAATGCTCCGGAATAAATTAAAATGTTGACAACTTTCATACTATACGATAAATTTGAGAAAAAAAAACTTAATTTTACGAACCAATTGGGCTCGCAAGTATTTACACAATATTATCTAAAAATTAATTTCATGTGAAATATAGATGCTTATGCACAGATGCCATACTAATCCGGTGGATTGTTAATACCACCCCTATTTCCAAACCATTTAAATTTTTGAGTAAATCTTTTCAAATGTATTTATGATGAATTAAGAAGAAAAACACTCAAAAAAGAAGACTGGTGTGGATAAAAAGGGCGGTACTAACAATCCTCCGGATTAGGTTGGTAGCCCTGCTTAAGTTATACAGGGTTGGTACGGGCTGTATTTTTCTCCCTGACCTTTCCACCAGATTTTTTTCTTTTTTTTTTTTTTTCTTTTTTTTCTTTTCTTTTTTTCTTTCTTTTTAATAGTAATCTGTAATAAAATGTTTCCTCGATAAATTAAGATGAAAAATATTGTACGAATGTTGTGGTGGAAGACTCGAGGGAAATAAAAGCAGAACCGTGGGAACTTTCGTTATAACAAAATTTGCCATATTAAATTACTAGTATACAAATTCAAGGCCATGGAAACTCTATCAATATAAGTGAAAATATATAGGATCATTTCTTTGACTCTATTTTTGCAGCAAATTAAATAATCATTGTAAAAATCTGAACAAATTTCCATTAACATTTTACTCAGTAATTCATACAAAAGTAGCAGATATGTAGAAAGATTCGAAAGCACGAGAAAATCAAATGTTGTTAATGAATGTGTGAAGCAAAGAAAATCACAAATTAAGCTGGCCTTCCTTTTTTTTTATTAGTATTATTATTATTATTATTATTATTAGTTATTCTTGCTAATTTCTTTTCCAGCATCAAAATACCCACAAAGTAAATTCTTTTATTTTAATCGAAATAAATTAGGAGATTTTTCTGTAGTGATTATCGCATCTATAAATTAAATTTTATTGCATTGGCGAAATTTCTTATCTAACTGCTCTTTCTTAGATAAATATTGTACTTATAATTTTCGTGATTGAATAAAAACGCAAATGAATGTTTAATCAAGAATTTTCGTTAATATTAAATAATGTCAAATTGATTTATATCGAAAAATGTCAAACGAAGTCAAATTATCAAAACAAAAAACAATCACATTATCTTAAATGACATACTTGGATTTCATATAAAATAATGTGTTTTTTTTTTTTTTGTTGTTGTTGTTGTTTACTTCATTTTAATTAAACGATACAAGAAGAACATAATGCGCAACATTGTTCAAATTTATTTGTTTCATTATTAATCACAATCATATGACGCATAATTGATTAGTTTTGAAATAAGTTTAGTTAATTCTTTGATTTCCTGATGAAATATATTATAGAAGCTTTTTATTTCTATTTTGACTATAAAATTTATCTTTTAATGCTAAATACTTAGATTTTATGTTGATACTTTTTAATGTCCATTATATTCTTTTTACATGCAATAAATGTTTAAAATAATTGAGCTATTCTGGGTATTAAAAGTAATTTACACTGAAATGTAAGTATTCGTCCGAATACAGAATATTCGGTATTCGACAAAAATCACTATTTAGTGCAGGGATGGAACACGGGCGCAGTATTCATACCGGAATCCGTTTAAGAAATTTCTCTACCTATAATATCGTTGATTTAAGAAGTCGAAAATTTTCTTACATTGATAGTGGTATGAATTCTGCGCCCGTGTTCCATCTCTGTTAGTGTAACTCTAACAATAACTTTTCAAATATTGAATTTATTCATACTGGAATCCGTTTAAGAAATTTCTCTACCTATAATATCGTTGATTTAAGAAGTCGAAAATTTTCTTAAATTAATAGTGGTATGAATTCTGTGCCCGTGTTCCATCCCTGTTAGTGTAACTCTAACAATAACTTTTGAAATATTGAATTTATTCGAAACAAAATCGAGCAGTAAACTTATCTTACAAACGTCTTGAATTAGTTTAGTGAGCAACTTGCTCCTGCCATTTTGTTTCCAAGTGGCGACCACTTGAAAATTTGTCAATATAATAACTTTTTAAATACACATTCAAACTTCATTAAATAAATAGTACCACAGAACTAGTGTTTTGAAATAATAAGTACAAAACTTTGAATAAACACCATAAAATGCAAGAAACTCGAGGGTTTCTGGTATTTATCCAAAGTTTTGTACTTATTACAGTCGACCCTCGTTAACGTGAATTCTTTTTAACATGAACTATTTCCACAATCCCCGTTAAAAGGAAAATTAGTTTCTGAGTTACTGATAGCATGAACAAATTTTTTATCCCCTTGAGATTCATGTTAATAAAGTTCGACTGCACTGAATTAATTCAAAATGAATTTGCAGGATAGAATCATCTTAAATAATTCCATGATAAAAAAAAAACTTTTTATGTACCAAAATTTTAAATTTTCTGTTGAATCATATAAACGCTACCGAAGGCAGCGAGGACCCAAAATATTTGGCTAAAAGTATTTTAAAAAATGCACTGTCATAGTCTGAAAATTTCAAATGTTCTAGCTAGTCGGAAAGTTAGTTAAAAATCAACTGCAAGATTTGTACTGGACAAACAAACAAACAAGAATTCGAATTAATAAAAACATGGTAAAATGCATTTCATATGTTTATTTGCAAATTTGATCCACTATCTTGTTTTTAAGTGCTGGTCACTTGAAAATTTCAAATTCACATAAAAAAAATGTATTTATGAATAGAGAGGTAAAATACCTAGGTATTTATTTTTAAAGGTAAATACCCAGGATCTGTATTTGTTTATAAAGTGATATTGTTATGCATAGATGCCAAGTCTCCCGTTTTTCAAGGGAGACTTCAAACCGGAAAATTTTTAAAGCTGTTTCCTGTATTATTAATCGTCGAAAAAATATATAACTTTTTTTCATTTAAAAATACTGGTGTCAATTTTGATTTTAAAGTTGAAAGGGTTGGCAGCTCTGGCTATGTATAGAGCAAAAGAAAGAAAGTGACAAACTGTAAAGAAAAGTTAAAAAACATTTGAGACTTTTATAAAAGTGAAAACAAAAAAGTGCAATATGATATACATTTTCCATAAAATATTT
Source organism: Salticus scenicus (assembly GCA_963930645.1). Lineage (NCBI taxonomy): Eukaryota > Metazoa > Arthropoda > Arachnida > Araneae > Salticidae > Salticus > Salticus scenicus. Next base: position 153,777,999 of record OZ005662.1, read on the forward strand.
TATTTAAATATCACACCTTTATCATTTATAATGTATTTTCTAATTTTTAAGAGCAGTAATTGTTAATTTAAACTGAAAGAAAATGCTGAGTTTATTTTTTAAATAACAGTAAATATTGTTGATAATGGGGGGGGGGGGGAGAAGAAAAAGATAGCTAGATACAATTACTGGGGGAATTGTAATACTATTTAATAAATCCTGAGAATTATTGCAGGATTGTTTCACCCCTGTTAAAATGATTCTAAAATAACAACAACAACAAAAAAAAAGGTCTAAACTAAAGGTCTACAGTTTGTATAATTATACATATTGCAAGTTCTGTAATAAGTTTATAAATAAAGAAATTCATATTTAAACCACATTTTAAAAACTCCTAAAAATTTATCCACATATATTCATGCATAATTTTCAAATATCTGTATTTAAAGTGGCACAGTCAATTTGATAAATTTTAACAATGTATTGGGTTAAAATTTAGCATGCATATGGGAATATAAATAGGATTTTTTAGTTAACTGTTAAACTATGCAAAAATAATGTAATTTTCTCAATTGACAACTTAAAAAAAAATTAAATTACAAGATGTTTGATGCATGTTTACATTTTCTACGCTTATTACAATTACTCAGCGTGGGAAAAAATAAAAGAAAAACAAGTTTTTGTCAAACAGATATATGTGTAAATACAGTTTATAACTTATTAATAAAGAAAAAACAAAGACATTAGAAAAAAAACTTAATATATCAGAAGTAAATATATTTTCATTATTCAGTACATTTGAAAATAATCTACTTTTTATTTTAATCTAAGAATAAAGGCTTAACAATAATAATATTATGGTTTTTATTTAAATTTTTGTGCTTATTTATTTCAAGGTCTAACATTTTCACAAATACAGAAAAAATGTTCTAATACATTAAAAACAAATTGCTATTTCGTCACAAAGTATATACAAATTTTAAATTAATTTTGCATAGATACACGACTATGAAAAAAAAAAAAAAAAAAAATCAGAAGATTATAAAGAATTGCAGAAAGAACAACGTGACACAAATACAGACGAAAAAGCGATAAAAACGGAAATATAGGCAGAAGTAGCTAGAGAATTTTGAAAGAGCAGCATTCTGAACAATAAATGAGATAAAAAATAATATAGTTAAATTAATTTCAGTAGCAAAATTTTGTAGAAGATAAAACTTTCTTATATTTGATTACAACATCCGCATTAATAAAATGGCGGAAAACAGGTGCAGTTTTAGCTCAAGTATTTACGTAAACTGGATTAGTTCAATTTTCCTTCAATTTATGTGCCTAAACCGACGTCCATATTTTGTACGTTTTTCGTATATACGTCTTTGTCCGAAATTTCACATATTCTGAACATACTGGAGCTACGTTCGGAACTCCACTATAGACGTAACTTGGACGCGATAAATGAAATATGAACATAATATGAACGTATGTGTTATGTGGGACATTGATTTATGCATAAGGTTCGTACTCCCCGTTCTTTCTCCAGGTCTCTTTCAGGGATGAGAATTTTTCGCCTTTTATGCCACTACTGATTTTATAAAGAAATCGTTATAGTATTTTTATAGTAATGTATGACGTTTGAATAGGATCGAGATTATTATGCAAAAATAGCGGTAGCAATAAAGATGAAAATTTTTCATCCCTGAAAGTGATCTGAAAAAAAGCGGGGAGTACCACACCTTATTAATATTTCATTATTATTATCAACAATATCATCATAAAACTTTAAAATTGTAAGGCTACAGGGTACGATTACACTACTACTCTTATTACAATAACAGATTTCCGGTAGCTTGTTTTCCTATTTGAATGATAAACCTTTCTTTTTACATTACTGTATAATAATACGTTATATAACAAAAGAATTTTCTTTAATTCGCGTTAAAATAAGTTTTATCCTCAGTAATCGATGCGTTAAATGGTACTGGCTTATATACATATATATGTACCGATAAGTATAAAGGATTTAAGTCCAAAAATGTCGATTTTGAGTTAAGTACATAGTCAGACTCAGAAAAAAATTCTCTATCGATTGATACAAAGGATTTAAGTCTATGTCATTTAGTCTTTGAGAAAATCCATTGGTAAAAAAAGGTTCAAGACAGAAATTTAGCAATTATGTATGGTATAAAATATTTAGTTCATTTTTTCCCCCTCATTAAATGAAGGTTGACAGTCACTGAATGTTATAAAGTGTGTAAGTCAACGAAATCCCTTTTTCCTAATCGATTCTTTTGATTTCTTTTTAAATAGTTTAATTTTATTTTTCGTCTCCTGAAAAATCAAGAATCTGGACTTAAATCCTTTATACTTATCAGTACAGATATGTCGATGTTATTTAGAAAATTAAGCACGAATTCGCAAAAATTCCTTATTAATTAAAGTAATCATTTAAAGAATCGAAAAAAGGCGAAGATTTATTGAACAAAATTAAACCATGTTAGTGTTTTTGGACATGCAGAATGGCCAAGTTCGTTAATTTATTTCCTAGCGCTTCCAGCCCGCTTTATTTCTCACCACTTGATTCACAGACTATATTTCTGTAATATATAACTACGATAAAATAAGACACTCTTATATAAAAAGCATACTTGCCAACCTAACCCGGAAGATTGTTAGTCGCACCCATTTCCGCCTATTTTTTCATACCAGTCTTTTTTAAGAGTACTTTTCTTCTTATTTAATCTTAAATATATTTGAAGAGAATTATTCTAAAAATTAAGTGGTGTACGAAAAAGGGGAGAGATTCTAACACTCTTCCAGGTTAGGTAGGCAACTATGAAAGGGTATAAGAAAGAAAGGTGAGGCTAAAAATGCTTTGCAGTAAATTAAGCAAGATAGGAAATCTGGACATGGAAGACAAAAGCAACCGATAAAAAGCCCTCTTTTTTATATTGAAATTACTAATTTATAAATACTATAGTTAATCACGAACTTCTATTATTTTCTTTTCTATGTCTAGCATCAATTTTAACTATATTGTATTCATCTTATATTTCCCATTTTATAACTTTTAAAGTAGAGGAGGTTCTAATCAGATCTGAACTTCGTGAACTGATTCAGATATTCAGTATATTCTTATGCCTCAAAAATTTGTCTAAACCAGAGTTGCTAACATTTTAATTTAATCCAGAACAGTTTTAGCCCCACCTCTTTTCATACCATTTTTTAAGTGTATTTTATTTCTTATTTTATTATAGTATTTATTCTGGAAAATTGTTCTATAAATAATAATTTGGGGGGAAAATAATGCTCTGGATTAAATTAAAATGTTGGCAACTCTGCTAGAGTTAAAAGAGAGAGAGAGAGAGAGAGAGAGAGAGAGAGAGAGAGAGAAATAAAGTAAGGAAAGAAATTATATATTGTTCAAGTCTAAATAACATTATAACTGCCACTATTTTAATTTATTCTGGAATACTTTTAGCCCCGCCTTTATTTCGCACCACTTTATTTATAGAAAAGTTTTCTCCAATATATAACTTCGTTCAAATAAGACAAAATTACATTTAAAAATAAGTGGTACAAAATAAAGGAGGGGCTAAAAATACTCCGGAATAAATTAAAATACTGGCAGCTATGTAGTGTATAGTATTCTAAATATGTTTCTTTTATGGTTTTTGGGTAATAGAACTAACCATATATTTAAAAAAAAATCCAAATAATAATATATTTTACAAAAGCATCCAAAAAGAAAAAAAAAATAATAATAATAAAAAAATCTGAAATTGGTTAGAGCATGATTTTAAAATATAGATTATCTTTTTAAACCTGCTTATTATCTCCTCTTTCTATATTGATTATCAAATCAGTGATTTATAAATTTGGATCTTACCAAATACTAAATAAGAAAAAAAAAATGAACGAAATAGCTAAATATATATATTTTATTATTTTTTATTATTATTATATTATTACACTATTAATAATCTACTGACTTTTTATTCTGAAAACTATTACTTTAAATTTTAGAAACAACATTTTATTATATTATTGCTATACAAATGTTAATTTTCAATATAAATTATAATATTATGATTCTCGATTTGCAAGGAAAGTAAGGAAAGAAATTATATATTGTTCAAGTCTAAATAACATTATAACTGCCACTATTTTAATTTATTCTGGAATACTTTTAGCCCCGCCTTTATTTCGCACCACTTTATTTATAGAAAAATTTTCTCCAATATATAACTTCGTTCAAATAAGACAAAATTACATTTAAAAATAAGTGGTACGAAATAAAGGAGGGGCTAAAAATACTCCGGAATGAATTAAAATATTGGCAGCTATGTAACAGCACTGTACCCGAAAATATTTTTTGATACGAGAGTCGCATGAAATCAGAAATTCACGAATTGTATCAGAGTTTGGATTTATTCCAGAGAATTTTTAGCCCCGCCTTTGTCACATACTACTTTTTATAAGAGTATTATATATATATATATATACTACAGTTAAGTTCTTTAATAGAAGAAATTATTCAAGATACAAAGGCGGAGCTAAACATTTTCTGGAATAAATTTAAATTTTGGAAACTATGTTGTATTACTACGAATAAACTGTATTTAGTGCCTGAGATATATACGCAACAGAGCAACAACAACAACAACAAAATAAATAAATAATAAATAACGATATAGATCGCTTACAAAATAAACGAAGCAACTACTTTAACCCTTTGTATCCCACTGTGACATTAAAGTCCCATCAAAAAACTCCTCAAAATAGCATAAATTTACTTCAGGATTTCATTGAGACTATAGTTTAAGTTTTGCTTATGCTATGTTTAGTTATAGTTAAGCTAAGTTTAATAAGTATAGTTTAAGCTAAATTTAATACTTTCGCGACCGCTGACGTAGATTCACGCCATTTGGAAATCTATAACTCCACCAGTGGGCGTTTCTTTCGCAATTTATATGCTATTTATTTCTTAAATATATAACCAATATTCACATTTTTAAAATGATGTATGCTATGGATACCAATACTTTGATTAGAAAGAATATAATTATAATGTATATCCATTTCTAATATAGATGTGAATACAGAAAATTTTGTTCTGAAATATTGTAACATAGGAGAATAACGCCCACAGGCGGACCTAACTGTCAGAAATTCAAAATCATGCGGTCGCGAAAGTGTTAATATGAGATGATTCTCATGCATAAAGCAATATACTAAAAAATTTCAAACTATTTTTCCAAAAATAAAATAATCTGGGATATAAAGAGTTAACGCTTTTAAATATTTGCATAAGTGCATGTAAAATTGTTGAGAAACGGAGCGGAGTGTATAAAAATCAAAACATTAAAAGTATGAAAGAAGCTCATCATTACTATAATTAATTTCATGCTTTTAATCTGATTTTTTGTCTTTTAAATGAACCGTACCGGTGTTAGAATTTCCATACCAATGTACGACAAGTTTTTTAAGTTATTTTTGTCTTTTTATCATACTAAGGTGTTTGCATATAAATATAATGATTTTACAATATATATATATATATATATAATTTATACAACAATTTCTTGCCAATTTTAATATGTTTATAAATTATGCGTATGTCCATAATCATGCATTTTTGAATACATGTTTAATATTTAAAACTTAGATTTCAAACAGGAATTTTTTTATTTTGTGTTACGGCTAAGAAATACCTTTTATATATTCTTTAGACACCAGAAAAATTTTAGAGTTAGATTAATTATGTTTTTTTACTCCTAAAGATATGTCAGATACTAATTCGGAAAAGTTATTGAATTATAGTGAAAAACCGCTAGCGTCCTGTGGACGTCTTGTGGTTATATGAAAAGTTGGAGGTATGATTGTCTTAGCATGATAAAAATTGTTTAAGGGCCCTCTTCACTTGGAAAAATTCCGATGTCGGCCGAAAACAGATAAAAAGTGTCCCACGTGGTTTTGACAGGAGGTGTTAACTAATTTGAGAAGATTGACAGACTCACTGATGAATCGTTGACATTTTGGATGAATAAATCAAAAATCAGCTACGGTCATATTGTGGTTTTGCGGGAAGCTCTGTTTTGTTTTGACTATTTCTTTCTTTTCTTATTTTTTTTGTTTCCTTTTTTTATTTATTTATTTATTTTTTTCATTTTCACCTGACATGAAAGAACTTTCTACATTTATTCTTATCTATTTATATGTATTTTAGTAACGTAGCTCAACCCGACGAAATATTTTATTCTATATTCAGCCCGTTTTAGGCTTTCAGTAGTTATATCGGCGAATTCTGTAACAATGAAATTTAACAAAAGTAAATATTCTTTATAATTAAACTTGCAGTTTGATATAATTAATTTAACTAAAAAATAACAAAGATATATAACATTACTAATATATATAGATGGGTTATCTGCACTCTGGAGCTCAGACTACTGAACGCAGAGCTGGTCGGGGTGTGCGACAGTTCGTGACCTTCGGGATCGTATTTCGAAGATCACGGACAAGTCAAGTTAGGAAAAATAAGGGAAAAAAATTATAAAGTTTTGAAACTTTGGGATTATACTTATGAAAAGTCTAATAATTAAAAACAAAAAAGTTCCCCACTCTGAGGGGGGAGCTTCCCCCCCCTACCCCCCAAAACCGTATAATTCGTTGAAATGAAGAAAAAAATAGGGAATTAATTTATCGAGTATTAGAATTATGGCACAACAGTCCTGAGGGATCTAATAATGCAAATCAAAAAAGTTCCCCTCCGTGGGGTGGGAGCTTACCCCCTCCCCCCCCCCCCCCAAAAAAAAAAAAAAAAAAAAAACTGTATAATTCGTTTAAATAAAAAATAAATAGAAAATTAATTTATAGAGTATTGAAATTTTCGCACACTATTGCTGAAAAATATGATAATTGAAAACAAAAAATTTTCCCACCCTGGGGTAAGAGCTTCCTTCTCTCCTCCCCCCTCCCCGACTAAAAAAAAAATATATATAACTTATTGAAAATAAGAAAAATGGTTAAATAGAATTTTGAAATTTTGGTATAACATATTCTTGAGGTTCTTAATAATGGAATACAAAATTTAAAAAAATTCCACCATGCAGTGGGAACTTTCCTCCTTCATCCCTTCACCCCCAACCACCAATAAAAAAATAGTTCAATTTTGCTGAATTTAAGAAAAATACGAAAATAAGTTATATAAGAGTTTTTAGTATTGGGGAAAGTTCTCTTGAAGGGTCTAATATAGAAAACACAAAAGCCTTCTTATCTGGGTTTCCCCCTCCACCCCCCCCCCCCCAAAAAAAAAAAAATCGTATAATTTGTTGAAATTAAAACAAATACGGAAATAATTTGTTGAATTTTATAGTTTGTGGACAAAATTGTTCAGTGGTCTAATAATAATAACAATTCACCCCCCCTTCTGGAGCAAGAGCTCGCCCCATATTTGTATAATTCATTGAAAGTAAGACGATAGAAATTATTTATATAATTTTGAAAATTTTTAGATAGTATGATTGAAAAGGTTGCAATGAAAACAAAAAGCCTTCCCTGGGAAGGATGACCCCCCCCCCCTCCCCCTTCAAAAATATTGCAGTTCCTTCAATTAAAAAAAAAATAGTTAGAAAGAAGCCTACAGATTCAAAACTTTGGGACATTAATCATATGGGGTATCTTAATGGGAAACAGAAAATTCTCCGAAGTCCCCTTGAAGTAGTTTTTTTTTGGGGGGGGGAAGTCCCCTTTCCCCCCAAAAAAAACTACTTCAAAATTTTCCGTGAGTTTTATTTTTTCCCTTTTTTTTTTTTTTTTTTTTTTTAATTAACACAAAATTATTTGGTTTTCAAAGACAGCTACCATTATAATAATAATAATATAAAAAAAAGTATGCCTTGAAAAATTCTGCTCTTCATTATGCATAAACGAAAATTTATTTTTTCTTTAAGTTTTTAAAAGCTACTAAATTCTAAATTCTAAAATAAATTGAAATGATAATAATAAAATTCAGGTTATAACTAGGTAAAATAAATATAGCAATAATTAAGTAAAACGTAGATAAAATAACTTTAGAGTAAGTCAATAATTTATTACTTACAAAATCGTCTGAGCATCGAATAAAAAGTAATCAAGTTCATCATGAAAGTCATCTTCAAACTCCTCTGTCGTGTCAAATGGGTTCTTTATTGGTGCAGGTTTGCCCGTGACAATTTTTATACATTCCTGTACACAATAAATTTGCTTTTACACCTTTGCACTTCCTTCCACAACATTGCACACAGCCACATGAAATCAAATTTAGTATTTTTTTTCTGAAGCAGGCACTTGTCTTAGATATACAGGAGACAAGTATGAATTAGATACTTTCCAGCCCCAGGTCTTTGGATCCAAGCGATTCTCCAACCACATCTGTACTTGCAGGTAAACCCGATGAAAATGCAGCATCAGTGGTAGGTGGCAAGCACGATAGGATGACAGCATTGCTTGCCTGTCCTACTAATTCATTAAAACATTAAATTCTGAGATCGTTCAATTTTTCATTTCAGAAGTTATAGACGCGTTTTTTTTTTTTTTTTTTTTTTTTTTTAACTTTACCGTACATCTCACTAATAAATTTTTCACCAGCTTTTTCAGTTGAGTCACAAGTCGATCTTAGATCGTTGAACACTTTGGGTATATCATGGAGTTGGTGAGATTGGTTAAACGATTGAACTACTTGCACTTTCCCTTTTCCAAACATGGCCGAAGTGGTGTCGCAACCACTCATTGCGTGAAGAAATAGAATAGCATCCTCGACATCTTTAATAAAAGATGAACTTTGCAAATCCTTGGAACTATAAAATCTTGCTTTGACATTTCCTTTTCCTTCTTTCACGAATAGAATGTCCTTATCTTCTAGAGCAAGTGCTATCAGTAAAACTATAAAGTCCATATCTTCTCCAACAATAACGACGTGCTTTGTTTAAATTAGATGCATCATTTGCTTTCCTAACTATCAAAGCATCTGCAACATCTTTTGCTATGCTTGCTTCGATACCAGAAATTTCTAAGCGTTGAGCAAATTCAAAATATTTAAAACCCGTTCTTTGTATCTGACCAAATTGAAAGAAGAGCGTACATAATTCTCATCTGCAAAAAATATGTAAAACATACCAAAATCAGGAACTCAATTTTTTCCCCCCAATCACTAACTCAATTTTTTTTGTTGCCAATTACTCCGAAAAGATTGATCGTATTTATATATATGATATATATGATATACATCATATATATATATATATATATATATATATCATATATGAGGTCTTAAAAAGAGTTTTATTATTATTATTATTATTATTATTATTATTGTAATAGTAAACTTAACGATTTTGTGTAAAAAATGAAAAACTGAAAAGTCACGGTTGGATTTCCTTAGATCGAAAAGAGGAAAACGGGATTTTGAGGAAAAGGAGAGGAGCTTTCTTTTTTTTTTTTTTTTTTTTTTTTAACAGTAATCAGTAATATAATGAATGTTTCCCCGATAAATTAAGATGAAAAATATTGTACGAATGTTGTGGTGGAAAGCTCGAGGGAAATAAAAGCAGAACCGTGGGAACTTTGTTTATAACTAAATTTGCCATATAAAATTACTAGTATACAAATTCAAGGCCATGGAAACTCTATCAATATAAATGAAAATATATCGGATCATTTCTTTAACTTTATTTTTGCAGCAAATTAAATAATCATTGTAAAAAATCTCAACAAATTTCCATTTACATTTTACTCAGTAATTCGTACAAAAGTAGCAGATATGTAGAAAGATTCGAAAGCACCAGAAAATCAAATGTTGTTAATGACTGTGTAAAGCAAAGAAAATCACAAATTAAGCTGGACTTCCCTTTTTACTTTCTTCTATATGTAATATAGAGAAAGTATTGGATTCGCGAAAATTTTCGAAGTCCACTTTTTGATGGATTTACATGTTTTGGGATGTGGAGAACACGAATTAATAGTTTTTAGAAAATGTATGTGTGTCTGTCTGTACCTTTTTTTTGTGGACGCTCTATCTCACGAACCGATGAATGAAATTTAACCAAACTTGGTATTTAGTTGCACCCTGACATAAACTGGTGCTGATTAGATTTTGGGATCAATAGCTCAATAGGTGGCGTTGTGATCGCATTTTATGCAAATTTTTAACATGGCAGCATAGGACAAAATTCCGTATAAATGGGCATAAAGAGAGTTATTTTACACTTGTGATTGTAAAATTAATATGAATTATTGATAATAGTAGTAGTTAGCTAGGAAAAAAAATTTGTGCATGTGGGGGCATCGGTTCCCCCCCCCCTGGGGGGGAAAGATGGGTATCTTTCGAAAGGTATCGTCAATACCTTTAAAACGAATGGTTGAACCATAAATCTGTGATAATTTAAAACAAAGTTATCGATTTTTTTTACTGTTAACAGAACAAAAACTTAGATAAAAAATCGCAATTTTTTTTTTTTTTTTTTTTTTTTTTTTAACGAAATTTAACCATACTTGGTATTTAGTTGGTCCCCGACATAAACTGGTGCTGATTATGTTTGGGGATCAATAGCTCAACAGGTGGCGCTGTGATAGCATTTTATCTAAATTTTTAACATGGCAGCATAGGACAACAATTCGTATAAATGTGCATAATTAGAGTTGTTTTAAACTTGTGATTGTAAAATTAATATGAATTATTGATAATAGTAGAATGTAACTAGGAAAAAAAATTTCTGCATGGGTGGGCATCGCTTCCCCCCCCCTACGGGGGAAATACCCCCCCAGGGGGGGTAAATTTTCACAATGGGTATCTTTCGAAAGATCAGGTTGATAATAGTAGTAGTTAACTAGGAAAAAATTTTTGTGCATGTGGGGGCATCGGTTTCCCCCCCCACCGGGGGGGGAAGTTCCCACCTTGGGGGGGCAAAGTTTCAAGATGGGTATCTTTCGAAAGATCTCGTCAATACCTTTAAAACGAATGGTTGAACGATAAATCTGTGATAATTTAAACCAAAGTTATCGATTTTTTTTAGTTTTAACAAAACAAAACTTAGAAAAAAAATCGCAATTTATTTATTTATTTTTTAACGAAATTTAACCAAACTTGGTATTTAGTTTGTCCCCGACATTAACTGGTGCTGATTATGTTTGGGGATCAATAGCTCAACAGGTGGCGCTGTGATAGCATTTTATCTAAATTTTTAACATGGCAGCATAGGACAAAAATTCGTATAAATGTGCATAATAAGAGTTGTTTTAAACTTGTGATTGTAAAATTAATATGAATTATTGATAATAGTAGTATGTAACTAGGAAAAAAAAATTCTGCATGAGGGGCATCGCTTCCCCCCCTGGGGGAAGTACCCCCCCCCCCCGGGGGGGGATAAATTTTCAAGATGGGTATCTTTCGAAAGGTCTCGTCAATACCTTTAAAACGAATGGTTGAACTATAAATCTGTGATAATTTAAAACAAAGTTATCGTTTTTTTTACTTTTACAAAAACAAAAAAAACTTAGAAAAAAAATCGTACTTTTTTTTTTTTTTTTAAATATTGTTACTGATTGGATATGTATAGGTAAATATAGAAGAAAGTCTTGTGGTGGCAACAACATACTAGTTTTTTATTAGTTATACTTGCTAATTTCTTTTCCACCATCAAAATGCCCATAAAGTAAATTCTTTTATTTTAATCGAAATAAATTAGGAGGTTTTTCTGTAGTGATTAGCGCATCTATAAATTAAATTATATTGCATTGACGAAATTTCTTATCTAAATCCTCTTTCTTAGATAAATATTTTACTTATAATTTTCGTGATTGAATAAAAACGCAAATGAATGTTCAATCAAGACTTTTCGTTAACATTAATTAATGTCAAATTGATTTATATCGAAAAATGTCAAATGAAGTCAAATTATCAAAACAAAAACAAATCACATTATCTTAAATGACATACTTAGATTTCATTTAAAATAATGCATTTTTTTTTTTTTTTTTTTTTTTTTTTGTTTACTTCATTTTAATTAAACGATACAAGAAGAACATAATGCGCAACATTGTTCAAATTTATTTGTTTCATTATTAATCACAATCATATGACGCATAATTGATTAGTTTTGAAATAAGTTTAGGTCATTCTTTGATTTCCTGATGAAATATAATATAGAAGCTTTTTATTTCTGTTTTGACTATAAAATTTATCTTTTAATGCTAAATATTTAGATTTTATGTTGATACTTTTTAATGTCCATTATATTCTTTTTACATGCAATAAAAGTTTAAAATAATTGAGCTATTCTGGGTATAAAAAGTAATTTACACTGAAATGTAAGTATTCGTCCGAATTCAGAATATTCAGTATTCGACAAAAATCACTATTTAGTGCAATTGTTGGAACACGGGCGCAGTATTCATACCGGAATCCGTTTAAGAAATTTCTCTACCTATAATATCGTTGATTTAAGAAGTCGAAAATTTTCTTACATTGATAGTGGTATGAATCCTGCGCCCGTGTTCCATCTCTGTTAGTGTAACTCTAACAATAACTTTTCAAATATTGAATTTATTCATACTGGAATCCGTTTAAGAAATTTCTCTACCTATAATATCGTTGATTTAAGAAGTCGAAAACTTTCTTACATTAATAGTGGTATGAATTCTGCGCCCGTGTTCTATCCCTGTTAGTGTAACTCTAACAATAACTTTTGAAATATTGAATTTCTTCGAAACAAAATCGAGCAGTAAACTTATCTTACAAACGTCTTGAATTAGTTTAGTGAGCAAATTGCTCCTGCCATTTTGTTTCCAAGTGGCGACCACTTGAAATTTTGTCAATATAATAACTTTTTAAATGCACATTCAAACTTCATTAAATAAATAGTACCACAGAACTAGTGTTTTGAAATAATAAGTACAAAACTTTGAATAAACACCATAAAATGCATGAAACTCGAGGGTTTCTTGCATTTTATGGTATTTATCCAAAGTTTTGTACTTACTACAATCGAACCTCGTTAACGTGAATTATTTTTAACATGAACTATTTCCACAATCCCCGTTAAAAGGAAAATTAGTTTCTGAGTTACTGATAGCATGAACAAATTTTTTATCCCCTTGAGATTCATGTTAATAAAGTTCGACTGCACTGAATTAATTCAAAATGAATTTGCAGGATAGAATCATCTTAAATAATTGCATGATAAAAAAAACTTTTTACGTACCAAAATTTTAAATTTTCTGTTGAATCATATAAACGCTACCGAAGGCAGCGAGGACCCAAAATATTTGGCTAAAAGTATTTTAAAAAATGCATTGTCATAGTCTGAAAATTTCAAATGTCTAGCTAGTCGGAAAGTTAGTTAAAAATCAACTGCAAGATTTGTACTGGACAAACAAACAAACAAGAATTCGAGTTAATAAAAACATGGTAAAATGCATTTCATATGTTCATTTGCAAATTTGATCCACTATCTTGTTTTTAAGTGCTGGTCACTTGAAAATTTCAAATTCACATAAAATATGTATTTATGAATAGAGAGGTAAAATACCTAGGTATTTATTTTTAAGGGCAAATACCCAGGATCTGTATTTGTGTATAAAGTGATATTGCTATGCATAGATGCCAAGTCTCCCGTTTTTCAAGGGAGACTTCAAACCGGAAAATTTTTAAAGCTGTTTCCTGTATTATTAATCGTCGAAAAAATATATAACTGTTTTTCATTTAAGAATACTGGTGTTAATTTTGATTTTAAAGTTGAAAGGGTTGGCAGCTCTGGCTGTTTATAGAGCAAAAGAAAGAAAGTGACAAACTGTAAAGAAAAGTTAAAAAACATTTGAGTCTTTTATAAAAGTGAAAACAAAAAAGTGCAATATGATATACATTTTCCATAAAATATTTTATTTAAATATCACACCTTTATCATTTATAATGTATTTTCTAATTTTTAAGAGCAGTAATTGTTAATTTAAACTGAAAGAAAATGCTGAGTTTATTTTTTAAATAACAGTAAATATTGTTGATAATGGGGGGGAAGGGGGGGGGGGAGAAAAAAATAGCTAGATACAATTACTGGGGGAATTATAATACTATTTAATAAATCCTGAGAATTATTGCAGGATTGTTTCACCCCTGTTAAAATGATTCTAAAATAACAACAACAACAAAAAAAGGTCTAAACTAAAGGTCTACAGTTTGTGTAATTATACATATTGCAAGTTCTGTAATAATTTTATAAATAAAGAAATTCATATTTAAACCACATTTTAAAAACTCCTAAAAATATATCCACATATATTCATGCATAATTTTGAAATATCTGTATTTAAAGTGGCACAGTCAATTTGATAAAATTTATCAATGTATTAGGTTAAAATTTACCATGCATATGGGAATATAAATAGGTTTATTTAGTTAACTGTTAAACTATGCAAAAATAATGTAATTTTCTCAACTGACAACTTAAAAAAAATTAAATTACAAGATGTTTGATGCATGTTTACATTTTCTACACTTATTACAATTACTCCGCGAGGGAAAAAATGAAAGAAAAACAAGTATTTTTCAAACAGATATATGTGTAAATACAGTTTATAACTTATTAATAAAGAAAGAACAAAAACATTAGAAAAATAACTTAATAATGATCCAATCAGAAGTAAATATATTTTTATTATTCAATGCATTTGGAAATAATCTACTTTTAATTTTAATCTAAGAATAAAGGCTTAATATTATGATGTTTATTTAAAGTTTTGTGCTCATTATTTCAAAGTCTAACATTTTCACAAATACAGAAAAAACTAGTTGGCATAGATGGACTATGCTCAGTTCCCCATCATATTTATGTTCTCATAAATTTCTAGTGCGAGACATATTATAATCATGTTAAAAGAAATGAATTTGACCAAAGCTTGATGCAGTGACAGAATGAAATCCCCGCCTAATAGCCTATCCACCGTTCACTTCGATATATATCTTATTCTAATCCATTCATTTATTTTATCAGGGTCAATTCCGTTGTTTAGTTTTCATCCTACTATTTCCAATGCAACAATCCTCAAAATTCATACTTTTATGAAAAATGTACAATTTCGCTATATTGATAAAATCGTAAATTACGAATAATTTACGAAATTTTCCTATTAGAATATTTGTATTCAATCATGTTCAAACAAATATCATAAATGTAATTTTGAAGTTGTCTAATGTATTTACGATCCTCAAAATGGAAATTTATGCTCAATTTTGCCTTATTCTGACATGTTAAGTAAATCGTAAATTCAAAATAACTTACGAATTTTTTAAATTGCAAAAATCGTAGTCTATGATATTCATGCCAGTATCCTAAATAATATTTCGAAAGTGATTTGACATCTTTACGATGAAAATATCCCTCAAGATTGACGTTTATGTGAAATTTTGCTCTATTCAGCATGTTAAGAAATTCGTAAATTTCCAATAACTTACGAAATCTTTATATTGGAAAATTCATAGTCATTAATAATCATGCCAGTGTCTTAAATAATATTTCAAAAGTAGTCTGACATCTTTACGATGAAAATATCTCTCAAAATTGACGTTTATGTGAAATTTTGCTCTATACTGCCATGTTAAAAAATTCGTAAATTTCCAATAACTTGCGAAATTTCGAAAGTAGCATATTTATAGTTACTGATGTTCATTCCGGCATCAAAACTGATATTTTAAAACTGGTCTGACATTTTTACAGTAAAAAGTTTCCATTAAATGCATGTTTAAGTGAATTTTTGTCCTATTCTCCCATGTTAAGAAAATCGTAAATTTCTAATAACTTACGAAGTTTTTAAATTCGAATGTTGCAAATGAATAGGGTTCTTGCCAGTGTCGAAAGTAATATTTTAAAACTGATCTGACCTCTCTGCGATCATTTGTTCGTGAGATATCGTGTTAACAGACTAACAAACTAACGGACTAACACACTAACGGACTGACACACTGACACACTAACAGACACCCTACAGACAGACACCATAGAAATTTTGTCATTTTCGGATTCCTCACACCTGAAAACGTGTAGAAAAGCAAAAAAACCGAGGTCGAAAATTTTCACGATTACCTAAGTTCCCCATACCTATAGTATGATGGGGAACTAATATATTAATACATTAAAAACAAGTTTTAGTTCCCCATACTATAGGCATGGGGAACTTAGGTAATCATGAAAATTTTCGATCTCGGTTTTTTGACTTTTTTACACGTTTTCAGGTGTGAGGAATTCGAAAATGACAAAATTTGTATGGTGTCTGTCTGTAGGGTGTCTGTTAGTCTGTTAGTCTGTTAGTCCGTTAGTTTGTTAGTCTGTGTACACGATATCCCAAGAAAAAATTGTCGCAGAGAGGTCAGGTCAGTTTTAAAATATTACTTTCGACACTGGCAAGAACCCTATTCATTTGCAACATTCGATTTTAAAAACTTCGTAAGTTATTAGAAATTTACAGTTTTCTTAACATGGGAGAATAGGACAAAAATTCACTTAAACGTGCATTAAATGGAAACTTTTTACTGTAAAAATGTCAGACCAGTTTTAAAATAACCGTTTTGATGCCGGAATGAACATCATTAACTATAAATATGTTACTTTGAAAATTTCGCAAGTTATTGGAAATTTACAAATTTCTTAACATTTCAGTATAGGGCAAAATTTCACATAAACGTCAATTTTGAGCGACATTTTCATCGTAAAGATGTCAGACTACTTTTGAAATATTATTTACGACACTGGCATGAATATTAATGACTGTGAATTTTCAAATATAAAAATTTCGTAAGTTATTGGAAATTTACGAATTTCTTAACTTGGAAGAATAGAGCAAAATTTCACATAAACATCAATTTTGAGGGATATTTTCATCGTAAAGATGTCAAACCACTTTCGAAATATTATTTAGGTTATTGGCATGAATATCATAGACTATGATTTTTTAAATTTAAAAAATTCGTAAGTTATTTGGAATTTACGATTTACTTAACATGTCAGAATAAGGCAAAACTGAGCATAAACTTCCATTTTGAGGATCGTAAATACATTAGACAACTTCAAAATTACATTTATGATATTTTTTTGAACATGATTGAATACAAATATTCTAACAGGAAAATTTCGTAAATTATTCGTAATTTACGATTTTATCAAGATAGCGAAATTGTAATTTTTTCATATAAATATGAATTTTGAGGATTATTGAATTGGAAATAGTAGCATGAAACATAAACAATGGAATTGACCCTGATAAAATAAATTAATAGAGTAGAATAAGATAAATATGAAGAAGTGAACGATGGATAGCCTATTAGGCGGGGATTTCTTTCTGTCACTGTATCAAGCTTTGGTGAAATTCATTTTTTTTTAACTTGATTATAATATGTCTCGCATTAGAAATTTATGAGACCATAAATATGGTGGGGAACTGAGCAGAGTCCACCTAAGCCAACTAGTTTATTTCGTCACAAAGCATATACATATTTTCAATTAATTTTTCATAGATAGACGTCTACGAAATTAAAAAAAAAATTCAGAAGATTATAAAAAATTACAGAAATAACACAAACACAGACGAAAATGCGATACAAACTTAAATATAGACAGAGGCAGCTAGAGAAAGTTGAGAGAGCAGCAGTCTGAACAAAAAATGAGATGAAAAAGAAATATAGTTAATTTAATTTCAGTAGCAGAATTTTGTAGGAGATAAAACTTTCATTTCTTGATTATAACATCCGCATTAATAAAATGGCGGAATACGCAGAGCCTGATTAAAGGGGAAGCACACATTATTTATACTTACACCGTTATTTTTTAACAAATACTTTCCTCCTATAATAAACAGAAAATTCTCATTAAAAATTATTTTAAAAGAATTCTGGTGTCTAATAACGGTGAGTAAATTGGATTGTTTTACACCGTTCATTTTTTATAAAAAATATTTCCTCGTCAAAGCATGGAATTGCTATGACATGAAGTAAAAAATAATTATGAAAATATTCCGGTGAGAGCGGAGATAATGTGTGCTTCCCCCTTAATCAGGCTCTGGGAATACGTGTGCAGTTTTAGCTGTACATGTTATTTTCGTAAACTGGATTAGTTCAATTTTCATTCAATTTATGTGCCTAAACCGACGTCCCTATTTTGTACGTTTTTCGTAGATACGTCTATGTCCGAAATTTCACATATTCTGAACATACTGGAGCTGGAGATCTACGTTCAGAACTCGTCTATAGACGTAACTTGGACGCGATAAATGAAATATGAACATAATTTGAACGTACGTGTTATGTGGGACATTGATTTAGGGTTCATACTCCCCGCCCTTTCTCCAGGTCACTTTCAGGAATGAGAAATTTTCGCCATTTATGCCGCTACTAAATTTATAAAGAAATCGTTATAGTATTTTAGACCTACTAACTATGCTAGTTTATCCGTAATGGTATTAGGCCCGCCTTTTTTTCACACCAGTATAGTTGTAGAGTAATATTCAGCAATATGTTCTCATGATTAAATAAGGAGACTATTGCTCTACAACTATTCTGGTGTGAAAAAAAGGCGGGGCTTAATACCATGACGGATAAACTAGCGTAGTTAGCAGGTCTAGTATTTTTATAGTAATGTATCACGTTTGAATAGGATCAAGATTATTATGCAAAAATAGCGGTAGCAATAAAGGTGAAAATTTTTCAACCCTGAAAGTGATCTGAAAAAAAGCGGGGAGTACCACACCTTATTAATATTTCATTATTATTATCAACAATATCATCATAAAACTTTAAAATTGTAAGGTTACAGGGTACGATTACACTACTATTCTCAATACAATAACACATTTGTGGTAGCTTGTTTTCCTATTTGAATGACAAACCTTTCTTTTTACCATAGCCTCCTTAACTAAATGCCTGTCTCGTAGCTCGGAAACTAGGCAACAGTTGAAGCGGTAGACAGCGCCACCTGGTACAGATTGCGCGTATTTTTTATTCAACAGCCACCAAACATTTTTAAAAGTGGGATATGATACATAAAAAAGGCGAATAGACTCTAAGAAACATCGATTATGTATATCAAGTATCATTTCTTTAAATTACTGGTGAGAGTAGAATAAAAGAATCCCATAATCTGTACTAGGTGGCGCTGTCTACCGCTTCAACTTAGTTCTACTTCAACTTAGGGACCCTATATAGAGAGAGACTGGACGTTGGCGCGCCGGCTTTTTGACGAAATTCTCCATTTTAGTGCCAGTTGCTCCATTGCTTATCATTACGCTGAGAAGAAATTTCGATTATTTTACGTCATAATCGAAAAAGAACTTATTTATTACATTTTTACTTTGTTGGAAGATAAATTGCTTTAATTTTAGAATACTTTTAAAAGATAAAAATGCATAATTATTTATTTTATATCATGCTTTAAATACTTTGAATTCTCTTATTGTATGCTGTTTTACGTATTTATTTCCTAAATATGCGATTAATTACATTATTTATTTTCTAGCTATTAGTTTTTAAGTACTGTTTTGCAATATATTTAATATGTTAGATCTCAATGTATTTTTCTGATATATTTTAAAATACATATTTAAAATAACTATATAAAAAGATATTTTTTAATTATTTGCTAGTACACAAAATGTATCAGATTTCTTAAAATAAATTGATAAAAATAAAGAAAATAAGGTGTATATTATTTCTTAGCATATGAAATATAAATTTCTTTTAAATAATAATTGCCATAATAAATTTTATAAATAATATTTAAATAAGTTATCATTTTTATTTACATAATAATTTTTAAAAAATAAAAATAAAAAATAAAAATAAAAATAAAAATCAATGAAATAAGCAAATGTAAATAAAATAAATAAAAACATATTTTTAATTTCTAAAGACATTAGTTAATATTTTTACAAATTATTATTAATTAAATTTTTATTTTTAATACTTAATCAAGTCATTATTATTAATAATGCGTAATTGAAATAAATAAAATATGTATTTTTAGCTTGCAATTTTTTTATTATTTGCTAGTACGCAAAATGTATCAGATTTCTTAAATAAATTGTTAAAAAAACAGAAAATAACGTTTATATTATTTGCTAGCATATGAAATATAAATTTCTTTTAAATAATAATTGCCATAATAAATTTTATAAATAATATTTAAATAAGTTATTATTTTTATTTACATAATATTTTAAAAAAACTAAAAAAATTAAAAATTAAAAAATCAATGAAATAAGCAAATGTAAATAAAATAATTAAAAACATTTTTTAATTTCTTAATATATTAGTTAATATTTTTACAAATTATTATTAATTAAAAAATTTTATTTTTAATATTTAATTAAGTCATTATTATTAATAATGCGTAATTGAAATAAATAAAATATGTATTTTTAGCTTGTAAAAATATTACGTAAATGTTTTTATAAAATAATAAAAAATAATTTCTGTTCTAGTTTCTAGTTTTACATTTACTCATGAATTACTTGACAAAAACTAAGATTACCATATATTTGTTAAAAAAATTTCTAACTTTTTATATATAGAATGTATGTCCTCAAAAAAAATAAGATAGAATTACTTTCACTAACGTAGAATTACTTTCACAATCAACGTATTTTGCTTAGTATAGAAATATACAACAAAAATTCCTCTGTTTTCCTATCGGAGTTGAAAAAGTAATCATGTCGAAAGTTAAAACAAAATTCGTTTTTCTTAAAATTCTTTTTTTCTAAGACGATAAAAATTACATATTTATATTCTGCATTACTTTCTGCTCAAATTTAGTACCGTTTTCTCTCATTTATGTTGTATAGTAAAGCGTCAATCGCGAAGAAAAAAGCATTACGTTCTACGGGGATCGCTCCGAATTGGCACTAAGATGGCCGACTTTCGGTCAATGTCCAGTCTCTCTCTATATAGGATCACTACTTCAACAGTTGCCTAGTTTCCAAACTACGCGACAGGCATCTAGTTAAGGAGGCTATGTTTTTACATTACTCTATAATAATACGTTATTTAACAAAAGAATTTTTTTAATTCGCGTTAAAATAAGTTTTATCCTCAGTAATCGATGCGTTAAATGGTACTATTATATATATATATATATATATATATATGTCGATGTTATTTAGAAAGTTAAGCACGAATTCACAAAAAAATTTTATTGATTGAAGTAATCATTTAAAGAATCGAAAGAAGGCGAAGATTTATTGAACAAAATTAAACCATGTTAGTGTTTTTGGACATGCAGAATGGCCAAGTTCCTTAGTTTATTCCCTAGCACTTTCAGCCAGCTTTATTTCTCACCACTTGATTCATAGACTATATTTCTGTAGTATATAACTACGATAAAATAAGACACTGTTATATAAAAAGCATACCTGCCAACCTAACCCGGAAGATTGTTAGTCGCGCCCATTTCCGCCTATTTTTTCATACCAGTCTTTTTTAAGTGTACTTTTTTTCTTATTTAATCTTAAATATATTTGAAGAGAATTACTCTAAAAATTAAGTGGTATACTAAAAGCAGAGAGAGCTAACAACCTTCCAGGTTAGGTTGGCAATTATGAAAAAGTAATACGAAAGAAAGGTCAGGCTAAAAATGCTCTGCCATAAATTAAGCAAGATGGGAAATCTGCACATGAAAGACAAAAGCAACGGATAAAAAACCCTCTTTTTCATATTGAAATTACTAATTTATAAATACTATACTTAATCACGAACTTGTAATATTTTCTTTTCTATGTCTAGCATCAATTTTAATTATATTGTATTGTCTTCTTCTTATATTTCCCATTTAATAACTTTTAAAGTAGAGGTGGTTCTAATCAGATCTGAACTTCATGACCTGAATCAGATATTCAGTATATTCTTATGCCTCAAAAATTTGTCTAAACCAGAGTTGCTAACATTTTAATTTATTCCAGAACAGTTTTAGCCCCGCCTCTTTTCATACCACTTTTTTAAGTGTATTTTATTTCTTATTTTATTATAGTATTTATTCTGGAAAATTGTTCTATAAATAAATTATTTGGTGGAAAAATAATGCTCTGGATTAAATTAAAATGTTGGGAACTCTGCTAGAGTTAAAAGAGAGAGAGAGAGAAAGAGAGAGAGAAATAAAGTAAGGAAAGAGATTATATATTGTTCTAAAACTAAATAGCATTATAGCTGCCAATAATTTAATTTATTCAGGAATACCTTTTGCCCCGCCTTTATTTCTGACCACTTTATTTATAGAAAGATTTTCTCCAATATATAACTTCGTTGAAATAAGAAAAAATTACTTATAAAAATAAGTGGTACGAAATAAAGGCGGGGCTAAAAATACTCCCGAATGAATTAAAATATTGGCAGCTATGTAACAGCACTACACCCAAAAGTATTTTTTGATACGAGAGCCGCATGAAATCAGAAATTCACGAATTATATCAGAGTTTGGATTTATTCCAGAGGATTTTTAGCCCCGCCTTTGTCACATACTACTTTTTTTAAGAGTATTATATATATATATATATATATATATATATATATATATATATATAGTAGTAAAGTTATTTAATAGAAGAAATTATTCAAGATACAAATCCGGGGCTAAACATTTTCTGGAATAAATTTAAATTTTGGGAACTATGCTGTATTATTACGAAAAATCTGTATTTAGTGCCTGAGATATATACGCAACAGAGCAAGAACAACAACAAAATAAATAAATAATAAATAAAGATATAGATCGCTTACAAAATAAAGAAAGCAACTACTTTAATACTTTGTATCGTACTGGGACTTTAAAGTCACATCAAAAAATTCCTCAGAAAAGCAGAAATTTACTTCAGGATTTCATTGAGACTATAGTTTAAGTTTTGATTTCGCTATAGTTAAGCTAAGTTTAGTTATAGTTAAGCTAAGTTTAGTAAGTATAGTTTAAGCTAAATTTAATACTTTCGCGACCGCTGACGTAGATTCACGCCATTTGGAAATCTATAACTCCACCAGTGGGCGTTTCTTTCGCAATTTGTGTGCTATTTATTTCTTAAATATATAACAAATATTCACATTTTTACAATGAAGTATGCTATGGATACCAAAACTTTGATTAGAAAGAATCTAATTATAATGTATATCCATTTCTAATATAGATGTGAATACAGAAAATTTTATTCTGAAATATTGTAACATAACGCCCAGAGGTGGACCTAACTGTCAGAAATTCAAAATCATGCGGTCGCGAAAGTGTTAATATGAGATGATTCTCATGCATAAAGCATTATAATAAAAAATTTAAAACTATTTTTCCAAAAATAAAATAATCTGGGATATAAAGGGTTAACGCTTTTAAATATTTGCATATGTGCATGTAAAATTCTTGAGAAACGGAGCAGGGTGTATAAAAATTAAAACATTAAAAGTATGAAAGAAGCTCATCATTAACACAATTAATTTCATGCTTTTAATCTGATTTTTTGGCTTTTGAATGAACCGAACCGGCGTTAGAATTTCCATACCAATGTACGACAAGTTTTTAAAGTAATTTTTGTCTTTTTATCATACTAAAGTGTTTGCGTATAAATATAATGATTTTACAAAAAAAAAAAAAAACAGAAAATAAAAAATAAAAAAATAATTTATACAGCAATTTCTTGCCAATTTTAATTCGTTTATAAATTATGCGTATGTCCATAATCATGTATTTCTGAATACATGTTTAAGACTTAAAACTTAGATTTAAAACAGGAATTTTTTTATTTTATCTTACGGCTAAGAAATAATTTTTATATATTCTTTATACATCAGAAAAAGTTTAGAATTAGATTAATTATTATTTTTTACTCCAATTGATATTTCAGTTTCTAAGTCTGAAGTGTTAATGTATTATCAAAGCTTCCTAGATCTACTATCAAGCCTAAAGGTCCTCTTCGTGACGTCACAACCGGGGTCCCTCCGCATCGTTTACTTTCGCCTGAAACCTCTTAAGATCTTCTCTTAAAGCTTCATTTCTTCTTCATAAAAACAGATTTCTCATTAATATTCCGTTAAAAAATATTATTTGGCATTTATCTACAATTTTTATTATATGTCAGTGGCGCATGCTTGCCAACCATCTCATTATGAAGCGTAGTATTTTTAGTCACCGCCTTTTTTTGTACACCAGTAATTTTTTAGAGTAATTTCTTTCTTATTTAATCGCAACACTATTTGGAGAGAATTGCTCTAAATATAAAGTGGTGTGGGAAAAGGGGCGTATTTTCAAGGGGCGTTAACAAGTCTACGCTTATTAATGAGATGGTTGGCAGTCCTGGCTGGCGGATTTAAGGGGGGGGGGGGGTAGGGGGCTGAAGCCCCCCCCCCCCCCAAAAAAAAAAAAAAAAAAAAAAAAAACGCTGACCTTCACAATTGAATATTGCAATTTTAAATTTTTTATTGGTCTAGAATAACACTTTGAAAAATCTTAGCCCCCCCCCCCCCAAAAGTCAAGTTCTGGATCCGCCACTGTTATATGTATATGTATATTCCCCCCCCCCCCCTTCATAGTTTCAGCTAAAATAGATATATTTTCCCTTTCATTTATGTTTATGCGTGTTTACATCATTAAGTATTTTTTAAAATCAAATATTTGATGTTACAAAACTAAGATTGTACATGTTATTTTAATAAACGAGGGAAATACACCGAATTCCATTGGAATAATTTATTTTATAACTATTACACCAAGGAATTTAAAATATTTAAATAAAAAAAATAATAATAAATCTTTACACACGTTCTTTAATTTTAAATTTCCAAATTTTAGCATATAAAGATTTAAATTTGAGTTAAAACAACAAAAAGGATATTTAATAGTGCTCATTTGAAAATTAATATAAATGAAAATTTTTATTATACATATTTTACCAAATATTTATTTTATTTTTAATTATATTCACATATAGAAGTGTATTTTAAAATTAAATATATAATGCAATAAATCAAGCTTTGTATATTTTTACATTATTTAAAAAAGAATTATGTTAATTTCATTAAGATCATTCAACTTCGAAGTTTTGTACAAAGAGTATTAAATTAATACTTAAAAAATAAGTATTAATAATTTTTAGATATACATGCATTCACTCTTTCTAAATTTCCAAACTGTGACTTATAAAAATTGAAATATGAATATTCAATCTTTAAAAGTACAAAAAATTATTTTTTAAATCCTCTATTTTTGGCTATGTAACATATTTGAAAATATTAAGTATGCACATTTTTCATCATTTTTATACATGAAATTGAAAGTTTATTTTCTGAAATGTAGATACAACAACTCTTTAGTAAATGCTGATTTGTAAATTTTGAAAAAAAATTCGAGTTATAATAAATATGAGATGTTTGAATTACTATTTCAAATTAGTCTGTATTAGGCAAAATTAAAATCATTCAGTTTATAGGTAATATCGAATAAATTTGAAATGATGTCTGCCAAAAGAATAATGGATTTTTAACATGCATAGATACATTCAGTACTTTTAAATTTCCAATTTTTAACGTATGAAGATCGAAATTTGAATGTTAAATTTATATTTAAAGAACACTAAAAATTTTTATTTAAAATTATCCCCTATTTGCAAAGCACAATAATTGAAAATGTTTTACATACATATTTTGCGAAATTTTTATTGATGGCTTTCGAAGATTACTTCCTAAAGTATAAATATATATCATTTGAGTTACTATAATTGTTTTGCAAACATTTAAAGTAAACAATTTGAAGTCATAAATATAAGATGTTTAAAAAATATTTCAAATTAATATATAAGAAATTTTTGGATCATTCAATTTAAAATTACATGGGCCGAAAAAAAAATTAAAACAATATTTAAAAAATCTGTTTCAGATAAATTTATAATTCCTAAACAAATTCACGCAGTACACACTACTTATAAAAATTAATTTCCACAATGAATAGAGACAACTTTCATATCAGAGAAATACAATACTAAATTTCGAAAAAAATAATTTTATGCTCTACATTCGAGATTGTAGGAAGTGTTTCATTCATTCTTTCTTTCTTTTTTTCGTCTTTTTTTTTTTTTTTTTTTTTTTTTTTTTATCGATAACTTTGTTTGAAATTATCGAAGATACATGGCTCAACTATTAGTTTTAAAGGTATTTAGTATTTCTTTTAAAAAATATTTATATTGAAAGTTTACAACATTCGGGAGGATTTTCCTCCAAGGATGCAAAGATGCTCCTATATATACAAATGTTTCTTATAAGTATTTCGCGCTCAAAGCTGGTAGACGTGAAGTGCCGGGTTCAATCCCAGGTCGCACTCGTCGGCCTAGCCGTTCGGAATTTTCCGTGGTTTTCTCCAAAATTGTGTAAATACGGAATAGGAACCCTTAGAAAAAACCCCACGGAGGACATTCTTCTCAGGCCTAAGACCCTAGTGTAGTCCTCACAACCCAACCTAACCTATAAGTATTTCTTTTTATTTCACGATGATTCGTTAAAAATAATCGTAATTGTGCTCATTTATACAAAATTTTCTCCTATACTGCCATATTAATAATTATCGTCAAACGTCGTGGTATCTCCACCTGTTGGCGATTTTCACCAAAAGTTGAAGGACATTTATAAATCAAGAAGCAACCTAAACTTTTATGAAATTTTGTTCATTAGTTCCTGAGATACAGATACCACAATATTTTGTCACACACACATATATTGACATTTTCTAAAACTGATGAGATCGTGTTTGTCCCTTTCAAAACGTGTAAATTCATCGAAAACCAGAAATAGAAAATCTTTACGAATCCAAGACGTTTTTCTATTGAATTCAGAAGACAGAGAAAAATAAATAAAAATGAAACAAAAATTTGAAAATTAAAACCTTTTAACGAGTGGTGTTGACATTCCGCTTTTCATAATTTTTAATGTGCCCGTTTTGGACAAAGTTTCGTATAAATGAGAATAATTTTTAATGAATTAATGTAAAATTAAGAAAGAATTATTCATAACAGTAACAGTCAATCAGGATAACAGTCAACCTTGCGTGGGTGAGTGTGTAAATTTTCAATATGGATATCTTTTAAAAGAACTCGTCAATACCTTTAAAACGAATGATTGAGCAACGATCTGTGATAATTAAAACAAAGTTTTTTTTTTTTTTTTTTTCATTTGGAGAAAGTGTCCTCCTTGGGGGTCATTTTACGGTGTTCTAGCCCTATATTTAAACGTTTCGGGGGAAATCAAGGAGAACTCCGAAAGGATAGATTGACATGTGTCACCTAGGATCGAACCCGGCACCTAATGTCTTCGAGAGCAGAATTTTTTGACCACTGGGGAGAGACTTTCGTTATTTTTAAAGAATTTTTACGTAATTTCTATCATTTCTAAAAAAAATATTTAATTTTTTTAGAAATATTACAAAAATTTAAAAGAAATTAATTGACGCTTTTTAAAATCTCTGTTTGACCCTTTTTTTTAAATCTATTATTTACAGTTGCTAATTTCTAGAGGATCTACTATGAAATTAATCATTTCTTGTCTTCGTATAATTATTCAAAAGAATTTTACACATTGTTTTTATACATTCATTAATTAACTGAGTTAGTGATTTACCACAATTACAAATTCCTTCAAATTCTAATCCGTCATCCATTAGTTTTTCTTTAGACAATCCACATAATAGAAAACATTGATTTTCGGATTTCAAAAAATTTTCCTCATATTCTGCCGCAATACAATGTAAATGAAAATTAACTCAATTGAAGTATATTGAATGATGGAATCTAAAAATTCATTCATGAAAAATGTAATTTAAATGTATGTGAAGTGTGAGGTGAAGACGAACATTGTTTGCTACATGCATTCCAAGAAGAAAGTAAGATAGTAAAACATAATAAACGGACCCGATGGACATCAGTTTCTTACAGATAAGGGACCCGGGTTGTGACGTCACACCCTGTCCGCCGTGATACCTTCAGGCTTGATAGTAGATCTAGGAAGCTTTGGTATTATAGTGATAAACCACTAGCGTCCTGTGGACGTCCTGTGGTTAAATATAACGAGGGAGATATGTGAGCCGTAGCATGTAAAAAATTGCTTAGTTTATGTTGAGAGTTAGCTGGTTGCAGTGTTGTCAGACGTAGGGATATTCAGCTGTACTTCCCCCTCCTCTTTGAGTGATCGGAAATTTGGATGTTATTTATTTATTCTTTCCTTTTCACTTTTTGATATCAATCTGAATTTAAAGGTGACAGAATTTTTCTATTGACATTAATTTTAATGAATCTCTTTAAAAAACATATGTGAAAAAAGAATTTATAATAACTTAAAATCACATTTTATACGTTGTAAATTTCGATTTCAAAATTTTTGTTCCAGGCATACAACATAAAATCACTAGATGGGAAAGCGTTGTTAGTGTATTTGGTGTATTTGAAAATATTTCTATTTGCAGATAATATAATTCCCAATTTAAATTCAAAACTTTCAATCTTTCATGTACAGAATCATTGATGTACTGTACAGCAATCTCCAAATGGAGCCAAGACACATTTTTATATTTTCACGTTCATCTACAAAAAAAAAAAAAAAATGCACGCATTATTACAGACAGACAAAAAACTAAACTAAACAAGATTTCAGAGAGAGAGTTCTACTTCTATTTGGCAAAGAGCTAAACTTCTCAGAGCAGGGGGGGGGGGGGAAATATCAAACCGAAAGTAGTAAATCTACGCTCAAACATGATCCGCCCCCATGAACGGAGGTTCATAAAAATATTCTAAAAAAATAAAAATAAAAAATAACAACATTAGTTAAACATACATAAACTAAATTAAATAAAATAAAATTTACTACATGGTTTTAGGTTCTCTCTTCAAAACTGCAAATAGATAAAAAAGAAAGGAGATTAATATACATAATGAAAACATTGTAATTAGATTATTAAAATAAATGGATAAAATGCAGGAACAAACAAACAAAAAAGAAAAGCTTTTTGTTCTAATATTAAATTCTCATTTCAGTTCAATAATTTTCAATTGTTTCTAAAATATCAGAGGAGATAATTTGGCGATCTCACGCTCCAACTCCCCATAAACAGTTTTTAACAGTACGACACGAACTTTGTCATCTGCTCCAGGAATTAATTTAATTATGCGACCCAATTTCCACTTAAAAGGGGGCTGATTATCGACTTTTATTAAAACAAAACCGTTTATCTTGAAATTTGGTTCGTTTATTAACCATTTTGATCGCCTTTTTAAGTCTTATAGGTAATCTGAGGACCATCTCTTCCAGAAACTTTGAAAATTTTCTTGTAGAAGTCTCCATCTGTCTAACGGGGTTAGGTTAACTGAAGAACAGTCAGGTTCCGGTATTGCAGTCAAGGCAGTGCCTATGATAAAATGTCCTTGAGTTAGAGCACTTAAATCGCTTGGATCACTCGAGAGCGCATCAAGAGGTCTTGAGTTCAAGCACGATTCAATCTGAGTAATTAAAGTAAGGAACTGTTCATAAGTTAATGTTTGTTCGCCAATAGTTCTTTTTAAATGACTTTTCATCTGTTTTGTTCCAGCTTCCCAAAGGCCTCCAAAATAGGGGGCTGATGTTGAATTGAAATTCCATTTGATTATTTCTTCGGACAAATATCTGTGGATTTTTTCCTCGGAAAAGATCAAGGACATAATTTTTCTCATTTCGTTGTCGGCGCCTACAAAGTTCGTTCCTCTGTCTTAAAACAATTCTTCAGGTTTTCCTCGTCGAGCAACAAACCTCTTCAAAAATGCGAGGAATGTTTCAGACGTGAGATCAGTGAGTATTTCCAAATGAATTGCCTTTGTGGTGAAATAGATGTATAAGCAAATATAACTTTTATAAGATTTAACACCTCGACCTTTACGAGGTTTGATCAGAAAAGGGTCTGCAAGATCAACCCCGACTTTCGAAAACACTCGTGATGGCACTTCACGAGAAGCTGGAAGATCACCCATCAACTGAGAGGCTAGGTTTGACGCGGTTCTAAAACACTTCATACAGTTCCGCAGATTTCTTTTCACAGCGTCTCTTGCATTAATTATCCAATATTGTTGTCGCGGAACTGAAATTGTTAACTGAGTTCCACTGTGAAGATATTTTTCATAAAAGTACTTTGTAATTAAATCTGTAATGTGATGCCTTTTGGGAAGTATCATTTGGTACTTTTGACTTTCAGGTAGGTTTGCATGTCTTAATCTTCCACCAACACGAAAAATTTCATTTTTGTCTAGAAAAGGATTTAAAGAAAGAAGTTTGTTACTAGCATTCAGGTTTCTTCCAGATTTTAAAGTCTTTATTTCCTCTTTAAATTCATGTCTTTGAACCAACTTCACAATAATGCTAATTGCCTCATCAAGTTCTTCTACAGTTAAGAAGCCAGTATTTCGCACAGATCGACATTTAGTATTTTTTATAAATTTAAGACACCAAGCTGTAACAAGTCTTAATTTAGACCAAGATGAAAACTTATATAACAATTCAAATTAATTATTGCCATGAGTTAAAGAGCAAACCATAGTTTTCCGTTGTTCTCGCATAATCTCTTCTTCAGCTATTTTTGCCTCATTTTCAGGTAGTGATGTCGGTAAGTGCTCTTCTTTCATCCAAATTGGTTCCTTCAAGCATTCTTCATTCTTCAACAATTCAGATGCTGTGCAACCACGAAATAGCACATCAGCGGGATTCTTAACCCCTTGACAAAATCTCCACTGAGACGGGGCTACTAATCGTTGAATTTCACGCACTCTGTTCTCTACAAAGGGCTTCCAGTTACTAGCACTTCCTTTGACCCAATAAAGGGTAATTTCGGAATCACAGAAACATAGTATGTTTTTGACGGGAATTGAAAATAGGCGACCAAGATAATTAGCTAATCGAGCAGATGTTAAGGCTCCCATTAATTCAAGTCGAGGCAAAGTATGTTTTTTGAGAGGAGCTACTCTTGTCTTTGACATAATAAATGAAGTTTCACTGGAACAAGGATCACGAAAATAAGCCACTGCACCATGTCCCTTCAAACTGGCATCGCAGAAAACACAAATTTGAATAGTTTCAGGAGTTAATTTTCAAAAGTTCGTAAAATATTTTCTAGGCACTTCAAAATTTTCTAAATCCTGTATTTCACAATGCCATTTCTTAAATTTTTGTGTTAAAGCATCGGGTAAAGCACAATCCCAATCAATACCCTGCTCCCATAATTCTTGCATTAGAAATGTAACTCTTATTATAAAAGAGGAAATAAACCCTACAGGGTCATACATCTTTGCTACAGTTTGTAAAACAATTCTTTTAGTGACAATTTCATTATCAAACCCTTCTAACGGAGATTGTAAGTCTAATTTTAGAATATCATTATTAGTTGAACACATTATTCCCAATACCTTAGAGATATTTCCCTTATTCATTTCTTCATCAACGTTTATTCCATGATTTTCCCACAATTGTCTTAATTCGTAAGAATTGCTCTTAAATTTTCTTAATGTCATGTTGGCATCCTTAAGTATTTTCACAGCACCAGACGATAAAATAAATGCTTCATTTACAGAATTAGCACAAAAAAAAAGATCGTCAACATATAAAGAAGTATCAAGCATATTAACGAC
This sequence comes from Salticus scenicus, assembly GCA_963930645.1. Taxonomy (NCBI): domain Eukaryota; kingdom Metazoa; phylum Arthropoda; class Arachnida; order Araneae; family Salticidae; genus Salticus; species Salticus scenicus. The sequence goes on from OZ005662.1 coordinate 153,809,646, forward strand.
ATTATCAAATAGGTCTTTATAACCTTCTATTTGATGTTTAATGGTGGCTGAGAACAAAAAAGGTGATGTTGTAACCAGAGCCTGATTAAGGGTGAGGCACACATTATTTATACTTACACCGTTATTTTTTTAACAAATACTTTCCTCCTATAATAAACAGAAAATTCTCATTAAAAATTATTTTAAAAGAATTCTGGTGTCTAATAACGGTGAGTAAATTGGATTGTTTTGCACCGTTCATTTTTTATAAAAAATTTTTCCCCGTTAAAGCGTGGAATTTCTATGACATGAAGTAAAGAATAATTGTAAAAATATGCCGGTGAGAGTGTGCCTCACCCTTAATCAGGCTATGGTTGTAACACCAAAAGTTACACGCGTTATGCCCCCACTAAAAATAATCTCAAGATATTCTGCAGGTATTTTTAGAGAAAATCTACAGAATATTTTAAGTTATTTGGCGCTTTCTTAAGAAAATTTACAAAATTTCTTTAAAATTTCTTAAGTTATTTTACAGAAAAATATAAATCTTCAAAATAATAGGAGACTTGGCGTTGGAATATTAAAACAGGAATAAACTACTACGTCAGTAACGCCAAAGAAAAATTATTGAGGTGCATACAGCTGTTTCGGTAGCCTAAAGCGTACCGTCATCAGAATAATTATTGAGGGGCATACAGCTGTTTCGGTAGCCTAAAGCGTACCGTCATCAACTGATGACGGTACGCTTTAGGCTATCGAAACAGCTGTATGCACCTCAATAATTTTTCTTTGGCGTTTCTGACGTAGTAGTTTATTCCTGTTTTAAAATCTTCAAAATGTTTTTAAATATTTGAAGAAAATCTTAAGAAAATACTATTTTTCTCAAGAATATCTTCGGATTATTTTTAGTGGGGGCGGAAAGCCCAGATTTTTACTTTTTAGATCATCAAACCATAAAAATCGCAAATGTTTCTATCATTTTCTGCAACCTGTATTTGCAGAAATGCCTTTTTAATGTCACAGACAAAGGCAATTTTATGAAGGCGGAATCTCAAAATAATGTCTAAAATATTAGGATTTAAATTGGGGCCTGAATATAAACATTCGTTTAAAGATTTCGCTTCCTTCACTTTGGAAGAAGTATCAAAGACAATTCTGACCTTCGTAATGGACTTATCTGTTCTCACTATCGGCCTGTGGGGCATATAATATGCATCAGTTTCATTCTTATTTAATTCACAATCCTTAATTATCCCCATTTTCTTTTGAAGAATTTTTTCATATTCGTTTTTAAGCCATTCATTTTTACACAGTTTTGTTCTCAAACCCCAAAGTCTATTTTTAGCTATTTCCATGTTAGATTTCAATTCAATTTTATTTTCCTTCCGCAAAAATTGAATTTCATATCTTCCCTTAACAAAATTTAAATTTTCATTAAAAGAATTAATAATTTTTGTATCTCTCTGTGACAGAGAATCATTCTTACTGTCACATATTCCAAGGGATTCTAAATCCCAAAAACGCTGCAAATCAAAATTGTCAAATTTATTGACAGATACAAAATTTGAATTAATTACCTCTGTACTATTATTATTTAATTTTCCCCACTACAGTATATCCGAAAATAGTATTAGCACATATAAATTATCACTAATTTCTTCAATGATACCTCTCTGTATTTTCCAAAAATAATTTGCTCCAAGCAAAATATTAATTTTGGAATCATTCAATGAATTGTCTGCTAATTTCCAGTTTTTACTTTTAATATATTTTTCAATTTCTGTTTCGCCCCTTGGGTTTTCCAAGGAAATCGCGGTTAAGTCTGTAGCTAATGAGCCGACGAGGGTTTATTTTGCTACGCAACTTAATATCAAAAACCTCGAATTCATCTTCTTTACCTTGGCTAATTCCGAAAGCAAAAACACTTAACTTTTCTTTTATTACAAGGGTCAATTTTAATGCATGTGCCAATTCTTTAGTAATATAACTTTTCTCATTTTCGGAATCCAATAATAACCTTACAATTTTTGATCTAGAAATAGATTGTACGATTACGCAACATGTTTGCAATAACGCTGCCTGATTACTATTTTTCAAATGTGAATTCGATACTATAGCGTTTTCTACTACTTCTGGTTTGAAGTTTTTTAAAAACCAAAATAATTTATTATAATCTATTGCTTTACATTTTTCGCAAGGCAGCGATTTTACTCGGCACTGTGACCACAGCCTGATTAAGGGCGAGGCACACTCTCATCGGCATATTTTTACAATTATTTTTTACTTCATGTCATAGAAATTCCACGCTTTGACGAGGAAATAATTTTTATAAAAAATGTACGGTGTAAAACAATCCAATTTACTCACCGTTATTAGACCCCAGAATTCTTTTAAAATAATTTTTAATGAGAATTTTCTGTTTATTATAGGAGGAAAGTATTTGTTAAAAAATAACGGTGTCAGTATAAATAATGTGACCCTCACCCTTAATCAGGCTCTGACTGTGACGACAGATGACATTTTAGGAAACATTTATCACACCTGCCATCCTTCATTAATTTTAACCCTTTCTGAACATCAGTTAAATTAGCAGATTCAAGAGAATTATGGTCATAATTTTTGCAAAATATGCATATATTTTTTACATTTACATTCAATGAATTCGTTTTATTTGAAATTTTCTCTCGCTGATTTCAAATTTATTTTATTTACAATTACCGAAACATTTTTAGAATTAATCATACTAAGGGATTTTTCTCTCGATTCTAATTCTAATGTAAGAAAATTAATTAAGTTTGGCACATCAGAATCATCATGTTTTTTATCACATTGCCTATAATATTCAACTACTAAATCGTTTGGCAATAATTTTAACAAAATTGGATTCACCAAATGACCATGTTGGACTTTTTGCCATCCTAAATTAGATAAACTGCGAATATTTACTTCACAAATATCAAATAATTTCCTTAAAGCACTTAAATTTGCAAAACTTTTAACGGGCTCTAAATTCAATAATTTATTCATGTGGGCATTTATAATAATATCTTTTTTACCGAAACGATTTTTTAGCATTTCAATGCAATTATCATAATTTTGTTCCGTAAGTGAAAACCCTTCAACAACATTGTACGCCTTGTTTGTTAAAAGCGTTTAGGCAATCTCACTGAAGAACAGGTTTTTGTTTGGGTTTCACTGACAGAACAATTTGAATTATTTTCATTAATTATATCTTTATTACACCTTTTTAATCGTAATTTAATCTTACATTTTGCCGAAATTATTTGTTCAGCATATTTATTGCTTGTTGCGATACATTTTTCGTACTCTTTTATGTCTTCTATTACATTTTCAATTTCAACATTTAAATTCTTTAATGAAATTTCTCTTTCAAGTAACATTTCTTTAATTTCAATGATTTCATCTGATTTTGTATTTTCTATATCATCTGCGAACAAATTATCCAATTTATTAATTAATTTTGTCACACTAGAGCTATCCGTAGAACGCTTAGTTTTTAATTTGTCTAAATTCCTAGCGAACAAATAATCAAGTCAAAAAAAAAATCGAGTAAATAAATCAAAAATCCAATTTGATTTAATCAACGTTATAAATAATAATAAAACTTTGCTTAAGTTTTCAAAATCACTTATATAAACTTTCAAATCCATTTTAAATCCATTAATCCAAATAAAAATTTATATCTAAAGGTAATTTCACGGAATTTCACTTCATCCTGGGTTTTGCGGCAACATGAAAAAAGAATTATCATTTTTCTTTTCTATGCCTAGCACCAGTTTTAGCTATATTGTATTGTCTTCATCTTATATTTCCCATTTTATAAATTTTAAAGTAGAGGAGGTTCTAATCAGATCTGAACTTCCTGAACTGATTCGGGAGGCGGAAAAAATCGCACCGGAAAAAATCGCACCGGAAAAAATCGCACTTGGAAAAAATCGCACCGGAAAAAATCTCACCGGAAATAATCGCACTCGGAAAAAATCGCACTGGGAAAAAATCGCACCGGAAAAAATCGCACAGAAGAATAAAAATATATCACAGAACGTATTTCTAAACAGCTATGTAACATATATATACACATATAAAGAGAGAGAGATATGTGTAACACTCGATATGTGTAACACTCGCTGTAATTTTTCTTAAACAGTAAGATTTATACACACTAAGTTTTTTTTTAAATTGATAATAGGGTAGTTTAAAGAATAATATATTTTACTTACATATAAAAACATTATATACTTATATATTACTTATATATAAAAACAACCATTTTCTTCACTCTGCTCCCCAGATATGTGTAACACTCACTGTAATTTTTCTTAAACAGTAAGATGTATACACACTAAGTTTTTTAAAAATTGATAATAGAGTAGTTTAAAGAATAATATATTTTATTTACATCTACGCCTCCTTGATCCCCCTGGTATGTAATACACTCATTTGTGATCTTCATAAGACGCAAGTGATAGTTATAGAATATATCATTAAAATCGGTAAAATGAAAAATCATTTTATTTTTCTGTGCCCCGCCCCTTTATTTACCCCCCCCCCCCCCAAAAAAAAAAAAAAAAAAAAAAATCAAAGCAGTGTTTGGGGACTGACGAAAGAAGTGAAAACTAAGTAACTTGTGAATTGTATCGTCGAGCTATTAGATTATTATTTTCGAATTATTTTTGGTTTGTAAAGAAGTGTTTATGATCTGTATTATATGATTCGGTACAATATTTGTAGCCACCCAAATTAAATGAACTAAGCCTTATATTAGGTAAAAATATTGATTGCTTATGAAATTATTTTAATTAGTAGCTAAGATACAAAAGAGAACCGATTCAGGACACCCCAAAACGTGTAAATCGGATAAAATCTCGAATTCCACATTCGATAATATAAAAGAACGTTAAAATATCTTTCGAATGATGTATTAAAAATAATTTAATCATAATTAGAATTTGAAATAATGAAATTTTAAAATATTACAGCGCCATCTGGCGGTAGAAATTTTTGTAACCTACTGTTCAATTCCAAATCAACAAAGCTTTCTAATGATGTATTACTTATGGCATTATTTTAATTAGTAGCTGAGATACAAAAGAAAACCGATTCAGGACACCTCAAAACGTGGAAATTGGGTGAAATCTCGAATACCACTTTCGATAACATAAAAGTACTTTAAAATATCTTTCGAATGATGGATTAAAAATAATTTAATCATAATTAGAAATTGAAATATTGAAATTTTAAAATATTACAGCGCCATCTGGCGGTAGATATTTCTGTAAGTTAGTGTTCGATTCCAAATCAACGAAGCTTTCAAATGATGTATTACTTATGAAATTATTTTAATTAGTAGCTGAGATACAAAAGAAAACCCGTTCAAGACACCTCAATACGTGTAAATCAGATGAAATCTCGAATTCCACTTTCGATTCTCATGGAAAGCCTTCGCTGACGATGACGCGAATTTCATGATTTTCGTTCACCCAAAAGTGCTCAACGCGCCTAAAGAAGTTTTCACTTCAAATGGAAAACTTTCGCTGACGATGACGCGAGTTTCATGATTTTTGTTCACCCAAAAGTGCTCAACGCGCCTAAAGAAGTTTTCACTTCAAAAAATAATATATATATGTCTTACACATTTTTTTTTTTTTTTTTTTTGTTTTTACAAATTGTACATGATTATACACAGTTTTTTTTTTCTTAAATCGATAATGGGGTAGTTTAAAGAAGAATATATTTTATTTCCATCTATTCCCCCCCCCCTTGCCTCTCCCCCAGGTGTATAGTACACTCATTGTGATCTTCATAAAAAGTAAGTGATTGTTATAGAATATATCATTAAATTCGGTAAAATAGTGATATAAAACATCATCTTATTTTCCTCTGCTCCCCCCTCTTTAATCCCCCACCCCCAAGTATGTTTGACACTTACTGTAATTTTTTCACAAATTGTACGTGATTATAAAATGTTTCATTAAAATTGGTAAGACGATATAAAAAAACAATTGTTTTCTTTCAACCTGCACTTAGTCCCCCCCCCCCCTTTTCCAATGAATGTTGCACCAAATCAATTGAAAGTTATTCTTTAAATTCCTTATTTGATATTTTTTATTTTGCGATTCGCGAATTGGAAGAATGCCCTTCTTCCGGTGTCCTTTTTTTCGGAATCCCCATATCTCTGATTGGTATTTAAACATTTACTATTTTATTTCTAGAAAGTTGTTAAATTATCATATATATCCACTCTTTCAGATCTAGAGGGACAGAGAATGCAATTTAATAATACCCCCGCCCTTTTTTTTCTGTAACCTCGTTTATAAGATTAAATAGAATTTAAAATTTATTGCCTAAGGCGCATATGAATCTTAAGATGAGTTTTGCTTTCTGGGGAGAGAGGCATGTGTGTACGCAAACATGAATGTTTTTCTGTGCGATTTTTTCCACGTGCGATTTTTTCCAGTGCGATTTTTTCCGGGTGCGATTTCTTCCGGTGCGATTTTTCCCGGTGCGATTTTTTCCGGGATTCACTGATTCAGATATTCAGTATATTCTTGTGCCCCAAAAATTTGTCTAAACCAGAGTTGCTAACATTTTAATTTCTTCCGGAGCAGTTTTCGCCCTGCCTCTTTTCATACCTCTTTTTAAAGTGTATTTTATTTCTTAGTTTATTTTAGTATTTATTCTGAAAAATTGTTCTATAAATAAATTATTTGGTGGAAAAATAATGCTCTGGATTAAAGTAAAATGTTGGCATCTCTGCTAGAGTTAAAAGAGAGAGAGAGAGAGAGAGAGTAAAGAAAGAAATGAAGTAAGGAAAGAAATTACATATTGTTCTAAAATTAAATAACAGCACTTCACACAAAAGTATTTCTTGATACGAGAGTCGCATGAAATCAGAACAGGGATGGAACACGGGCGCAGAATTCATACCGGAATCTGTCTAAGAAATTTCGCTACCTATAATATCGTTGATTTAAGATGTAGAAATTTTTCTTACATTGATAGTGGTATGAATTCTGCGCCCGTGTTCCATCCCTGTCAGAAATTCACGAATTGTATCAGAGTTTGGATTTATTTCAGAGGCTTTTCAGCCCCGCCTTTGTCACATACTACTTTTTTTAAGAGCATTATATATATTATTTATATATACATATATATGTATATATATATATTGTAGTTAAGCTATTTAATAGTAGAATTTATTCTAGAGGCAAAGGCGAGGCTAAACATTTTCTGGAATAAAATAAAATTTTGGGATCTATGTTGTATTACTACGAATAATCTGTATTTAGTGCCTGAGATATATACGCAAAAGAGCAACACCAACAAAAATAAATAAATAAAGATATAGATCACTTACAAAATAAAGAAAGCAACTACTTTAACCCTTTGTATCCCACCGGGACTTTAAAGTCCCATCAAAAAAATTCCTCAATATAGTCTAAATTTACTTCAGGATTTCATTGAGATTATAGTTTAAGTCCCTATATTTAAGCTTTCTCTACAGTTAAACTATCGTTTAAGCTAAATTTAATACTTTCGCGACCGCTAACGTAGATTCACGTCATTTGGAAATCTGTAACTCCACCAGTGGGCGTTTCTTTCGCAATTTGTGTGCTATTTATTTTATAAATATATAACTAATATTCACATTTTTTCAAAGTAATATGCTATGGATACCAATACTTTGATTAGAAAGATTATAATTATAATGTACATCCATTTCTAATATAGATGTGAATACAGAATTTTTTTTTCTGAAATATTGTACTATAGGAGAATAACGCCCACAGGCGGACCGTACTGTCAGAAATTCAAAATCGTGCGGTCGCAAAAGTGTTAATATGAGATGATTCTCATGCATAAAGCAATATAATAAAAAAGTTTCAAGCTATTTTTACAAACATAAAATAATCTGGGATCTTAAAGGGTTAACGCTTTTAAATATTTGCATATGTGCATGTAAAATTCTTGAGAAACGGAGTAGAGTGTATAAAAATCAAAACATTAAAAGTATCAAAGAAGCACATTATTAACATAATTATTTTCATGCTTTAATCTGATTTTTCGACTTTTAAATGAACCGAACCGGTGTTAGAACTTCCATACCAATGTACGACAAGTTTTATAAGTTATTTTTGTCTTTTTATATTACTAAAGTGCGTATAAATATAATGATTTTTATAAAAGAAAGTAAAAAAAAAATATATATGTATTTAATTTACACAACAATTTCTTACCATTTTAATCCGTTTATAAATTATGCGTATGTCCATAATCATGTATTTCTGAATACATGTTTAAGATTTAAAACTTAGACTTCAAACAGGCATATTTTTAATTTTATCTTACGGCTAAGAAATACTTTATATATAAATTTATGCATCAGAAAAACTTTAGGATTAGATTAATTCTGTTTTTTTACTCCAACGTTATGTTATTTTCTAAAACGTTACTGTATTGAATTATAGTGATTAACCATTAGCGTCCCGTGGTGGAATTAAATAGGAGAGATAGCTCAATCGTAGCATGTTAAAAATTGCGTAATTTATGTTGAGAGTTCGCTGGTTGCAGTGTTGTGAGACGTAAGGATTTCTCCCTAGAGCAGGTATATTCAGCTCTACTTGCCCCTCCCCCCCCTCCTCTTTGAATGATCTAAAATCGGATGTTACTTATTTTTTTATTTTTTTACCTTTTCACTTTTTGATATCAATCTAACTTAAAAGGTGACAGAATTTTTCTATTGACATTAATTATAATGAATCTCTTTAAAAAACATACGCCTATTCTGATTTAAACACCTTGCAATAAGTAAAATCATTATGTATGCTCATTTTTTGAATTAAATACTTACAGTTAAAATAAATCTATAGTTGAAAAATAATCTCTTAATTCTTCTACCTGTCACATTTTTACATAATCAATTACTTTTCTGTCTTAATTTATGAGAAAAAAATTTCTTTCATTACGATATTCAGTTTTCAGAAAAAACATGCACAATTAAATTTAATAACGTACAATTAAATATTCGTTCATATCTAAAACCGTCTGTTTCAAAGCCTTTAGAATTTTTTTTTTTTTTTTTTTTTTTAATAGAAGTAGTGCAATTGTCTGTCTTTAAGGTGTTTATGTTTTAATAAACAGATTTTAATCGTTATTATAAGGTTTGTTTTTAATTGTGCGTGATTATTAAAAGAATATTTTTCTCATAAAGGTTTAAGGGCACAAAAATTGTTATTGAATTTTCTACTTTATTCTGACATTTTAATCTATGTTAATTAAATTAATTAAAATAAGGATTATGTAGATTTTATAGGAAATATCACAATTTCATGTATAAAATTTTATAGATTAATCTGTGATATTTTAATCTGTCTCAGTTAAAGAAAACAAATGCATATTAAGTACACTTTACAAAAAATACCATAATACTATATTAAGCTCAGTAAAAATATAAAACTTCAAAATCATCGTTATTTTAAGAAGCTAAGTAAAAAGAAGAAAAAAAAACCCTAAGCCTATTTTTGCTTTCTAAGTAATAGATAAAAAATTAAGCATGACACAGCGTACTTGCCAACCATCTATTTATGAACCGTACAATTTTTAGTACCCGCCTTTTTTTTCATGCCAATAATTTATTAGAGTAATTTTAGTCTTATTTAATAGTAACAACATTTAGAGAGAATAACCCTAAAAATATAGTGGTATGAGAAAAGGGGCGTTTTTTCAGGAGGCGTTAACAATTGTACGGTTATTAATGCATACTTGCCAACCATCTCATTAACAACCGTACAATTGTTAACGCCCCCTAAAAAAAGCCCCTTTTCTCACACCACTATATTTTTAGAGTAATCTAATTCTCACCAAATGTTGTTACGATTAAATAAGAATAAAATAACTCTAAAAAATTATTGCAGGGATCGTACTCTCCGCCCTTTTTTCAGGACACTCTCAAAGAAAAGAAATTTCCGCCTTCTATGGCACCACTAATTTTTGGCAGAAATACTACTGAATATAATTAATGCAATATGCTATGTTATACAGGGTAGTTATTATTGTATAAAAATAGTGGTAGCAATATTTTTTAATTTTTTTTTATTTCCGAGAGTGTCCTGAAAAAAGTGAGGAGAGTACGACCCCTGTTATTGGTGGGAAAAAAAGGCGGGTCCTTAAAATTGCACGGTTCATAATGAGATGGTTGGCAAGTATGAATCAGAATTTTACTTAGTACGTCAGTACTTATTTTAAGAAAAGAAATTTCCGCCTTCTATGGCACCACTAATTTTTGGCAGAAATACTACTGAATATAATTAATGCAATATGCTATGTTATACAGGGTAGTTATTATTGTATAAAAATAGTGGTAGCAATATTTTTTAATTTTTTTTTATTTCCGAGAGTGTCCTGAAAAAAGTGAGGAGAGTACGACCCCTGTTATTGGTGGGAAAAAAAGGCGGGTCCTTAAAATTGCACGGTTCATAATGAGATGGTTGGCAAGTATGAATCAGAATTTTACTTAGTACGTCAGTACTTATTTTAATCTATTATTCCATATAAGAACATGCTGTAACTGAGTTTAATTCCCTCGCATCACTAACTATACCCATTTTTCAAAATTTTCATTGGTATAGCATTATCTACGGGGTCCTTTGGCGGCTTTTAAATATTTATTGTCATTTTGGTGATTATTAAAAATGGCTTTCGCAATTGCCTAAGTATAGATCTTAGCAAAAAAGTCCGAGCTACTTTGGTGACATATTGCAATTTTCGTCAAGAGGTTCTATACTGAAGCTGTTCCATTTCTTTATCACAAATTTTCTCGCAATTTTATTTTAATTATTTTTTTCAAATAAATAAAAAAAAAATTGCACGTGCATTTATTTATTTATTTTTATTTTTATTTTTTTCCAACATAAAAAAAGATATTTAATTATTTACTTATTCAGGGTTCCCACGGTCCAACTTTTTTTCAAGGACTCTTCCACCATAATAATCTTAAGATAAATTTATTCTTGAATGTACAGTGTACATTGAAGAAGAAATTTATTTTTAGATAATACTGGTGGAAGAGTCCTTGAAAAAAATCGGGTCGTATGAAACCTATTATTTATTTATGCTTAGCATCTTTTTTCTTTCTTTTTAATAATTTTAAAGTTAAAATGTGTTTTCGATTTTGTACCTTTTGAACAAATTATCCGATTGTACTAAAAAATACGGCATTAGCTGGATTTTATCCTGATCAATAAGTGTACCAATTTTTAATAAAATATAGTAAACCGAATTAAAAATCAAGGCAGATACAAACAAATATTTAGCTTTATATGTTTAATGTAGATAAAGACACAAAGTTATTGCACGTTTATTTAAGGTGATAGGTAAAAATTGGCAGCGACACTGTCTGGAAGAAATAGTACGACATTTCTTTCTAATAAACACTGAACCAGTAAAATAAACACTCTTATCCTAAAAATAAATACCGTAATTTTCAGCGTGTAACGCGCAGGTTACATAAATGAGTTACACTCCAGAAAATTTTATTTACAAATAAATCTATATTTGTAAGAAACATAAACTTGTTAAAATATGCATGATTTTGGTATCTGTCTCATGCTTAGGGGGGAACAAGACGTGTTTTCGAGTTGCTTCCAAGCCAGCCAAATGACGGAAGCTTCAGAGGATAATAACACTGATACATTAGCTCTGAGAGCCTCTTTTCAGAGCCAATGTTCGAGGACTAATGATGACCTGTCATTTTCCAGCTTATTTACGGAACTTATGAAAATTTAAAAAAAAAGCACTGAGAATGGTACTACTAAAACTTCCGACTGGACTAGAGAGGAAGCAAACATCGAAGAGATGGATGCTAGGCAGGTATCAGATGATAATTTAAACTCACTCTAACCCCTACTAATATTCCTACCCACAACACAAATCCAACTAACCATAATTCCTTAACTAGATGCTTGTCGCGTAGCTCGAAAACTAGGCAACAGTTGATGCGGTAGACAGCGCCACCTGGTGCAGATTGCGCGACTTTTATATTCAACAGCCACCAAAAATTTTTTAAAGTAGAATATGATATAGATAAAAGACGAATATAAACAAAGAAACGTCGATTTTATATATAATGTATCGCTTGTTTAAATTATTGGTGACAGTTGAATAAAAAAGTTACATAATCTGTATTAGGTGACGCTGTTTTACCGCTTCAACTGTTTCCTACATTCCGAGGTACGCAAGAGGCATCAAGTTAAGGAGGCTGTGCACTATCACTAATTCTGTAACTACTAAGAGAAAATTCGACTCTGTTAGTTCATCCTCTAAAAATACAGCTTTTACTGTAAATTTAAATTTTCGGTGTATAACTGATTTAACAAACCTACGCGTTATATGCCGGAAAATACAATACCTGTCTCATAGCTGCCATTTTTTAAATTTTTTAATCAGATTTATCATCGCTATTTCTTTAAAGGAGTATGCCACATATATTTTTGACGATTAAATAAGAGAAAAATAATTATAAAATTTTTCCGGTATTTAGTCTCCCTTGGAAAACAGAGGACTTGACCTATGCTGTCTGATTTACATTTTAATTTAGTTCCAAAGACCTATATTTATATAATACAGCAAAAAATATTTTCTCGCCGTTTACTAATATTTTCGCATTTACTAATAGTAATTTCGTTTACTAATAATATTTAAGTGTCTTCTAGATTAAAGAGGAAATCTGCATTATTTTATTTTTATTTTATAAAAAAAAAAAAAAAGAAAGAAAAATAAGGAAGAAGAAGAAGAAAAAGAAGAAAAAGAAAAAGAAAAAGACGAAGAAGAAGATGGACAAGAATAAATATGACATTGAAAATGGAGTCCCTCCCACCACCAAAACGAAACAAAAAAAAAAAAAAAAAAAAAAAAAATTAAAAAATTACAATATTTCTTGGAATATATTACCTACGGAATATAGTCCAGGAAATTTCTTTTAACCATACCTGCCAACTTACTAATTAATATTCAGTAAAATTGTTCGTACTCACCCTTTTTTTCACACCAGTTTTTTTTTTTTTTTCTCTTTTTAAGCTTGGCACAGACTAGAGCGCAATCCATCGTGCAGTGTCGGTTCTAGTCAAATTCCTTTGATGCGGGATTTGAGGTTGCGCGAGCCTCGAAAGGACAAAATTCCTGCTACGGTAATTGGAATCAGAGTTCCCAACTTTTATAATTTATTCACGAGCATTTTTCGCCCCGCCTCTTTTTCATATCGGAAATTTTGAAAAATGATTTTCTTCTTATTTAATCGTTGCCACATGTTAAAGAGAAATAATCTACAAAATTTCTGGTGGGATAAAAAGGCGGGGCTTAAAATGCTCGTGAATAAATTATAAAAGTTGGGAAGTCTAATTGAAATGGAACACTTGGATTTCTTATACAAAATTCTTCAAGAAGCAATAAATAAATAAATAATAATAAAAATAAATGCCCTTTATTGTAAACATGACCAAAAGTTCTAGGATCACATTCCGATGATAGAAAATTTTGCGCTTTGAATTGCGCTGTGGTATGTGCACACCCGTATAGTATTTTTCTTCTTATTTTATCGTAAACACATTTGAAGACAATTTCTCTAAAAATAAAGGGACGTGTGAAAAATGGCGAGTCCTAACAATTTTACTGAGTATTAATAAATAAGTTGGCAGGTATGCTTTAACAAGGGATGAAAGAGCTCCGCTTTTTCTGCCACCAGAATTGCTTACAAAAATTTTTACCATGTTTTTATAGTTATTTTTGTCTTTTAGAAATTTTTGTAGAAAGAACCCGGGACAAAAAAAGCGGTACTCTTTCATCCTTGTTCTACTGGCCGAGAATATTAATTTTCCATTAAGTCAAGAGAGCATCGTTTTCGTAGCTTCTTCAGCTCAGAAATATTTTATACATTGATTAAGACATTTTAGATAATTATATCTAGAGTTATAAAAGGATAATAAAATTAAGAGTAAAAATAAATAAATAAATAAATAAATAAGAACGTTTATATAGAAATGCTTTAAAAAGTAAAAAAATAACGATTTTTTTTTAATTGTAGTCAGTTTGATGGAAAAATAAAAATAAATAAATAAATAAATAAATAAAATTCAAAAATCATTCAAAGTTGAGCAATTTTCTTTGACGAAGCGAAATTTTATTCTTGAACAAAAAGAAACCGCTCAATTTCGAAATGTTTTTCAAATACTATTTTTTTTTTTTTTTTTTTCAAGTTGATCACAATCTTCCAAAATGTTCTCTCTTTTCCACTTTTTAGGGAATTTCTGTAAAATGGAGCTGCCACAGGCGATCTTTTTTTTTATTATTATTTTCGTACCACTATTTCCATAATATGAAATTTATAATACATTTGTGCATGCAAACTGCTGATTCACCTGCATAAATATGTTAAAATAATCGTAAAAGCCATACTTTGCTTACTCATTAAGCTTACTGAGCTGGACGCCAGGCCTTCCTCAGGAAACTTTTGCCACGTGTTTTCTGCCAGGTTTTCTTTTTTCTTTTCAATAGAGCTCCTCCAATACAGGCTGGCTCATCAGGCATTTTATTTCCCACTCAGCAATTGTTGCCCACGCGGTCCGAATTTCAAGTGTTATCAAATCACATAAAACAGAGGTTTTGCAGCCGAAAATTGCTCAAATCATACCAGAACTGCTTTTAGAACGTTTAGATTTCCAAGAGATGGAGAAAGGCGAAAGAAATGGGCTATTAATTGCCCAAAAGAAAATTGTACGCTTAGCTTTCAATCACAAATATGAAGTGTAATTATGATATGGTTTTTTTTTTTTTTTTTTTTTTTTTTTTTTTTTTTTCATTTTTTGTATCAATTTTTTGTTTTTATTGCTGTTTGATTATCTAAATGTTGTATTTTACAACCTACACTACTTTTCAACGTGTATAAATATTTAAAATTAACCCGTTAGTAGTCGCTAGTTGGTCGATTTGCCGCCCATCCTTCAGTTGTTTCATATTTTTTTTATTCAACAGCCACCAAATATTTTTAGAAGTGGCATTTGATATGTATAAAACGCGAAGAAAATCGAAGAAACGTCGATCACATCACTTCTTAAAATTATTGGTGACAGTTAAATAAAAAGTTCGCACTTTGTAACAGGTGGCGCTGTCTATAGCGACTACTAACGGGTTAACTAATTTAACAGCAACAGAGCTGGCTACTTTTTACAAGGGTTATAAGAAAATTTTGCCAAATATTACCGCCAAACTTATCAAGCACAAACAATAATTCGCTCTTGTGTTTAGGAAAACTCGATATTTTAGGCGATAAAGACGCCGAGTAATACGTCTGCAACTAAACGTCGCCAAGCTGTATTTCCGCTGGGCAACAATGATCAGCTGTGACTCAGATCGTATTATAGGAGTCTTACTTCTCAACTAATCTATGAGTTGGTGACGACAAGAGCTTCCTGAGGACGGCCGGGCGCCCAGCTGAATGAGCTTAATGAGTAAGTAAAGTAAGACTTTTATGATTATTTTAATGTGTAATGTCTTCTCCAGTTAATTGTCAACTTTTAATGCTGCGTAAATATATTATAAATTGTATTTTTTGAAAATAGTCGTACGAAAATAATAAATAAAAAAAGAGTCGCCTATGGCAGTGCAGTTCATTTTATTTTTATTTATTACTTTCTTCTATCTTCAATAGAAGAAAGTATTGGATTCGTAAAAATTTTCGATTTCGGGTTTTTGATGGATTTACACGTTTTGAGAACTGTAGAACACGATTTTACCATTTTTAGAAAATGTCTGTCTGTCTGTGTGTGTGTGACAAAATTTTGTGGCAACTGTATCTCTGGAACTACTGCACAGAATTCCATACAAATTGGTATGCAGTTGCACCTTGACATAAATTAGTGCCTATCAACTTTTGGTAAAAATCGTCTCACAGGTTGCGTTGCCATCCCGCTTTTTCTAAATTTTTAACAGGGTGATATAGGGCAAAAATTTTCAAGATGGGTATCTTTCGAAAGGTCTCGTCAGTACCTTTAAAACGAATGGTTGAACTATAAATTTGTTATAATTTAAAACAAAGTTATCGATTTTTTTTACTTTTTACGAAAAAAAACTTAGAAAAAAAATCTTTTTTTCTCTCTCTCCCCTTAATTTTATCAAACTCCCACGGTTTCCGTGTTCTGACAAACTTAAACTAATTTTTGCTTTTTCCCCTAATTTTGTCAAAGTCCTACGGTTTCCGTGTCTTGACAAACTTTAACAAATTTTCACATTTTACCCAAAATTTTGTCAAAGTCCCACTTTTTTTTTTTTTTTTTTTTCTCTCCCCTTAATTCTATCAAACTCCCACGGTTTCCGTGTTCTGACAAACTTAAACAATTTTTTGCATTTTCCCCCCAATTTTGTCAAAGTCCCATGGTTTCCGTGTTTTGACAAACTTAGAATAATTTTCACATTTTACCCAAAATTTTGTCAAAGTCCCACTTTTATTTTATTTCTATTTTTATTATTATTATTATTATTGTTACTGAGTGAATTTGTATAGGAAAATATAGAAGAAAGTCTCGTGGTGGTCACAACATACTAGTTTTTTCATTTATTTTTACTCTCCTTCTTCTTTTTACTTTCTTCTATATGTAATATAGAGAAAGTATTGGATTCGTGAAAATTTTCGACCTTCGTTTTTTGATGGATTTACACGTTTTTGGATGTGCTGAACACGAATTGATAGTTTTTAGAAAATGTTTGTCTGTCTGTCTGTGTGTATCACGATTTTTGTGGACGATGTATCTCACGAACCAATGAATGAAATTTAACCAAACTTGATATTTAGTTGTACCCTGACATAAACTGGTGCTGGTTAGATTTGAGGATCAATCGCTCAACAGTTGGCGCTGTAATTGCATTTTTTCTAAATTTTTAACATGACAGTATAGGACAAATTTCGTATGTACATAATGAGAGTTATTTTAAACTTGTGATTGTAAAACTAATATGAATTATTGACCCCGGTGGGGGAAGGGAATTTTCAATGTGGGTATATTTCGAAAGGTCTCGCCAATACCTTTAAAATGAATGGTTGAACTATAATAGATCTGTGATAATTTAAAACAAAGTTATCATTTTTTTTTTTTTTTTTTTTTTTTTTTTTTTATATTCAGAATAAAATGGACTTTTTTTTGGATATTTAGTGTTATACCACTTCTCTAATATGGAAATTGTCTGCATTATCATGGAAGATATTTTTTTTTAAAATAATAATTTTAATGCATTATTTTTACTGAGTGAATTTGTATAAGAAAATATAGAAGAAAGTCATGTAGTGGCCACAACATACTAATTTATTTTATTTAATATTAATGTTATATTATTTTAAAGAAATCTAAAAATGTCAGATAGTGTTTTCCTCTGATTTACCTAATTAAGTGAAATTATATATACATTAAAAAAAAAATCTCTTTGCATAATTAGATGATAATATTTTTTGTGATTTTTTTCATTTTCATGTGAAGAAAGCTGTGGCATGTGGAAAAAGCTAGAATTTGTAACTCATAATTTATAGTGGTATATTTTATCTTTGCACATGTGCTTTAAAAATTCATAATTACTTCGGATTTTCATGATCGACAAAATGATAAATCTCGCCAAACGTAAAGCTAGAATCTATGACGTCGAGATTTATAGCCTCGTGCTTTAGCGATTGTGCTAACCGAGAAGATGCCAAACGAAAAAATAAAAATAAATAAATAAATAAACAAATAAATAAATAAATCTTTATGTTTTTTAATTTTAAAACTATTAAAAAAATTAGAGAATTCCTAAACCGGGAATCGTACCCGAGTCTCAAGTGGGAGAACCAAGTATCCTAACCAACAGCTATGAGGGATATATGTAATAAAATTACTGAAAATTTAGCCGAATTTATAGAATACTGAAAAGTTATTTAAATAGTCACGCGACTGTTACCATTATTATTGTTATCCGTTTTCAATAGTTGAAGTACCTTTAAAAAAATCAGATACTATTTTCTTCTGTTTTGATTTAATAAAGTTTGAAAAAAAAAAAAAAAAATCCAAAATTACTTTTTTTGTGTGTGTGTGTGTGTGATTTGCGTATTTGCATGAGGGGCATATCTCGGGCATATAGGAAAAGATAGAATTTGCGACTCATCATTCATAATCATATACTTGATCATTTCACACTTAAAAAATCATAATTATTTTGAAATTTCGTTATCAACAAAATGACAAATCTCCCCCAACATGGAACCGAACGAAACCTACGGCACTGAGATTAAGAGATTCGTGCTCTAAGACATAAGTGATTCGTAAGTGAGCAATTGCTCAAACGAAAGAAAATTTGATGTTTTTCGATTTTTTTAATATTAAAATTTATACACAAATGTAACAAAAGAACAATATAATTTACAGACCACGAATCCAGCCCGGACCTCCTGGGTGAGAGCCAGGTACTCTTGCCACTGAACAATGTGGAACAAATGAACCAAAATTAGTGAAATTTTGGACTAATTAATAGAATAGTTGACAATTGATGACAGACAAACCGATTTAGTATAAAAGCATTCCAAAAAAGATTTCGGTTGAATATTGGTGATAAATTTTCATGATATGATACTAATGTAACTGATGTAATCATATGTATATATATATGTCAGTCAAGACATAAATATGTTTTATATAATAGTATACTAAATATGTTTATAGTGTAGTATACATAGCTGCCAATATTTTAATTTATTCCGGAGTACTTTTAGCCCGCCTCTAGTTGGCACCACTTTATTTATAGAAAAAATTTCTCCAAATTTTTCCACTTAGATAAAATAAGACAAAATTATTTTTGAAAAATAAGTGGTGCGAAAAAAAAAAAAAAAAGCGGGGCTAAAAATACTCCGGAATAAATTAAAATATTGGCAGCTATGTAGTGTATAGTATTATATATATGCTTCTTTTATGATTTAGGGGTAATAGAACTATGCATATTTATTAAAAATAATTCCAAATAATAATATATTTTGCAAAAGCACCCCAAAAGAAAAATTAAATAAAAAAAAAAAATCTGAAAAGGTTAGAGCATGTTTTTAAAATGTAGATTATCTTTAAACCTATTTATTATCTCCTCTCTCTATATTGATTATCAAAACAGAGATTTATGAACTTGGATCTTACCAAATACTAAAAAAAAAAAAAAAAAAAAAAAAAAAACCTGAACGAAATAGCTAAATAGATATAGTTTATTATTATTTATTATTATATTATTATTACACTATTAATAATCTACTGACTTTTTATTCTGAAAACTATTACTTTAAATTTTAGAAACAACATTTTATTACATTATTGTTATAACAAATATTAATTTTCAATATAACTTATCTCATAATATTATGATTCTCGATTTACATAAGATTTCCAAATAATCCTTTAATTTAATGTTATCTACTTTAGACCATGTATTTTGATTTCAACATTGCGCTTAAATAATTTTAAATACGTTAAAGCTTTTGCAGCATCCTTAATTAAGCACTGTCTCAAATGGTAGATGTTAGTAGAAGCTAATGCGCGAGCAGTAATCAAGAATGAAGACATGAACATGGCGCATTCAATTTAATAGTCAACACTGAAAATTCTGCGACTTAAGAGAAATCAATAGAAAATTATTTCTGAATAGCAGCTGCTGCTGCCATAATATCAAGTTAAGAAGAAGAATACGTGTATTAATATCAATAAATTCTCATCATGCAATGTTATTTAAAATCACACTTTTTTTTTTTTAATCCGACTTTACGATAAACGGTATTGATATTGATTAATAATTTTTATCTTATAAAGTTTCTGAGAATTTAATGTTGTTTATCCATAGCCTCCTTAACTAGATGCCTGTAGCATCGCTCGGAAACATGGCAACAATTGAAGCGGTAGACAGCACCACCTGGTACAGATTGCGTGACTTTTTTCATTCAACAGTCACCAATAATTTTAAGAAGTGATATATGATATATATAATCGACGTTTCTTCGATTCTAGTCGCCTTTTATGTTTATCATATCCCACTTTTAAAATTTTTTGGTGGCTGTTGAATAAAAAAGTCGCGTAATCTATACCAGGTGGCGCTGTCTACCGCTTCAACTATTGCCAAGCTTCCGAGCCACGCGACAGGCATCTAGTTTAGGAGGCTATGGTTTATCTAATAATATATCAGTTGAAATTAGCGTTGCCAGATGTGGCCTTTATTTAATTCAATAGTTGCCAATAATTTTGAGAAGTGACATTTGATATACATAATACGTTATCAATCTTCGAAGTGATTAGCCAAACGTTGCAAATAAAAATTATTGGTGACTCTTGAATAAAAAAAAGGCCAAATCTGAAATAAAAAAAATAAATAAAAAAAATAAATTAAAAAAAATGAATAAATAAAATTCTAAAGTATCGAAATACTGGCATTGTTTGATGAATTAAATAAAAATTGTAAATAAGTATCATAACAGACATGCTAACAATTATTTCAAAGTACTGTTAGTACCCGCATTTCTTTTCACAACACTTTTTATAAAAGGTATTTTTCTTCTTATTTGATCATAATTACATATTGGAGATAATTTTCTTACAAAAAAATGGTGTGAAAATAAGGATTGGTGTTAACGATACACTGGTATAAATGAAAATGTTGGCATTAATGTTGTTTTACATGTATAACATATCTTCCGACATTGCTATTTTATTTCGTACCAATGTTAGTACCCACCTTTTATTAACACCACTATTTTTAAAGAACATTTTTTTTTCTTATGCAGACATGCCAAGATTTTAATTTGTTCCGGAAAATTATTAATATCACCTTTTTTTCATACCTCTTTTATTGAACGATATTTTTCTTCTTATTTAACTGTGAGTACATATTGGAGAAACACGTTGTTATTTACTCATGTTAATATGCAGAGGAAGATGCGTGTGACTGGATACAGGTGCATCCAAGCTCCAAATTGTCTCCTAATTAGTCAGTCAGTATTGGAAAGAAAGGGTATTGCGAGTTAAGCATATGAAAACTGCACCAGCATCGAATGAAAGTTCTTGTTCTTTATCTGAAATATCTTTTGCAGATAATTTTAGACTTTTACCCTCAACGATTAGGGAGTAACGAGGGTGGCAACCTAAAACGTTAAATTAATTTTTTTTTTAGCTATTCAAGATGTCTTATTGAGATTGAAACTATTTATAAATGTTCATGAAGTACATAATATATATATTTTTTTTCAGAAATTTCACTCGATTTTAAACGGTAGAAAATGATAAGTGTATTTTTGATGGGCGATTTTTTATACTATCCACCAAAGTGACACCTACCAAAAAAATACAGTTTATTTGTTTATTAGTTAGCTATTACATATAAAAATTACAGAAGTGTCAAATTTTGGGAACGTAGTGAAAAAAAAAGAATCATTTAATAATAATATCAGTGATATGATATTTATTTTTAAAAACTACTTAATATTAATAAATAAACAGTTTTCGGTAATTTTTGCTACCTTTATTTTTATATAATAGTCTCTATCCTGTTTAATCACGTCATTACACTTCAAAAATACTGATATAAAAAATTTTGTATGAAAATAGCATAGATGGCAAAATTTAATTTATTCCAGAGTATTTTTTAACCCCGTCTTTTTTCCATACCACTTATTTTTTAAGGATAAAATTGCCTGATTTTATCGAAGTTATTTATTTCATCCACGATAAGCTATCCTATTTTGAGCCACTTTATTTATAAAAAAACGTTCTTTAATATATAACTTCCATTTTTTCCTTAAAAAAAATAAGTGGTATGGGAAAAAGGCGGGGCAAAAAATACCTCGGAATTATGAAAATGTTGGCCTCGATGACACTTTCATACAGAAATCTTTATATCAGTATTTTCATAGTAATATGTCATGATTAAACAGGATAGAGACTAGTTTTAAAAATAAGGGTAGCAAAAATTAGGGAAATTTTTCATCCCTAAAAATGTCTTGAAAAAAAACGCGAGGTGGAAGATCCCTGATAACAATTAAATAAAATATTTTTACTTTCTCTTACCCATAAGGTAGAGAAAGTATTGTTTTTGGGTCAAATTTTCGAATGCGAGATTTTGTTATATTTACATATTTTGAGGTCCCCTGAATACGAAAATCATGTTTTTAGCAAATGGTCTGTGTGTATATCTGTGTGTGTGTCTCTGTGTGTGTGTGTGTGTGTGTGTGTGTGTGTGTGTGTGTCTTATCAGCATATCTCAAAAACAAATTATGGCAGAAAGTTCAAACTTGGTATTTTAAATGTGTATCATATACGGATGCTACAGTAAGCTTTTCGTTAAGATCAAGCAAATGGTTCGTGTGCAGGGACAATCAAGAGAATTCTAATACATTACGTCTATGGGGAAATTGCAGGAAAGTAGAGTTTAACGTCTATAGACTGCACTAAACCAAATGAAACGAATATATATTTTTTGTAATAGAGATAGTTAACTGGGAAAAAAAATTATGCATGTAGGAGCCTCGCCTCCCCCCCCTGGGGGGGAAGTCCCCCCTCGAGGGGAGTAAATTTTCATGATGGGTATCTTTCAAAAGAGCTCGCCAATACCTTTAAAACGAATGGTTGAACCATCGATCTGCGATAATTTAAAACAAAGTTATCGATTTTTTTTACTTTTAACGAAAAAAAAAAAAAAAAAAAAAAAAAGAAAAAAAAATCGTATTTTTTATTTATTTATTTATTTATTTTTTTAAATATTGAGAATAAAATCGACTTTTTTTTGGATATTTGCTGTTATACTACTTCTCTAATATGGAAATCGTCTGCATTATCATAAAAAATAATTTTTTTAAATAATAATTTAAATAAATTATTTAAAAAAAACAGAATTATTTTTTAATAACCGAATTAAATTCTATATAAATGTAGGTGCATTGATGAAACGGGGGGTTGAGGGGGGCGGTAGCCCCCCTTCACACAGAACTAATTATCATATAAAACTCTTCCGAAGCCTAATATGAATTGTTTAATATAGGTTTGCATGGCAGTACTCGTTATCTTACCTCTTAAACTCCAACCTGTATTTATAGTATTAATTTTCAGGGTAACAGAAAGTCGTGTGAGTGACACACCAGATTATTTTTTATTGTTAATTGGTTCTTTTTAATAACAAATGTCAATAAAGCTTTTTTATATTTGCTTGCATTGTTTATTTAAAAATATTAAGTAGTTTTTAAAAACAAATATTATGTCATTGGTATTATTACAGGGGTGGAAGAGTTTCCGTCGTCTCAGGATGGAAAACTTACAACAGCGTATTTTTATCAATAATTTATATCATATTTGGGTTTAATTTATTGGGATTGACCATATTAGAAACTATTGATAACGAGTGCTGGTGCGAGTCTTTTATGTTGAGAGTGAATCTTTTGCCCCCCCCTCCCCCCTGTATTATTATTAGGTGATTATTATTTTTTTCACTTCGTTCCCGCAATTTGACACTTCTGTAAGTTTTATATGTAATAGCTAACTGATAAACAAATTAACTTTTTTTTTTTTTTTTTTGTTAGGTGTCACTTAGGTGGATAGTATAAAAAAATCGTCTATCAAAAATACACTTATCATTTTCTAAGGTTTAAAATCGAGTGAAAATTCTAAAAAAATATATATATATTATGTACTTTACTTCATAAAGATTTATAAAAAGTTTCAATCTCGATAACATACTTGCCAACGTACTAATTAATATTCCGTAGTAATGTTAGCTGAACCTTCTTTTTCACACCAGAATCTTTTTAGAGTACTTTTCTTCATATTTAATCGTAATTGCATTTGTAGAATATTACTCTAGAAACTTTCTCGTGTGAAAAAAAGGGCGGGACTAACGACACTACGGAATATTAATTAGGATGTTGGCAAGTATGCGATAAGACATCTTGAATAGTAAAAAAAAAATTAAACGTTTTAGGTTGCCACCTGATTACTCCCTAATCGTTGAGGGTAGAAGTCTAAAATTGTGTGCAAAAGATGTTTCAGATAAAGAACAATAAATAGAAGGCAAGAACTCTTCATTCGATGCTGGTGCAGTTTTCATATGCTTAACCCGCAATACCCTTTATTACAAGCAAAGTGATCTGAAGAATGTCGGGTAATAACCACAGAGTAAATATAGTAACTAGAGAGCGCACCCCTATTGTGCCGTCCAAACGAAAGTGTCTGGAAGATGAAACACGTGAGTCTAGGCATTTGGCGATGAAAGGGTTGCTTGTTAACGCCAGTTCCATTGCTTTATCACAGTTATTGGCGTGAGTGTAATACTCCTATGCGGCGAACGGATGATTAAAAAGAAAAAAAAAAGATACGTAATAGAACATTTACTGATACGGATATGTTCAACATAATTATAATTACTATTATTTTATGTAATTATCATTCGTTATATTATTATTTAAATATGTTTGCCTTTATTTATATTTTAATATAGTTTATCAATAAATAAATAACAGCAATTGTTACTTTTTTTTTTTTTACATTTTTTATAACTTTAAACAAAAAAGAATAAGTCATGTGTTATTGGAGTAGAAGAGGTGTGAAAGAAAGAGCATATCCCTTTCAACGATCAGACTTTGGCTAAAGCCCTAGATTTTAAGCAGTTGGAAGAGGCAAAAAATTTTAGAATTTAAATCTGAAATAAAATAATGATAATGATACATACTTTTATATTTTAAAGCATATCATTTTTATTTAAAAACTTCCATATAATAATTTGGAAAGTTATTATTATTTTAATTACCATCACCAAATTATATTCCCTGAATTCTTAATTTTTTAATTATTAATCAAACGATCCGTTTAGCTAAGAACGAAAGGGCTTGCGAAAACAATACAAATCAAATAATATATATTAACTGCATCTATTTATTGTATATTATTGTAATGATTAAAAACCGTAATCTATAGAAAAACAAACACACACCCATATATAAATTATTAGCAATACTATACAGTAACATTTATGGGTTTAATAAATTTTGAGCTTTAAAATAAGGGTTAATGTAATTAACACGTAACATAAGTTTAAATTAATATAAGCGTAATTGGACTTTTAAAGAAATAAAATTATTTGAAAGCATTTAAGACAATAATTGAATTATACGGTCCGGCGAAATACGAAATTGAAGTTTTTTGGAAAACACAAGATAATTTCTCGTTCATTTTTATGTTATTTGGTGTGCTAATTTCGAAAGTAACCTCCATTTTTTTACCATCACATCAGGATTTTTTGTATAATCGATACCGATGTTTTTCTTTTCCCGAAGAAAATTGCATGTATTATCTAGTAACAATGATTTTTATCCATTTCAATCTATCTAAAATGACCGTTTCTTGGTGCAGCAAATTGATTTTTCTACAACTCGTTTATTTTCTTTTATAGATTTAAAAGGATGAAAATATTTGAGGCATGAAGACTGAAGCGTTTTATTCTTTATCCCCCCCCCCCCCCCCAAAAAAAAAAAAAAAAAAAAAAAAAAAAAAAATCCCCCTTCATGACAATAACTTTTCGGCAAACCGCGTTCAATTTTACCAATTAATTCAATTTTAATAAATTTTTTAAATGCCTACAGACATAGGAACACCTGGTATAGAGATAGATAAGCATTTTTTTTCCCCTTTAAATTTGGGTTGTTAGATGTTAAAACAATTTTATTTCCACATGAAAATTTAAGTTTTAGATAATTTTAGGAACACATTCGGTTATTAGCAAATTAAATTATAATATTTACAACTTTTAATTTAGCGAATAGGGCCAGTTAGATGCAAACTGACGAATTAGAACGTTGGCGCTTTATGCTAAGGATACAAGTCTTGCTCACATTTCACTTTTGTCAAAATTAATTCGAGATCAAAAATAGGAACAAACATAATACAAATTGTAAACACGCCATTAATTAACATTCTTTATAAGGCTGTGAAATTATTATTAATGTCATTATTTTTAATATAATCAATATAAATTATAACTTTTAAAAATTATAAATAACTTATTTTAAAAATTCCAATTTAACATTTTCAATTTTATCAAATACAGATTCCCCCCCCCCCTTTTTTTTTTAAATAAAAAAAAAAAAAAAAAAAAAAAAAAAATTAAATGTTTCTTTAATGTAATCATTTTGCTACCGCCTGAGAAAATTTAAGATTAATCACATTAAATTTTTGAAATGATGGGTTTTTTATTTATTTATTTTATTGAAGTGAAAACTTCTTTAGGCGCGTTGAGCACTTTTGGGGGAACAAAAATCATGAAACTCGCGTCATCGTCAGCGAACGCTTTCCATTTGAAGTGAAAACTTCTTTAGGCGCGTTGAGCACTTTTGGGTGAACAAAAATCATGGAACTCGCGTCATCGTCAGCGAACGTTACTTAGTTTTCACTTCTATCGGCAGTCCCCAAAGACTGCTTTGATATATTTTTTAATACTAATTGTAGGAACAGACAATTATTTTGCATATAATAAAAGAAATTCGAATTCTTATCAAAATTGATTCCTGAAATGCGTGATTATTTTGCGGAACTGCCAAAATACTGGAATTTTTTTTTGGCTCTGTTTGTAAAACCGAATTACAGTGGATATAACCAAATATTCAGAATGATTGAACTTCGATAAATGGCCCTTTATTGATTTTAAAACACATATGACTTTGTTTGTGATTTAAAATAATAATAATAATGAATTTTTTTAAATGGCTTAGTGAAATTAATTTTCCTTTTGTATATTTATTTAAATTCTAAATAATTGAGAAAATCTTTCTTCGCACAACTACCAGGATATATGCTAATAAAGCTTTTACACATTCATTCATAATGGAATAATTTCATATATTGTGGTGAATATAGGCTTTCACCAGTTTATATCTTGGTACAAAAATCAAGTGAATTTGCTTGTCTATGTTTTAAGCGAAGTTAATTGTCGTCAATTCTAGGTAACTACAAAATTTAATGAAAAATTTAGAAATTTTTCAAGATGCTTGTATGAGTCTTTAGACCAAGAAGTCAGTGGGGGGCCCCAAGTGGATTTGGGCTTCCCTCAATTGTAAGGTTAATCGGGCCCTGTGCGATTCCTATAATGTGGGGGAAAAGGGCAAAATTTTAATATATGTACATTATGGCTATAAATTTAATCTTAAAAGTCACGGACCAGCTTTAAAATATCATTCATGATACTGGCGTGAGCATCTTTAACTATGTAATATGCACAAAAACTTTGTGCATATTACATATTACATTGTAAAACTTTGAAAAAACACCATAAATTGCAATAAACTTGCAACAATTGTTTCGGGTAAAAAAAAAAAAAAAAAAAAAAAACGACCTTTCGTCAAGCGAAAAAAGTAGGGACGAGTCTTTTAAACAAACGTTGCCGCTTTGTTTGCAACACTCGCCCCTACTTTGTTCACCTGACGAAGGGTTGTTGTTTTTTTACCCGAAACAATTGTTGCCAGTTTGTTGCAATTTATTGTGTTTTTTTAAAGTTTCGTACTTTTTACTTTAAAACGCTAGTTCTGTGCATAGATATAGTAATAAGACATAGATTGATCAGCGACGGCAAAAAAGTGATGCCTTTTTTACTCGGGGAAAGACGGACATTTTACTCTCGGAGCTCAATGCTTTTGCATGTCTTTCCCCGAGTGAATATACATGGGAATACACACAGATAATTTAGCAAATAAAATTTATGAGTAATTTATGTACTACAGATGAATGAAAAAACTCCAGATACTCATTTTTCTTTCTCTTTTTTTTGTATGGAATAACGACATTTAAAGAAATTTATAGTTTGCATCTACTATTTCTGTCTGTTTAGGAGTTTTTTGGGTAAAAAAAACGATTGGACTTAGCCTTATCGTTTGATAAATTCGAGTTAACCCTTTAACTGCCAATCGTAGTATAAAGTAGAAATTTATGTTTACTCGGAAATGGTTATAACGATATTAATAAAAGTTTGGGATAAGTGCTTTTTAGAAATCTAAAACAATTGGAACATCTTTAGCTTCAAGAAAATTAGTGTTAACCCTTCAACTACTAATCGCAACATGTAGTAGAAATTGAGTTTTTTTTAGAAATGGATATAACGATTTTGATTAAAATTTAAATTTAAGTGACTTTTTTTTTTTTTTTTTAACAGAACTAAAACGTTTGGACATATCCTCATCTTCAGGAAAATTTGCGTTCACCCTTTAATATAACTGACTATCGCAACATATGATAGAAATTGATTTTACTCGAAAATGGATTTAACGATTTTTATAAAAGTTTGGGGTAGTGTTCTTTAGCGAGCTAAAACGATTGGACATATCCTCATCTTCAGGAAAATTCGCGTTAACCCTTTAACGGCCAGTCACAACATATAGCAGAAATTGGGTATACTCGGAAATGGAGCGCGGACAGGTGGGCAAGAAGACAGGCAGAAAAACTAATTAATGTCAAAATAAACCTTGTTCGAAACTGTAAGAAACGCTTAACACAACTAAAAATGCAATTCTAGCAGTTTCGAATTATAGCCCCTAATATGAACGAAATTCGACCAAACTTTTATTCAGTTGGACCTTGACCTAAACTGGTGCTGATTAGATTTGGGAATCAATCGCTCAACAGGTGGTGCTGCCATCCTATTTTTTTTCTAAGTACTTAACATGACAGTGTAGGACAAAATTACATATAAATGTACATAATGTGAGTTATTTTTAACGCATGAATGTAAAATTTATATGAATTATTGATAATAGTAGTAATAAAAAAAAAATGTGCACATGTAGGAGCATTGCTTTCCTACTGGGAGGGAAGTGCCCTTCCCCCGGGGCCTGTGTAAATTTTCAATGTGGATATTTTAGAAAGAACTCATCAATATTTCTAAAACAAATGGTTGAACCATAGACCTGTATTAATTTAAAACGAAACTACCGATTTCTTTTATTTTTAATGTTAAATATATATATATATATACAGTCGAACCTCGTCAACGTGAACTGTTACCACAATTCCCGTAAAAATGAAGATTACTTTAGTTATATGACGATCAGCTACTGATAGCATGAACTACTGATAACACGAACAGATTTTTGATCCCGCTTGAGATTCACGGTAACGAGGTTCGACTGTATATCTTTTCATGTCTGCACAAAAATGATTTTTTTCAGCATTTATTATTATACTACTTTAAAAGAAAAATCGTCTGCATTCATCCCGGAAAATATCTTTAATAAATTATAACTTAATAAATAATTTGTCTTGTGGTAATACTAGTTATAATATATTAAAACAAGCGGGCTTTACCTCTGGCGCTGCTAACTACATTTAAAAGAATTTTGAAAATTCGGTATTACTTACTGATATAAAAACTTAAAAAATATTAAAATTAAAAAAAAGTATTCCATTAAAAATCAAAACAGTATTTAAACCGTAATAATAACAAAGCAACTGATTATAAAAAATCATATTTTTCATAAATTAGTTAAATTTAACTTACTTATGAAAACTTATTCCACTTCCTTTTATAAATGTATTTGTACAATTAAAAGCCGCCCAGTATTTCGGCATTTTCAATATATATCAACATTCTATTCCATTAGTGTTTTCGAGTTTTATACTCTCTGATGGCTGATGCCAAAAACTTTTTTGGCATCAAAAATCTTTGCACGTTAACATGGGGATGATAGATCTATATATATTACTATATCTATGGTTCTGTGGTGTTTCTTAATAACTCTAACTATGAAATTTCTATTTTTAAAACTTTGTAACTTATTCAAAATTTGAATTTTTATTTTTAAATTACTATTATTTTGTTCTAAATTTTTATTTTAGAAAAAAAGAAAAAAAAAAAAAAGTTTCACACAAACAAGCATTATGTGAATTGTTTTCTTATAGTATAAACACAGAAATTAAAGATAACAAATCTATGATGGGGAATAGTGAAGAAATATAATTTGGTAAATTAATTTAAATACTCAATCTTTTTAAATACCAGTAACGGGAAAATATGTCTTGTAAACCGTAATTACTAAAAAATTTCATTAAATGAATAAATAAAATTTCTTAAATAAATTCAATTTAATGCTAACCTCTACAATGTTCTTTCTTTTTTTCTAAAGTAATTTAATAGATGTTAAATAACTTCAACGAACGTATTTCTTTTAACATATTTTCAATTCAATTGTAACAAGATTTTTTTTTTTTATGAATAAAATATTATATATATATATATATATATATATATATTAAAATGAAGCATTGCAAATTAGCATTTTAGCATAAAATACAGTAATAACATTTCTAAATTAATTTTAGCAATACAAATTTAGTACACACATGTATTGAAAATTAAAAAGGATTTTTTTTTTTTTCAATATATCAAACAAAAATAATAAGGAAAAGTACATTTTATTTTATAACTTTATTGTTATTTTTATTATTATTTGTAAGAAAGTAGAGCATTTCAGTGAACGGGAGAAATTTCTCTTGGCGACAAACTCTATCGCCAAGATCCGATAGGCATTAAATCTTCTAAACTACAGATTAATTAAGCGTTTTTAATCTATGAAAAATGTAACAGGGCCTCCTTTGATTGCTCTCTCTTTGCATCCATAGGCACAGAAGCTTACAACCATTTTATTTTTGGGTAAAATCTATCGAAAACATCAAGGACATTAGCGACTACCATATAAATCAGTGCTACAGTGATGCTCAGGGGAGAGTGTTTTGCCAGGAGTCACGTGACACAATCTCCCTTCCGCAAGTACCGTTTTATTGCTCTCTCTAGTTTCTATACTTACTCTGTGGTAATAACAGAGCTCCGGAATAATTTAAAATATTGCCGTATATGCTTATGTTATCATGATTATTTATTGGAGAAAAATACATTACAAAAAATGAAGTGTGAAAAGATGCTGAGTACTAATAATGCTACGAAATAAATTAAAATTGTTGGAAATCCTGATTCCGACAATCAGGAACCAAACAATGTGATGACATCAATCTACTTAAAAAAAACTATATTGTCTAATATTTAGATTTATTAAATAAAATTGATGAATTAAAAATGCTATTAAATGCACTTTTTTTTTTTTTTTTTTTTTTTTTTTGAAAAAAATATAAAAAGAACGGACACTAGCCCCTTTCTCTACAAATGTATTTTTTAATACTTCATAAAAAATGTCTCATAAAAAAAATTACTTTTTTATAAATAGCATAACATGTTACATTCCAATTATTTAACGACTTAGCTGCCCCGGGTGTATATATACCCTTTTATAAAGTACTTTCCTTTCTATTATACTGCTACCAGTAAAACTAATGATACGGTTTGACAATGCAATAAAAAAATACTCAAAAGGGATCTTTACAGTGTTTTTGAAAGATTTACTCATTTAAGAGTTGAAAGAGAATGGTGGCACTTTAAAGTTAAAATCGTAAATTTTCCTCGGCATGTAAGGGGTTAAAAACATATTGGGGGATGTAAAATAAGTGTAACTACAGGTTAGGTGTAACTTCAGCTTAAAACGCAACTGATAAGCTGAATTTGGATCTAATAGTCATCATATAATAGTAATTTTTCTCTGTTTCATTTAGCCTTACGAAACTAAATCAAATATTAAATAATGATAATTTTTTTTTTAATTTGAAAAATTGCTTCTATCTCTTTGTCAGCGTGCCCCTCGCATAATTTAATGTTTTGTCTTTCTTGTGCTTGTGAAATAAACTCCACAATTTCTGGTAAGAAAATTTAGCTTTATATGTAGATTTTGAATATAACTTTACACTTGCACTATTGCATTAAGCGTTTTGGTTTTGTAAATCCTGGTTACACATACCTCAGGAATTTTGTATATGAGACATATGTAACCAGGGAAATACACTTGTCCGAAACACTTCAACTGCATCAATATCTTTTTAACTTTGCTTTTTAATTTCTGTCTTTTATATTCTAATGTACAATGGTTTTCTTTTTGGTTTTTTGAAGTTAAAATTTTGTTAGAGAAAAGTATTTTCTGGGTTTTGTTGGAGAAAAATGCGTGTTAAAAAGTTTAAGATGTGTAGAGATAATAAAGCCAAACGGAAAATTTCGCAATACTGTTGAGGTAATTCAAAAATTCAAGAAGTACAAGAATCATTAAGGTTTTCGCGCTCTGGAAATTTTACATATATATATACGTCTTAATGTACTGTAGATATGGATATCAGTGTTATATATACTACCTCAAACCATGGGGGAAATGGAACCGTGAAACAAACGATATTCATCATTTCTTTTTTTCCTATGTGGCACATTGTCCAATTATAAAATGTTTATATTTTCCAAAGCAACTAATTCTAGTTTATGCAAACCTGGTAACATTTATAATTAAATCCGGAATATTGTTAGTACCCGCCCCTTTATCACACAACTGATTTTAAAGAATATATTTCCTATTGCTTGGTAATTAACATACCTGCCTAAATTCTAATTAATATTCCGTAATATTGTTAGTCTGGTCTTTTTTTTCCAGACTTTTTTTAGAGTATTTTCCCCCCTTATTCTATCGTAATTACATTTGCAGACAATTACTCGAAAAATAAAGTGAATTGGAAAAAGGGTGGGGTACTAACCATTTTACAGAATATTAATTAAAATGTTGGCAAGTATGTAAATACATATTGGAGAAAATTTCTCTATAAGCAAAGTGTTGTGGAAAAACGGTAGGTACTAGCTGTTCTCAGGAATAATTTACAATAATTACTTGGTACAGAGTTGCCAAGATTTTTAATTTATTCCGGAGCATTCTTAGTTACACCTTTTTTTTAAATGTAATATTTAAGAATTTATCGTTATCACATGTTGCAAAGAAATGTTCTACAAAAATTCTGGTGCGAAAAGAAGGAGTGGCTAAATATACTTCGGAAAAAATTATAAAACTTAACAACTCTGTAGTCATAGTTTATGCCTAAAAATTTTCGAAAGTTTAAGTACAAATGCAACTCACAAGGAACATCACCCAAGTGTCCCGCTCAGATTTCAATGAAATTTAGGCGTTTCTTTCATAGAGGCGTTTTTTCATATTTCATATGCTATCAAATTTTACTTAAAAGTATGCGAAAAATTTGTATTTATACAGAAAGGGAATACTGAAATGAATAATTCAGTTGAAATAATTTTCAGTACTAAAAATTGTAACTTAAACATGAAAGCCCAAAATGATTTTGCTAAATCCTTTTTAAGTCACGCCCAAAGGCGGAGTTTACACTTGAAATGTGACTTATGTGGTTTTTAACATTTTAAAAATATAATAAATATAGAAAAGATGGACGATAGCAAAAATTTCTATGATCAAATATATTTGGTACATGCCCTCTATCAGAAATTAAAATTTCATTGAAATCGCAGCCGGGCACTTGGGTGATGTTCCTTGTCAGCAAAATGATGTTTAGAATCGAACTACGTAATGAACGTTGTTACAGATAATCTACTTCAATCTACATAAAGATCAATGAAATTATTTTTTAACCCCTTGCTGGCTCAATTTATTTGAAAAGTGGCAAGAATTTCTCTTTCAAAAAGGAGTACTTACACAAGTATTCTTTATCAATAATTGCTATCACAATAAATTGCTACCCTAACATAAATTATTGAGAAAGAAAGAAAACGGGTGTTGCATCTTCAGACGGAAACTCTTACACAGCGTTCCCAACTTTTAAAATTTATTCACAATAATTTTTAGCCCCGCCTTCTTTTCACACCAGAAATTTAATAGATTATTTCTCTCTAATATGTGACAACGATTAAGTAAGAAGAAAATCATTTTGCAAAATTTCCGGTATGAAAAAGAGGTTGGCTAAAAATGATTGTGAATAAATTCTAAAAGTTGGGAACGCTGCTCTTGCACCCTTACTTGCTCTCTTGCCCGAGCTGAGCTCGGGATAAGCCAGGAAGGGGTTAATAACTAATATTAATACAAATGTGGATAAAAATGCTTTATATCTGAAATTTATAAACAAGTTTTAGCATTTCATTTTACTGTTTAAATTTAATTTACGATCTCACAAATGCCTTGATCTAAAAAAATTTTAAATGCCTCTTTATTTCTCTAATATCATTCAGAAAATTTAAAATGCGGCTTTTGATGTCGATGTTGCTCCTAAGTCAATGTTCGTATAACTACTACATTTTATTCAAATGCATTTCACTAGAAGTACATTCAGGTTATTTCAACTCATAGCAATTACGTTTTCATCTCGATTTCTTATACCATTTGGTAAATGAACAGAATAATTGAAGCGTCATGTGAAACCCGTCTACTTAAATCATCGAAGTTGAATAAATGGAAGCTGGATGTGAATTCTAATGTAAGCTTTTATATTAAGATGGAACATGCTGGTAAATATAAAATTTCTCAGAGGTCTTTCATGCCAATAAGGTGCTTTTTAAAAAATTAATCTACGAATTTTTCTTTATGAAGTAAAGTACTATTGCTTTTGTAAGTTCTTAGAAATCTTGTACCAAACAGTTCTGCATATTGAGATATTTTGTTATGCTGCTGCTTTAAATTTACCTAAAGAATTCTATGTTTCATTTTTTACTGATTTGTTTATTTTTAAAATATTTGAGAGTTTGTTCAGTTAAATAAGTATATGTTTTACGTTTTATTTAAAAATAAGATGTAAAAATTAACAAAATGGTATTTGGCTCTTTTCAATAATTATTAAAGTACAAAGTTAATTATTTAGAGATTTTCTGATTAACTATTGTCATTTATTTGTATATTTTGAATATTATAAGCTGCAAAGTATGTGATATCATATATGTAATATATTTTTCATTTGAGTTTGTTGAAACATATGTACTTTTTTAATTCCTTTATATTATATTGATATCTAATTAATAAAGTAATTCAATTTATTTGATAAGTAATTTTTAATTATATATTTGATAAGTAATTTTTTTTATTTAATAAGTAATTCAATTTATTTGATCATATGATAATCTTTAAATTATTAAAATTAGCATTTTATTTCTAATTAGAAAAAGTTTCCTCATGATCTGCAGCTACATATTATGACAAACATTTTATAATATTGCATAGATGCCAACTTGTGCGGTTTTTTTAACACCAGTATTACTATTACTATTATTGTTATTATTATTTTTAAAAAAATCACCAAGTTTAATCGCAGGAAACTGCTAAAAATATATTAAAAATTTCTATTAAAAATTTCCAGCTTCAAAAAACCATATAAATTGGTAGCTATGATATTGGTTTGGCAGGAATGTTCTGCTGTATACTGAATTAAATCACTGACAACAGACTTTAGTTATGAAAAATAGTTGTATAACTTTTAAAATGTTTTAGAACATTTATATATATTAAAAAAATAATAATACAATCTTAAAGTTATTATAACGTATACAGTCTATAACTGCCAATATTTTAATTTATTCCGGAGTACTTTTAGCCCCGCCTTTGTTTCGCACCACTTTATTTATAGAAAAATTTTCTCCAATATATAACTTCAATAAAATAAGACAAAATTAATTCTAAAAAATAAGTGGTACGAAATAGAGGCAGGGCTGAAAATACTCCGGAATAAATTAAAATACTGGCAGCTATGACAGTCTCAAATTTTATACTCATGTAAAGGTAGGAGAGATTGCGCACATAGGGGATCGACAAAAAAGAGTAAAATGGGCGAGTTGCAATTTTAGGAGATTGTACAACATCAATAGTGAAGTGCTTACTTAAATGTGCTTGTTGATTGCTTCAAGAGTTTAAGATAAAACTCGGTTATTTTGTCTCGTTCTCAAAAATAACTGCTTGAATTTTCATAACCCTTCCTAAGAATTTCAACTCAATGGTAGTAATACAAAATATTTTTAATTTAAACGATTTTTTCTTAAACTACCAACCTAGACTAACGGAATGAGAACCACGAATTTCTCTAAAAGCGAATAATCATTTAATCACTCCTATTAAAATGGGAGAGTATGCGCTTTTGCTATTTAAGAAAGTTTGCGCATAGAGTTTTTTTTTTTTTTTTTTTTAAATAAATTTCTACACTAATAAATATTTCGTAGCTTATTGGTAATGACAAGACAATGAGGATGAGATTTTTTGAATGTCTGGAACTGCAACAGGAAAAAACTTCGACAAGAGACTGCACTAATTCAACCCACTCGAGACGGCGTTATCGAGACAGCAACCATCTTATAGAAGAATGTCCCCAGAATCTGAAACTGAACATTGTTCAGGAGTGGCACGATCAACAAAAGCCACACCTCTGGTGGGATTTACCTCTCAGATGCTACTGTTATGGCCATATCACACAGGAGCATATATACTCAACACAACATTATACGAAACATGTTCACTATGCTGAACGAACGAGAAACCGGTCAGCTGTCCATGGGGTTCCCCCGAATCGATAACGTGATGTATTCCCTTCTCTAAAGGTATTCCAGGAAAAAATCCTGTTTATTCCTCCTATTGGTCAATCTTGATCAGCACCCTTAACATACTCAACTTTTTCTAAACGGTTTCGTAAAAGTTGATCAGCCAAAATCTTGCTGTCCTTGAACAAAATCAGGCTGAGTATGTTGGGTATGATGCTGTGTTTAGTAAAATGCTGAACGAAAGTCTCTCGTGTGATATGGCCATGAGTCCATGAAAAATTTATCGCAAAATATTTTAATGTTATTGTATATCTATTCAGTTTTGCAATACTTTAAAGTACGTGTGATGTTCAAATTTTGTGCAGCTGTTTAAATAGAAAGGATAAAACTAAATGCAAGCAAAAAATATCAGCCTTCTCAAATTTCTTTTTAAGGAATGTAATCGTCTAAATTTCAATAAAATAAAATAAATTGAATAAATGTATTTTAAAGTTGAAACGAGAAGATTTCGAACCACATGAAATTGAGGTTTTGTGTTCTGATCACTTTCGGGGCGGAGGATTTTAAGAGGAAAAAAACCCCAACTTAATACATAGTAAACTTTGGGCTGATTCTGAGCTTAAAAGTGAGCTGGACTAGTCATTTATCATTGTACGCACTGTGTGATAAACTCTTTTTTTTCCTTCGAAAATGCATGCTCGAACAGGTTCACTTGTGGCAGGTAAATAACTTCCCCATGTACAAAAAAATGCGCAATGATTGCGAACAACGAGATATTCGGTCAGCAAACAAGAAACCATCCTAGATGAAAAAGAAATGTACTAATTTTAAGTTAAACGTATTATCTAGTAACTTAATGTTATTTTTAGGTCTTCTTCTTTATCTGGTCTTGTTCTTTTCCCTGTTTTTTTAATATTTTTTCTCTAAAAATTTTTTTTCAGTTCTTTTTAAATTTCTTCTATTTTTCTGATTTTTTAATTATTTAATTGAAATATACACTCCCAATACAACAATATTTATTTAAAAATACAACAATATCATTTAAGTACAGTCGGGGGAAAAAAACGCAGTACTCGATGTAACTTCGTTGCTAATCGATGCACAAAAATGTAATAGGTATCATTCGACTGGGAATTGTGAGTAGTTTCAGAAAATGAACTCAAATTTTGGATTGGGGGTCATCTACATATTAAAACGCCCACCAACTTTGATTTTTTCAATGGTAATGCCCCATTTCTATTTTATATTTAAATTCCTGGGATCGCGACAACGCGAAAAAGTACATTGGTTGTATATTTTACTTTTTTTTTCACAGAGTTATAAGCGTTCAAAGTTTGAGGGTGCTAATGTTAAATTCATATTTCAAACTTTTATTAATATCTTCACAAAAAATAACTCGATCGATATAACTCTTTTTTTACGAGATACAGTGAAGAAATCCAAACATAATGCATCATTACTTTTGATTCTGAAAAAAACTTTTAATTATGAAAAATATTAATAAATTCATATTCATAAAAACTATGAATTATGACCTATATTAATTTTTGCATAAAATTAATCCTAATGCTAAAAAATATGGGTGTGCAAATTTGCAGCTCATTTCAGTTATTAGTTTTCGAGATATAAACAAATCTTTCTTTTGGAGTGGTTTAGGGGGCCGTCTCGTATAAAATTCCACCCGAGATAACGAGGCAAATCTTAAAAAATAACTAAGAAAATTAAACAAAATATGTTTATAAAAGCAACGTCAAACGCAAAGAAACAAAACAAAATGATTGTTTTTAGACATTAGTGTTAGCATCAAGAATTCCTGTTTTCTAAAGAAATCAAGCCCCGCCTTTTAATCGTTTTTCAAAACAAAACGATACAGAAAAGAAAAGTAAATGTGAATTTGAGTATTCGTTTAAAACCCCTTATTTTACGTTGACCAGGCCCTGACTAACGCAAGGTTAGCAATGCGGGGCGGCGGGCTTAGGCCCTCCTTTAGGAAGGGCCCCAATAGACATAAACAGAAATTTTGTAACCTAAAGACCTCTTATGCCACTGCAAGGGGGCCCACCTAAGCTTGCCCCAGGGCTCAAGGAAGTCTAAGTCGGGACCTGACATTGGCAAAAATATACACAAGTAATATTTACATCATCGATTACTGGTGATAAATTTTGAATCCTTTAAACGAACACTAGAAGAAAAATATTAAATAAATAGGCGGGGTTTCCTATTTAAAATAGAAAAGTAGATTGATTGTAAAAATTGACAAAAAAAAAAAAAAAAAAAAAAAAGAATGGAATTGGAATTGGAATGCAAGACAGATTGTAAAATTGTTTCTTAAAACTTTCGCTACCGCATGTTTTTTTCTTTTTGACAGTAAGGTCCGCGCCTGTAGGTGTAGGCGTTAATCTACGAAATTACAATATTTCAGAACAAAATTTTCTTTATTCACATATATATTAAAAATGAATATACATTATAATTATGTTCTTTTTAATCAAAATATTTGTATCCATGGTATATTCCATTGCAAAAATACGAATATTGGTTATATACTTAAGATACAAATCCATTCAAATTAAGAAAGAAACGCCCACTGGCGAAGTTATAGATTTTCAAATAACGTGAATTAACGTCAGCGATCGTGAAAGTGTTAACTACTGTCATAGTTAAAAGCTTAATTATTTACTTCATATATTGCTTTATTTTTATTTATTAATGTATTTTATTATTATTATTACTTTTTATTTTATTTTATTTATTTATTTATTTTTTTTTTTTTTTGGAGAGGGGAGGATTATTATTTTAAGGATACTTTAGTCTTTAGAATATCATCAATATATTTTAATTTTATATTTTTTAAAATATACTTTAACTTTTATAAATATATTTTAACACTTTTGCGACCTCGAGATTTTTTTCTTTTTAACAGTAAAGTCCGCCTACGGGCATTATTCTCTCAAAATAAAATATTCCAGAAAAAAATTTCTATATTCACAGTTATATTACAAATGGATATACATTATAATTTTATTCTTTCTAACCAACATATTTCTATCCATAGTATATTTTGTTGGAAAAATATGAACACTGGGTTACATACCTAAGCTTACCCTCCAACATCCTTATACCTTATTATTATTCCGTAGTTTTGAAAGACCCGCGATTAAAATTGTTTAATATTTACTTCATGAAACCTTACAATAATTTATCCGAAAGGATTTAGTTCATGCATTGTTGTATATATAAACACATCTATAATATTTCAGTTCGTATATTATGTTAAGCCTACGAAAGAAATTTTAAGCTTTATTGGTGATCAGTATAACCATGATAGACACTTTTTAATTGAAAAATATTGATTTTTTTTTAATTTTTTTTTTTTTTTTTTAAGAGTATTGTCTGACCAATCATAAGTGTAATGTATTTAAATATACTTAAAATATCTAAAAAAGTACTGAAGTATATCAATATCTAAAACCGGAATTCAGGAAAACTAAGGTACTAATTAATAAGAAAGCACCACAAAACTGGCGTTTCAAATTATTATTTAGAAAACTTTGAATAAACACCATAAAATACAATAATCACGCAACAAGTTGCCGCTTTGACTGCAGTACTTCTGCCTACTTTGCTCACCTGACAAAGGGTCATGTGCTCTTTCCCGTTGCCCCGAAACAATTGCTGTGAGAATATTGCATTTCATGGCGTTTATTCAAAGATTTATAAGCACTAACTAAGGTACTGGTAAGGAACCAATGTTCGTATTAATTTTTAAAATTCTTTCTTTTTCTTGAAACATTTCCGGTGTGAAAGTGTAAAATTTTCTCTATTTCTTGTAAGATCTAAATTTTATTTTTCTGCATTTACAGATAACCCCCTAACACATTTTTGATGATAACTTTATGAATACTAAAGATAAAGTATACAAACAGTATACTTTTCCGCACTGCCAAACTCTCAGAAATTCGAATATGAAGTCAAAATTGGGTGTCATTATTGAAAAAATCAAAGTTGGCGCTCATTTCAATATGTAGAAAACCCCTAATTCAAAATTCGCACCATTTTTGGAAAGTGCATTTAATTTCCTGTTGAATGGTGTCGATTAAATTTTTCTGCGTCAATAAATAACGAAATACCATTAAGTGCTGCGTTTTTTTTTTTTTTTTTTTTTTTTTTCCCGACTGTACAATTATTATTATTAACAATATAATTGTAGTTATAGTTAAGCGCAATATCTCCTACCTATGTGCATAATCACTCCTACTCTATAAGGAGAGATTGAGTAAAATAGCTCTCTTTGCTTTATTGCAGCTATTGTTTTAAATTATAGCAGAGCAACAAAATAGCAATGGAAATGCATAGAAGAAGGATGAATTTAAAATTATGCACCAGTAGTTTAGCAAAAAGTTTATATGTATATAGTTCTGTTGAATTATGCGTAACTCTCCTAGATTTACCTTATATTAAATGTTATTCAGCAAAATTTCCGTTTTTCCTTATTTAATTGAATGCGACAGAACTTTCCCGCCAAGTCAGTATTTTAAACAAAAGAAAATAAACAATATAAGAAAAATTAAAGTAAAATGAAAAGGTAAACTTTTATGGTGACTCAGTAAAGAGAAAAAAATCAAACTATGAAAATTAAGCTACATCATTGGTAAGTCATATACAATTAACTACATATGCGTAAATGAGATATTTACTCAGTTATTGGACTATAAATTTTTAAGCATATATCGTCAATGAGTGAGCGGGATACTACTATTTCAAAAATATACATTAAATATGAAGTATATTAATTATTTTAAGTATGTTTACAGCTAGAAATAGGGTCACAGTCCGAAATAAAAATAATAATATAGACCTTCGTCTAATCAAAATAAAAATTATCAACCTGGCCAGAGAGGCAAAGAAACAAAACAGGGATTAGTCCTGAGCACGGCCCGCTCAAATGTAAATAATTTCGATCCGGATGTTGCCCAGTGAATAAGCCGTTCGCACATCACATTTTTTTTTTCTCGATGATTTATTATCATGCTATTTGTAAAATGTACTGATTAGGGCCAAAAAAGAAAAAAATAATTGCCGCACTTGAATATTTTCCTTTTCTCTTTCTGCGACCGCCATTTTATCGTTTAAAAAGCAAATTTTCGAACAGATTTTATTACGTCGTCCTCTAGGTACACTTTAGGATTGCAAATGTTTAAAAAATCGATTTGCACATGTTCAGAACTTAGAGAAGATCCTAAAAAAAGTGTATGGCAAAATATTTTCTTCAGAAACAGCGCTGGAACAATTAAACAAATCAGGTTAAAAACCAGAAGGCCTTTGAAAATTTGCATTATTAAGGAAAATAATTAGAAAAAAAAAAAGAAACTTCAGTTGACCGAAAATTAAAAAAAAAAAAAAAAAAAAAAAAAATCAGTTTATTATTGAACTGAACTGTTTTTCTCTGATGAATCAAGTTTAATATATTTCGAGCTCATGCATAAAGCTAGAAGGACGACGAAAATGTGATCGACATAGAGAAAATTGCACTTTTAAAAGAGTGATACATTCTCTGTACATTATGGTATGCAGGTGCAACACTTTTCAAGGAGTCAGGCAAATTTTTATGTTCAAGGGATTAATTAACTCGATATGAAACACGGCCATTATAAAAGCGGCGCTTGAACGACTATTTTGAAGGTATCTCAAACTTTTCCGGAAACAACACTTCAAGATGATAATGCACCTTGCCATACGGTGCCTGTGGTACATTTATTTGATTCAAATTGTTAAAATTGCATATCCATTTCAAGAGCACCTATAATTCTTTAAGTAATCATACCTTTTTCACTTGAAGTTAAATCCCACAAAGAATATCGCAGATTTTTTTTTTTTTTTAAATCAGATCTGGAAATTGCCCAAATCTCAATCCGCTCTAAAATGTTAAGTCTATAAGCAGGCGGAGGGGGGGGGATTCGAAATTTTCAGCCTACAACTCTGCAAGAACTAGAAAAAATAATTTATGATACTTGGCACAGTGAAATTTCTGAGATTTATATTAAAACACTGCCTAATACTATGCCATTACGCATTAAAGCAGTAATTCCATATGAAGTTGGAAGTAACGTAATGCAGAATACATATTTTTATTAAGTAATTGTTTAGTTCTAACAAATAAATAGCTTTATTTCATTTATTAAAACGTAACTTGTTTATTTCATATAATAAATCTTAACAAAATATAAAATATACGTTTAAAAAGAAAATTTTTTGACGATTTTTATTAAGTACTTCTCGTAGTGTGTAATAGAGCGAATTACTAAATCAAGAATGCACATAGGTATCATTTCATCTCTTTGGTATTATGAAAACATGACAGTTTTATTTATTTCAACCATTAGTTTTGAAATTGGTACAAATGAAGAAGGTAAAGTGAATTTTTTTACGATGCGGCTTTTTTTTTTTTTTTTTTTTTTTTCAATCCCTTAGTGTACAGATCACATTGCACAAAATAAAATGATTCATAAATAGTATAGCATATTATTTTCAAGTATTCGCAACAAAAATACCAGTAACGATAACAACCTTAATGTCTGTAGCAAAATTTGGTATTACTTCAACACGAATTTACAGATAAGAAAGCTTACATTTTAGTAAATTGAGGAAATGTATTACGTGTACAAATTATTAAGATATACAATAGATACAAAAGCGATACTTGTAATTTTTCAACATACAGAATTTTTACATTATACAAAAATATGTTTCCATTTTGCAGAGTTCGAAATAAATTTTTCTTTAGTGTTTCTTTAGTTTAGTTGTCTTAACCAACTTTTCGGAAATTGTATCACTCAATGGGACGAATATGTGTGAGAGAACCACATTGTGGTTATTTGCCTAACTTTCTCCTGAGCATCTTTGATATACAAAATTACATTGACAGGCGATGTTTTCAAATAACAGTTTAAAAATTGAACTAATAATCTCGAAAAAATTTAATAAGCATATGGAATCAGAACATAAGTATATTACAATAAAAAATGTAATATAAGTTTTACAGATTTTTTGAAAAAAAAAAAAGAAAAAAGGAACAATAAATAAATAAATAAATAAATAATAATATATAGATTGATAAATAGATAAATAAATAAAAAAGGCTTTCTTAAAAATATATGGATTATTCCAGCATATTGTATTTTAATTCAAATTTCGCATTCATTCCTTTGAATTATTTAGAAAATTGTAGCAGTCATGCTTAGAAATAATGTTTGAAGAATGTGCGGCTGTAACGCAAACCAACTCTGCTCTTCTTCTTCTTCTTTTTTTAAATTCCTAATTAGACGAAAACTGATGACCATGAGCATACACCTCTCATGCAAGTACTCTCAAAAAGTTTTCAATTGGATAAAGTCTGGGTTGATGGCTGGTCAGTGTATAACAGTCATTTGATTCTGCGTAAAATAAACTCTTGTAATTCAAATGTGTAAATAAACGCATTGTTCTATTGTACCTTTTTGTTTTCCTCTCCTAAGATGTTTCTAATTGTAATTATATATTGTTTTCGAGATCATTTTGATAATTATCAGTGCACTGTCAACCATTAAGAAAACCAATATTGGTTCGTTTGTCAAAACAGAATACGCCCCTCGACTTAAAAGAATCTACACATTTTTG
This sequence comes from Salticus scenicus, assembly GCA_963930645.1. Classification (NCBI taxonomy): domain Eukaryota; kingdom Metazoa; phylum Arthropoda; class Arachnida; order Araneae; family Salticidae; genus Salticus; species Salticus scenicus. Next base: position 153,853,755 of record OZ005662.1, read on the forward strand.
TCGATTAAAGAACTCATGAAGCTCTCGTACTGGATTAGGCCAGTTGGGTTTCCCAGACACCAGGACAATCAAAATTGATTTTTGTTTTGTTACAGAAGAAATCATTTGACCATTATGCCGTCCAATGCATGTCTTTCTTAGATTAAAAAAAAAAAAAAAAAAAAAAAAAAAAGAAAACCATACACTTTTATGGTGCAATTTCCGCATAAGTGTTAGGCCTTTTGCGCGATATTATGAAATTAGCTAATTTACTTGCTTGAATGCAAATGACAACAGAAGATCTCGAAAAGAAATGCTAAATTTCTTTTGGGTAAACTACTCGCAAATTCTTTTATCGTTTATCTGAGATGTCTTACATGGTCGACCAACGTCCTTTTTTACATTCGCATAGTCATTTTTTGATTGAATTTTGTAAGTTGTAGATCAGCTACGCTTCATTTATTTAGCAATATGAGAAACTTTAACATTTTTACCCTTTAAATGCTGAAGTTTATTTATATGAGCTGCAGAGAATTCAACGTTATGAGACATTTTCCAGTTACTCGAAAACTGAAAAATGAGGAGGGATTTTATATTTCGAAGTGGTTACGTCCCCTGTGTAGGAATTTTTTCATTGTTCATATATTTCTGGGTCAACTTATGTTCAATTTTATTTTATTTTATTTTTATTTTTGCAAAAATCTGAGATATACGAGCATGTAATCCAATCGCTGTTTGATTCAATGCCTAGGCGAATAGGTGTTTTTATTACTGCCAGTGGCAACTATTTTATGTACTCATTTCTCAGGATATCTACTTCCAAAACTCCCGAAAGATTAATCCATTTTTCTTGCCACTATAATGTATGTACCTAATAAATATCATTCATTTATTTGCATTTCTTCTTGGTGTAGTAATTTTAATTGCCAATAGTGTAGTATTAATATACACATAGAGAATGTGTTTAAAAAAGCAAGTTTTCCTACTACTTTTGCATAGAAACGTTAATCTATGCATAAAAGGTATGCTCACATGTATATATGCGGGTCTAACATCTAAAACTTTTAACTTTTGGACCACTAAATCCTAACCTTGATGGAACTTTTTGACAAATAAATTTCTATGGTTAGCGTCATCCTTAAATGATGGTTGAAATTTTCGGCCTCCGATTTGACGTTTTTATAACTTTTAGTTCACCATCATACTATAGGTATGGAGAACTATGGTAATCGTGAAAATGTTCGACCTCGGTTTTTGACTTACACGTTTCCAGGTGTAAGGAATCCGAAAATATCAAAATAGTATGATGTCTATTTGTTTGTAATTCTGTTAGTGTATTGGTATGTTTGTTAGTCTGTGTACACGATGTCTCACGCCCAAATGATCACAGAGAGGTCAGACCAGTTTTCAAATATTATTTATGACACTGACAAGAACTCTATTCATTTGGAACATTCTATTTAAGAATCTTCAGAGGTTATTCGAAATTTATGATTTTCTTCACATGGTAGAATACTTTGTGGGAAAGTGTCGCTTCTATAACTTTCAATTCATCCACCGGAGAGGCATTTATGTTTATTTTATTATAGGTTGATTCATTTTTTACACTATCTTTAAGTTGATTTTTCTTAAATACTGCATTTTTAAGTTGTGTCATTCTTCTTGCTGGGGTGTGATATGTCAATTTTGCTTTGATAGATTTTAACAATAATTAAAATTAGTGGAAACAAATATGTGATGGGGAACTGCACTGAGTCAACTAGTCAACTATGTCAACTAGTTGTTGTATAAGGGATTGAGGAAGTAAAAATTGATGGGATGTCTGTATGTGTTTTAGTCGTTTCAGTCGTTTTTGTGATTTATTAATTTTTGATTTCTCTTCACACTATAGATAGGGAATTTTGTTACTCATGAAAATTTTTGACTTCATTCTTTTGGAGTTTTCATACAGATTGACGTATGAGACATCCGAAATTTACGAGATGATTGTGGTGCACGTCTGTGTGATAGTAAGGTTATTAGTTTGTTTGCTTGTTAGTTAATTTGTTAGCTTGTTAGTCCGTGTAAATTTTATTGCAATTATCAATGATCGTAAATAAGTCGGACTACTTTTAAAATATCCTTTATGATGCATACGTAAATCCTATTTAACTTCATATTTCTAATATGAAAATTTTGTAAGGAATGACAGAGGTGGGAAATTTCCAATAAACGTCTATTATGAAGATTTTCATCATAAAGAAGTGAGACAAGTTTATTGTATCATTCATGACTCTGGCGAGAACCCTCTCAAAATGTATTGCTCTTATCATGAATATAGCATGACCTATAGTAGATATTTACATGAACAAATACATAATAAGAAAGTCAGCCCACTCTACGTATGCTAAAGTCTTTTGAATCATTCTTGAATCGAAAATTTTCTTGCACTTACAATTGAAGATTAACATGAACTTTATTACAAATAAATTTTGAAATGTATTATTTATTTTAAAATGTATTCTAAATAGTATATAAGTTTTGTGTGAATTTTGATGAGAATTAAGGAAAGATATTTTAATGAAATGTTAAATAAGTAAAAGTTAGAAAAGATGAATAAGTTAAATAAAAAATTTTAATATTTTAATCAATAAATGAATGAGCTTATTACATTATACACAGTTTTAATTAACTCGGTATTGTACAAGATTATTCAAGCGATACTAAACTGATATTTCAGCAAATGCAAATATTTTATCAGATAAGGATTTGTTTACATTAACAAATAAATTAGGTAATTTTCCTAATTTTAAAATTTAGTAATTATGTTGCAGTAATTTTATCAAAGCTTTAAATATTGTAAACATATTAATAGCGAGTTACTGTCAGAATATAATCATTAACTTCGTGTGCTTTCCTGGGGGTTACAAGTTAATTAGTTATAAGCAATAATGAAGAAGATACATGATATAAATAATCATAATTAGAAGACCTACGTTTACATTTCCTCTATAATACATACACTCGAACCTCTCATAAGGGACACCTCTATTTAAGAGACAAATTCTCTGGTCCCAGTAATTTGAATTAGAAATTTATGTGCATAGGCAAGTTCAGTAAAATTGGTCCTAATATAATAATTAACTATATCATGTAAGTAATTTTCTATTTAAAAAGACTTGACTTTATTAGTGTGTAATTTGCATTGCCAAAGTTCATTGATTAATTGATGTGTAACTGAGTGTAAAGTCTATTAAAAAATTTTTCATTGACCCTCTGAATAAGGGACACCTCTGTTTAAGGGACAAAATGTCTGGTCCCATGGGTGTCCCTTAATGAGAGGTTCGAGTGTAGTAATAATTCATTAAACAATTTATATTACCATCGATGATGTTTAAATTCTCCACTCAAAAAGCTGTTATGTTTTAGTACTATTTTGTTTTAAATGCATATTAATTTGCTGTTTAAATATAATTTACACAGATATTTTCAAATAAGCCTTTCAAAATACTTATTTAAATTTTTTTGCAATACAAAATACCAATGTTACTTTCTGAGATATGTATTTTTTTTAAGCATTCATTAAGTAACTGAATATATACATACATATATATATATATATATATATATTGTAGTCAAATGTGTCATTTATTATACAAAAAGACTCGGTGCCCTGAGTGTTAAGCTTCCAAAACGGGGAAAATAAAAACCAATTACTATTTTTAAAAGAAATAAAAATATAATGAAAAGATTTTCTAACATATACAACCAATTTCTATTTAGTCAGCTTTTAACCCTTTAACGTTCATTGGTTACGCAGCAAAATCAAACCTTTTTACACAATTTAACAAATTTATGTAGCAGTTTTTTAACATTTCCTCCTTGTTTTAATCAGTTTTTAAACTTTTGTTTCTTTTCTGTTCTGTAGGTAGCAGCACTTTTCCAAAATTTAACAAATAATGTTTCAAAGGAAGCTAAATGCATAAGTCACTTGATATTTCTTAGTGTGCGCGAGTGCGAACTGGCTGGTTTTATGATGCACTCATGTCTAGTTTTTTTTTTCATTTAATGAGGAGCTGGACAATTATTTTTCCTGAAAAAAACTTTTTGTAGTCTATAATGTTTACTTACAAAGCGTTTTATTTATTAAATTAAATATTATTTCAATTTAATAAGGTTGACTTATAGATGTTTCAAACCAAAAATTTTTCGAAAAGGAACAATGCTATTTTTTAAATTTTTATACATTTATAAACAGTTATGTGTCTAAAAGCCATTTTTAAAATAGTTTAGTAATTTTTAAAATAAATTAAGTAGTGAAAGTTAAAGGGTAAATACTGGTAGAAACACTTTTTTTTCACCTCCCCTTATCGTTAACTCTTTATGCTATTGAACAAATGAGATTGTTTTTCTTTTCCCTTCTTAATGAAATCCATTCTATGGTGAATAAAGAAATGAATAGTTTTTCTTCGCTTAAAAATCAATAAAAACTGCATAAAATCAGCATCATTATATTTTTATAATATATCGGTTTTACTTCGTTTAAATAAAGTATATTTGTCTATTACAGTAGACTCGTGGTTATCCAAGCCCCGATTAACCGTGTTCCGGGTAAACCAAATTAGTCTTCAGAAGACTGTGACCCCTGGGTGACGTGACCTCGGTAAATAAGTGAGAACATTTTATTAAATAGAAGACACTGAAAGACTTTTTCAAGAAGTAACGTTTTATATTTCACAAATTTTACAATACAATGCTGTATTTTATAATTTATATGTGTATGTATTGTATTTTTAACTAACGATATTTAAATATGTAATAGAAGTATTCTTTTACTTCATTGACTGCGATTTCATTCATTTCAAAAATTTCCGCATGTGTTCCGACAGTACCGTAAGTTGATTTACGACAGAGTTCATGCTATCCGAATTTTCGTTTATCCGAGGTGTTCTCAGTCCACATTACACTGTAAAAAATGCTGCAGTAAAATTACGGGCAAAGCCCGTTAGCAGAGATTTCGGTCAAAGCCCGTAAAAACACATTTAGACGATGAATGATGTATCGCCAGTAATTTTACGTTGGGATGAATCATACAACCAACCTGCAAAAAAAGTAGCATTGACCGTAAAATTAAAAGTTAAAACTTGAGTTTATCGAATGCTTTAAAAAAGTTTCTTGCAATTATTACACATGCGAGCAGGGAGAAATATACAACACTAAAAAACTTATTTATTTTTTTATACGCAAAAGCTAATTTATTAATTTTCATGCAAAGCAAACCGTCTTGGGTAGCCCGGGATTCGAACTCACAATCAACGGTGTTAGACGCCAACGCTTTGCCAACCGCGCCGTTGGGATCACAGGGAATTTCCTTTACAAAAACAGATAAAGTCAACATCAGAACTGACTAGTTTATAAATCTTGTCATACGCACCAAAAGACTTCTGGAAAATTTTTTAAACCGATTTAAAGCACAATCTGAAGTAACAAATCTTCAATTATTTTTAGAGAACTGGCTATACAAATTTACAGCAATCTATGCTGTATTTATGTTGAAAAAAGTGCTTTATTTTTGCAGATTTTTTTCACAGTGATTAAATTGTTAACGTTCAAACTATGCATAAACAGTATTTTGTTTTAAGACTATTTTAAAATCTAAATTTGCTATTTTTGACAAAATTAAGAAGTCAGTCAATTCTCATATTGAAAAAACAAAGGCTTTTTTTTTTCCTATAAAGACTACGATACTGAATTTTGTGAAAGAAATTCTAACTATTTTTCGAAATCATTTTTATTTGTAAACGGACTGGATTGGATTTGGGAATAAGGCCGATTGACTGCTGTAGGTCCTAGGCCTGAGGGGGAGTGCCCTCCGAGGGGTCTTTCTGAGTGGTACTAGCCCGTATTTACACAAGTTTCGGAGGAAACCACGGAAAACTCCGAACGGCTACGCCAACGAGCGCAACCTGTGATCAATCCCGGCACCTCACGTCTACCAGCTTAAAGCGCTGAACCGCTCGGCCGCTGGTGGGCCTTTTTTATTCGTAAACTCTAGCACTAAAGAGGTAGTCTTATTTCAAGGTTCTCATTAGAGGTAAATAATGAGTGAGAATTTCTCACCCTTTTTCAAAAACAAATTGAAACTTTTGAAAACTATGTGAGATCTCTGAAAATTAACCGTGACGTAGAATAAACTTTGAAAAAAAAATCTTTTGCATAAATACAGAGAATTTGTATCTACAATTAATAAGATTTTTTTCATGTTTTTTTATCTTTATGATTTCAGTAGTGGGTGCAAAGAAGAAATAACTAGAGCCTCATTATTATTCATCCAAACAGGTTTTCATTATAAGGCCAATTTCAAACTGTGTTTATGAAGTTTTAGGCGCATTTGCACTTTTTAGAATAGCAGAAGAGGTTTTTTTTTATTTATTTTTTTTAAGCTGTATTCCACTGAAGGGAACCCACCAGCGGCCGAATGGTTCTGCGCTCAAAGCTGGTATACATAAGGTGCCGAGTTCGATCCCAGGTCGCGCTCGTCGGCCTAGCCGTTCGGAGTTTTCCGTGGTTTTCTTCAAAACTTGAGTAAATACGGGCTAGTATCCTTTAGAAAGACCCCCATGGAGGACACTCCCCCTCTGACCTAGGACCTATAGCATTCATTCGTCTTTATTCCCAAAATCCAAATCCATTGAATAAAGAAAGGACTGAAGTATTTCGAGAGCAGACCCTGCTATATATGACGTAATGTAGATATCTGATGGTCATATTCAGATAAAACAGCTTTGTTTTTTAACAGTGAAGATCATACATAATAATCATAAGACTTACCTTCAAATGGTTAATTACATATTCATTTCATATTGAAATAAACTTTATTTTAGCATATTGTAAAAAATGCATTGTGGAAACAACATTTAAATTTTTCGTTTTCTAAGGCTTAACTAAAGGGTTAAGAGCAATTAGAATGCTGTATTCTTAGAAAAAAACTAAAATAAAAAAAATGCGTTTAGTGGATAAAACAATTATTAGGTTGTAGTTTGTGTTTTAGAAATCTGGTTCAAATCAAGAAACCATTTTAGCTTTCCTTTTTAATGTTTTTCTGTTAATAGACAAAGAAAATCAATTTCATCACTACCAATTACTCAGTTTCAGTCAGATGGAAATTTTTTGAATTATGAAAACAATAGCTTATTAAAAACAATGGATGTTTCTATGCGTCATGCGTGCATAGTTAAACACATTCAATTAGTATAAATTACAATCATAGTTTCAGTTTGAAAGTGAAAGAAAATGAAATTATCTCTTGATGCCACTGAAATGATAGAATTTGAAGAGATTTTCTCATAAGAAAATGGTTTGGTGAAAATAAGAGCCATTTATGTAGATTAACGGCTTTTTCTCGTAAAAATTCAAAATATTATACTTTCGAACAATCAATTTACGGGCTACGACCGTTTAGCAAGCAAAACGGTCATTTCCCGTAAAATTATACGGTTATTTCCTAAATTATGTTTCCAAAACATAAATTTACGGATTATGACCGTTTAGGTAGCAAAACGGTCATTTCCCCTAAAATTATACGGTCAAATACCGTGATTTTACAATTTTTTTACAGTGTACTACGGGTAAGCGAGGCTGTACTCTATTTATAAAGGTGTGTCCAAATGAAAAGGAGACCTTAGCTGTAGCGGCGTTATATCAAATCCCAGTGAGTTAATTTGCTGGCCGATATATGACATATGGTGGTATTGCTACCTGCACATGCACAGTTAACGGCTCCGCATTGCTGCAGAGTCAATTCCGCAGTTCGTTGCATGATGGATTCCTCCAGATTAGCACAAAAAGATCGGCTGTGGATGAGCTCATATGGCAGAATCGCCGGATCACCACACGTGAAATTCCGGTTGAACTGTCGATAAACAAAATACTGCGCCTCACATAATCACAAAAAGCTTGGTTATGGCAAAGTTTGAGCACAATGGGTGCCCAAGCATCTGTCAGAGAATCAGAAGACGGAGAGAATGGATGTTTGCCTGACCCATCTGTTGAGCCATCCACTCCCTACCTACGCCCTGGGATCAGTGTATCAAATGGCAATTATTTATAGTTGTACTATACCACATGAACTGTAATTATAATATTGTTATTAAAATTTCTTCACAGATAACTTTAGTCTCCTTTTCATTTGGGCACACTTTTTGTGCTGATCTGGAGGAATCCATTATGCAACGAACTGCGGAAATGACTTTCCGGCAATGATGATATTGATGCGAAGCCGTTAACTGCGCATGTGCATGTAGCAATACTACCATGCCATATAACGGCCAACACATTAACTCACTGGGATTTGATATAACGCCGCTACAGCTAAGGTCTCCTTTTCATTTGGGCACATCTTATATTAATAGATCAGATTATTATACAAAAGGAATTTAGAACTTGGAGAGTTTTAGAATGAAACTGTATTTGATATGACCAAAGCATTTGTAAAAAATAGCAAAAAAGAAAAAAAAAAAAAAAAAAAAAAAAGAGAGAAAAAGAAAAACTGATGATACACTGGATAATATAAAATGTTGAAGTTCACATTATTCAAATATAATTTGGTTGCTTTTTATAGTTTTTTATTCGGAAAAAACTTTTGTAACACAAATATTTTGGACAAATTCAATATGAAATACCATATCAAATAGTGTCTTAACTTATGACAAGATTCTTTTATCATATTTTTGCTTAAAAAAAAAAAAAAAAAAACCTTTATGGGGCAAGCAAATTATCCTCATTTAAAATCAACAGACACCAGAAATCATCAACAGTATTAAAAGACAAGAAATAAATGAAGTTAGTAGTCTAACAAGGAAACATTCAAAAGGTGTCGTCTTCAAAAAATATTGAAAAAAAAAATATCTGATTCTGCTCTTCATAAGAACATGACTCGACAAGGATTCATTTAACAAAGCAATATTAAGTGTACTTTTTTTAGACAGGGATTATTGCTAGTACTCAAATGCTTTTGCTGCCATCACACAATGTTGACTTTTCGTGCTATCAATCATGCCTCCCGCCTTGCCATCTTCTCTGCTGGCAACCCCTACTTTTCAACCCTGTGTTCATACCTCATTTATTTTTTATTTTTTTAAATATTTTATTTATTTATTTAAATTTTTTTTTCTGGTATTCTAGTTAAAAGATATTCTTTGTTAAGTATTATTGTGATGGTTTATAGCTAAAGTTTCATGTTCAAAATAGCAATTTTTCAGTGTAGAACTTGTAAAACCGTACCCGATAAATTTTACTGTATTTGTGAATTATTCATATTAAAATCACAAGGTAGGCATTTAACACAAGATGTAAAAAAGCATATTTTTTGTATTTTGCTTTTAAAATAAAAAATAATAACAATTCAATCATTTAGTGTACTTTCCATGTTTTTACGTTTTACTTAGTCTACAATGTGTATATTATCTCCGTATTAACAGTATTCCATGCTAAATTAATAATATTGATAGTAGTAATGCATGTCTTCTAAAGACTTTTGTACATTGCTTCCAGTACAGATTAAATAATCATAACAAGAAAACTGTACGCGTTACAGATTTTCCACTATTATTTTTTAATGCTGCACTACAAAGTTAGTTGAATGTAGTTAATTTAATTTCTGTCACCCCCCCCCGCCATTTTTTTTTTTTTTTTTTTTTGTCGACTTGTGTAATCAATGATAACTCTATTAGAAATAATGAGTAATTAAGCATGCCTAATTAGCTGCTTATGATCGTATGCCACAGAGCAATACTTTGTTTATTCAGAGTTTTGTACTTATTACAATGAGTTACTTGTACAAAGAAAAAAAATAATAAAATTAAACTGTATAAAAATAAAAAGGAAAAAAAAATGAGAAGTTACTAAATGATAAATAAAACGAAATGTATTTGGATGATAAATTTCACATTAAATAATCTTTCATTTATTCACTAAATACATAAACAGATTAATTAATGATAACAAAAATAGTAACTAAAGAAAGCATATTTACTAATTGTTTTTTGTAATTCTTATATAATGTCATTCTATGTATGTAAAATCAACAATCTATATTTTATATAAAATACAAAATATTTGTATTACAAGTGCCTGGATTAGAAGTTTTTCTCTATGACACTATACTTAATTTTTACTTTTTTTTTTTTTTTTTCAAAAATTGAATTTTTGTGCATATCATTGTGTCAAAATCATACATAAAATAGATACATTTTATTTTATTTACTTATTTTTTTTTCTATGAATCTTTATTTGCAATTGCATTCATGCAAATTAAACTAAGTTAAATATTTTTTAAAAATTAAACTAAATTAAATATTTTAAAATTTGTTTACCATTTTAACCCTTTGCTTGCCTTAACGCTCCAAAGCGCTCTAAACAATAATGCCAAATTTAGGGACTCTTTTATTCAATTGTCACCAATAATTTTAAGAAATGATATTTGATATATGTAAAGGACAAATAATCTTCGAATAATTATCTTTCCTATCACCTTTGGCACTGACTCCAGATTATGAGGTTATACCATGTATTGTCCTATGCCTGTCCTCTTTGTTATACATTTATATAAAATAGGACAGCATGCAGTTTTGCACGATATGAAAGGTATGTGCAGGCTGTTACTATACCTGCCAGCATACATACTAATTAATATTCCGTAATATTGTTGGACCCACCTTCTTTTTCACACCAGTATCTTTTTAGAGTCTATTTCTTCTTATTTAATTGCAATTGCATTTGGAGAATATTAATCTAAAAATTTACTGGTGTGAAGTAAAGGGCGGGACTAACAACACTACGGAATATTACACAGGATGTTGGCAAGTATGTGTGTGCGACACCTTCTAAAAATAAAAAGTAATATTAGTAATAATAATAATTTAAAAACTGCTTTTATAAAATTCAAAAATATTCTAAATTCTTACTACCCTCATTCTTCGTACAAATTTTGTAATGAAATACTTCAACTTTCTTAAATTATTACTTTGTTCTTCCTTTTTGGATTAGTTCCAAAATTACTGTTGCTGTTATTTCTTTATTGTTTTCTTTCCCAGTCGCAGTGAATTTAAATTCAGAATATTTCACCAGGTAATTCTCTGTTCTTAAGCAACGGAAGATGCGTGACTCCATCATAGGTACTTCCAATCCAAATTCTTAAAAAAAAAAAAAATAGTCGAAGTAATTAGGTAGCCGTTTAGTTAAAATTTAGTGGTGGATAGAGTGTCCAGAGTAGTGAAATTAAATAGGTCCGGCTAGAGCCCCTTAAATACATATATAGGCCGACGCATCGCCGCAATTTTTTTTGCCTCAGAAGAGGGCAGCATTCCCACTTGGCGTCCTTATCGCTATCTTGTGATTTTAAGAAAATTTCATCTGAAGCTACAAAATGTCGCCAAAACTCAAATACAATGTAAGAAATGGTCTCCTTAAATCGATTTATCAATATTAATATAAATAATATTATTAAAACGTCACGTTTTTCTGTATTTTTACATTATCACATGTCAGAAATACAAAGGAAAATATAAGTAATGTTTTATTCTTCTCAAATTATCTTATGGAAATCTGAACATTTTATGTTATTTTCTTGAGTGATTATAGCAGTTTATCGTTAAACAAATCTCATATCGTATACTTTATTTAGCTGAAATTATGAAATATAATAAAATTAGTACTCTAAAGTTACACAAGACGGTAAAAGTAATGACTGCCGTTTATTTATCAATGAAACGCGCTGTGTACATGTGGCAACCCTAAGGCAACAAAATGCCTGATGCGTCAGCTCGTATATATAGGAACCTTAGGTACGGCAAAGAGTTAATCATTTACACACACACACACACACACACACACACACACACACACACACACACACGCACACACACAGAGTAATAAAAGTAAAAAATTCTGGATTTGTTGTTTTAAAAAAAGTATTAATGTTAAAAATAAATAAATAAATAAATAAAAAAGTATGAAGCATTTAACGAGCTTTTAAGGCTTAATAAAATAATTTAATAACAATAATAATAATAATAATAATAATAATAAAACAGACATTATGCACTTTTTTATCTCAATATACCTAGTATTTCAGTATTACCTTTAAAATTTCCCATTATTTCGAGCAGATTAAAAACATTGATTTTTTAAAGAAAGAATTTATTTTTCTACAAGAATCACATTCTTTTGTAATAACTTGACAAGTTTACCTACTGAATCCTGTAATTTAAATAACACAATCTCAAAAACGTTTTCAAAAATAGTTGAAGAATGAAAAGGGCTTCAAACTTTCAACAATTCAAAACTATCTGAATAGAATTTTGAATAAACTAGAAACGCAACTAGAATAACGAGTATTACGATAAATGTATTTTCAAAGAAACTGCTGAGATATACCTGTCTTTCCTTCTTGAACTGAAATTTCACGAAAATTACATGGTAGGCTTCTTGCAAGCTCAAAAAAGAAGTTTATTTGGAGTTTGCAATTTAAAATATCTCTAGACTTCTCTTTGTAATGTATTGAAGAAGACGATTTTACAGAATTGTAAATAGTGCATAACATAACTTTAAAACAGGTTTGTAAATTTTTCTGTATTTTCAGAATAGAGTTGTCTGAAGTGACAATATAAATATAAGTTTATGATAAAAATTATTTGAAATTTAGCACTGAAATATTAGGATAGTATATTTCCCGGTTTCTTGTAATTAGAAATATACCCCAGCGCTTCATTTTGTACATTCCTCCGGTAATATTTATAATTTATTCTGGAATGCTATTAGTACACGCCCCCTTTTTACACCACTTTGATTGAAGAGAAATTTTCTACAATATGAAATTACGATAGAGTCAATAAATAAATAAATAAATAAATAAATAAAACCTCTTTAAAGATACAGGGCTGCTACAGGCGACTTTTATTATTATTATTACGTTCGCACCATTATTTCAAAACATAGAATTTATACTGAATTTATTTATTTTATTTATAAATTTCGTTTTTGGAAATAGTGCTACGAAAAAAGTACAGTAGAAACACGTACAACGCGCTCCCACAAAACGTGATTTCGTATAACGCGACGAAAAACCTGCGACTATTACTCATACAACGCTCTTAAGAGTCTCGTATAACGCATAAAAGAAAGGAAGCACGTGACGACATCTTTTCTACTTTCAACCTGTTCAAGGAAGAATTGCTCCGTTACCATGCCAACACTCGACGCTTTAAGTCTCATTGCGGAATAAAATCGTTTGTTCAATGTATGTCTCCTATAACGCGATTTTCCATTGCGCGGAACGTATCCCCCGCGTTATACGAGAGTCTACTGTATATAAAAAGTCGTCTGCGGCAGCCTTGAAAATAGAGATGTGAAAAACATTTTTTTACGTCTTAACATACTCCGTAATAAGCTATAAATATTAACAAGTATATTTGTATAATAAACATTTTATACACATGCTATAATTAAAAGCGATGTACATTGTTTTTAGTACTTTCATTATAATATATTTATTAAAAGTGTCGTCTGGTTTCAAAACCGACCAACTCCTTAAAACTTAAAAACAGTTTTTTTTCAGTGTTTTATGTTCCAGCATCTAGAAATAAAAAATCATGCCAAAACCGCTCCTGTGTTATTTGCTTTTAAAAATCACGATGTGCTGTAAAACCGGTGAAATCCTGAGATGATGAGTTTGAAATCCGGTCATCTTCATATTCGTTAAATAACGGTACTGCTCCTCGCCATTACAGCAGCTCATTTGTTCATTAGGTTAGTGCTATCGTGTTTTGTCTCGCCTGTGACTGTTCTTTCTTGATGCATACAAAGTTTCTAAAAATTAAATTCCGTATTTCCTTCAATTAAGGAGATGTTTGCCGAAGAAGTATCTTCTAATCTATTAAGGAAAAGGAAATGTGACCCTACTATGCGGAAAAGGAATAAAGCCAAAGTTCAAAGTTAATGAACTATCTATCTGTAATAAGTCCCCCCTAAAACGGGGAATGTACAGAAAATAATAAAAATGGCCTATTTTGCCATTTTTCCTTTTACTCCACAATTTAAAAATTCACATAATTTAGAAAAACAAGCAAATGCTTCAAAAAATGGGCTGGCATGTTTAAAATAGCTTACATTATTAAATTAAATTAAAATATAATAATATTAAATTCATAATATTAAATACAATATCATTAAATGATATTATTATTATTATTATTATTATTATTTTCCACATTTTAATGATAGAGTTCTTTAAACTAAAGCAATGGAAGGCAAAATATGTAAAAACCTAATTAAATTTACACCCGGATCTGAATGCGGCGTGTAAAAGGTTAAAGTACTGAAATTTTAACATTTTATTTTTTGCTTGCTTGTCAAGTCTTTGAAAGTATCATTTTTACTACTTAAAAGCCATAATTTTCAATGTAAATTAAAAGTTTTAAATTTGTTAAATAAAATTAAACAGCTTACAATCTAATTCCTTCTAAATTATGTACAAAATAATGTAAATGCACCAAGAGATTGTCAAACAACTGTGAATAATAATTGTTGAAGAAAATGAACATGAACATCCAATAATGGTGTTCTAGAAAAACAGTTTTTGTACGTTTGGAAAAAAAAATATTTATTGTAATTTCTGGAACAATTAATGCGCTAACTAATTCGAAAGAAAAAATTCAGAGCTATATAAAACAATTTTTTTAACCCGTTAGTAATCGCTATAGACAGCGCCACCTATTACAGATTGCGTACTTTTTATTTAACTGTCACCAATAATTTTAAGAAGTGATGTGATCGACGTTTCTTCGATTTTTTATTTTCGTTCTTTGTATATCAACTGCCACTTCTAAAATTTTTTGGTGACTATTAAATAAAAAAATCTGGAAAAAATGAAGGATGGGCGGCAAATCGAGCGACTACTAACGGGTTAAAAAGACATTCGGAAATTTTGAAGATTTTTCAGTTTTTGTACCCTTAACACCTTGCAGAGCTGCCAACCAAATCCGGCAATTTGCTAATACCGCCCCTTTTTCTACACCACTTAATTTTTAGAGTAATTCTCTTCAAATATATTTATGATGAAGGAAGAAAACAAATACTCTAAAAATTAAGTGGTGTAGAAAAAGGGGCGTTTTTCAATAGGCGTTAACAATTTGCCGGATTAGGTTGGCAGCTCTGCCCTTGCCTGCCGATAAAAATGTACGAGATTCGCTTCCCAGTTCCACTGTTTTACACACAGGCGCGCCTAGTTATGCTTTCACTGCTCCAGAAACATTCCTTTTCCAATTCCTCACACAATCCCCTCTTCTCTGAAATAAATAAATTCATCGAAAACACTATCAAAGTCACTTTAAGATTATTTTATTGCATTCCAAAGCCGTGGGACCAGCGTTCCCAACTTTTATAATTTATTCACAATCAATTTTAGCCTCGCCTCTTTTTCGTACAGGACATTTTGAAAAATGATTTTCTTCTTATTTAATCGTTGTCACATATTTAAGAAAAATAATCTATTAAATTTCTGGTGCGAAAAGAAGGCAGGGCTAAAAATGATTGTGACTATATTATTATAGAAGTTGGGAACGCTGCGTGGGACACAGAATCGTACTTCAGAATAGTATACATATCCGCTCGAGGCAGTCGCTATCTCATCGATTTAGTAAGACGGATATATACGCCGGAAAGAGTCAAGAGGTTAACATACGTTTAACCCAGTGTTGCCAGATGAAAATTTAAATTATCCCTACTTTATGGAGAAAAAATCCCTACATTCCCTACGTTAAAATATTTTTACCCTACAAAATAACCTACAATTCAAAACTATTAATAGAAATTATATAAAATCATATTATTATTATTATTTTAATATTTTCTAGCATTAAAACAAAAAAAAACATGATCCATTATTATTAAAATACACATAAGTTGATTGTTGAAACAAACGGAAAAATAAAAACGGGTACCTAATATATGTATACAAATGTATATTTGTGAAAACACGGTAAATAAAATGAACTGTGTTTCTATAATTTGTTTAAATTTAATACTGTCAGCTCTTTATTTTATTAAATTATTAAATCAAACAGCTAGTCTTATTTGACATCTTTTCGCATCAAACTTACCTAATAAATTTAATTTAGTAATGAATAATCAATGTTAAACCAGCAAATATCGACTTGATAGATACCTTACTCCGATTCCTTAGGGGGTGTGGCTACACGAAATGGGTGGTGTGATCACATCAAAGAGAAATGAAAAGACTAATTTACAGAAAGGAAAACGAAAGACAACGCATTTTGACGTAAAACAAAATAAAATACACTTTTAGATCTGTGTAATATATTTACGATTAAGATTTTGTACTGCAAAATATATTATATTTATACAAATTACAAATAACTTGACAATTGGCATTTCGAGGAAATTTAATTTGAACATGTACATGACTTATTGTATAATTTATTTTAAAACTTTGATGTTATTTATATGAAAATATTAAATAAATGTTATATTTTTTATTAAAATTTTATAATAAATTTACCATTTCGGAATAATAGTAATAATAATAAAAGGGAGGTCATTTAAAAAATATGCAAATTTTCCAACTATTATAATTTATGCCGGCGCAATTATAATAATGCCCTTTTTTCCCCCTTACTAATTTTCTTGAGTAATTTTCCCCAGTATGTAACTAAGATTAAATAGGAAGAAAACAACTCTTATAAAATGTAGTAAAAGTACGAGAAGTAGAGGGCGGTACTAATAATACACTGGAATAAATTATAGATGTTGGCAATTCTGAGTTATGAAATGTTTCACTTCGCATCAATGTGTAATAAAATAATGTATCAGAAACAAGGTATTGTAAGCAACATTTTACAGATAAATTAAAAATTTTTTGCGTTTTTAAAAAGAATTTTAAAATTTTCATCAGATAATAGAAAAATCCCCCCTACGCCAAAATTAGAGCTAAAAAACCCTACTGTAAGGAGAAATCCATATATCTGGCAACACTGGTTTAAATCATAACTTGCAAAATATTTTATTTATATAACCAATAAATTTTGTGGTGTGAATTATTTGAAATATTTTTTGTTTTGTAAAAAAAAATAAACTAACCTGAATGGACAATAAAATAGTAGCATACTTGCGGACCATCTCATTATGAACCCTACAGTTTTTAGTACCCGCATTTTTATTCACACCAGTCAGATTTTAGAGTAATTTTATTTTATGTAATCGTAACAACAAACATTTGGAGAGAATTACTCTAAAAATAAAGTGGTGTGAGAAAAGGGGCGTTTTTTCAAAGGGCGTTAACAATTGTACGGTTATTCATGAGATGGTTGACAAGTATGACATGTATATTTCCACATGTTTATATTTAGTTCAACATTTTTGTTTGAATATATGTAAACGTTATTCCTTTTAACTTTTAAATGCCTGCTTATTTTTTTAATCAATTTAAAAATGTTTTATTCTTACCTCTATTAAATAAATCATGGGAAAAATACTTTAAAAAATCCTTCTTTATTTTAACTACGGTTTACAACTAAAAAGCAATTTTTTGCTAATTGGCAAACATGAGGCTTTAGAACTTCAATATTATCATAATAATACTTTAGAAGACAAAATTGGGTATGTTGCCGAAAGAAAACTGTCGGCATTTAAGTGATAAGAATCTCTTTTAAGTATATTTTACAGAGCTGCCAACCTAATCCGGCAAATTGTTAACGCCTATTGAAAAACGCCCCTTTTTCTACACCACTAAATTTTTAGAGCAATTTTCTTCAAATATATCTATGATGAATTAAGTAGAAAAATACTCTAAAAATTAAGTGGTGTAGAAAAGGGGGCGGTACTAACAAATTGCCGGATTAGGTTGGCAGCTCTGATTTTATACCCTTATTCGTATTATACTTTTATAGTAAGTATGAGACATATAAAACTGAAATTTACAAGAATTCGTAATAAATTCAAAATCATTAAATTTTTTAAATGTGATTGATTTTCCTTTGACATATTCTTTTTATATTAAGTATATTTTGCAATCTAATAACTTTATATATTTTTTATATTAAGTTATTATAATGCAATATAAGTAATTCTTCTACTGTATATATAATACTGCCATGTATTTATTTTATTCATATATTGAATGTCTTTCTATATATTTTGTATACGTACTTCTTATGAATGTAAATTTGACTAAATAATCTGGTATGTTACTCACACGACTTTCTCTTACTCTGAAATTTAATACTATAAATACAGGTTGCAGATAACGGGATAAGAGGTAAGATAACGAGTACTGTTATGTAAACCTGTGTTAAACAATTCAAATTAGACTTCAGAAGTGTTTTATAAGATAATTAGTTCTGTGTGAGGGGAGCTACCGCCCCCCTCAACCCCCGTTTCGATAATGCACCTACACAGTGCTGCCAGATTTGAGGGAAATTTTTATTCAACATCCACCGTTAAATTTTACTTGTAACAGTTACCTAATTACATAGACGATTTCTGTAAAAGATGTTTCCAAACAATTAGCAAACCGTTTGAATTAAAATTTAGTGGTGGGTGTTAAATAAACATTTCCCTCAATCTGGCAGCACTGCACCTACATTTATATAGAATTTAATTCGGTTATTAAAAAATAATTCTGTTTTAAAAAAATAACTTATTTAAATTGTTATTTAAAAAAATTTATTTTTTATGATAATGCAGACGATTTTCATATTAGAGAAGTAGTATAACACTAAATATATATATAAAAAAAAATGAATTAATTCTCAATATTACATTTTTTTCCTTTTTTTTTTTTTTTTTTGTTAAAAATGAAAAAAAATCGATAACTTTATTTTAAATTATCGCAGATCGATGGTTCAACCATTCATTTTAAAGGTATTGGCGAGCTCTTTTGAAAGATACCCATCATGAAAATTCACTCCCCGCGAGGGGGGAGGCGGGGCTCCTACATACACAAAATTTTTATCCCATTTGACTATCTCTAATACAAAATATATATATTAGTTTCATTTGGTTTAGTGCAGTCTATAGATGTAAAACTCCACTTACCCGCAATTTCCCCCATGGACGTAATGTATTTGAATACTTTTGAGTGTCCCTGTACACGAACCATTTGCTTCATCTCAACGAAAAGCTTACTGTAGCATCCCTATATGATACACATTTAGAATGCTGAGTTTGTAATTTCTGCTACTATTTGTTCTTGAGATATTCTGATAACAGACACACAGACATCCATCCACACAGACACACAGACCATTCGCTAAAAACAGGATTTTCTTATTCAGGGGACCTCAGAACATGTAAATATAATAAAAACTCACGTTCGAAAATTTGACCCTAAAACAATACTTTCTCGACACTATGAGTAAGAGAAAGTAAAAATTGCATAATAATATACAGTGAAAATGAAGATACTTGCCGCATAAATATAATGTCTAAAGTAAATACATTTTACGTCGTAAGACCTCTTGTTTTATTCAATATCTAAATAAAACCTAGTTTTTCTTTTAAAATCTAACTTTATTGAATTTGTATGTGTGATTGTTTTCTTTATTTCCAGATAAATGTAATATTATAACACAGCAAATAGATTGTTAGGTATAATAAATCCTAACAAACCTTAGCTGAAAATTAAAAGAGAAAAGACAATCAAACATTTATTCAAACTTTAATAATTATGCTATGAATAAATTTTATGCCCTCATCTGATATGTTTATTACGTTCGATATTCTGAAATATCATATTTTACAACATTCACTGAATTTTACAACATTCACTGAATTTTACAACATGCGCCAGTGGAGCACGACTTCGTTTTTTCTCGATTAAAATAATAATAGTAATTCTTTTATTTTTTGTAATTGTTCAGAAATATATACTATACAAAATAACAACGTCCACCTAACTTTTTCTTAATCTTCTTTCATTATCATTTATTTGACAATATATTCTTTTCGGCTGTCATAAATCACTGAATGACTGACCGAACGCTACTTCCCGTTTCCGTATCTAAGAGAATGGGTACGTTTTTAATCGGCCCGAAATTGGTGTTTTTTTTTTTTTTTTTTTTAACAGTATTTATTCAATTAGAACAGCGAGTTAACGTATTTGACGACGAACT
Source organism: Salticus scenicus (assembly GCA_963930645.1). NCBI lineage: Eukaryota > Metazoa > Arthropoda > Arachnida > Araneae > Salticidae > Salticus > Salticus scenicus. The sequence continues at coordinate 153,873,899 of OZ005662.1, forward strand.
GCTCTACCAGTGTTAGCACGTTGTCATTTTTTTCGTTGATGGGCACACGAAGACTAGCTCTTTGGAACGAAACTGTAGAGGAAAAACTGTCTCATTTAAAATATGTTAACCATACAATTCGCGCATAGAATTTCACGACTTCTGCATTACTTTTTCTTTTTTCCCTCATTCATTTTTCGGTGCATTTTTTAAGTTATATGTGATAGTTTAAAATTTTAGTGTTTAAAAAAGAAATCTGGTAATATTCAAAACTGTTTTTCTAGATTAGCTTTTGAGGTAAAAGATCGAATAGAATTTGAGACCTTTTTTGAATAAAGTATTTTAAGTTTAAATAAGGAGAAAAAATATGCGATTGTGTTTTTTTTTTTTTCCCTTCAGAATTGTGTACTTAATCTTTTATGCAAACGAACTGTAAAATTTTTAGATAATTAATTAATGGATTTACATGAATAAATGGATTAAATATCTGCATAAAATTGTAATTTATGATTATTATTAAATGATTATTCTTTTATATTTCTTTCTTTCTTTCTTTTTTTTTTTTTTTTTTTTTTTTTTTTTTTAAGATGATAGGCCGTTTTATTTCTTTATTTATTGATATTTAATTTAAATTATCCAAAATTAAGCTCTTTAAGTCAGAGACGTGGTATTTTTCTAATATAAATCCACATTACATGATATTCTAAATTTCAATATAACTTTTTAAAGGTCGGTTAAGGTTTATTTTATTCATTTTTAAAGATAAGAAACATGAATATAATATTTGAAATTCTATAATTAGAAGATCTGGGGATATAATTCGCACACGCTAAATAATATTACACACTGAGATATTTAAGTTTAAAATTTAGTGTAGCGTTAGGGCTAAAATCAGTTGATTAAAAGAGGGTCCTAGACCTGAGTGGTGTATTCTCTGTAGAGAGTCTTTTTAAGTGTTACATATCCCTTATTTACGCGAGTTCAGGAGAAAAACATAGAAAACTCTAAATGTATATGTTGACGAAAGCGTTTACCAGCAACCAGCAACCAGCTTCCCGATATTTAAATTTTGATATTCCGTTGATCAGAACATTGCAGAATTTTGCAATTGTAATTATAAAACTTTAATTTTTGAAATAATTTTATGCATTTTTTTTTCCATAATGATAAATTTAAGTTTCGCCGTCAATTTTTTTTCTAATATTTTGTTTTACATCCTACTTTAATAATGGTTGTTTTCATGTTTGAATAATGAATAGTATTAATGTTAAATTACACTCATACGATGAACCCCCCCCCCCCCCCCCGTCAAAATTTGCACGGGCCACCACTGGTAATATACTATTTACGAAATGATTTGTTTGATTAATTATTACAAGAGATATTGGAAGTGGCGCCCACTGGCGTTATTGTATAGCCTAGAACGACGTAAAAATGATTTCTGGGCGCACTGAAGGATGCTAGGTTAATTTTTTACGTCTACCTCAGCGCTTACAACCCACGCTATAGGATCCGCTGGTGTGTCTACAGGTGTGACCCCATAGGAAAAAGTCACATGAATGAAGATCCGGTTTACAAGAAGGCCATGCAACGGATCCCATGTGTCCAATCCACCCTCTTTGTTTTTCGCCATTTTCACCCTCTCAACGTGGTTTCTGACACCATGTAAGTTTTCATTCTTTCCATGCCTAACTGTAGCCAGACTTTGCGACTTTTTTATTTCATAATCATCACTAATTTTGAGAAGTGATATTTAATATGCATAATACATGAATCGAAGAATCGTTGATTATATATATCAAGTATCACTTCTCAAATTTATTGGTGGCTATCGAATAAAAAAGTCTCTAAATCTGTCAACGCTGCTTCCATCACCTATCTGAATTTGTCTGACGAATTTTGGAACAACTTGTGTGTATATATAATAATTTGTTGGCATCTTTCTATTCTCCAGTTTGTGTAAAAGTTTTACATGTGGCAACTCTACTTTTTTCTAGTTTTCTCTATGGATTCCTTGATGATATGATTTAATAATTTATTTAATTTCTCAATCAAATTGGTTTTACTGCCTCGATCGGGGCTGGAATAATATAAATTGCTATGATTAGCTATATTGTTTTACGAAATCGATGCAGCTTTCACAGCTTTATGAAGTACATGCCCCCTGACGGGTTTTTACTTCTAATTTTAAGCATTTTTATCCAATTATTATTGTGGTCCTTTAGTTATTTTCTCTGTCATTAAGTCTAATGGTCCTTTTTTTTATTATTATCATTCATGTCGGCGTAAGTAATTTAAATTGATTTTGTCTCTTATTGGTTCTTAATCCGTATCGCAACATTTTTGTGCCAGCCTTACCTATAAGTTAAAATTAGTTCTATTTTTGTTGTGTTGGTATTGTTTTGTATCTATTAATTGCTAAATTTTAAGGTTAAATTTTATTACGATATCTATCATATATATATATATATATATATATATATATATATTTCAGTAAACCTTTAAAGGTTTTTTCAACATTCATTTTTTTTTCCTTAATAAAACAATGCTAAAATTGTTTTAATATAGAAATACTTTACTCAATGATTTTTTTTTTTTTTTTTAATTTTTTTTTAATTTTCTTCTTAATATGTTATTATGAAGTAAAGACTTGAAAAAAATTCTAGAGTAGTATTACTTGTTCAAAGTATTTAGATACAGGGAATAATGCGTGCACATAACATTTAAATCGCAATGTTATAGCAACAAACATCCACCTTCTCTGAACCGAAACTCTATTTATTTTATTCTTCATTCTCTTCTCAAATTCTGTGATTTAAATGCTTTTATTCTGAAACTGTTTGAATATTTATCCAATAATTGGAATTACTGCTTTTGGAAAGAAGTTTCAATGTATCAGATTTGAATTTATTGGCCTTTCTGCATCACTTGAATAACTAATGACATTCAAGGTAAATTGAAATAATGTTCGCGTAAAGCAAATTAAACTTTTATGCCAGATTAAATTTTTCAGAATATTTCTGATTTTTTCAAAAGTTTAGATTGAGTGAAATATATTTACGTTCAGAATTTTATAGTCGACTTATAAAATTAATCTTCTTTATGGAATGTATAAATATTGTAAAGAATGTAAAAATTCTCGATATTTTCTTCAATAAAATTTCTCGTAAATAAAGCATAGATATTACATAAAACAGTACTTTAAAAAGAAAAAAAAAAAAAAAAAAAAAAAAAAAAAAATCAATTAAGATGATAATTTTGAAACACTACACATTGCGAAGAGCCATTATGATTTGATACCGTCCGTGCATTTTAAACTTCTAAAAAAACTTGTAATAAATAAATACATATATATATATATATATATATATATATATTAATAACAATTAAAACAATTAAGAACAATTATTTTAATGTATTTTGACCTGTATGTATACTTGTACGTATGGGGGAAGGGGGTATGCCCTTAATTTTATAGGTATGTGCACTTCCCTTTTAGTATTTTTTAATGCCAACTATACGTGTGTCTAAGATTGAACGTAAAAAAAGAATAAAAACTAGCGGGTAGATTCAATAACAAGTAAAATTATCAAATATATTATGATAGATTATGAAATTATTATGACTTTCATCTATGAGATATGCCCAACGCTTTTGCTACAACTGTTTTCATACAGAAATCATTATCTTATTTTCACAGTGAAGTGTGATAAATGAATAAAATAGAAATTATTTTATAACAATAGTGTAGCAAAACTTCTCATCTCAATAAGGGTAGTATGTACAACTTACAACAACAACAAAAAAAAAAAAAAAAAAAAAAGTACATTTATGGGGAAAAAAAAAAAAAAAGACATTAGCTTTACACATTGTCGTTAGATTGTTTTCCCATTTTTATATACACTTCCGCCTTTTGGCGTTCTAGCTAAAACGCTTATATTACTTTACAAAATAAATTAATGCAGAGCTGCCAACCTAATCCGGCAATTTGTTAGTACCGCTCCCTTTTCTACACCACTTAATTTTTAGAGTATTTTTCTACTTAATTCATCATAGATATATTTGAAGAGAATTGCTCTAAAAATTTAGTGGTGTAGAAAAAGGGGCGTTTTTCAGTAGGCGTTAACAATTTGCCGGATTAGGTTGGCAGCTTTGTTACTGTATTCGTGATTAAATTATTTAAATTTTAACCCCAGCAATCGAGGGCGTAAATGTCATTGGCCTTTATATGTACCGACAGCATATAGATTGTCAAAGACGTATACATAAATTTATTTTTAAAATAAAGTATTTTCTTAAAGGGATGCCTAAAAGCGGGGCTTGCTTTGCTTCCGGACTGCATAGCTGACAACATCTTAATTAATAATCAGTAGTATTGTTAGCACCCACCTTTTTTTTTTTTCTTTTTTTTTTTTTTTTTATTTAGAGTATTTTTCTTCTTATTTAATCGTTAATACATTTGAAGAGAATTATTCTAAAAATTAAGTTGTGTGCAAAAAAATGGGTACTAATAGAACTACGTATTATTAACACGTTACTAGTCGCTAGTTGGTCGATTTGCTGCCCATTTCTTCAGTGTTTATTCAACAGCCACCAAAGATTTTTAGAAGTGGCATTTGATATACATAATCGACGATTATTCGAGTCGATTTTATGTATATCAAATGCCACGTCTAAAAATTTTTGGTGGATGTTCAATAAAAACTGAAGGGATGAGTGGCAAACAGCGTTCCCAACTTTTATAGTTTTTTCACAATCATTTTCAGCCCCGCCTTCTTTTCCGCACGAGAAATTTATTAGATTATTTCTCTTTAATATGCGACAACGATTAAATAAGAAGAAAATCATTTTTCAAAATTTCCGGTATGAAAAAGAGGCGGGGCTAAAAATGATTGTGAATAAATTATAAAAGATGGGAGCGCTGGCGGCAAATTGACGAACTAGCGACTACTAACGGGATAATTAGGATGCTGCCAGTTATGGGACTGTGATCACAACAGCGGTCGCACTTTTCGCCTTTTTTAAGGTACTTTCCGGGATGAAAAATTTTCGCTTTTTTTGCTACAATTATTTTTATACGGGAATATTTATGATATTTTTATATTTATATGCTGTGATTAAGCTGGTTAAATTTTACTGTATAAAAATAGTGGTAGCAAAAAAAAAAAAAAAAAAAAGGGGGGGGGGAATTCTAATCTTGAAATCGCCCTAAAAAAATAATTAAAATTAAAATTAAAAAAGGGAGAGTTCAACTCGCATCACAGTTTACAGTCGGCAATGTGTTACACATTTTTTTTATCATTTTCAAAAAAAGAAAAAAAAATCTATACATATGTGTTTGTGATCTCGATAACCTGCATATTTACATTAGACAGAATTCTAAATTTTAGTATTTTCTACATTATTTCAACTACGAATAAACACACACATTGAATTCATACAGTAAACCAAAATAATATTTTTAATCAATAGAGTAATGTCGTACTAGATAACACAAAATTGTTTGTACATGCATTCTTTTTCTTTTTTTTTTTTAAATCTGAAAGTTGTTCCCTTGATTTAATAGCTTGGTAATAAAATTAAAGACGTAGTATTTTTTTTTCGTTTTGTGTGTGTGTGTGTGTGTAGGACCATAGCCTCCTTAACTAGATGCCTGTCGCGTGGCTCATAAACTGAGCAAGAGTTGAAGCGGTAGACAGCGCCACCTGGTACAGATTGCGCGATTTTTTTTTATTCAACTCTCATCTATAATTTTAAGAATTGATATATGATATATACAATCGACATTTCTCCGATTCTATTCGCTTTTTATCTATATTTTTACCACTTTTAAAATTTTTTGGTGGCTGTTGAATAAAAAAGTCGCGGAATCTGTACCAGGTGGCGCTGTTTACCGCTTTAACTGTTGCCAGGCTTCCGAGCCACGCGACAGGCATCTAGTTTCGGAGGCTATGGTAGGACAAACGTTTCTACAATTTTGTTATACATATAATATAATATTTATTGAGAAATAACCTTAAAACTGTGAAAAGACTAAACAGTCATGAATTTTTTCTCAAAACTATCAAGATTTCTCTATATACTTCATATATTCAAATGCTTAAACATTTATATTGCCTTGTTGATCTTAGATATCCATTCCATAAGTTTCACTTAATACACTTTGAAAAGCTATTGTGACGTACTTTCAGTTTTAATGTTCTTCATAAATCAATGACAAAATAATGTTCTTGACAATTCAATATAGCTTAAGTAGAATGAATGAGTTTTGAGATATCTGCCTCATCGAATCACTGAAACAATTTTCCATTCACTTGAAAATCGGATGACAAGTCAAGCGTATTTAAATATATCAGAAAATACTAAGAATTGAAAGATGTATGTTATTTCGCACGGAATTTCCAATGAAATAATATAATTAAAGAATTAAGGAGTTTTTTAGTAATGTTTATGCTTTTTTCCTTTTTTAAATTTTCAGAATATTTCTTTTCTTTCAGTCAGAAAAAGAAATGAAACATGTTTCACTGCTAGTTACCTTCTATTATGGAAACAAATTTTTAATACAATCGAAAACGATTCGCTTTAAATGATGCGTTATGAAGAAAAGCTATATCGATTATCGAAGCTCTAGATCGATATTTCACGAAACTCCCAGAAAATTCCGGAATTAGTTTAACCCTTTCCGGCTCAAGACAATTCGGCTCCTTTAAATTACACTGCCACTGGAATTCGTGAACTAATCTAAAGTAAAAGAAATTTTGAATTTTAAGGTTAAAAAAAACCGGCTTTTTCTGATATGTTAAAAACGTAAGTTTTTTCTGAAAAATTTCTGGGAGGAATTCTTGCAGTTGGGAAGTGAAATTAGGTGGTATAATATATATCCCACCGCGCATGAAAGGATTAAGCTGTATAAAGGACTGCATTACAGCTGTTGACAGTTCTGTCGAAGTGACTTGCTTGTAGTGCTTTGAGCTCTTGTGTGACTGGGACTGTGCTATTAATTACAGATTATTCTGTGTGTTATGCTATGATACAGATAATTTTATGAGCCTTATGCTGTCTTTTATTTACAGTAATTTCTAGCCTATAATCAGCAGATTATACAAGCCAATTTTGAACCAGAAATTTTAATTGACAAACAAAGTTATAATTGTAAGAATTGTTCCTTCGGAAAAAAATATTGATTTTTATGTTAAATAAAATTTCTGACGGAGAAATAATGTATCATTCCTGTTGATTATAGGCCAGAAATTACTGTACTTTATTTTCTGGTGTATCTGAACCTGATACGTGGTTCAAAGAACTCGTATTCTTGTGGAATATTCTTTAAATAAAGAATACTTCAGCCGCTCCAAGAGCTGTCATTCATTCACGGAAAATACACAGACCCCGAAAGCATAACAACATAATGATTTCAGCTTATCCAGTAATACTTGGTATCCTGCCGTAATAAAAAATAAGCTATTTTCCAAATTTTTCTAATATGTCTGAGTAGAGCGTTCATATTTTTGTCAGCGTTAAGCGTATTTTATATATATATATTAATTTGGTTTATTTTTAATAAAAGAAAATCTCCGAAATATTACAGTCTTTATCATAATAAGTGAAGTATATATTCTCACCTTCTATTTAATTATACTGGATTAATTCTGTACAGTTATGTTTAAGAAGCACCTTAAACACCCAGGGGTTGTACTCTTCGCTCTTTTTTTAGGACACTCTCATGGATGAGAAATTTTTTAATGTATTACTACCACTATTTTTATAAAATAATCTCTACCCTGTATAATCATAGCCTCCTAAACTAGGTTCCTGCCGCGTGGCTTGGAAACTCGGTAGACAGCGCCACCTGGTACAGATTGCACGACGACTTTTTTATTCAACTGCCGCCAAAAATTTTTGAAAATGGATTTGATATAGATAAAAGACGAATAGAATCAAAGAAACTTCGATTATATATATTATACATCACTTCTTAAAATTATTGGTGACAGTTGAATAAAAAAGTCGCGCAATCTGTACCAAGTGGTGCTGTGTACCTCTTCAACTGTTGCCAAGTTTTTGAGCCACGCGACAGGCATCTAGTTTAAGAGGCTATGGTATAACCATGATGCATTATTATAAATATATTAGAAGTATTTCTGCGTGGAATTAGTGGTGGCAAAAATTTCTTATCTCTGAGACAGTCCTGAAAAATGTTTGGAGAGTACGACCCTTGACGCCCCATATTTTGTTCCTTTCAGCACCATGAGACAACTGTATAGTTTTGGCACGCTGAGGGAAAAGTCGTCACAGCAACAGCACAACACACACACGCGCATATAATTGTATCTGTGTAATGTGTGTGCAAACTGACAGGGTGCAGACTGCAAACAGTGTGATTTTCAGACAAGTGTTTATCTGAAGCGTTTGTAAGGACATGCTTCAAATTAGAAATATGTTTTTAATGAAATAAGTAGCGGTGTTATGTTTTAGAAAAATTCCAAAATTATTTTGTAAAAAATACAGAATCTATGCTTTTATATAGTCCCAGGTCTCTGTTGTTGAATTTAGAAAAAAATACTTTATCATTAATAAAATATTTTTCTACAATTAAAATCGTTTGATACACCTGAAAGTTTGAACTCTCTTTTCAGTGTCCTTTACAAAGTGTATAACAGAATGATGAAATTAAAAAAAAGAGAGAGAGAGGTAAAATGAATATATATATTAACTAACCCCTTATTAAAAACCGAAAATATGTTTTGAAAGTCATAAATTCCATTATTACGTTAATTCCCATCATAAAAGATGCTTCTCTTTTTTATTTTCTCTCTATTACATTTTATCAGGATTGTTTTACTTAATTTAAATAGTATAAGGGCTAAGACATATCTCGAATAGATTCTTGCCAATATCCTAATTATTATTCCGTAGTGTTGTTAGTCCCGCCTTTTTTCTCACACCAATAAATTTGTAATGTTCTCGAAATGTAATTACCATTAAATAAAACAAAAAATACTCTAAAAAAGTACTGGTGAAAAAAAGAAGACGGGGCTAACGATACTACGGAACATTAGTTAGTATGTTGGCAATTATGGGTTCTTGCTAAATTCTTGAGCATGGGTTCCATGTTCTTTCAATGCTATGTTGTAGCGTTCTTCAATTTCTACGCTCATTTTATTATATTGTCACAACAATTTTAAGACAATACTTTTTAACATAATATCTTAGCATTAGAATAGTGAATAGTATTTAAGAAAAATTTCTTATTGACAGTACTGTTGAAAATATAATAAAACAAAGTTAAATTTTAAGAACGCTGTGAGGCCTGCTATCGACATATTGAAAAGTAAATCTGTATGAATTTATGTCAAAATAAATATCAATTTCATGATTTATTTTTCAGATTACGAAAATATTTGAAGATTACTAAAATAATTAAATTAACACTTTCGCGATCGCTGACGTAGATCCACGTCATTTGAAAATTTCTAACTCCGCCAGTGGGCGTTTCTTTCTCAATTTGTATGTTATTTATTTTTTAAGTATATACCCAATATTCATATTTTTAAAATGAAATGTACTATGGATACAAATATTTTAATTAGAAGGAATATAATTAAAATGTATATCTATTTGTAATATAAATGTGAATACAGAATATTTTGTTCTGAAATATTGAAAATTGGGGGAATAACGCCCACAGGTGGACCTAACTGTCAAAGAGACAAAATCATGCGGTCGCGAAAGTATTAACATGATTTATACGGCTTCGCCTTTTATCAAGGATTCTCCCACCAATATTTTTATACATTATATATCTTTTTAAATTTTAACGGCACTCTTCACTTACCGTAGCCGGAAGCCCGAACCAATGTTATTCTATGGGGAATTTTCTTTACTTATAACTCATTAACTAATACATATTTTTAAATTCTGTTTTCACATTTAGAAAATTCCCAATTGTTAAATTGACGCACCTTTTCTAAAAAAGTATTTTTTTTATTTTTATTTTTATTTTTTTTTACTATTTTATTTTGAAATATCAAAATGAAAAGTTTCACATATTGAAAATTCGTATTTTACAGCTTCAAAATAAAATATCAAAAATTTTAAAAAGTACATTTTTAAAAAAAGGTGCGTCAATTTAACAGTTGGGAATTTTCTGAATGTGAAAACAGAATTAAAAAATATGTATTACTTAATGATTTATAAGCAAAGAAAATTTTCCATAGAATAACATTAGCTTCGGCTTCTGGCAACGGTGAGTGAAGCGGACACTTAAGGCTTTTTTTAATATCAAAATTTGCTAAATCATAATACTGACGCAGAATAAAGAACTATACGAATTATTATTGATATATATTTTCTATAAAATTATGTGAAATAAATTTTTGACATCAAAAGCCTATGTATCATTTAAAACAGAATTTTTAAATTTTCATGCATCCAGTATTTATGAATGCTGAAAAAAAAAATAGAATTTAAAATTTAACGAAAATGTTTATTAGGATAAAGATAACGAAATATATATGTAAAATATTGAAAATACTTTAAGCTGACAAATTGTTCTTTCTTCCTGTATCGACAAGATTAAATTTAATATTTAGAGAACTACATAAAACTCTATTTTCCATCTTCTTATGTAAATCATGTTTCTCAAGTTTAGTGAAGGCAAAAGCTGTCAACTCACCACAAACTAGAAAATAAACTGTGTTTAAAAGACCATAAATTTTCTTCGAGAGACGTGAAAAAGTTTTTAACAAATAGCCAGTATTTTAAAATGTATGTCAAGGTTCCGTTCATGATTTAAAAACTTTACGAGAATTAAAATTCTTTAAATTTTTGAAATATTTTACTACTTTTAATTTGCTTTTGAAAAATAGTATAATCTCTTTTTTATCACATGAGTCTATATATTTGAATTTTTTTTTTATTATTATTGATTATCTTTCCAAAATAGGGAGAATCACAAATATTTCTTCATTAGAAATATGCGGTATTTGTGAAAATGCTAGACATCCTACAATTTTAAAATAATTATTCAGACATAAAAAGAAAAGAAAAAAACTTCATGGATTAATTTATTTACAAATTTATTCTAACGAATTTAGGAATAATCTTATGTAATTTTACAGCTCTGCGGTCAGACACACACATACACACACATTTTTAGGCTTATTTCGAAGTTCATAGAAACGTTAGAGTTTTGCAAAACCATAGCTGCCAACTTAAAGGTTTTTTTTTTTTTTTTTTTTTTTTTTTACTATTTTATTTTGAAATATCAAAATGATAAATTTCCCATATTGAAAATTCGTATTTTAAAGCTTCAAAATAAAATATTAAAAATTAACAAAATACATTTTTAAAAAATGTGCGTCGATTTAACAGTTGAGAATTTTCTGAATGTGAAAACAGAATTAAAAAATATGTATTACTTAATGATTTATAAGCGAAGGAAATTTTCCATAGAATAACATTAGCTTCGGCTTCTGGCAACGGTGAGTGAAGCGGACACTTAAGGCTTTTTTTTAATATCAAAATTTGCTAAATCATAATACTGGCGCAGAATAAAGAACTATACGAATTATTATTGATATATATTTTCTATAAAATTATGTGAAATAAATTTTTGACATCAAAAGCCTATGTATCATTTAAAACAGAATTTTTAAATTTTCATGCATCCAGTATTTATGAATGCTGAAAAAAAAAATAGAATTTAAAATTTAACGAAAATGTTTATTAGGATAAAGATAACGAAATATATATGTAAAATATTGAAAATACTTTAAGCTGACAAATTGTTCTTTCTTCCTGTATCGACAAGATTAAATTTAATATTTAGAGAACTACATAAAACTATTTTCCATCTTCTTATGTAAATCATGTTTCTCAAGTTTAGTGAAGGCAAAAGCTGTCAACTCACCACAAACTAGAAAATAAACTGTGTTTAAAAGACCATAAATTTTCTTCGAGAGACGTGAAAAAGTTTTTAACAAATAGCCAGTATTTTAAAATGTATGTCAAGGTTCCGTTCATGATTTAAAAACTTAACGAGAATTAAAATTCTTTAAATTTTTGAAATATTTTACTACTTTTAATTTGCTTTTGAAAAATAGTATAATCTCTTTTTTATCACATGAGTCTATATATTTGAATTTTTTTTTTTTATTATTATTGATTATCTTTCCAAAATAGGGAGAATCACAAATATTTCTTCATTAGAAATATGCGGTATTTGTGAAACTGCTAGACATCCTACAATTTTAAAATAATTATTCAGACATAAAAAGAAAAGAAAAAAACTTCATGGATTAATTTATTTACAAATTTATTCTAACGAATTTAGGAATAATCTTATGTAATTTTACAGCTCTGCAGTCAGACACACACATACACACACATTTTTAGGCTTATTTCGAAGTTCATAGAAACGTTAGAGTTTTGCAAAACCATAGCTGCCAACTTATAGGTTTTTTTTTTTTTTTTTTTTTTTTTTTTACTATTTTATTTTGAAATATCAAAATGAAAAATTTCACATATTGAAAATTCGTATTTTAAAGCTTCAAAATAAAATATTAAAAATTAACAAAATACATTTTTAAAAAATGTGCGTCGATTTAACAGTTGAGAATTTTCTGAATGTGAAAACAGAATTAACTAGTATGTTGTGGCCACCACAAGACTTTCTTCTATATTTTCCTATATACATATTCAATCAGTAACAATATTTAAAAAAAGAAAAAAAAAAAAAAATTACGATTTTTTTCTAATTTTTTTTTTGTTAAAAGTAATACATATTCAACAAGTAACAATATTTAAAAAAAAAAAAAAAAAAAATACGATTTTTTTTCTAAGTTTTTTTTTTTGTTAAAAGTAAAAAAAATCGATAACTTTGTTTTAAATTATCACAGATTTATAGTTCAACCATTCGTTTTAAAGCTATTGACGAGATCTTTCGAAAGATACCCATCTTGAAAATTTACTGATAACTTTACAATCACAAGTTTAAAATAACGCTCATTATGTACATTTATACGAAATTTTGTCCTATATTGCCATGTTAAAAATTTAGAAAAAATGCGATCACAGCGCCACCTGTTGAGCTATTGATCCCTAAATGTAATCAGGACCAGTTTATGTCGGGGACCAACTAAATACCAAGTTTGGTTAAGTTTCGTTAAAAAAAAAAAAAAAAAAAAAAAAAATACGATTTTTTTTGTTTTTTTTTTTTTGTTAAAAGTAAAAAAATCGATAACTTTGTTTCAAATTGTCACAGATTTATAGTTCAACCATTCGTTTTAAAGGTATTGACGAGATCTTTCGAAAGATACCCATCTTGAAAATTTACCCCCCCGAGGGGGGTACTTCCCCCCCAGGGGGGAACCGGTGCCCCCACATGCACAAAATTTTTTTCGTAGTTAACTACTACTATTATCAATAATTCATATTAATTTTACAATCACAAGTTTAAAATAACGCTCATTATGTACATTTATACGAAATTTTGTCCTATGCTGCCATGTTAAAAGTTTACATAAAATGCGATCACAGCGCCATCTGCCGGGCGATTGATCCCAAAATCTAATCAGACCCTTTCGATGTCAGGGTCCAACTATACACCAAGTTTGGTTCAATTTCATTCATCGGTTCGTGAGATACGGTGTGACATACGAAATTTTGCGATCATAGCGCCACCTGCTGGACGATTGATCCCCAAATCTAATCAGCACCATGCCCCGTCAGGTTCCAACTATATACCAAGTTTGGTTGAACTTCATTCATTAGTTCGTGAGATACGGTGAAAAATACGAAAATTTGTCCTATACTGCCATGTTAAAAATTTACATAAAATGCGATCACAGCGCCACCTGATGGGCTATTGATCCCAAAATCTAATCAGCACAATGCCCCGCCAGGGTCCAACTATATACCAAGTTTGGTTGAATTTCATTCATTGGTTCGTGAGATACGGTGAAAACACTAAACCACAGACAGACAGACAGACAGACAGGCAGACAGACATTTTTTAAAAACTATCAATTCGTGTTCAGTACACCCCAAAACGTGTAGATCCGTCAAAAAACGGAGGTCGAAAATTTTCGCGAATCCAATACTTTCTCTATATTACATATAGAAGAAAGTAAAAAAATATGTATTACTTAATGAACTATAAATGAAGAAAATTTACCATCGATAACATTATCTTCGGCTTCTGGCAACGGTAAGTGAAAGCGCTTTTTTAAGGCTTTTTTTAATATCAAAATTTGCTATATCATAATACTGGCGCAGAATATTAAGAAAATTCAAGGACTGTACAAATTATGATTGATATATATTTTCTACAAAATTATGGGAAATCCATTTTTGACATTAAAAACCTATCAATCATTTAAAACAGAAATTTTTAATTTCCATGCATCCAGTATTTATGAATGCTGAAAAAAAAAAAAAAAAATAGAATTTTAAAATTTAACGAAAATGTTTATTATGATAAAGATAACGAAATATATCTGTAAAATATTGAAATACTTTAAGCTGACAAATTGTTCTTTCTTCTCGGATCGACAATAATAAATTTAATATTTAGAGAACTACATAAAACTCTATTTCCCATTTTCTTATGTAAATCATGTTTCGTAAGTTTAGTGAAGGCAAAAGCTGTCAACTCACCACAAACTAGAAAATAAACTGTGTTTAAAAGACCATAAATTTTCCTCGAGGAACGTGAAAAAAGTTTTAACAAATAGCCAGTATTTTAAAATGTATGTCAAGGTTCCGTTCACGATTTAAAAACTTTGTATGCGGTATTTGTAAAAACGCTAGACATCCAACAATTTTAAGATAGTTAATCAGACATTAAAAAAAAAAAAAAAAAAAAAAAAACTTTATTGATTAATTAATTAATTTATAATTCTAATGAATTAAGGAATTAATTTTATAGCTCTGCACAAGAGTCAGACACACACACACATTTTAAGGCGTGTTTCGAAGTTCATAGAAACGTTAGAGCATACTTGCCAACATACTCATTAATATTCCGTAGTATTGTTTGCTCCGCCTTCTTTTTTACACCAGTATCTTTTTAGAGTATTTTTCTTTTTATTCAATCCTAATAACATTTGGTGAATGCTACTCTAAAAATTTACTGGTGTGGGAAAAAGGGCGGGACTAACATGACTGCGGAATAATTATTAGGATGTTGGCAAGTGTGCGTTAGAGTTTTGCAAAGCCATAGCTGCCAATTTATAGGTTTTTTTTTTTTTTTTTTTCATCACTAGAAAATGTTTACTGTTCACAAATTTAAACATCAAGTGATATTTATTTTAAAAAGTAAGTACTGCCTATTAAACATGAAAATTTCATAAATATACATACACACACAATAATAATAATAATAATTTTAGTGATTTAAGCTTTATAATTAAAAATAATGAATAGCAAATATTTAATGATAGTAGAAAAAAAAAAAAAAAAAAAAAAAAAAAAGAACGAAAGCTAGTAATTCCTATTTATGTTTGACGAAGAATGCGCTTGATTATACATTGTTAGACATTATCAGAAAAAAAAAATATTTCTTAAGAAAACAATAGCTCTGAATCTTTTAAATATGCTTTTTTTAATACAATGAATCTTTAAAAAAACTGCTTTATTTACTAATTTATTATTACTCGTGAAATAAAAAAAAATGCCAATGTGCCGTTCAAAATTCCCCTAGTAGTGCTACTTACTACTGCTTTGGTTCACAATGCTATTCAAAATCAATACTCATCAAAAGTCGCAATACTATTGCAATAAAGAAACAATTTTCATGAATTCAACCTCTATTTATTTCCTTTTATTCAAACTCTGTGATTCTAAAAGCTTTATACTAAGAATATTTGAATATTTATCCATTAGTTGAAATACCGCTTTTAGGAAGAAGTTTCAATGTATCCAGATTTAAATTTAATGGCCTTTCTGTATCACTTAAACAAATGACGCTCAAGGTAAAGTGAGGTAATTTTAGCGTAAAGCACATTAGGTAAGGTTAATTCTTTTTGAAAATTTTCAGCCTTTTCAAATGTTTAAAGATTAATTCAGATACATTTAAGTAGAAAATTTTAAGGTCGAAAATTAATGTTCTATATGTAATGGCATACATTTCCTGAAAAAGGTAGTGTGTGTATATATATATATATGTATATATATATTAATTTTCTTTGACGAAGTATCTGATGTTTTAAATATAAATCTGAAAACCACAGTCTCAGATGAGAAAAAAAATATATGTATCAATAACATTAATCTTTCATAGTTACCAACTTTTACGCCTTTTGGCTACCGAAAACTTTTAACAAAACTTTTAATTTTATTTAATCAGTTAAAACAGTTACAAAATTATATGTATAAAAAAAAAATCCATTTATTTTTTCCGGTAACTAGAAGACGTAAAATTTCGCAGCTATGACACCTAATTTTTTTTTCTTTTTTCTTTTTCTAATAATATAATAATAATAATGATTTTGTGCTTTCTCTAGACTTATAAATTAAATATAAGCATTGTGATATGAGAAAAAGAACATTTTACCTGTTCTCTTTTTTTTTTTTTTTTTTCTTTTTAAGTGTATTTTTAATTAGTTTTTTGTTTTTTAATTCTCCTCAGAATCTATACATAAGAAATGTTTTATTGATTCACGCAATAAGTTTTTAATGTTTTTTAAACGTCTGTATTATGTGAGCGCCTTAGATAAAAGTATGCAGATTACGTTTGAAAATGTTTAGAATTGCCAAATGTGTTATAATCTATTGCGAAATGAAATCAAAAAATTTTTATTAAAAAATCGACTAAAGAATTTGGCATCTATATCAGAGCTGCCAACATCTTTAACTTTTTAATCAGATTTGACACCAATATTTTTAAATGGAATATGTTATATATATTTTCGACGATTAATAATACAGGAAACAGTTTTAAAAATTTTCCGGTTTGAAGTCTCCCTTGCAAAACGGGAGACTTGGCACCTATGATCTATATAAATAAAAAGAGTGCATATGCGTCTGTGTGTGATACGAGGGTCAGACCACTAATCACAGAGCTATAAAACTCAACAGAGAGTTAGATTAGAAAAAGTAAGGGTGCACCTCGAGATACTTTTTTCACTTCCGAATTTGAAATATTTTACTTAATTCTTCTCAATTTCTTCCGTTGATTTTTTCTATTGAGGTCTGTTGCTTTTCTAGATGAGGTATTTTAAGTAAACGTATACAATTACTTTTAATTCTTCCGTGGTTAGTCACGTGGTTAAATATAATTTATACATAGCTGCGATTTTAAATATGAAAGTACTAAGGTTAAGATGATGTACTGAAAAGATCTGATACTTAGATGATGACCTAAGATGAAAATACTGTTTGGAAATATTTCGATACCCGTATATTTTGATCATGATTTTTTTTTTCAGTCTGGTGATATCCTTTCCTAAACAAACCAATCACCAGTTTTTTTTTTTTTAATTAAACAAAATGGAATATTTCATTTCAGTTGTTTTCATTTAAAATAACTGTTTATGTTGCCATAGTAATATTCCTTTCAACGGGAACTGTTCATCATTTGATTTATGTTTTCAGTCGGAATAAAATGATAATATAGTAGAAAAGATTAAACTGAATTTTAAATTTAAACAAAGATGTGGCTAGAAAAACTAGGTTTATAAAATATATAGTTTAGGTAATACACAATGGTACATGCTAAGTATAACCATCAGTAAAAAAATAACTTTTGATCTTACTAAAATTGTGTATGTAAGTAGTGTAGCACCGAATAGCTACAAATATCACCAGACTAGTGTTGACAAGTTGGAGGGAGTTTTATATTTAATAAATTTAAATAATTTTTATGAATGGTGTTTGATATATATATATATATAATAGATGATTAACAAACACCTAATTAGACAATAATTACAATTAAAAATTAATGATAGCTATTGTACATAAATGTCCCCACAGGTATACAACACTGCACCAGATTCCAAAACAGGGAAAATGTCAAACATTTGAAGCAAAAGCATAAAAAGCAATTACTAGTGTGAAAAACACTTAACGCCTATCAGAAATCGCAGAAAAAATAGTCAAGTAAAAGACACTTCGTTGAAATTGTCGGCAGAGCTTGACATATCTCATTTAGTGAGTAACTTGAAGCGAGCAGCATACCACTGTACTTTTGAATGGGTTGATTGGTTGCGCTGAGCATCGCACTAGTACTGCGCAATGGATAATTGGCAAACTTACATTTTTGAATGGGAAAAAATGCTGAAGAAAAAAGCATATGATATAAATCACACTAAAATGGAAAAAAAAAAACTAACACCGGTAGTCAAGAAAAAGACACCGAAGTACTTGAACGTCTTAGAAATGTCGACACATTTCGCTTACGACTTCTCACTTAGTATATGCGAACAGACTTTCCAATTTCTATAACGTCGCACTAGTTCTGCGTGATAGGCAACGGTCCGGGACGCCCCCCCCTAGAGGTGTTTGGAGACTTGCCATCATAATTTTGGTCCTATACGAAGAGGATGGTTACCCCGCTTCGGTAACCCACAGGGTATAATTTTGATGGGAACATGGAGGATATTGCGACCACGACAGATTTAACGTGCACCAGCCACCATTAGTGTACACGACGATCTTTGACCGGCTCGAGTATCGAACCCGCAATCTTCCAATTATAAGCCTGGCGCTCCACTGACTGGGCTGCCGAGGCCTTCTAAAATTAAGAGAACACTGATAAGTGCTTAAAAATTAAAATAATAATAATAATTATTATTATTATTGTTATTATTATTATTATTATTATCATCTTCAAGAACGGAATGTCATCAAATGACAACTTTTGTAGTTAAGGAAACGTAATATACGACAGATATTTTGTTGAATCAAGTACATTTTTCCGTAATTTAGGAAATTTTGCAGATTTTTTTAAAAATTAATAATTGAAATTTTAAATTTTATGACATTGGTTACTACAGGATATAATAATTATGGGATGTTGGATGGGACAGATATAACAGTAGAGTCAGACCAAATAGAAATATCACCAGGATTATTATACACAAATTCAATTAAAGTTAAACGAATACCTTCTTTTAGATTGAGAATATGTTTTTGAGTACTTGTTCTGATTGTATGTTCGGTGAGATCAATAAAGTAAAAGGAATCTGAATTTAATTTAATTGGAATTTGGTAAACATATCCAGTGGGTCTAGCAAAGTCGCGATCATTTACAGTTAAATAGTTAACAGTTAAGCTGATATCGATTAGAATATTCTACTTACGGAGAATGATACAAAAAAAAAAAAAAAAAAAAAAAAAAAGTTATGTAATATTAGATAAAATAGGAGAGTG
Organism: Salticus scenicus; assembly: GCA_963930645.1. NCBI lineage: Eukaryota > Metazoa > Arthropoda > Arachnida > Araneae > Salticidae > Salticus > Salticus scenicus. Next base: position 153,893,252 of record OZ005662.1, read on the forward strand.
AAACATAAGTATTGCTAGCTGTAAAATGTAGACATCGGCTATAAGGTTATACGAATATTTAATTTAATAATAGCATCGCTAACAGATTGTTATTCAAAATAAAACTAAACGAATTTCAAACTTTTAAATAAATAATTAAAGGAGGCGGAGTAAATTAATGCATAGTGTTGCGTACTCGGGGTTTGTGAATTGTCTGTGAATGAAAGGCGAATCTTGCAGAGGTTTCAATTTTTTTACAGAATATTCCAGAAGATTACAAGTCTGTAGAACAAGTATCAACTTCAATTTCACCATAAAACACAGCTTAAGTAACAGCTGACCGCATCAAACTCACAGCAAAAGCTGTATCATAACATTATTACACAGCAATAGGCTGTAATCAAACAATAGAATGATACCTATTCTTCGACCACACTTCATGAAACCATCGAAGCATCTGCGCAAGCGCTAACTCAACTTGTCCATTGCTAAAATAGGGGTGACCGTCATCTGACTCAGAGAAAATTAGCAATAACAGAGTGTAGAAATATTGGATGTTTTCCAAATTTCAAACTGTCGGTCAAGCTGATATCCCTCCAACATTTTGAACGCGTCCTCACTGCTAGTTTTAGAATAAGTGTCTGCACTGCAGTCAGGGAATTGTTCACGTGAAACCGCTTGGAGTGGAATATGACTCAATCGTTGGAAGGGATTTACTTTTAGGGCATCCTATAAATCGAAAATTTTCTAGTAACTTATGTTTCTGTACTAACCGAGTTAGATATTAGATATACAGTATATCGGTAATGAGGAATGTCCCACCCAAAGTCGCGAAGGAGCGAAAAAGTCGCCAAATTTAGCGCTAAGGTCATTACCTGCTTTGGTGAATCATTTTAACGGGTTTTAAAGGAAAATGAGCTATCTTTCCGCGAAAACGAGCCAGAAATGTAAAATATTAATGTTTTATGGCCTGACGAAGCCTCTTTAAATGAAATTACATAAAAATAATGACTCTATTTACAAATTCGTAACAATAGTATTCACTGATGTTATACTTAAGTAAATGTAGTTCCAGTAACTAAGTTATTGGAACAGTCATGCAACTCTTACATTCAGTAAACAAATATCTGCAATGGTTTTATTAGATCACACATCTCTTTGGAAATAATTATGTTTCTGATGGTCGCAATTTTATCATATTGGTTTACTGCGCAAGTATTACCTTTCCGGAATCGAAGGTCAATTTAAATAATTTTTATAAATTTTAGTCTAACTCAGCTTATATAATAGTTAAAGTAAAATTAACTCATTTAATTTTAACTTCCTATAGAAATATATAAAATGTAAATCAAGAATAAAAAGAAATATTTTTAAATGCAACATATTTTAATAGTAACTTGAAAAAAAAAAAAAAAAAACCTATAAATAACGAAATACATAGAACCAAACTGATAAAAATAATAGTAATATTTTCAAAATATGTAAACTATCTAAAAACCGCTATTATTTCACTTCTCACTTCACATATTCTGACACAAAAGTATTTGTATTACCTCACTTACCTAAATTATTTTGACTTAAGTTTCTTTAATATACTTTGAAAAATCTTTTCAAAATACTTTTGACTTTAATGCTCTTTATCAATCAATGACAAAATAATATACTTCCCGATTCAAACCAGTTGAACTGGAATCACATTTGTATCTCATACGATCTGTATTACTCATAAGATTTGCAATTCACTTGAGAACTGGGTAGTAAATCAAGCGTGTTTAAAAATGTTAGTATTTACGAAGAATAAAAATATCTAAGACTCATCACATGAAATTTACAGTTAAAATAAAAATAAAAAGAGAAAGAAAGAAAAGAAAATTATACAGACACGACATTATTTCATTATTTAAAACATGAAAATCTGACATTGACAGATTTTAATTTAGTGCCAGAGGCCTACTGCTAAACTTTTTAATATCGACAAATTCTTCTTTAGTTAATTCGTGACGATCTAAATTCCATGATAAAGATTTCATTAAATCAGACCAAAGTGTTTCAGCTGCAGATATTGTAACAAATAACGTTGAAAGTTCAAACTGTCTTATAGCCGCAAAACAACGTTTTTTCTCTTTTTCCCAATGAGGGGGAGGTGTGCCTTGGGGGGGACTCATGTCAAAGGTGTGCCTTGGGGGGGACTCATGTCAAAGTTGTACCTTGGGGGGGACTCATGTCAAAGTTGGGCCTTGGGGGGACTCATGTCAAAGTTGGGCCTTGGGGGGACTCATGTCAAAGTTGGGCCTTGGGGGGACTCATGTCAAAGTTGGGCCTTGGGGGGACTCATGTCAAAGTTGGGCCTTGGGGGGACTTCATTCAATAAATCCCCATTCAATAAACCGACTGAAATAGGCCCTTAGCACTATTAAGAGTGTATTATAAAAATTCGACAACGCTGTACCGACTGAAATAGGGGCACCTTGGAGGGGGACTCATGTCAAAGTTGCGCCTGGGGGGGACTCATGTCAAAGTTGGGCCTTGGGGGGACTCATGTATAAGTTGTACCTTGGGGGGGACTCATGTCAAAGTTGGCCCTTGGGGGGACTTCATTCAATAAATCCCCATTCAATAAACCGACTGAAATAGGCCCTTAGCACAATTAAGAGTGTATTATAAAAATTCGACAACGCTCTACCGACTGAAATAGGGGCACCTTGGGGGGGGAATCATGTCAAAGTTGGGCCTTTGGGGGACTTCATTCAATAAATCCCCATTCAATAAACCGACTGAAATAGGCCCTTAGCACTATTAAGTGTGTATTATAAAAATTCGACAACGCTGTACCGACTGAAATAGGGGCACCTTGGGGGGGACTCATGTCAAAGTTGGGCCTCGGGGGGGGATTCATGTCAAAGTTGGGCCTTGGGGGGACTTCATTCAATAAATCCCCATTCAATAAACCGACTGAAATAGGCCCTTAGCACTATTAAGAGTGTATTATAAAAATTCGACAACGCTGTACCGACTGAAATAGGGGCACCTTGGGGGGGACTCATGTCAAAGTTGGGCCTGGGGGGACTCATGTCAAAGTTGGGCCTTGGGGGGACTTCATTCAATAAATCCCCATTCAATAAACCGACTGAAATAGGCCCTTAGCACTATTAAGTGTGTATTATAAAAATTCGACAACGCTGTACCGACTGAAATAGGGGCACCTTGGGGGGGACTCATGTCAAAGTTGGGCCTTGGGGGGACTTCATTCAATAAATCCCCATTCAATAAACCGACTGAAATAGGCCCTTAGCACTATTAAGAGTGTATTATAAAAATTCGACAACGCTGTACCGACTGAAATAGGGGCACCTTGGGGGGGACTCATGTCAAAGTTGGGCCTGGGGGGGACTCATGTCAAAGTTGGGCCTTGGGGGGACTTCATTCAATAAATCCCCATTCAATAAACCGACTGAAATAGGCCCTTAGCACTATTAAGAGTGTATTATAAAAATTCGACAACGCTGTACCGACTGAAATAGGGGCACCTTGGGGGGGACTCATGTCAAAGTGTGGCCTGGGGGGGACTCATGTCAAAGTTGGGCCTTGGGGGGACTTCATTCAATAAATCCCCATTCAATAAACCGACTGAAACAGGCCCTTAGCACTATTAAGAGTGTATTATAAAAATTCGACAACGCTGTACCGACTGAAATACGGGCACCTTTGGGGGGGACTCATGTCAAAGTTGGGCCTTGGGGGGACTTCATTCAATATATCCCCATTCAATAAACCGACTGAAATAGGCCTCTAGCACTAATTAAGAGTGACCTATAAAAATTCGACAACTGTACCGACTGAAATAGGCCTCTAGCAGCAAAAAAAAAAAAAAAAATAGTAGCATAGCTTGTGCTCGCGTAACAATTCTCTATAGTTTTAAAGAAGAAATTATTCCTGCGGTAGATATTACTTCTCTAAAATTCAAAAATTGAAACTATATAACGAAATGCAACAAACATCGTTGCTTTCTTCATTCTATTCTAGTTCTTAAAACTATTTTTATGGATACCACACGCACCACATAAACCACCACACGCACCACATTTTTACATCTACTTTTTAAGATAGCACGCGATCATGTTTTATATAAAAATTAAATCATTAAATTGTTTATTATTATTATTATTATTATTATTATTTTTTTTTTTTTTTTTTTTTTTTTTTTTTTTTTGCACGCGCTTTTTTTATTTCCTAATTCAAAATTATTTAAAAAAAAAAAAAACTTTTTCGATAGTGTTTGTTTCGATATTGATTATTATTAATTTTCTTTTCTTTTCTTTTTCTTTGAAAAAAAAAAAAAAAAAAAAAAAAAAATGATTTTCATGAAATTCTGACAAAAGCAGAATTTAGTTTAGGACGGAAGACTATTAGTCTTTTTTTTTTTTTTTTTTTTTTTCCAAATTATAACATCGCTTTCAACTTATTCAGTTATATTTTCGATAAGTTTTAGATTTCGATAAATGTCCAACTATCAAAAAATGACACCGCAAAAATCCCAGATTGAGACTAAATGTCCTGAGTCCTAATAAAAAACTGTTAAGAAAAAAAAAATCTAAAATATGTTTTTTATTGTTTAAAACATGCAAAATAATTTATTTCTTTTAAACGAATAATATATATGTGTACGTAAATTACATAAAATCTATCGTTTCATTTTAAACGTTATTTAATTGTCAAATATTTGCATTACCTTATAGATTCCAGTTGTCTAACTTGTAAATTCCACGTTTCATTTAATATACTTCTAAAAGATTTTTTAACGTGTTTAGATTTTAATGTTCTCGATAAATCAGTGATAACGTAATATACACCCCGCGACAAAAAGATAGGTACAAAGGATTTTTTTCTTTGATTTTTCATAAAATAACATTATATAAATTGTGCTTATTATTTAATACTATCATAAAATAACACTATTCCCGGAATAATTTTTGTTTTAAGACTAATTTAGAAAAATTTTAGAACTAAAATTTTTCTAATTTAAGACTACACACCGCGACAAAACGATAAGAACAAAGTTTTTTTTTTTTTTTTTTATGATTATTTTGAATATGATTCAAATATTTAATAAGTTTCTGATATGATAATATTTTGTTATGATAATAAATGATCAGTACAATTTAGATAATGTTATTTTATGAAAAATTTAAAAAAAACCTTTGTTCCTATCTTTTTGTCGAGGAGTGCAGTCTTAAATTAGAAAAATTTTAGTCTTAAAACTTTTCTAAATTAGTCTTAAAACAAAAATTAATCTGGGAATAGTGTTATTTTGTGATAATAATAAATTATAAGCACAATTTAGATAATGTCATTTTAGGAAAAATCAAAGAAAAACCCCTTTGTACCTATCTTTTTGTCGCGGGGCTTATATCTTTATTGAAACAAAATTATTTATGATCAGTTTTGAGATTACTGCATCACTAAATTATCCCTGCAATTTCTATTTCATCTGCTATCTTGTTAATAACTCAGGTGATTTTGATTTTGAATGTATTGGGAAATAATAAGATTTGAAAGATGTAAAATATTTTTGAGAAAATTATTTCCAAAAAAAAAAAAAAAAAAAAAAAAAAAAAAAGAAAAGAAATCCCTTATAATGGACAAATTGACTCAGTTTGGTTTCCATAAGTCCGATCTAGAGCCCCTAAATAAAATAATAGGCCGGCGCATCACCCCCATTTTTTTGTCTCCGAAGAGGACAGCATTCCCGCTTGGCGTCCTTATCGTTTCCCTAATGATTTTAAGAAATCTTGATCTGAAGCTAATCCGGTGAAAATAATCGCAATAAGCAATAACAATATTCCTAAAAACACATTTTTTTTCACAGTTCATTCTCAGGATGTCATTCTATTCTGAGGATATCCCATGGATGTACTGTAAGATGTGTTGTTAAGGCAGTTTCTGTTACAAAATGTCGCCAAAACTCAAATACACAGTAATAGAAGTTCTGTGAATACTTTATATTCACTTCTTGAATGATTATATCAGTTTATCGTTAAACAAACTTCCTATTATAGTTTACTTAGCTAAAATTATGAAACATAATAAAACAAGTTACTCTAAAGTAACGTAAGACGATAAAAAATATGTTTGTCGTTTGTTTATCAGGGAAACGCGCTGGGTACATGTGGCAACCCTAAGGCAACAAAATGCCTGATGCGCCAGCTCGTATATATAGGAGCCTTTGTCCGATCCAATGTTTTTAATACGCTTTGTTATTTCGTCATCACCTTTTGGAAAAATTTATTTTTAAAATACTATTAATAGAAATAGAACCTTCACAAAAAATTTTGCATCAACACAGTGGTAACAAAATAATAAAACAAACGCAAACTATACGATCGCTACCACTCCTACCATGAGTGGAACCTCACTGAGTGCCGTTAGTATTTGGGATCAACGTTGCACTCTCTCGGCTAGTTTCATATGCAAAAACTTTGTTGCGATATCTAGTCCAAATTAAGCTATTCTGCATCATCTATTACTCGACATAGAGAGCAATTTGTCGGATTACAAAAAAGGAAGACTAGTGCTTTATGGATGGTAAAAATTTTGATGGTATGTCTTCGAACAACACCAAAGTTTAACCACTCGGTTATCATATGCATAACTCTAGTTTGATGTTTAATACAATCAATCTGATGTTCGAATACAAAGAAAAAAATCGTAGAATGCCTTTATAATCGAAAAGCGTGTTAAAGAAAGAAAGAAATTTAAAAAAATTGCAAAATGCATTTCAGAATTATTAATTTTGAATATTCTGTAATGAAAATAAAGAAGTAACTAACTTTTTCTTCTTTTTCATATGTATTTCACCTGTTTTCTCATGATATAAGGATATTTACCATAATTTATTTA